>CM037881.1:14926830-15526830 GCA_021292165.1 Shinisaurus crocodilurus
TGCAAACTGCCCGCCTTAGCTCTGCCGTCTTGACCTGATTCTGTCAGGGCCTTGCCCTTGGTCTATACACTGGATTTGAGCACTGAACCACAGAGGAACCACACACACGCATGTGGGGTAGAAACCGAGTAAAGTTTATTAAGGTAAACAGATTACAACAAAAGGTGGGAATGAGGGAAGGAGACAAGGTGGGGAAGACACTTTGGTATACACAGTAGAGCTATAAACAACAAAGCTAGTTCCTTTACTATATCACTACCCAGGCCTTACTCTCTTGACCTGGGGTTGTTTGGTCCTCTCAGGGCTTGCCTCAGCAAAAACCCTACCCGTGCTTCTACACGTGCAGACCCCAACAACAAAAACCCAATGCCAGGGCAGGCAATATAGGATTCCCCCCCCTTTCAGTAGCCCAGGTGTCCCAGCCAATCAGATGAACTTCATCTGGCCAGGCAGGGGAGAGGTGGCTCCTGGAGTATGACTAGAGTGCTTGGGCTGTATTTGCATGTGAATACTTGGGCACAGAGACATCAAGGACATGGGGGCCTCTGAGGAGTCAGGAGCCATCAGAGGAACTATGTACATTTTGCATTTCCCAGCCCCCAGCTGGGATTATTCTTGTTTACACGTGAG
Source organism: Shinisaurus crocodilurus (assembly GCA_021292165.1). NCBI lineage: Eukaryota > Metazoa > Chordata > Lepidosauria > Squamata > Shinisauridae > Shinisaurus > Shinisaurus crocodilurus. Next base: position 14,927,461 of record CM037881.1, read on the forward strand.
GAGGTGTGTGTGTGTGTGTGTGTGTGTGTGTGGTGCAGGAAACTCTGACGCTTTTTCTCCACATAACCCTTCCCTCCCACTGTAACTAGTGGTTACATTACCTCCTTGATTTAAGCAGGCAATATTACAAATTCCAACATGGTACACCTGTGGAAAGGTCCATGGGCGTAGGAGCACTGCTGCTGATGTTTCTGGGGGGCATGTCATGGGTGGCCTTGGATCCGCTGGATCCAGAGTTCCCTTCCTCCCTCTAAGAGACCCCAGGAGAAGCCTGTTAACTGTTGTAGTGAATTCTCCCCCCTCCTTTGAAACCTTTTATTTCTCCTTTGGGGGAAATAAAAAACACTCACAAAACAACTGGAGGACTAAAAGAAAAGGGAAAAAACCCTGTAAACCCTCCCTCCCTTGAACTGGTGGAGTATGCCAGCAGGACTTCGGAAGTGCTGGGTTGTCTAGCACTTTGCTACCACCCACCCAGTGTGGCGTAGTGGTGAGAGTGTTGGACTGGGACTCAGGAGATCCGGGTTCTAGTCCCCACTCGGCCATGAAACTCACTGGGTGACTTTGGGCCAGTCACTGCCTCTCAGCCTAACCTACCTCACAGGGTTGTTGTGAGGATAAAATGGAGAGAAGGAGGATTATGTAAGCTGCCTTGAGTTCCTTGCAGGAAAAAAGGCGGGGTATAAATGTAATAAATAAATAAATAAATAAATAAAATAAATAATCCAGGTAAAAATAATGATCCAGTTAGATAAATGCTTTCGGACATAAATCCGTCTTCACCCACCTTGGGTAAGGCAATAAGGAGAAAAATGGGCAAATCCCGCTGGACGGGGAGTTCCATCACTCCACTATTTGTTCTTTTCATTTACTCTGGAGTAGTCTGTCCTGCGGACATTTCATAAACTCTCTCCATTTGGGGTTAGGGGAACCCTGCCTTTCCCAACATTGTGGTCCCCAGATGTTGTTGGACTGCAACTCCCATCATCTCCAGCAAGCCTGGGCAATAGTCAGGAATGATGGGAGTTGTTGTACTTCAAGCTACACCTGGGGACTTGGGAAGGGCTGGACGGAATGAATGCTTTCATAAACATTATGAATGTTTACCCTGGAGTCAGTGCGCACAGGATTGCAGCCTACGGCAAAATGGAAGACACCGGCTGCAGTTCAGACATAATGCTAAACCATGGTTTATAATTATGAGAACATGGCTCAGGCTCGACCACACATCCCTCCTCCTCTGGTGTGGTCACAAAGAAGAGACTGGAAGTTTCCACTTCTATTTTAGATTAACCACAGTTTAGTGTGCCATCTGAACAATAAACTGGCATTAATCTTAATGTGGAGAAAGCCCAAACCCCAGTTACACACACACACACACATTTCCCCCAAGGGAGGGGGCGAGGGAGGAGGGATGAGGTCACCGGGGAAGCAACCAGACAGGTCATCAGCCCCAACAAAGGAGAGCCTCGGCAGAGATCCACAAAAGTCCAAGAAGGACCATCAAGGACCATCAACAAACAGGGCAGTCTCAAAGAGCTGCAAAGTACCACTACGTCACCTTCTTCCCGGGCAGGAATAAGCCCACCTAAACGAAGGGGGCAGGCATAAGCCCCCACCTGACCCAGAGGGCGGGGAGAGCGGGAAATCCGGGGTAGAAAACCCCTCTCCCTTCCGGTAGTTGTGTGTTGGGGAACCACGGGTACGGCAGGTCTAGATCCACCTAAAAGCAAGCCGTCTGGGTACACCGGTCTCAGCCAGGAAGTGCCGATCGGGAGCTGGGCTGAAACTGACTAGAGTACTGTCTTTGATGTGAGGATATTGACCTGCTTCAATCTGCTAGCCGGGGAGCCTGCTCATTGGGTAAGACGCGAGTCAGCTAAAGTTGTGTTGACTGTAAACGTATTACTAGAAGACTGCTAGTTCCGATCTGATTATTGTGTAAACAAATAAAAAGCCTTATTTGGGCATACAAAGGGTTGTGGTTTTTCCTCTTGTACTTGAAAGCCGATACGAGCCTTATTGCTTTGCCGGTTAACCCTAGAGTTGCCGAACTCACGCAAAGGATCCGGTTGCTGATCCTTCACATGGTGGCAGACGACGGGACAATTGGAAACCACATTTGACAGTCGGAACTAGCAGGGCTTCGGGCAGGCTAGTAGATTGCTGGGAAGCGCTCAGATCAAAGAAAATGAATAGCCTGAGCCAAGAGCAAGCGGAGCTAGTGAGCAGCCCAGAGACCCCAACCCAGACCTCCACAATGGAGTGGGTGGTGCGGCCGAAGACTGCAAGGCAAGGAGGGGGGGGAGCCCCCTCATCGTTGTTAGAAGGGCAGGAACCCAAGCAGTGGGGTAGCCCCAGCCTTACCAGTAGCGGCAGGAGGAGCGAGATAAGGGACCCTGAGGCAGAGGAAGACCTCGACAGAAGGGTTGCTGGCGGAGCCATGGGGGGAGGAGGGTTGGATGCCCTCTTTCCCCAACTCAATTGGCAGCAAGCCAGGGAGTTGATGCAGCATCAACAGGAAATGTGCCAGCAGCAACAAGTAACGTTACAGATGCAGCTGGAGTTGGCCAGGCTGACCATGGGCACCGGACAAGGGGGGACCCCTGCACCCCAAGGTGGGGGTACCATGACCCCTAAATGGGACAGGAAGCAATTCCCCACCTACCAGTCAGGACAGGATGTGCTGATCTTTTTCACCCTGTTCGAGGCTGCCTGCCTGGAGCAGAGGGTGCCGGACAACTTAAGGATGTCTGCCCTGAGGACTCAGGTCAGCGGGGAACTGGCTGATCTCCTGGGTATTCACACCCAAACTGCCCCCTTGGACTATGGGGCGTTCAAGGAAGCGGTGAGAGAGAGGTTTGCCCTCACCGCCGAGCATTGTCGCCGTAAATTTCGTTACGGACAGCCTACCCCAGGGGACACGTATGCCTCCTGGATGGTGCACCTGGGGCAGGTTTGGGACGCATGGATTGGGGCCACCGGGAAGACTACTTTGGCGGAGGTGCGGGAGCTCATGATTCAAGAGCAATTCTGTGCCACTATCCCTGAGGACTTAGCTACGGCGGTGAGGGATCGGGACCCCCCAAACTGTAGGGAAATGGGCAAGTTGGCCGACCAAATGGGACTGTATCGGCAGCCCAAAGGACCAAAGGGGGGCAACCTCAATCGTGGCGGGGCTAAGGGAAGCGTGGAAAAGGGCAACCCCAAACCTCGGGAGGGAGCCCTAGCCAAGCCCAAGGAAAGCCCCGGCACCAGTGGCTGTTTCTATTGCAAAGAGCCGGGGCACCTCAAGAGGAGCTGCCCCAAGCTCATCGCGAAGAACCGCCACGCCAAGACATCGCCGGGCAAGGTGGGGAGGATGCTTGCTCCAGAGTCCCGCGAACCGGAGGAACACGAGGAGGATCAGCAGTCCAGCTCGTCCCTCGAGGAAGACGGTGAAGATGCGGCGCGGTCCCTGAGGAGCGGAGGACAGCATTCGCTGGGGGCCATCTCACAGGCATCATTGATGCGCATTGCCTCACCGGAGCAGCTGCGGTGGAGCCAGGACAAATTCTGTGAGTCCATCTCGGTAAACAATGTTTCCCAGGTGGGGTATAGGGACACTGGGGCGGACATAACTGCTTTACCTCGGAGTAAGGTAAAGAAGAGACAGTTGCTAAAAGGGCGCACCTGTGCCATAAAGCCCTATAACTCTCCCAACATAGCCGTTCCCCTCGCCCGGGTCTGGGTCAAGTACAAGGGGTGGGAAGGGGAGATGGATGTTATAGTGCATGGACAACAAGAATGGGGAATCATCATTGGGAACGACGTTGCGTTCCGGGCTGCCCAGGTCAAGGTGGGGGTGGTGACCCGGCGTCGGGCCAAGCAAGCCCCTGCCCCGCAGCCTCCCAGGTCCCCGGGCCCCCCTCCCGGTCGCGGTAAAGTGACCCCGGCAGAGGCAGCCAGCCGTCCCCCGCCGCTCCCTGCGGTTGTGGGGAGGGAAGAAGACCCCGGGGGGTTCGCGCCAATGGCCCGTGATTTTGGGACTCAGAAGGCGTTTCAAGAAGAGCAGCAAAGCGACCCATCCCTCCAGGATGTCGGGATCGGGCCAGTCAAGGGCCCGGGGTAGGGGACCAGTCAGAACAGTTTTTGTGGGAGGCAGGAGCCCTCTACCGAGAATTCTGCCCAAGGACTGAACCAGGTCCCCAACCAAGGAAAAGACAATTAGTTGTGCCTGCGAGGTACCGCCAGGCTGTGCTACAGCTGGCCCACGATGTGGCGTGGGGAGGGCACTTGGGACAGAAACGGACCTTGGTCAGGGTGACAGAGGGGTTTTACTGGCCCATGGTGGCAAATGAGGTGCGAGAATATTGCCGGTCCTGCGATGTCTGCCAGCGGGTGGGACATAACCGGGACCATCCGAAAGCCTTCCTGCAACCCCTACCCATTGTGGGCATCCCCTTTGAAAGAATAGGGATGGATATCGTGGGACCCTTGAATCCCCCCACCAAGACGGGGAAGAAGTTTATATTGACTGTTGTTGACTTTGCCACCCGTTATGCAGAGGCTTTTGCTGTAGCCTCCATCTCCGCCACCAGCCTGGCTAAGACTCTCCTCTCTCTTTTCGCCCGCCTAGGAATGCCCCACACGGTGGTTTTGGACTGCGGCACGGGATTCGTGTCCAAACTGTTTAAAAAAATGTGGGAACTGGGGGGTGTGGAGCACCTGACTTCGATGCCCTACCATCACGAGACCAATGGGTTGGTGGAGCGTTTCAATCAGACTCTTGAAAAAATGATCAGGGCATATGCGGCTAAGCACCCTGGGACTTGGGACCAAGCCCTCCCCTACTTGTTGTTTGCCTACCGGGACTCCCCCCAAGAAAGCCTGGGATTCTCCCCCAACGAACTGATGTTTGGAAGGGAGCTCAGGGGACCTTTGGCTCTGTTACGGGCGGAATGGGAGGGGGTTGCCGCAGAAGCCTCCATGCCTGTGCATACTTTCATGCAGCACCTCCAGACTGTCCTTCGGGAGGTGAGGGAGACGGCGCAGCAGCATCTCGAAGCAGCACAGCAGCGGCAGAGCGCGTGGTACAACAGGACGGCTGTGCCACGGACTTTTGAGGGGGGGGACCAGGTGTTGGTACTGCGCCCCCAAAAGACGGACAAATTGTGCTTGAAGTGGGAGGGCCCAGGGACCGTGATTGGAAGGTCGGGGGAGGTGAATTATCAAGTGGCTTTCCCGGGACAGCCGGGGAGGCAAAAGGTATTCCATGTAAATATGCTAAAATTGTATGTGGAACGGGGAACGAAGGTGGGGGGAGTGCAGGAATGTGTGGAACAGGGAGACCCGGACGGAGGGTTGTTGGCCGAGTGGGGGGAAGGGGGAGGAATGGAAGAGATCAAACTGTCCCCCTCCCTGTCCGAACAGCAGCGGCAACAGATCACCCAGGTCTTAGAAGATTTCCAGCCCATGTTCTCAGACCGCCCGGGATGCACCACACTCATACAGCACACCATCGACACAGGGAATAGCCCCCCCATACAATCCCTACCCTACCGAGCGGTGGGGCCCCATGCCCAAGTCGTCGCCGAGGAAGTCCAAGCCATGCTGGACTTGGGGGTCATTGTCCCTAGCTCAAGCCCCTGGTCCTCCCCGATTGTGTTAGTGGCTAAGAAGGATGGGGGTGTCCGGTTCTGCGTGGACTACCGGAAAATAAATAAGGTGACCGTCCCTGACCCCTACCCCATTCCCAACATGGATGTGCTGTTGGAGAGGCTTGGGGGGGCCAAGTACATCACCACCCTAGATCTGACAAAGGGCTATTGGCAGGTCCCGCTCGATTCGGATGCTGCCCTGAAGTCTGCTTTTGTGACCCACCTGGGGTTGTTCCAATTCACCACCCTCCCTTTTGGGGTCCGCAATGGTCCGGCTACCTTCCAGAGGTTGGTAACGGAATGCTAAATGGGCTGGGGGAGTTCGCCTGCGCGTATCTAGACGACATCGCCATTTTCAGTTCCACCTGGGACCAGCATTTGCAACATGTCCGCCAGGTGTTTCAGAGGATTCAGGATGCAGGGCTGACGGTGAAGGCGAAGAAATGCCAGGTTGGGAGGGGGGAGGTGGAGTATCTGGGACACAAGGTAGGGGGAGGTAGTGTCAAGCCCCTAGAAGCCAAGATAGAATCGGTGCGCACCTGGCCCCAACCCCAGACGAAAAAACAGGTCCAAGCTTTTTTAGGGCTGGCTGGCTATTATCGTAAGTTCGTGCCCCATTTTAGCCAGCTAGCCGCCCCCCTGACTGACTTGTGCAAGAAGCGGCAACCCGTTAAGGTCCAATGGTCAGCCGCTTGTCAGGCAGCGTTTGAAGGACTGAAAGCCTGCCTGATGGCAGCCCCTGTGCTGCAAGCCCCAGACTTTGAAGCCCCTTTTGTTCTGCAGACGGATGCCTCGGAAGCGGGGATGGGAGCCGTCTTGCTGCAGGAACGGCCAGAGCAGGGGCTGTGCCCGGTCGCCTTTTTGAGTAAAAAACTTTTGCCTCGGGAGCGGAACTTGGCCACTGTCGAAAAGGAGTGCCTAGCAATAGTGTGGGCAGTGACCAAGCTTCGCCCCTACCTGTGGGGCCGCCGGTTCCGACTGCAGACCGACCATTCCCCCCTGTGCTGGCTGGATAGGGTGAAGGGGTCCAACCAGAAGCTGTTGCGGTGGAGTTTGGCCCTACAGGATTTCGATTTTCAGTAGAGCACATCAAGGGTAAGGACAACATCGTGGCAGATGGGTTGTCCCGGGCTTTCTCAGTAGGAGACGGTTAGATAGGGATTGGGGTGGTAGACCCCAATACCATCTTCCCCCAAATGGGAGGGTGTGGAGAAAGCCCAAACCCCAGTTACACACACACACACACATTTCCCCCAAGGGAGGGGGCGAGGGAGGAGGGATGAGGTCACCGGGGAAGCAACCAGACAGGTCATCAGCCCCAACAAAGGAGAGCCTCGGCAGAGATCCACAAAAGTCCAAGAAGGACCATCAAGGACCATCAACAAACAGGGCAGTCTCAAAGAGCTGCAAAGTACCACTACGTCACCTTCTTCCCGGGCAGGAATAAGCCCACCTAAACGAAGGGGGCAGGCATAAGCCCCCACCTGACCCAGAGGGCGGGGAGAGCGGGAAATCCGGGGTAGAAAACCCCTCTCCCTTCCGGTAGTTGTGTGTTGGGGAACCACGGGTACGGCAGGTCTAGATCCACCTAAAAGCAAGCCGTCTGGGTACACCGGTCTCAGCCAGGAAGTGCCGATCGGGAGCTGGGCTGAAACTGACTAGAGTACTGTCTTTGATGTGAGGATATTGACCTGCTTCAATCTGTTAGCCAGGGAGCCTGCTCATTGGGTAAGACGCGAGTCAGCTAAAGTTGTGTTGACTGTAAACGTATTACTAGAAGACTGCTAGTTCCGATCTGATTATTGTGTAAACAAATAAAAAGCCTTATTTGGGCATACAAAGGGTTGTGGTTTTTCCTCTTGTACTTGAAAGCCGATACGAGCCTTATTGCTTTGCCGGTTAACCCTAGAGTTGCCGAACTCACGCAAAGGATCCGGTTGCTGATCCTTCACACTTAACTATGCGTAGTTGAAACAAGCCTGCTTCATAACCCATAGTTAACAATAGCCACAGTTTGTCAGGTTTGGATGTGGTTAAGCTAAAACAGAAGCAAAAGCTTCTGAACTCCTGCAGCAGACCATGCTGGAGGAGGAGACAGGAGGCTGCAAGCTGGAGCTTACTACAGTTCTTGTAATGCTAAACCATGGCTTAGCGTTATGTGTGAATGAGATCACTCTCACCTCTCCTTCGCCCCAGGATAAGTAATCAGGACTGTAATCTCATGCACACTTCCTTTGGGGTAAGTCCCATTACGTTCAATGGACTTATTTCTTCACAAAAGGCATAGTAGAAATAATATTGTACCAAGGACAGGTACGAGATCTGGAGCATATGAGATCACAACTAACATCTGAAAAGTTTCCTAACTGTTCTCTGGTTTCATAGATTCTTATAGAGTTGGAAGGAGCCTACAAGGCTATCGAGTCCAACCCCCTGCTCAAGGCAGGAAACTAGAGGAGGGGTCTCCCATCCAAGTAATCACCAGGCCTGACCCTGCTTAGCTTTCCACGCTCAGACAAGCTGAGCCAGCGTGAGCCACTGGTCTACAGTGTTAGCATGTTTCTGTGCCTCTGGCATTCATTCTCGCAACCCACGGCACTTGTACAGCATGAGCCTAAGCATGTTAGCTCCAAAGCAAGTCGTACTGGACTTACTGTCTAATACAGGGGCAAGCAGACTTCAGGCTTGCTGGATCTGTTTCGTTTCTTACTAGAACTTCTTCACACAGCACATAGTTACTAAACTATGGAATTCACTTTCACGAGATGTAGTGATGGCCTCCAATTTGTATGGCTTTAAAAGGGGTTTGGAGTGGACTAATCCATGGAGGAGAAGGCTATCAATGGCTACTAGTCCTGATGGCTATATGCTACCTCCAGTATCAGAGGCAGTAGGCCTAGGTACTCTAGGTTCTTGGGAACATGGGTGGGAGGGTGCTGTTGCACTCGTACCCTCCTTCTGGGCTTCTCATTGGGGCAACTGGTTGGCCAGCACGGCTCTTCTTATGTTCTTAACTTTGAGATTGACCAACTAGAGCAGTGTTCTCCAACCTTGGGTACACTGGCTGGGGCATGCTGGGAGTTGTAGGCCAAAAACATCTGGGGACCCAAGGTTGGAGAACACTGAACTAGAGCCTGGTGCAAAAGAGACAGAATTAAAGAATTCTTAGCCCAGAAGCTTGTTTTGACTATGAGAACTGAATGGAGCTCACCATCTTTTCTGCACAAAAATCCACTCCTGGTTACCTTAAGCCAGGGGTGGGGGACCTTGCGGCTTCCCAGATGTTGTTGAACTCCAAGTCCCATCAGCTTCAGCCAGCATGGCCAATGGTCAGGGATGTTTAACTTGTAAACCATTTTGGGATTTATTTATTTTCAAATGAAAAGTGGTATAGAAATTTTCTGAAATAAATAAATAAAACATTGTGTGCCTTGTAGTCCAACAACATCTGGAGGGCTGCTGGGTTCCCACTCCTGTCCTAAACTTTTGTTATTTCAGCAGTAATATTGTGGGGGGGGGAGTCATTTTGTTGTTGGTATTGTTAAACAATTGGGCTTCAGAAATCCTTGGTGATCAAGTGCAAATCACCCAGAGATCTACCAGTAGATCGTGATCTATCTTCTCTCCAGCCCTGCTCTAATAAGGGTGCTTGAGCTGCAACTCTACAGGAGTCTGAGCCCGTGCATGTTTACTCAGAAGTAAGTCCCTCTTAGTTTAATGCAAGGGTGGGCATGAGGGATGATGGGACTTGTAGGCCAAAACATCTGGAGGGCCACAAATTGCCCAGCCTTGGTTTAATGGGACTTACTTTCAAGACAGCGTGTACAGAATTGCAGTGAACTCTTCAGTGAACATTAAAAGTGAAGCACATTGCTACCATATGTGAGTGAAAAGTGAAGCACGTTGCTACCTTCTCAGTGGCAGCTGTGAAGTGCCAAGGACTTCAGCCATAAAAAGCCTCTAACCCCTAACAAGAATGAGGACATAATAACGCCTCCAACGATTCGGGGTGAATGTGCTAGAAACCTCTTCCCCTGAAACAGAAGAATTTGTGCCAGAACATCAATATCATCTCAGACCTCGAATGGGACGACCATCAAGAACAACACCCAGAGGATCGGACGAGATGAACTGATGTCAACTCCAGCTTAGTCTGAACCAGCCTTACCTATCAGCCCTTAATTAAAAGTGACCCTCAGTGTGCATTCACTTAGAATCAAAAGGAGAGAATGTGGTAAAGTGTAGTTTCAAAATGTGATTTCTATATTGTATAAACGCATAACCTGTAGCCAATGTTTACTATGGTTATTCTGCTTGAATGTAATCCTATGGCTTACATATGCATCCTGTCCAGACCTAGAAAGGGCTCGATCTAGGAGAAGCTTTCTCTAGATGGTTCCCCAAGTTACCAGGGTTGCAAGCGATAGGGCTAATCGCAATGGGTTGCATCCTGCTCCCTTGTGTCCTCCCTATTGTGGTCCGGACAATCCAAAATAGCCTGAGCCTATTGGCAGAAAAAGGGCGGCTGCCCAGGTCCTGGCTATGTGGGAATATCGCCCCATCCCCCAGGTTGAAACTCCAGATAGGTGTTGAAGTTTCAAAAGGGAGGAGTGAAGGAAACGAAATAGTTAAAAAGGAAAAACTTAGCCAAGCATGTAGACAGATTGCCAGGGTGATGACTAATACTAAAAGAATGTAGTCAATGGCTGGTAATGACTGTGGCAATGACTGACAATGGCCGTCAATGGCTGTTGTTGATTCACAAATATTGAGGTGTTTTGCTGTCTCACCCTGCCTACGTGACCAAGATAAGAAAATACCTAGCAGCTGCTTGAGTGTAAGATCATCTTCCTGTCTCCTTGTAAGGAAATCCCCCTCCCCTAAAGCAAACCCCCTTTTGTCTTGACCTTGCTGACCAATGTAAAGAACTGTTGCCAAATGACCAGACTTAGGTATGCTATAAAAGTGGTTGTAAAAGCCCCGCCCGGGGTTCTGCTTTGCGACACAGTCCGCTGGACCAATTGTGCACAATAACCCTTTTTCCAATAACCCGAGTTGGTCCTCGTTGTCCTTATCTGAGTTAAAGGGTGTCCACTTCAGCAGCCCCCCCAAGCATGGAACAATCTCCACTGAGGCCCACCTGGTGCCAATTCTGCTATCCTTTCAGCACCAGGTTAAGACTTCCCTCTAGGCCAGTGTTCTCCAACCTTGGGTCCCCAGATGTTTTTGGCCTACAACTCCCAGCATGCTGGGAGTTGTAGGCCAAAAACATTTGGGGACCCAAGGTTGGAGAACGCTGCTCTATGCCGAGGCATTTAATGGCTTTAAATGGCATGGGTTGGGCTTATGTCAGCTGTTTTTTCTTTTAACAGGTCTAATTGTACTGAACTTGTTTTTGTTGTTCAAATTGCTTTAAATTTTGTATTGAAATTTTATGCCGTTGTTATTATATTTATATTTTATTTTGTATTGTATGAATTATTGTTAATTGCCCAGAGCGCTTTGGCTATTGGGGGCGATACAGAAATGAAACGAATAAACAAATAAATTAAGGGCTCCATAAAACACAACTTGCAGCGATATCTACTCAACCTGAATGAACAGACTGGCACTGTATGGGATGCCATTCAGAAGGTATTAATTACCAGGACTCCAGGGTAACTATTATCCATGATTATCCTATTATCTCCTGGCATTCAGTGAAAGCTTAGAAACTGCACAGGAGGACATCAACACTAGAAAAGCAGGAACTGGGGTTTCCTTTCAGAGCACAGAGCAGCTGGGTAGCCTACCAACTACTCTTGTAAATATTTGCAAGATCCTGTGGATCAGGGCCCAAGACTTCCCCCTGGCCCAGGTTACACTGGCAGCCTGTAAGCACTTTAAAGGCTATACCTCTATCAGCACACTTACCTGGGAGTAAGCTGCACTGAACACAGATAGGGTGGCCAAGCGCTGTACTTTATAGAGAACGGTCCTCGATGTGCAGGCGTCCTCTCTTTGCAGTCCAAGTCCTGCATAAGTGTAAAGAGCCATCAGTAGGGGAGAGCAAGAGGCCTCGAAGAAGCTGGCCTGCAACAGTTATGGTGCGCGTATGTTTGTGCATGCACATTGCAGCCCACGTGGGCACGATGATCTTTGTCAGAGAGCGGCGTTTTGATTAGGGATGCCAGACCACGGTTTCAAGTTTGGATGGGTCCCCAGTGTACTCCTGAGAGACCCTCATAGCAACAGGAACTCCTGTTAGAGCAGTGTTCTCCAACCTTGGGTCCTCAGATGTTTTTGGCCTACAACTTCCAGCATGCCCCAGCCAGCGTAGCTGGGAGTTGTGGACCAAAAACGTCTGGGGACCCAAGGTTGGAGAACACTGTGTTAGAGCAAGATAAAGCAGAGAATGATTCAGGTGCGTCATAGCCAAAGCTGTATTAACCATCATGCTAAGTACTGTACAGTACTATAAACTGAGGCACCAAATGAAGGTGACTCCGAAGGTTAGCCAACCGGAGTTTCTCAGGGTGAAGTGTGCGCCCAGTTCACTCCCTCCAAAATGCTTCTTCCAAGTTCAGAATGTGATATTTCTCATAGAAATAAGTTATTTTATTTGTCAAGATCACAAGTCACCAACAAGTGCAAATCCATAAAAGGGTAACATAAAAGTGTACATAAATTGCATTGCTATTCTCTCTAGATTTCTAGGGGCGGGGGCTGAGACTCAGAAGTAATGGCTTACAACAACCTGCTTACAACATATAGGCCTGTGGCTCATGCTGGCTCAGCTTGTCTGAGCGTGGAAAGCTAAGCAGGGTCAGGCCTGGTTATTACTTGGATGGGAGACCCCTCCTCTAGTTTCCTGCATTGAGCAGGGGGTTGGACTCGATAGCCTTGTAGGCTCCTTCCAACTCTGTGATCTATGAAATCTATGAAACCCTGCGATGTAGTCCAGAATTATTATCCCCTGGTTGCAAGTTGAGGTTGGAGATTACAACCACCTGGTATTATGATCTTTATATTTCAGATGGGAGCTGATGCTGATAATAAATTGTATCTTATTACAACCACCCTCTAATAAAGGCTCTAAGAGCAGTCACCTTCTTGCTCTTTAGTGGCCGGAGATAATACCACAGATCCAGGTCTCCTCTGCAGCACTACACAGTACACACATGTCATCATAAAACGAATACATATAAACAGAAGAACAATTACATTGATATTTCAAGTGAACTCATTTCACCCACAGTGTTCCTGTGTCCGAGTCACTTGAAATAGTCACACAGTCACGTTGAAAACAGACGGTACAGCAAGCAAACAAAACATACCACAGGTTGCAACACTGGTAAATCTACTTAAATTGCCACGTACTCAACAGCTCACCCACCGGCCCAAAACTCAGCACTCAGGTAAATACAGATACATTGGGACTCCATTCATTTGCATACAGATACATTGTACTTATACCACTCTGTGTACAAAGGAGAAAGAAAATGGAAACAAGGGTGTGTGTTACTCTGGTTGGCACAAAGTGGGAACAGTTCCTAGCTTCCCATGCAAAATAACCTGATGGATGCTGGAATAACATCCTTTGTTAGGCTGATGGCTTGCAAATAGTCCAGGATGTTTGATGGATGTTTCATCAATAGAAGCTAATTGACAGGAGATCTCCTCTTGATAACGGGGGTATCTCCATTTCCCTTACAGGCAGAAAACATGCTTACCTTTCTTCCCACTGTTCAACATCTTCGCTGACCACAGAATCCCCTCCCCCCCATTATTGTTTTTAAAGACTAAAATCATAGAAAAAGGGGGGAAAGGCAAGAGTCTCACACACAACCTAAACTTCCTGTAAAATAGGGAAGCTGCCATGGGACATATGGTGCGCATAGTGTTGCCACTCTGTCCCTTGGAATCTCTATGATGGAAGCCCTATATCAGTGTTCTCCAACCTTGGGTCCCCAGATGTTTTTGGCCTACAACTCCCAGCATGCCCCAGCCAGCTATGCTATCACCATGGGAGCTATGCTGGCTGGGGCATGCTGGGAGTTGTAGGCCAAAAACATCTGGGGACCCAAGGTTGGAGAACACTGCCCTATATGGTTTGCCTTGGGAAATATTGTAAGTGGAAAACCTGTTCAATTTTAAACTGGAAGTGCTAATTGGCTGTGGTGTAGCAGAGCTATGGCTCGTATACCCTGGATGTAGGAATGGGCTCAACTGGCCTGAGGGAGGAGGTATCCATGCAGATGCTTTTTAGACTCTTCTTTGTACAGCCATGCCTTGGACTGAAAGCATAATTCGTTCCGGAAACATGCTTGTAATCCAAAAACACTCTTATATCAAAACAAAATCCCCCCCTAAAAAAATGTGTACAGAGATTTTTAATTTACCGTAAGCCGTACTACAGTACTTGTGTTGCGAGACGTCGCTTGTATATCACGTCAAAAAAATATATTAAATAAAGATTTAAAAATTTGCTTGTCTTGCAAAACGCTCTCAGACCAAGTTACTTGCAATCCAAGCTATTACTGTATATGGAAACCTGGCGTAGGAGGCTGGGATAGCAGGGTTTGGTTCAGTTGGGAGAGTTCTCAGTTCCTCCTTTCGTCTCACGCTGCCCACCGTTTCACCGTGGCTGTGCAGAAGAGGAGAGCGACATCAAAAGTCGAAGCCAACTTCCTATGGGATTTTCAAGCATGATTACAGCTCCTGAACAAGGCTGCCCTCTCTGTGTACGAAGCGGCCTGCTGCCCATGTTGCTTCATGCTGAATCTTTCGAGTTGGGAGTCCTCCTTTCCCATAGGCCTCTGGGGCTCTTCCTGTTCCTACTCACAATTGTTTTGCTTCGCTAGTCATTTGGGAGAAGCAGCCTCGAAAGAACCCAATTTCTTGCAGGGGTGGGGGAGGCAACTCAGTGCCTGACACAATGGGCCAGAGTGAAGACCATGTGCCTGGGAAAAGATCCCAGCAAAAGAGCAAATGGGAGCAAAAGATCTGGGCACAGGTCCAGGTTATATGGGTTATGTAACTGTTCACCCCCTTCTTCCCTTTGGCTTCTTTTTCTCCTGCTCTGCCGCTAGGTTATGAATGCTCTATATATCACCCTTCCCTGTTTCCTGTACATCCCTCCCATCTCCCAATTCAGGTTTGGGGTGCTCCAGCCCTTGGACAGCAGAAATGGGTTTATGTTTTGGCCTCCCAGGTGCTTGCCAACCTGGACGTTTATGGAACACCCTGAGGGGCCTGCCATGCTGGTGGGCTCCAAGTCCAAGCAAGCCCCACTACTGCCCAAACTGGCACAACAAGCAAGGCTCCTCCACTGGTTGTTTCTTGGATGTCAGGCCTTATGGACTGAACTACTCTGAAGGACAAACTCGCTCTGTAATGTCAACACAGGAACCAAAATGTTATGTGAATGGGTACGTGGAGGGGAAGCGGTTCTGGTGAACACCAGCAGAAAAGTGGCACCTAGGGCAGCAGCCATTTTGAGATCAGTTGTAATAAGAGTTGCGTAGGCTTATGTTTGTGCCACGCTTTAGCCTTCTGTGACAGCATTTTACCAAGTTTGCAGTGGCAAGTGTTACAGGCTCCTCTGGGCATCCAGCACCGAGGCCATTACTCCATATGGAACCGCAGACGTGTTTGCCCCAACCCCGCGGGGCGTGCTTCAGAATACACGAGAATAGAAACTCCACCTCTGAAGAGTGTGGGACTAGCCCACCTCAGTTCCTTCCCAGTTAATCATGCATTCTTCTAGCCCATTTATTGTGAAGCAGAGGTCAAATGGGGCGTGGGAAAGTGGAATAAAATTATAAAAAGAAATGACACACACCCAAACTGCCGCTAGAAAAAGTGCAAAGTCTCTTTCGCTGCATACTCGCCCGTTGGGAGCATCAGGTTCTTTGTCAATTCGCAGTATCTGCCCAGCATAAATATAGCAAGGGAAAGAGCAGTGCCGCTGCTCCTATCACCTTCAGCCAGTACGGTTGGCTAAGCTGGGTGGGGATGATGGGCATTAGAGTACGAAGACAGCACAAGAGGGGAAGGCACCAATGTATAAACGAAACGAAAAGAAAGAGAAAGAAGTCTCAGGTGCCAGTTAAACCCCCAATGCGTTTCGGGTCCCCCACCCCAGCGCATTTGAAAAAACCTTTGGCCGAAGGTGTAAACCGAAACGCGTTGGGCAATAACATGTTTTAACTGGCACCTGAGACTTCTTTCTCTTTCGTTTTCATTTGGGCATTAGAGTACAAAACGTCTGGAGGAGAGCACCAGGTTGGAGCGGCTATAAATGTGCCCACACACTCCCAAAGTGAGAGAGTTCTGCCTTAAACTCATTCCCCACAGATCACCACCGCCCATCCGAGGGGCCACTTATGGATTGCCAAAAGAGGACAGCAATTTGCATAATCATCCAAATTTAACTAGAAATACATTATATCTCACCACAGTGTGGAAGACTGTGAGGAGGTCACCGCTGACCAGGGGCTGACAGTTCTTATGGGCAACGGTTCTTATGGCTCTTTATCTGTAAACTAAGACAGGGCAGCCCTTCAAATAGAGCAGTGTTCTCCAACCTTGGGCCCCCAGATGCTTTTGGCCTACAACTCCCAGCATGTCCCAGCCAGCTATGCTGGCTGGGACATGCTGGGAGTTGTAGGCCAAAAACATCTGGGGACCCAAGGTTGGAGAACACTGAAATAAAGGACTGTCCTCTGTAAAAGAGGAGACCTGGCCACCTTATGCCATTCCCCGGGACTGGCAAGAACAATGTTTACAAGTTACATTCCTCCTTTCCATGTGCTAACTTTTTACAGAACTTGGACAGTGGGGTAGGGTGGTGTGGGGTGAAGCAGTGAGGGAGACCAGCTAATGGCCCATTAGTGATTCTGGAAGGACACCAGGACTTGTCATAGATAGATGAGTCACAAATTGGGCAGGCCTGTATTAGAGGACAATAGAATCAAGGAAAGTGTTAGCACAAAACAAAACAAAAACACGAGAAAGGAAGGAAGAGAAAGGACTCCAAGGCAGCAATTCAGGGAAGGAACAATCTGTTAAGGGAAGGGGGAAAAGGTGTTAAGATGAAGAGATTGGCTGGCAATTGGGTGTAGCCCACCCAGCCTGAGAGCAAAGGGCTGGACTTGATCCTTCTTTGGACTGGGGACAGGGAGGTAGACTAAGGGGTGGGGAGCATGTGTGGCTTTATTATAAACCAGGGATGGTGTGGTTTCTTCATCCTGAAAGTCTTGAGCAGGGCTCTCCAACCTTGGGTCTCCAGATGTTGCTGGCCTACAGCTCCCAGCATACCTAGCCAGCATGGCTAATGGCAAGGGATTCTGAGAGCTGTAGTAGCACAACATCTGGGGACCCAAGGTTGTTGGAGAGCCCTGGTCTAGATCCTTCCCAGCCAAACTGCTGAGGTGTTGGACCCCATCCACCTCCGGGGGAGAGCCTAGCCTGGCCTGGCCTGGCCTTTCAGTGAGAGAAGCCTCCTGTTGTCACTGCAGGTGTGTGTGTGTGTGAGTGTGACTGTGACTGTGTCTGTGTGAATTGCTGACTTAAATGCGCCTCCTTGTGCTACTGTTTAGCAGTGAAAGAGACACCCACTGCTGTAGCCAGCAGCTGCCCTGTGCAGAGTTGACCGGACATCCCAGAACGTTGCACAGAGTGTCAGCCGTGGTGGGAGCTGAACCCTCCCTGCTGCTCTGCACAATGTGAGGTGCCACTTCTCAAGGACGATAAAGGGACTGGAAACAAGGCCCTATGAGGTGAGATTGAAGGAACTGGGCATGTTTAGCCTTCAGAAGAGGAGACTGAGGGGAGATATGATCGCACTCTTCCAGTACTTGAAGGGTTGTCACACAGAGGAGGGCCAGGATCTCTTCTCGATCATCCCAGTTTGCAGGATACGGAATAATGGGCTCAAGTTACAGGAACCCAGATTCCACCTAAACATCAGGAAAAATTTCCTGACTGTCAGAGCAATAAGACAATGGAACCAACTACGTAGGGAGGTGGTGGGCTCTCCCAATCTGGAGGCATTCAAGGTGCAGCTGGACAGACATCTGTCAGAGATGCTTTGACCTGGATTCCTGCATTGAGCAGGGGGTTGGACCCGATGGTCTTGTAGGTCCCTTCCAACTCTACTTTTTTTTAATTTTATTTATATTTTTTAAAAGAACACACATACAAAAAAACACACATAAACCTACAAATCATACACTACAGGTGCACCCGTCACCCCGGGGCCAAAACCATTTCTATCCACATAATCCATTATTAATCTATATTCCAAAAATACATCATATCATGACATGGCTTACTCCCTTTCCCCTTTACTAAAACATAATCTAAAAATGACCCCCATATTTCCTTAAAATTATTTTTCTTTAATTGTCCCCTTTTACATTTAATACTACATGTTAGTTTATCATTTAAAGCAATATCCCAAACCTCTTTATACCAGTCTATTATTAAATACTGATGTTGAACTTTCCAATTCCTTGCAATCAATAATCTCCCTGCCGCTAATAAACTTACAATTAGTTCCTTTTTCTCTTGTGAGCACAGAAGTTTCTCCGTTATTGATAACAATGCTAATTTTGGACAGACCTCCACATTAATTCTACTTTTCTATGATTCTATGATTCTATGATTCATCTGGGCGGGCCCAACTGTTAGGCAGAATGAAATGGCCGCCTCAGCCAGCAGATGCTGTAGGCCAAGTGCTGCGGTGAGGTGCTGGAAGACAGAGCTGCTGCGCGCGCCTCCCCATCCTGCCCCTGCCTCCCCATCAGTGAGCCTGCTGCCCCACGGCGTGCCGTCCCATTGCCAGTGTCAAAGTCAGACTCAGCTGGCAGCCCAGTGACAGCTTCTGCATGTGTGGAATGGGAGTGGGCCGCCATTTTGTCCTTCCCCCCTCAAGCAGCAAGATGTCTTGGGCTGGCCCTGCATCCCTGCAAAGTGAGAGAAAATAGCCCAAAACGAGACTGTATGACAATGGGCTTCTCTACATGAGGCGTTTAACCTGGCGCTTTACTGAGGTTTCTTCTTCCGTTTTCTCTGCAGCAGGAAGAGTGCAGAGGTCGTCCCCCCCAGGTGTGTGTGTGGGGCTTTCCTTCTCTGCCTTTCTCCTATATATTCAATTATACAACCGCAAGGTGGCACTGTGGTATAGAGCAGAATTGCAAATATACGCAAGGCTCTGGATAGCCCCAGCCTCTACCTCAGTGTTCTCCAACCTTGGGTCCCCAGATGTTTTTGGCCTACAACTCCCAGCATGCCCCAGCCCCAGCTACGCTGGCTGGGGCATGCTGGGAGTTGTAGGCCAAAAACATCTGGGGCCCCAAGGCTGGAGAACACTGTTAGCGAATCATGGCGGCACCCAGAATAATACTGCACTTTCCTTGCTCTAAAAAAAAGCTGCGAAAATGGCTGGAAAACATCCCCGGAGGAGGATGACATCGTGTAATGGACCCGCAAACTTCCGTGAGGGAGGGACCACAAGCGCACAATAAATGCCTGGTGCGGAGAAGCCCAGTGTGTGGAGGCTTCGTGCATCTCCTCTTGCTTTGCCTCAGGACCCTGCTGAGTTGTAAATGGTGCACCGTCCGTGAACCACCGTCCAAGGCAGGCTGGGGTGAGGAGGTGAGGGACAGAGGAGGAGGCTGCCAAAACCAGGGTGGGGGCCTCATATGTCCCTGGGGCTGCCAGTTGTCCATCCCTATTATGGGGATGGGCTTGGGTATATCTAGAGTAGACAAGCCTATCTGCACTGGGCCACAGTCCTGCCAAAACACAATAGAGCCAGTGTGGCGTAGTGGTGAGAGTGTTGGACTGGGACTCGGGAGATCCGGGTTCTAGTCCCCGCTCGGCCATGAAAACTCACTGGGTGACTTTGGGCCAGTCACTGACTCTCAACCTAACCTACCTCACAGGGTTGTTGTGAGGATAAAATGGAGAGGAGGAGGAGGAGGAGGATTATGTAAGCTGCCTAGGGTTCCTTGCAGGAAAAAAGACGGGGTATAAATAGAATACGTAAATAAAAATAGGATCAGGATGGAAGGCTTCATATAAGGAAGACATCATCATATGTCAATCCTGACTAACAACTCTCTTCACCAAACTTTACATTTGCGTAAACGTTTACCGGTACTTCCCCCATTCCCCAAAGTCCTCATCTGGTCTTGAGATGGCTTCTCAAAGATGATGGTAGAAAAAAACCCCAGCTTTGCACCCACCCCAATGTCAGCACCAGTCGGGAGTTATTTTGCTGCATCCACATAATGCCGTGGTTTGCTACTTTTATGGTATCCTTGCAGTGCTCTCCAACTTGTTTTCCCATGTTGTGCGCTGGGGGGGGGGGGAGCTGATTCCCCCCCCCCATGCTTTCTAGAAAATTCTCCTTCTTTCTCCAGTTCTATAATTGTAGCCCAGGGGTTGAATCTGGGAAGTCAGTGCATGCATGAGGTGGCATCGTGGTGAGAGCTGGGGTGGGCAACCTGGTGCCGGGTGTCCAGTAGATGTTTTGGACTACAACCCCAGCCCTGGATTTAACCATTAGGCATATAAGCATATAAACCTTAGGCAATATATAAGCTTATATATCCATTAAAACCGTACATATTTACGAGAGTATCCACCTGAGTAAAAGATCACATAAAGGACACCCCCACCCCACCCAGTCCAGGAGTGAACAACAAAAATAGGCACCAAAGCCAGGCCATGAAACTATCCAAATGCCTGAGGAAAGGGAAACTTCTTCACCTGGCCCCATAAAGATGGCAAAGTTGGCAGCCGGTGGGTTTCCCTGGGGGGGAGAGCAATGCCATAATGTTAAGAAGTGACAGCTCAAAAACAGGGCATCAATTAGATAGTTGTACTAACTTCTGCTTTAGGAAAAGAGGAAAATGAGAGACGTGTCTTCTGAGTTATAACCAGGAGATGGCGCCCAAGGCCTCCAAGGCAAGCTCGTTCCCAAAGTCTTCGACATCATTTCTCCCAAGGGAACTGCTAAAGTGAAACCAATCGAGTGCCTGTTTGGCTCATATGGCTGCCTGTTCCTTCCAGGCAGGTTCCTTGGAGGGCAGGTAATCCTACTATATTTGCACTGGAAGTGACTGAATGATCCAAACATGCCCAGTGCAGGAAAATGCCACAGTTACCTGCCAGGGCAAGCCCTGCCTACCATTCGAGAGAGTGAGGCAATCACCTCAGCCAGCATATGCTGGGTGGTGGGACGTGGGAGCAAGGTGCTGGCAGAGAAATTGTGTGCCATGTGGCCGGGGGCGGTGCTAGCTATGGAAAAGATCTAGGGCTCAGGCCCACAGCACAGAAACAAATGCCCAAATTTGCATATGCTAATTTACATATGCTCTAGAGCAGGGCTCTCCAACCTTGGGTCCCCAGATGTTGCTGGCCTACAGCTCCCAGCATACCCAGCCAGCATGGCTGATGGCAAGGGATTCTGGGAGCTGCAGGCCAGCAATATCTGGGGACCCACGGCTGGAGAGCCCTGCTCTAAATTCTCTCAACCTGGTGTGGCTTCTAAACCACCCAGCGTAACCATGGCTTGCGGTAGGGTTAAGGCAGTCCTAGCAGGGTGAGCGTGTTGTCTGAACCTGGACGATGCGCTAACCCCACCGCAAGCCAAAAGGGGCAAAGAGCCCCGTGCCCAAAGCGGCTAAGAATGGCTGCCACTCTGGGCACGGGGCTCTGGCCGATGACAAGTGGCACTTAGTGCGGCTGTCATCGGCTTTGCCCTGCGCCGTGGCTGATGCCAGGAGAGTGGGATTACTTCTGAGCAACCCCACTCTCCCGGGATGGGCTGTGGCGTGGGGGATCCATGGGCCCTGGCCCTGCCTGCTCGCGAGGGCAAGTGAGGCCGGATGCCTGGATCCCCCCGCCCCCCTCTGCTGCTTTTTTGGCCAAAAGGGCACTGGCAGCAGAGGTGGGATCCAGCTGGCAGGCCTGGCTAGGCCTGGCTGGCTGGATCTCACTCCCCCCTTTGTCTTCGCCCGTGCCCTTTTGCCCGAAAGGGCATCAGCGAAGGTGAAGGCAAAGGCGGGTGGGCAGGCGGGATCCAGCAACCAGCAGGCCTAGCGAGGCCTGCTGGCTGGATCCTGCCAGCCCGCCTTCGCCGATGCAGCTGCCCTTTCCCCCAAAAGGGCAGCAGCATCAGTGAAGGCGAAGGCACCTCCTCCTCCTCCTCCCACGCCACCCCCCCGAACCCCGCTCACCGCGCCCGCCACCCGCCACCACCCTCTTCCAAGTGGGAAGTGGGCGCGCATGAGGCCTCCTCACTTGGAACGGGGCACTGGCGGGCGGCAGATGCGGTGAGTTGGGTCTTGGAGCTGGGAGGCGGGCGCGCCTTCACCGCTGCTGCCGCGTTTTTGGGCAAAAGGGCAGCGGCATCAGCGAAGGCGGGGGTGGGATCCAGCCTGGCGAGGCCTGCCGGCTGGATCCTGCCCCCACTGGTGCTGCTGCCGCCGTTGCCCTTTCAACTGACAGGGCAGTGGCAGCCAAGGCAGGCGGCGGAGGGCAGTGGCGGCGGTGACCGGGGCTCGGGGGGGTGGGCCAGCTTTGGGGGGGCTTGTTGACCTTGCTCCGTGGGGGGATGCAACCCCGCCAAGCAAAGGCAAGGACAGGAGCCTCTGACGGCTGCCAAACAGTGCCGCCTGGGACATCTCCATTCCCCACTCATCTCGGATCAGCGCTCCGTGTGATACTGACTGGAGGACCGCGGGGAGAAGCGGCTCCTCTGGACCCCCACTGTGCCCAAACAATAGTCGGGCCCAGGGTAACTTTAAACCCACAAGAGCTTTCAGAACCTCTGTGGGTTTAAAGTGACATGCGAACGAACGAGGCCTCTTTGTGTCTCTTTAAAGGACCCGGTCTCCTCAGGTATGGACAGGGGAGAGGGGGGGGCATTTGATTTCAGAAAAGAAAAACCTCAGGCAGAAAGATATCAGGGGTGGGGGTGGGCAGCAGAAGGGTGATGCACATGTGGGCCAAAAGCCAGCTCATCCGGGGGGATCAGATGCCGCAGAGATCACCAGGGCCCCTGTGCCTTCATTTCAGCCAGTGCCCATGGACAGCAGGGTGGTGGGGCAGAGGGCCTCCCAGAGATTCGGGGCTCCAGATGAAAGCTCTGGGGCTCCAGCCCTAGTGGGCCAACCCCTAACGCTGCCTCTGCATGTGGCCTTCTCTCTGCCCCCTAAACTAGTTTTCTGCCTGCAGGCGTGCAGCAGGGGACACTATCCCATCATCAGCACTGAAGAAAGATTCATCTGCCACTCCGTTCAGTTGTTGTTCCTGGAATGGGACGGGGTGGTGGTGGTGGTGGTGGAATCTTGTTCTTTGCTTCAGGCGGCAAAATGTCTTGGGCCAGCCGTGTCACTTGCCCTCAGAGAAATCACTCTTCCGTGCAGCATACCTCCTTCCAATCAATCAGTGGGCATGCTCGAGTCAAAACAGCAGCCCACACAGAGACACAGCCGGGGTGGTGGCAGGACAATTTGCCACCTCGTGTAGTCTGTAAAATGAAAGCAAACCCTTTGGGGGCGCGGGCGTTAAGAGTGCAGTAGTGTGCCTCTAATTTTAATTCAGAAAAATAGTGTGTCCCACTTTTCGGAATGTGCACGCTCCTCCGCTACTATTATCTCCAGGCAAATAGTTTTGCGAGTTTTTTTTGGAGCCCGACAAAAGCCTGCACAACTTGTCTGATGAGAGTTAACAGTGGGGAGAAACAAATATACACTCCGAGAGCAAGGATGCCTTAATCAAATCAGCCTCCAGCTCAAGGGGGGCGAAGAACACACCCTGCACTGCAGTCTGCCATCAGCCTTAGTCTGAATTCTTTGTGTTTGGCATTTTTCTGTCCAGTGTCAGCACTATTCCATTCATCTTTGTGTGAAGGGAATGGTTATGATTGCCATGATTGTCCAGTGGCGAAACTGAGATCCAAACTGAGAGATTGAACGCGCGACCTGCCAGGAAATGCTGCTGCACAAGCCACCTTGTCATGCACGCGGGAAGGTTCTTGCTCTTGCCTCTCATTGGACCACACAGTGGTGGCGCTAGGGAGACAGAGCCACAGTTTAGTCACCTCTTTCCAAATCTGCTGTGGCTATTTGTCCCTTGCACAGCATCCATTGGCAGTGAGTTTCACTGGTTAATCATGTACTTGCCCTGTATGATAAAAGAAACTGAACTAGGACCACAGGGTACAGACTCAGTTCCGCACACAGGCTGGGAAAACTGGTCCTCTCACCCCCATTTCCCCCCCTCATACATTGGCAGTGGTCTGGTTCATACGGTCGCAGTGAGGGAAATAAACGACGGTGGCTTATTTCCCCTGCTGCCTATGCTGGTCAGATTTCTCTGATTACCCTCACTGGCACAGCTTGCCCTGCCATCTGAACCTGGGCAACATGGCTTGTTTGGGGCGGGCAGCAACCCTCAAGTAATGCAACAGCAGCCCATTGGTTGAGAGCCAGCGTGGCCTAGTGGTGAGAGGGTTGGACTGGGACTCGGGAGATCCGGGTTCTAGTCCCCGCTCGGCCATGAAACTCACTGGGTGACTTTTGGGCCAGTCACTGATTCTCAGCCTCACCTACCTCACAGGGTTGTTGTGAGGATAAAATGGAGGAGGAGGATTATGTAAGCCGCCTTGGGTTCCTTGAAGGAAAAAATAAATATATAAATATAATAAATATTATATTTAAATATAATAAATAAATAAATAAATGGGTTATTTGGGGGTCACTGTCCCCCAAAACAAGCCATGCCAGCCAGGTTCGGATGACATAGCAAGCCACACCAGCAAAAGTAATTAGGGAAAACTGTCCGGCACACACAGCTACTGTGGCTTGTTAACCACACCACGATCATGTGAACCCATCTAGTTTTGGCAAACTTCAGTTTGATTGGGGAGACACTCCCTTCTCTCTCTGCCCTCCTAGCTGGAGGCGAATGTGAAGGCGGCATCAGGAAGGGACACAAAAGATCATTTGTTCCTGCAGTATCTCCTGAAACCCGCCCTTATGAAGCCAGGATGGGACCCTCGGCACAAATGGGGGGGGGGTTTGAGGAGGAAAGGAATGCATCAAGCTGCAGAAAGAACTTATCCCTAGACATTTCTGAAAGGCCTTCTATTTTCAGACAAGCTTAGATGGGTGGAAGTAAGCACCAGCACTATGGATACTGGATCCACAACTCGCCACCCTTCACAAACGGCACACATAAATGTGCACAGCATGTAGATATTTTTCTACCTCGGCCAATTATTTTCAAACCTCCTCACGGCTGCCATCCTGTGCACACTTACGGTATGTAAGCCAAAGTATGTCGCGAAGACCCATGGACTCGCCAGGTGTGCTGTCTCCCTGGGGCACGGATTAAGGATGTGACAGAGCAGCTGCCGAGGCTCATGCAGCCCACCGACACATACCCCTTTCTTCTCTTCCACGTGGGTACAAATGATACTGCCAAGCGGAGTTACAAAGAAATCACGGCAGACTTTGAAGTGCTGGGAAGGGAACTCAAGAACTTTGGGGCCCAGATAGTTTTCTCATCCATCCTTCCAGTACTTGGAAGAGGCATTGAAAGGGAAAGAAAAATACTCCGAGTGAATGACTGGCTACGAAGGTGGAGCCGACGTGAGGGATTTGGATTCTGGGACCACGGGCTACACTTCCTGGAAGATGGACTGCTGGCAAAGGATGGGTTGCACCTCACAAGGACTGGGAAGAATGTGTTTGGACACAGCATGAGGAACTTAATCAGGAGGGCTTTAAACTGAATCCAACAGGGGAGGGAGACATAAACTCGGGGGTACCAATGGAAGAAGGCCTCTTTGCCACAATGGAGAGAACAGCTCCAGCGGTGCCCATTGATAGTCTACCACAAAATGTAGGGGGAAAGTCGGACTGTAAAGCACATAGTCTTCAATGTCTCTATACTAATGCCCAGAGTATGGGCAACAAACAAGACGAACTTGAACTCTTGATACATGAGGGCAAGTACGACTTGATAGGGATAACTGAAACCTGGTGGGATGACTCCCATGACTGGAATACAGCAATTGAAGGGTATAACTTGTTCAAAAGGAACAGAAGCAACAGAAAGGGAGGTGGAGTTGCACTGTATGTTAAAAATACGTATCTCTGCACAGAGATACAGGAAGAGGAGCTTGGCAGCCCCATTGAGAGCATCTGGGTTAAAATAAAGGGGGCAAAGAATAAAGCGAACATGGCGGTTGGAGTCTACTACCGACCACCCAATCAAGGAGAAGACGAGGATGGAACTTTTGAAAAACAAATTGCCAGTGTTTCAAGGAGGCACGATGTGGTAGTAATGGGAGACTTCAATTTCCCTGATATCTGTTGGGAGACTTATTCAGCCAAACATGGCCCCTCCAAGAAATTCCTGAGCTGTGCTGCTGATAACTTCCTCCTACAGAAAGTGGAGGAAGGAACTAGAGGATCGGCTATCCTTGACCTGATTCTAACCAACAGAGACGAGTTAGTGGATAAAGTGGCAGTTTCGGGAACTCTGGGGGAAAGTGACCATGTTATACTTGAGTTCTTGATTCTAACAGAAGCAAAAGCTGAGTGTAGCCAAACACGTACCCTGGATTTTAGGAAAGCCAATTTTAACAAACTCAGAACAATGATTAGTAAGATCCCATGGCAAATGACTCTCACGAGAAAGGGAGCCCAGGAGGGGTGGGAGTTTTTAAAAAAGGAAATTTTAAAGGCACAATTGCAAACAATTCCCACAAGGAAAAAAGGCAGAGGGCAACAGAAGAAGCCAATGTGGCTTCACAATAAACTCAAAGATGACCTGAAAACAAAAAAGGACACGTATAGGAAGTGGAAGGAAGGACAGGCTACAGGGGAAGAGTACAGGCAGGTAGCACAGAACTGCAGGAATAGTGTCAGGAAGGCTAAAGCTGAGAATGAGCTAAGGTTAGCGAGGAATGCTAAAAGCAACAAAAAAGCTTTCTTCAGATACATGCACAGTAAAAGACAGAAGAAAGAACTGGTGGTTCAACTACGCAATGAGGATGGCAAATTGATAACAGAAGACAAAGAAAAGGCAGAAGTGTTCAATTCCTACTTCGGCTCGGTCTTCTCCCAAAAGAGGGTCTATGACCCCCCTGGCAAACCTGAAATGCAGACTGAAGGGGCAGAATTGCAGCTTGAGATTGATAGGCAAATGGTCAAGGAGCACCTGATTACTCTGAACGAGTTTAAATCTCCAGGGCCTGATGAGCTGCATCCTAGAGTAATAAAGGAACTGGCAGAAGAACTCTCAGAACCACTGTCTATTATCTTTGAGAAATCATGGAGGACAGGTGAAGTGCCAGACGACTGGAGGAGGGCAAATGTTGTTCCCATCTTCAAAAAGGGCAAGAAGGAGGAACCTGGGAACTATAGGCCAGTCAGTCTGACATCAATCCCCGGGAAGATTTTTGAGCAGATTATAAAGAAGTCAGTCTGCAAGCACCTTGAAAACAATGCAGTGATTACTAGAAGCCAGCATGGATTTGTCAAGAACAAATCCTGTCAGACTAAT
Organism: Shinisaurus crocodilurus; assembly: GCA_021292165.1. Lineage (NCBI taxonomy): Eukaryota > Metazoa > Chordata > Lepidosauria > Squamata > Shinisauridae > Shinisaurus > Shinisaurus crocodilurus. The sequence goes on from CM037881.1 coordinate 14,954,673, forward strand.
CTGATCTCATTTTTTGATCGGGTAACCTCCCTTGTGGACTGTGGGAATGCTGTGGACATTATATACCTGGACTTCAGCAAAGCTTTCGACAAAGTGCCTCATGATATCCTGATTAGTAAGCTAGCTAAGAGTGGGCTAGATGGAACAACTATCAGGTGGATCCACAATTGGCTACAGAATCGGACTCAAAGAGTGCTTATCAATGGTTCCTTCTCAAACTGGGGAGAGGTAACGAGCGGGGTACCACAGGGCTCGGTCCTGGGCCCGGTGCTCTTCAACATTTTTATTAATGACTTGGATCAGGAGGTACAGGGAATGCTTATCAAATTTGCAGATGACACAAAGTTGGGTGGAACAGCTAATACTCTGGAAGACAGAAACAAAATTCAAAGTGACCTCGATAGGCTGGAGCGCTGGGCCGAAAACAACAGAATGAAATTTAACAGGGATAAATGCCAAGTGCTGCACCTAGGGAGAGGAAACCAAATGCAGAGTTACAGAATGGGGGACACTTGGCTCAACAATACTACAAGTGAGAAGGATCTTGGAATTGTGGTAGATCACAAACTGAATATGAGCCAGCAATGCGACGTGGCTGCAAAGAAGGCAAATGCAATTTTGGGCTGTATTAATAGAAGTATAGCTTCCAAATCGCGGGAAGTGATAATTCCCCTTTACTCGGCACTGGTTAGGCCTCATCTTGAGTACTGTGTCCAGTTCTGGGCACCTCATTTTAACAAGGACATAGACAAACTGGAGAGGGTTCAGAGGAGGGCAACAAGGATGATAAAGGGACTGGAAACAAGGCCCTATGAGGAGAGACTGAAAGAACTGGGCATGTTTAGCCTTCAGAAGAGGAGACTGAGGGGAGATATGATCGCACTCTTCCAGTATTTGAAGGGATGTCACACAGAGGAGGGCAAAGATCTCTTCTCGTTCATCCCAGTTTGCAGGACACGGAATAATGGGCTCAAGTTACAGGAACCTAGATTCCACCTAAACATCAGGAAAAATTTCCTGACTGTCAGAGCAATAAGACAATGGAATCAACTACCTAGGGAGGTGGTGGGCTCTCCCAGTCTGGAGGCATTCAAGGTGCGGCTGGACAGACATCTGTCAGAGATGCTTTGACCTGGATTCCTGCATTGAGCAGGGGGTTGGACTCGATGGCCTTGTAGGCCCCTTCCAACTCTACTTTTCTATGATTCTATGATTCTATGTGGGAGCAGGTCCCTCTGAACTCAACGGTGCTTACATTTGAGTATAAGATTGCACTGTGAAATAATTTATTTTTACAACATTTTTAAAAAAATTTTTTACAAAACGGTGGGTAGAAGAAAGAATCTTCAGATTTGCCTCCCAAATCTGTTTAGGATAGAGTGTTTTTAATTACACGAAGAAGACCATAAAATTCAGGGATTTTATGTCCATAAAACAAGAATCTCGCTCCCTCAGTAGCCTCTCCAGTAAGATATTTGATCAAATAAAGAAAGTAGACAACATAATAGCCATGGTCTTACTAGGCTAACAATAAGTTATACTTAGAATTTAAAGAGCACTTTTATTTTGTTTATTATTATATTTTTAACCTACAAATGTTCTTTGGGTGGACTTTTTGGTAGGTTCAAAGAACATCTAATACAGTGTTCTCCAACCTTGGGTCCCCAGATGTTTTTGGCCTACAACTCCCAGCATGCCCCAGCCAGCTACGCTGGCTGGGGCATGCTGGGAGTTGTAGGCCAAAAATATCTGGAGACCCAAGGTTGGAGAACACTGATCTAATACATTATCTCAGAGCATATTTATACCTAAGACGTAAACTGGCTGGCTGACAAGTCGTTCCTGCTCTCTCTCTCAGGGAACTGTGGTTCTGTGACAGGCCAGCTATATAGCAGGGAATTTCTAATACAGAACGCACATACTACATACTACAATTCTTTGGGGGAAGTCTCGGATAAAACCTAGGGATATAGGTATATGTGTATGTGTGCAAATTTTGGCCACCAGGGGTGGTGCTAGGTACTGAAAAGATCCAAAGCTCAGGCCCACAGGACAATTTTTTTTTTGTTGCAGAAACTGGCATTTGCTAATTTACCTATGCTCTAAAGTCTCTCTCCCTCTGTGCGTGTGTCTGTAAAGGACCCTGTCTCCTAAGGACACCCCTATTTGTAAAAAGGGATGTATGGACAGGGGAGAGGAGGGCATTTGATTTCAGAAAAAAAAAACTGCAGGCAGGCAGATTCAGGGGGGTGGGTAGCAGGAGGGTGAAGCACATGTGGGCAAAAATCCAGCAAATCCAGGGGGAACAGATGCAACAGAGATCATCAGATCACCCTGTAGCTTTATTTCAGCAAGTGCCAGGGCCGGTGCTACCATTAGGCCAACTAGGCTGCTTCTCCAACACATCTGGAGGGCACCAGGTTGGAGAATGCCAGGCCTTTTCCTTCTTTCTTGGTCCAAGTCCCTGGAAGTGTGTGTGATAATTCTCCACTCTTTCAACACTCACACGTTTTTTTTTTTTTTTTTTTTTGCTGCCTTAGGGCACAATCCTATGCATGTTTAGACAGAAAAAAAAAGTCCTACAACTCCCAGCATTCCCCAGCCAGTCATGGCTGATTGGGGAATGCTGGGAGTTGTAGGACTTTTTTCTGTCTAAACATGCATAGGATTGCACCTTTGATCTACCTTGCCCTCTGCAGACAGCAAAAAAATGTGCATTGGGCATGTTTTGTGGAGAAGCAGCTGGGCTTGTATGTGAGAGACCATTTTGTGCTTGTTCCCAGGTGGGAAACAGCATCCAGTGTTGTTGAATCTGTGCAGTAACCCTCCTTTCCTGGTACATCTTGCTTTCTGGCTTCTAGAAGAGCAAACATGACTGCAGCTCAAACGTTGCATCTGTGTCTGTGTGTTTAATTAGGATGCTATGATAGGAGCTTCCAGGCATCCCCGCACATCTGCCCGGAAGAGGAATGCAGTTCCATTGCTTTGGCTTGCTTTTGTAGCCAACAGCTGGATGACTTTAAATCCCAGCTGATATCCTAAGCCAGTGTTCTTCAACGCTGGCTGGGGCATGCTGGGAGTTGTGGGCCAATAACATCTGGGGGCCCAAGGCTGGAGAACACTGTCCTAAGCATTTTTTTTCTCCTGGAACTCAACCAATTGCCAATGGCAGGGTGAAGCAAGTTGTTTAAATTGGATGATACAAACCAGAGACAGCCAGTGATCCAACAAGCTGACACAATCTGCTGGCCCATCTGTAATTATACTTTGGGGGCTTGTTCACACATCCTGCTAACCCACCCTGGCAATAAGCCATGGTGGCCTGGTTGTCGTGCAAACAGCCCACGGTGTGCCCCGCAGATGATCGGTCTGAGAATTTTTCGTGAACCGTTCAGCAAGTGCGGACTCGCCTTGTTCGGCTCACGCGAGTCTGTTCGCGAACGTTCTCCTTTTTAGCTCTGTTCGGCTCACCATGGGGGGCTGGCCCCCTCCCTCCTCGGTATTCCCATAGGTGTCCCAGGGGACACTGCAGGAGGACCGAGTTGTCTCCCCACTCCCTGCAGTGATCGTGAGCCGTTTGGGGTTTACCATGGCTTTCCCCCCCATTTAAACTCCCCCCCCCTTCAGATTGCAAAAGCCAAGATTCTACTACCTTGGGAACAAGTGCAAAAGTGAGGGCACCCTTGGAACACATGGGTCCCCCCCCCCCCAAATGCAGAGGATCTTGCCGTGAAGAGGGTGAATGATGCGCCAGCCCCTTTTCGCAAGCTAAGATCACTTGCACCTTTGGTTACATTTAACAGCTGTTAAATGCCGGGGAATGCTGGGAGTTGTTAAATGTAACAGCTGTTAAATGTAACCAAAGGGGGAAATAAACTTACCTGCTGCCTCTGTGGGACAATGCCCAGGGTGGGTACCTGCCGGACTTCGCCAGCAGGCTCCCTCTGCACTGCACATTGCCCACCCAAGGCTCCCCATTCCCACACGCACGCAACTGCGAGCATCTGCAGTTGTGCAAGTGTGGGTAATTTCATTTTTTTTTTCAAAGTCGCAAATATTTGCTAAAATTAAGAGGGACAACTTTAAAAAAAAAAAATGCTTGGCAACTACAGGCAGAGCCTCCAAGGTGCCACTGGGCACTTTGAAGGGACTGTCCATGGCTGTCAAGACAGGGATCATGGAAGCTGGCTTGACAGCCAGCTTTTGCGATCTGAAGGGGGGGGAAATTAAAGGGGGAAAAACCCGCAGCAAGACCGAAACGGCTCACGATCGTCATGGTGGGGAGTGGGGAAGCCAGTGCCAGCTGCCCCCAAGTGCTGCTTGAGCGCTTTGGGGGCAGCTGGCACTGGTGGTCACCTGGGAGCCCCTTGGCAAGTGCAGCAAGGTTTTTTTGGTGCCACTTTTGCCAAGCAGTTCAGTAGCCGATTCCCCATACCCCCGATGGGGTCGGTTGCCCAGGTTCGGATGACACGATAACCCATCATGGGTAGAACAACCCCTACAACAGCCCATGGATTGTTTGGGCGGCTTGTTGCCCACGAACAAGCCACCCTGGGGAAATTGGTCCGGGTTTGCATGAAACGACAACCGATGGGTTGTCATGTCATGCGAACCCAGTCACTGATTGCTTTCCTGTCTAGATTCATTCCCACAATTTTTAATTTTTTTTTAAAGCTGCCCTTCTCTTTAGGCCAGTGATTCTGAAATACTGAGTCACATTTGTTTTTTTAGATTAAAATGGGGGGGGGGACTTTTCTCCAGACCTCTCCAACCTGGTGCTTTATAGATGTGTTTGACTGCAAGTCCCATCATCCCCAGGCTAGGGAATGATGGCAGTTGCATTAGCCCCCCCCTTACCCTGTTACTGGCTCTGCTCCAGAAGCAGCGTGCAGACTTTTCTTTCCCACTGATGGGGGGCGGGGCGGAGGGGGGGGAAGACCACTAGGCCAGACCAAAAAGAGTTTGGAGCCAGGATGCCTGGGCTGGTTGCCCTTCGGTTTAAACAGATAGCAGGGAGCTGGGAGCCAGGATTCTGTTTTAGGGATTATTTACAGGATATTCAGGTGCATTTCCAGACTTGTAATTCTATATCTGAGTGCTGCTTGTGACTTTGTGCAATCCCTGGCAAGCTGCTCCTACTCTGCGTGCTGCTGATGAGGGTGTTGGATGTTGGACTTTGCTTTGGGGCCATCAAATGCCTTGTGCATTGTGTACTTCCTGTTTGTCTGTCCCGAGCTTATTGCCAATTGGCTCCATTGGGCAGCTTCCCAGTTCCACTACTAATCTTTCTCTGGGACCTTTGTTTCAGCCTCAGGCCTTCCTTTGTAAAATGGAGATTACATGAATCCAGCCTCCCCCACCCGAATATACTGCCCAGATATTTTGGACTCCAACTCCCATCAGCCCCAGCCAGCATGACCAATGGCCAGGCATACTGGGAGTTGTAGTCCAAAACATCTGGAGGGCACCAGCTTGCGGAAGGCTGCATTAACCTAACTCAGCCTTCCCCAACCTGGCACCCAACCCCCAGAAGCGTTGGACTACAACTCCTAGCATCCCCAGCCAGCTAAGGCTGACCTAACTGATAGGATTGCAGTGAGATAAATGCCACATGACCAGGACTGGGCCAAGACCTTTTGGTGGGCGAGGTAGAAGCCCGCACGCCCACCCCCGCACACACAGACACAACACAACCCTCTAGGGATTTCTCCTGCACAAGCCTTACTGAAACGAACGGGAGCTGTGCAAAGAACATAGGATGAGGTTTGCGCAGGAGAACTTCTCCGCGGGTCTCCCTGCCTCCTACTCAGACTGGAGGAAGACAACAGTTTTTAATCAGATTTGCAAGGGGTTGGGGGCCTGAACCACACAATATGTTGAATCGGTAGCATGCGGCTTACATTTTCTTTATTTACTAGTAAGTGTACGGGGCCCTGATCCAGATCAGGACTACCATGTGCGGGTAGGGGCGGTTTAAACCTTCCCTTCCCAGCTGCCTGTTTTCCTAAATACGCACGTGCGCGCACACGCACACACACACACACGCTAAAACAGTGTTCTCCAACCTTGGATCCCCAGATGTTTTTGGCCTACAACTCCCAGCATGCCCCAGCCAGCTGGCCAAAAACATCTGGGGACCCAAGGTTGGAGAACACTGAGCTAAAGAAAGAAAAAAAGCCACCATCCATGACTTGCCACAACACACACACACACACACACACACACACACACACACACCCTTTGTCTCACAGTCACTTCTGGGCGAACAGGTCTTGCAGGTTTTCAAAGAATGCCAAAGGTATAAAACAAAAAAAGTAAAATGAAATCCAACATAGCCTGTTTATCAGCGGGTGAAAGTGAGAGGCGTCTCCAGGGAGTGAGCAGCGACTCCTCCCGGGCCCCCGTCTGGTGCCCTCCGCTGCTTGGGTCAGGGCAAGGCTGGCCGCCTCTGCGCTTTGCATGTGAAAAGGTCTACGGAAATGAGCAAGAGACAACAGCGAGGGCCTGTGTTGTTTGGCCCTGCCTTGGACGGTGGCGGCTGCGCAGCAGGATGCCAAGGACTTGGCAGTGCCAGCTCGGGCCTATTTTCACTCCAGTCTTGCCCCCCCCCGGGGAGTCATGTGTCTCCACCAGCTCCCCCTCCCCCACACGCAAGACCGCGCATAAAGGAGCCATTCAGAGTGGCCTTGAATGGAGTCAGCAGCTACCCTGGGAGAGGCTGTTCCGAAGAACGGGCTGATGGGGGCTGCGGGAAGGGCGGTTAAGTCATTTTCATGGTGGGGAAGGGATGGGGGAGCCGGGCTGAAGGGGGCAGGGGGGGAACCCCACCCGTGCTGCTGCTGATCAGGATTTCAGATGCGCTCCCGATGATGCCACACACAGGCTGGGTTGTGCGCCCTGCCTGGGAATGCAGACCCTGCTGGGGTGTTGTTGTTGTTGTTGTTTTTTGTAGCGGCTGCGTGCGTGCGTGTGTTGTAGTAGCGGGCCAGGAAAGTGCCTCTGTGCCCGAGAGATGTGAGCAAAGGGAACAGCAGCTGATAAGCAGCAAAGCGGTAGAGGTCATACATGCACACTCCGGGACGCACGCTCTGGAAGAAGGGTCTATAGCAGCCGTGCGCATTCCACGGCCTGGAAGATCATAGTGGCGGGGAAACAGTGACCTTGGAGGGGATCGTGGGGGGCTGGGAGAAGCTTTAACCTCCTCGCTCCCCAGTGATCCTGGCGGCGGCACTGCTGAGGTGGCTGTTGTCTCCCTGCCACTAAGAAACAGGTACCGTATCTCAGTCTGGATGGCTGGGTGGGAAGTTAAAGCCTCTTCCACTGCCTACTAACCCCGGAGGGCTTAACCTCCCCAACCTGTCGGTATGGTGGGCAGAAGGTACAATAACTCCCATTTCTGGACTAGCTGGAGACTTGGCGGGAGGCACTGACCCGTGTCAGTTCAAGGCTTGATATTAAGAGGATGACATTGCCAAGCGGGAGTTGTTTATTTGTTGTATTTATGAATCGCCCATCTGGCCGGCAGAATCTCTCTCCCCACTTCGTTGTCCCCCTTTGGGGCTCATTTTTGGAGCGCTTACTTGGTTCACATTTTCTTTTTCTCAGTGTTTCTGAATTGCGCAAAATAGGTTCCTACTTTCTCTTAAAGTTATTCTCTCCCCCCTCCCCCCCCCGGTTCCTTCACAACTGTGCACAGGTTAGTCTGTATGCAGTCTCGCCTTGTAAATTTCTTTGTATGTTACCTATTCCAGTGTTCTCCAACCTTGGGTCCCCAGATGTTTTTAGCCTACAACTCCCAGCGTAGCTGGCTGGGGCATGCTGGGAGTTGTAGGCCAAAAACATCTGGGGACCCAAGGTTGGAGAACACTGACCTATTCCACTTAGGGGCTCCCTTTGGCAGCTGTGACATACTAGGAAATTGACAAGGTGAGACCACATATCGGACAGCCGAGCCTGCGCTCTTGCGCACTTGTGAAAGACCGGGAATTTAAAAAAAATAATAATAAAATACAACCCTATTTGCATACTCCCGAAGCACTGAAAAAATGGTAGAAAAGGGGGCGAACAAATGATGGTCCCTCCAAAGTGCCGTTTGGCATCAGTGGAGGGGCAGTCACTGGCAAGGGAGGCTGGAGGTGGCACTGGCAAGGTCGCAAAGAGTGGCGTGGGCTTTTTTTGCTGGTTTTGCCAAGCGGCTCTGTACCCGCTTGGCACAAGATATGGTGCCCGGTTCAGATGTCATGGCAAGCTATCCTGAGAACAAGCTATCTTTGCCTCAACAACTGGACTACAAGCCATGGGTTCTCAGGGTGGCTTGCTCAGGAAAAACATACCACGCTGAATTGCCTGCACCGGGTTTGGACGTCACGATAAACCACACTGACACACCAACAAGGCTCACAACCCACCACGGCTTATCATGACACACGTGAACTCAGTCAGTGTTACCAAACAGGCCACGACTTCCCCGAACTCAGCTGCCCTTGAAGGCCCAAACTCAGGGAAGACAAGGCCAGCTCACCCTCATCTCAAATCTGCCTAATGTCAACAACACCTACATGGCAGGCCTCAAAATCTCTCTGAATCCAGCCAACTTAACTTGGGTTGAGGCAGAAGGAACTTTTTAAGTGCACTGGAAGGAGTCTGGACATGCATTCGCTGCATTTGTTTTCAGAGGAGAGGATGGTGTATTGAAATTGAAACCACTTCCTTTGCACTTTGGAATGTCTGTCTTCACCCTTTGTCTCTGGGAGGTGGGGTTTGAAGGCCAGGAGAAAAGACGAAGAACAGCAGCAAGGAGACAGATATATACAGGAATGTGGCTCACGCTGGCTCAGCTTGTCTGAGCGTGGAAAGCTAAGCAGGGTCAGGCCTGGTGATTACTTGGATGGGAGACCCCTCCTCTAGTTTCCTGCATTGAGCAGGGGGTTGGACTCGATGGCCTTGTAGGCCCCTTCCAGCTCTATGAAATCTATGCTGTGACAGCAGCTTGGTGCCCTCTGGATGTCTTGGACTACAACTTCCAGCGTCACATCATCTGTGATTTCTTGAAGATCCACGTCCATCTATCTGATGAGATATTGGCTATGCCCTTGCTGTCAGAATCTCTCTCCCCACTGCACAGGGCCTCACGGTTTGTGGCCCCAAAGCCATACACTGTCCCGTGTTCAATACCCCCAACTCCTTTGTGCTCTCAGTCCCAAGTGAGCAACTAAAATGGGAGGTTTGTTGACCCCCTGGTGGGCTGCATTTGGCTGGATGGGTCACCCCCTCACAGGCTTTTCAAGGCCCAGTCTAAAACAGCTCTACTTCATCTTTTGCACACGTTCCATCTGGAACGGCTGCTTGTAAACCAGCTAACTTGCTCAGATATCTTTGCTCCCACTTTGGGCTGGATTAATAATTAAACTAAGTATTCAAAAGTGCAAGGCCAAACCAAGGTCCCACGCTCCAGCTCCACAATAGTATCTCGCTGCCTCCTGAGAGTCTCTCAAGGAACAAGACTCTTATTTCAGCTCTCAAAGTCTCAAAAGAAACAACAGCTTGTGGTTTCTGACAACATCTTCTCTGGTTTGATTCTGGCTTAGGCTGCAGTCTAATACCCATTTACCTGGGAGTAAGTCCCATTGACTTCAATGGGGCTTATGTCTCAGTAGACATGGATAGGTAATTAGGGATGTCGGAGAAATCCACAACAAATTCAAATGAGTTCAGATTTCTATGAATCCGACCTGTGGATTCTGCAGCGGACTGGTTTTTTCTGAGACCCACAGGTTCTGCAGTCTTGTAGACTTTTCATTAAAAAAAAAAAATGTCTTGGAGGGGATTTGCGCAAATTTACACTTGCGCTAATGCACATTAGTGCTAAGGTATACTTACGCAAGAGGAATGAAATCCTCATACATCCCTAAAAAACCCAACCCAATTCCGTCCATGAGTGGATGATGGAATGGAAGACGCCTGACAATCTGTGCGAAACACAGACGGAACAGGTTTAACAAAATCTGTATATCCCTATATAGGGTTTTACTGTTTGAGTGCAAGAAGTCTGGGTTTAAATCTGGGGTGGGGGGTGAAGAGGGTGGCTGTACCCTTGGTGAACACGCGCCCTGCGTACAGAACACCCGAGGCCCAGTCAGCAGCACCCCTTGCTAAACCTCGGCAGCTAAAAAGATCTCAGCTGGAGAGTTGCTTCCAGCCAGGTCGGCAGCACTGACCTAGAGGGCCCATGGCTCATAGGTCCCACCAGGGCAGTGTTCTCCAACCTTGGGGCCCCAGATGTTTTTGGCCTACAACTCCCAGCATGCCCCAGCCAGCTACACGCTGGCTGGGGCATGCTGGGAGTTGTAGGCCAAAAACATCTGGGGGCCCAAGGTTGGAGAACACTGCACTAGACAGAAGTGGACAACTTGTGCCCTTCCAGACTAACACCTGGATAACTGAAATCACTATCAGTATGAATGATTCCATTCACTGCATCTGTTGTGAAACCACCACCTGCATTTCCCAGCAGCTGGAAGGTGGTTTCAAAGAGAGGTGTGATTGGATGGGGGGGAAAAAAACACAGCTGGAGGGAAAGGATATATCTGTAAGGGCTGGAAGCCTACTTTTTGCTTGAAATGCAAGCGACGCATCTCCAGAACCCATTTCTGTGTCAGATGCCAAACTCCTGCCCGACGCCTGTGAAATCACAGAAAACGAAACAGCCAGGCCAGCAGTTTGGCACCATGCATACATGGCTTGCAGAAATGTTTTGAAGCCCAGGTGCAGTCTACTTGGCATTCTCAACCTGCCTGCCTGCTTGCCACCAAGTCACAGCGGTTAAACTCGATGATTGTCAGTACCATTTATTAAAAAATAAAATAAAATACAATTCACATTATGGGGTGGTGGTGAAAGAGGTGAGGGGGGTCTGAGGTACTTGGCAGCATCTGAGAGCACCAGTGCAGGGGTATAAGTCCACAGGTCCCTCATGATTTTTAGACACCTTCCTCCTCTCTTCTCCACCTTTTGAATTTGTAGCGTATTCCTTCATGACACACGGCCGCCTTTCAAGCAGCAGAGATGCGTTGCTAGAATCCTCCACGAAATCCGTCCTCCTCCTAGCAACATAGCCCAATGTACATAATACTTCAATGGTGAAATCATCCCAGTACCATTGAGGAGGAAGGGCAGGTCTTCCTGAAGAACAGTCATAATAATAATAATAATAATAAAAAGATGGGATTTCCTTCTGGAGCTTCCTCTGTGAGCACAGTCTAAACGGAAGCCCAAAAGCATAGTGGTGATGCAGACATAGTGTTCTCTGACGAAGGGGAAGCTCGTAAGGAAGTGAAGAGTGGTCTCGTTGGCTTCAAATCCAAAGGAAAACCAGACAGCCCTGTACACACTGGGAGGAATCTTTGGAGCTGGCATGGAGGTGCCCTACCGGGGCGTTGCGCCCTTGTCTTCTTGGTGGTTCTAGCAGTTGGCGCAGCAGTGGATGTTGGCACCACAACGAGCAAAATTTCTCCAGTGGCCCCAGCAGGCAGCAAGGCAGCGGCTGACCCATCTGATGCCGATGCAGTCAGAATGGTGGTGAAGACCAAGCCGCCGGTGCAATTGGTCAAGGCCCCTGCAGCCCGCAGAATAGAGGAGGCCCAATTGTCAGTGAGCATCCCCTAGCAGTCCGTTCCTGGCATCCCCTAGCAATCCGTGTGGCAGTCTAGGCTGGGAGTGATCTTGATGGATGGAGATGAAGGGAGAAGCTGGTCCTTGCATTGAAACATGCTGGAAATATGGAAGGCCTGAAAATGGAAAGAAGAGACAGTCAGTCGGTGAGAGCTGGCCATGCATCCCCACCCCGCTCCCGAGACGGAACAGCTCCGAGGTCACTGCAGATGGGATGTATTCCTTTCCCGCCAACTCGGCCAGTTCTGGCCCCGAGTCCAAAATGCATAAGCTAGCCTTCCGCAACCTGCTGCCCTCCAGATCTTTTGGACTACAGCTCCCAGCATTCCTGACCATTGGCCATGCTGGCTGGGGCTGATGGGAATTGAAGAGCTAAACATCCAGAGGGCAACAGGTCGGGAAAGGCTTGGACTAGTCTCACTATGGAAACTGCATATGGCTTTTGGGTATAGGCTCCCTGCTGAACCTTTTGAAGAACTGGCCTAGTAGAACAGCTAAGAGGGGAAGCTATGAATCAGGAAGTCCTCCGTTCAAATCTGAGCCAGTGTGGCGTAGTGGTGATAGTGTTGGGCTGGGACTTGGGAGATCTGGGTTCTAGTCCCCACTCGGCCATGAAACTCACTGGGTGACTTTGGGCCAGTCACTGACTCTCAGCCTAACCTACCTCGCAGGGTTGTTGTGGGGATAAATGGAGAGGAGGAGGAGGATTATGTAAGCCGCCTTGGGTTCCTTGCAGGAAAAAAGGCGGGGTATAAATATAATAAACAAACAAACAAATAAATCTAACCTTGGCCACTAATAAGCACTAGGCGACCTTAGGAAAGCCATTATTAATAATACTGAGGATAATACTGACTTATTTTGTGGGGCTGTCCTAAGGTTGACAACAAGACGGTGCACGTGAAACGCTCTTGAACACTAGTAAGTTGTATATAAATGCCAGAGATAAGAACAGCACCAATAATGCTAGCAACACATGAACAAAATTCTCAGCTACCAGTAACACAGCTCAGACTTTCATCCAAATTCCAAGCTGAGGAAAAGAGCTCAGTCAGGAATCTTTCATCAGGGTTGCCTGTACAGTTTTGTTTCCCTCCAAGGAAAGCCAAATTTCCAACCAAGGGTGGACTGTAAATCCTTTGGAAAGATATCCAGAACCGAAAATCTGGCAGAGAAGTGCCCATTTTGCATAAAACCAATCGAGCAAAGCAGTTGGATTTAACCCGACAGACAGCAGCCTTCTTGGTTTGTTTGTTTGTAACATGATTTCTGTCATGTACATAGAGATACTAGAATGAAATTTGGACACAAGTCTATAACAGTTAACCCACGGCAAATCTCAGTAAGTCCACCAGAATTTTCTACCATGGAAACAATATTTCAGCCTTAAAATGATGAAATCTGCACCAAGAATTCTGTGAATGCACGGCAAAGATGGCAGTCCTGGCCTTTAGTTTATTCCCACCCTGGCTCAGCTTGTCTGAGCGTGGAAAGCTACGCAGGGTCAGGCTTGGTTATTACTTGGATGGGAGACCCCTCCTCTAGTTTCCTGCACTGAGCAGGGGGTTGGACAGGCCCCCTTCCAGCAATATCAGATCTATTATCTATGATCTATGAATATTTTTCTTTTCGGTATTTGGATTTTGATCCTGCCATATTCGTTGCTGCTGGGCACCATTCCTGATTGGCCCCATACTAGGCCAGTTATGCAAAGAGAAACAATCTCTTGCAAATGCCTGTTCCTTTACCTATGCCTACTTAGTATCCACCCAGAAAAAAAACCCCATTTTTTCCATACCCCGCAAAGTCCCCCCCCCCGAATTTTTCAGAAAGAAATGGGGGGAAATCTCCCCCCCCAAAAAAAAATTCCAGTTTTTTTTTTCCAGGCCCTCACATCTCTACATCTGTAACCTTGCCTCTTCTTTAAAGAAAACATGATTATTATAGAAGAAGAGTACCTGCAAGCATGTGCAGAGTGCCATTCCCTCCCCACTCAACAACCGCAGCCTCTCCCCACACACATAGATTTAAGGAGCGGGGCTTCTTTCCAGGGCTCTAGCTTGTAACTTCCTTTTTAGAAATGAAACACTGTGCTTACCTCCCTTGACAGCATCCTATAAACATCCTATAGCCCAAAAGGATATTTTTTTTTTTTAAAAAAAAACACCTTTAAAAATACTTAATGTGGCAGTATTCCCACCACAGGGCAGAACCTTGTGCATGTACTATATAATTCACCAGACCTCCTCCCTTTCAACACCCTTTGAGAGCCCATTCCTCCTTTACAGCGATGGGATACCATTACCGATAGCTTGGATGCCTTGATTCTACTCCCAGCTCCCGTAGTTCGAACGCCGGACAGCACCAAGAAAGCTCAGCTCTTGGGTTCTACATCCCCCCCACCCCCGCCCTTTGCTGTACTGGAGGCTGATGGGTGGGACTGGAATCCCACAGCCAGGGTAGGAAACTGAAGGATTTCCTCCTGGCCGCCTGCACACAATGCTGCCAAGGGTGTGCGCTTCCTCAGTTATTTCCTGACAGAAAGCACCAAACCCTACTCCCTTGCTCACCTCCGCAGAGCAGATCCTTCTAAATCACCTCTCCTCTCCCCCCACCCATCCCGGCAGCGTGGCAACGCTGTAGAGCAGGGAAAAGGGACAAAAGGCCCCAGCACTTTTCTTACAAGTGTTGGGGGCATTTTAACTTAAAAAAGGGGGGGAGGGGAAGATGACGAGGGGGACAGCACAAGAGACCCTTCTCACTTGCCCACCTGTGAGGGTCATTAGGTGGGCGAGTACACGAGAGAGGGCCTTTTCCGCAGTGGCCCCACACCTCTGGAGTAAGTCGCCACTGGGGGTCTGCCAGGCCCCATCATTGCAGGCTTTTTTGGAAGGCCCCATGACTTATTTACTCTGGCCTCTCCCTGATTTATGTTTTATCAGGCTGGGTTGAAGCTGCTGCAGTTGTGTTGTAGGTTCTGTCTTATGCTAGGGTTTGTTGTTTCTTGGAATGTTTGCTGTTTTTTTGTTTTTTTTTAATTATATGCATTTTATTGTTGTACTCGGCCTTGGGAGAGCTCCTGCCCTGAAATTTTGCCTAGAAATATTTTAAATAAAATAAATAAAAATAAACATGATAGAAATGTACAAAACTATGGAGGATTCCATGTGCGTGCCCCACCCCGTAACACTGTAACATACTGTATTTTTCCGTCTATAAGACGCCCCCATGTATAAGACGCCCCCCACTGGGCAGTTTCACAACTGTGCAGTTCTCTCCTCGGCTTACTTCCGTGTATAAGACGACCCTCAATTTTTAGTCTAACAATTTTAGGAAAAAGTATAGTCTTATACATGGAAAAATACTGTAACTTAGGTTACAGTCTAACCCCAGCTAACCCCTGGCATCCTCCAGACAGTGGACTGCAACTCCCATCACCGCAGCCAGCGTGGCTGATGGGAATTGTAGTCCACAGCATCTGGAGGGTGCCAGGTTGGAGAAAGCTGATCCATCCAAAGAAACCAATTGGCAGTAGATTCAGGGCATACAGAAGAAAAAAACTCTTCAGCCAAGGCACGTCATGCGTAGAGAATTCCCTGTGCCATGATGTGGTGGTGGTCACTAGCTTAGACAAGCTTTAAAAGGGGGGATAGACAAATTCACAAGTCAATGGCTACTGGCCGGAGTAGCCAAATGAATCCTCCATGTTCGGAGGCAGTGCTCTCCGGCACGTAAGTTGCCGATGGGCAAAGAGTGGAGTAGGGCTCTTATCTTTGTGTCCTGCTTGTGGGCTTCCTGGAGGCATGCGACTGGCCACCCTCGGTAACAGGATGCTGGACCAGGTGGACCTTTGGTCTGACTCAGAAGGGCCCTTTTTATGTGGCCCCGCAGACACATCATGATGAATTTAACACGTCCATCAATTGCACGGGTCAGAAGCAGAGATGGCATCACAATGTCCTGCCCCACAGCTAGAACGGGGGAGCGCGAGAACTGTGCTGCCACGCGAGTGCAGAACAGCCGCGCAACGCGAGGTCCGCCTGGGGCAGAACCAATTCCGCTGAAGCCTCAGAAGAAGAGGAGGTGTGCTGAGGAGTATTTGCAGTGCTCAGAGGGTGTGTGTGTGTGTGTCAGCACCTTGCCCTCCCCTCTGAGTAGCAGAATAGATTATGCAAAACAAGAGGACATTATATGAATCTGCATAATTTATTCAGGCCACAGAATTCCGCCTTTCTTGTTACAGAATTTAACAACAACAACAACAAAAAATGCAACTACAAGCCACAGAAAGCTCCTCCTCCACCAGGCTCAGAAGAATGCAGCAACACGGGCTCTTGCTTTCCCTACTGCAGCCTTCCCCTACCTGGTACACGCCAGATGTTTTTAACTATAACCCCCATCATCCCTGACCACAGGCCATGGTGGCTGGGGCTGATGGCAGCTGTAGTCCCAAACATCTAGAGGGCACCAGGTAGGGGAAGGCTGTTCCTACTGCAGAACCCAGTAAGGACCTGCCTAGATCTCTGCCCCACATTCTTCAGCCAAGAGCCAAATCACACCGCAGCTCCACCGAAAAAGACAAAACCGTCGAGAGAGCATCGGTGGGAAAGGCAAGCGCAGGCTGGAACTCACCACCCAGTAAGCCATGATCGCCCCTTGGAGCAGCCCGACGACCACGTCAGAGGGATGGTGCCGATAGTCGGAGATGCGGGTCAGCGCTGTGTATATCGCCAGCATCAGCAGCACAAACTGGACCAGCGGACGTAGCGTTCGAGCACCCTGCCAAGTGAACCGTGCCTGCAGGTAAAACTGGGGGTGGGGGGAGAGAAAAAGGGCGTACTTGAACAGAATGTTTGCAAAAAAAAGCTTTGCACAAGCTTCCCCAACTTGGTGGCTTCCATCATCCCCAGGCAGCCATGGCCATTGGGACATAAACCGGCCCCAGCCTAGAAGGAGCAACAGACCTTTCTCAGAGAAGCGTGCAAGGAGGCTTATGGGCCAAAGGGAAGGGTCGCACTCCCGAATATAGAAGGGAAAGGGGGCTGTGTGGGATTCCTGTTTCATAGGGGAGACTAGGAAGGTCTAACCAACAGTGGGTTGACAAATCCCAGAAAAGTAGCCACGTTAAATCTAACAAAGCATCCCATGGCACCTTAAAGACGAATACATTTACTGTGGCAGGAGCTTTCACAGGTAATGGAGAATGGGAGGCTAAGACCCATCACTGCATAGTAGACAGGAGTGACGGATTTGCTGGGTTGCATGCGGCTGCTGGTTTACATAATCAACCTCCGATTGGCCTGATCAGAGGTTGTTTCTTGATGTGCAAACCAGGACACTATGGGTTATTCGTGGGTTAAACAATCCACAGTTAACCTAAGAACAAATCATAGGTTACCTGTGGGTTGTTTAACCCAGGAATAACCCATAGTGTCTTGGTTTGCACGTCACAAAACAACCCACGATTGGGCCAATTGGTGGTTGATTATGCAAAGCAGAAGTGGCATGCACCAGACACATGACCTGGCAAATTGTGGGTTAATTAACCCACGATTTGCTGCCATTACGTGAAAACCAGGTAAACGTGTCTGTTTTACAAACTTGCATGGCTGGAGCTACTTTACAGGTCAGAGATTTTAGGACAACCTTCCCGAACCTGGTGTCCTCCAGAAGTTTTGGACTACAATTCCCAGCATTCCTAACTATTGGCCATGCTGGTTGGGGCTGATGGGAGTTGAAGTTCCACAGATCCAGAAGGTGCGAGGTTGGGGGAAGGCTCTTTTAGGGAAACCAGACAGACAGACTGGACCCGAGCCTCGCATCCAATCTCTCTCTCCTCTCAGCCACACACTGGTACTAGAGACTCCCAGAGGGGAAGAGGCTCGATTAGGATGCCAGGTTTATCCCTCTTCTAAATATAGGAGGATCAACAAGGCAACATGCGTCAGATTCTCAGAAGCTACAATAATAGCGAAGAGAGGGAAACTAGGAAAAGGCGAGAGGAGTCAAAGCCCCAAGTAAGTGCACCAAAACATCTTGTCTTGCACCGTATTGCCCAAAGCACTTTCCCACAAGCCACTGAGGCTGTACCGTGCCCACCTCCCAAAAAGCTCACAGATCCAACTGCCCCGCAGCCATTAAGCAATGAAGCCATGCCCAAGCCCCCAGGAGGAAGATAATAATCAAGAGCTTCCAGATTTCATAAGAGGGAATTAGGGTAGAAAGAAAGGCACCAAGGAGCTGCACCTGGAGCCAGAATCCCTGGATTCCTTTCCCCTTCGATCTAAATCAGCCTTCCCCAACCTGGTCCCCCCCCCCAGCTGTGTTGGGACTGCAACTCCCATCATTCCCAGCCAGTATGAGCATTGGCTGTGCTGGCTGGGAATTATGGAAGTTCCAGCCCAACACAGCTGGGGGGGACCAGGTTGGGGAAGGCCCATCTAAACCATCCATATTCTACTCCCCACCCACCCCAAAGCTGAAGATTTCATAGATTTCATAGATTATAGAGTTGGAAGGAGCCTACAAGGCTATCGAGTCCAACCCCCTGCTCAATGCAGGAAACTAGAGGAGGGGTCTCCCATCCAAGTAATAGCCAGGCCTGACCCTGCTTAGCTTTCCACACTCAGACAAGCTGAGCCAGCGTGAGCCACAGGCCTGTATAAATGCACACATCCTCCAACATTTCACAAAAGGAAATAGGGACAGCTCCTGTGTACTTTCTGGCACACACGTGATCAAAGAGTCACGGTCTCTACTCACAAGGGGCACTCCCCCCCATGCCACAAAATTTTTTTTTTTGCTGAAGGCTCTTCTCCCTTG
Organism: Shinisaurus crocodilurus; assembly: GCA_021292165.1. Taxonomy (NCBI): domain Eukaryota; kingdom Metazoa; phylum Chordata; class Lepidosauria; order Squamata; family Shinisauridae; genus Shinisaurus; species Shinisaurus crocodilurus. The sequence continues at coordinate 14,973,165 of CM037881.1, forward strand.
CTGTGCAAATGTACTCTACGACAGAGTCCTCTGGGCCCATTTAAAAGCAAGAGGGTGTTTGTTCTTTTTTTATTACAGTTATACTAGATTTGGACAGCATAATTTTAGGACCAGGGTGCTTTCCCAACAGTTCAACGTGAACCAAACATCTGAAATGGCAGGCTGAACATCCCACCGTGCCTCGGTGTTGAACGCGCATGGATTTACTTGCACACAAGCACCAGGAAGAAGATGTAGCTGCCCCCACTCAGGTATTTAACCTTAGAAAGCCAGGGGATGGGCCTAACACCTGAGCAAACCTACCCTGAGCAACTCACACTAACACATTTGGAAAGGGCACCCCCCCCCCAATGTCATCGACAGGCAAAATAGGCTCAGTGATTCACCAGGTACAGCTGGCACCAGATAAGAGGGACGTGTCCCTGGTCAGCCATTGGAATGTATGACAAGAGGGAGCTCTGGCTGTTAAAACCAAGACACCTCCCGCTCTTAACTGTTCTGCTTTAATTATCTTCATCATTCTTCCTGACAGAAACCCACACAACCAGTATTTAACTTTAGGTGGCTTGGCCAGTCGTGCAAAATTAACCGCTCCAACCACCTTTTCCTGCCTTGATGGAAAAGCTCCAGAGTTTCTAGAAGCCTTCCTACGCTCCTCCATGATCCCCCGTTGGTAATTCACATCCCAACTCTCGAGGCCCTGTCCAAGTGCCTGGAGGCAGTGGGTGGCTGGATGGGAAGGAACATGTTGAAACTGAACCCTGGCAAGACCGAGGTACTTCTGGTGGGAGACAAAGGGAGGTTAGGGGATGTTGATCTGGTGCTGAATGGGGTACATGATCTTCCCCTGAAGGACCAGGTCCGCAGCCTGGGGTCATTCTAGACTCCCAGCTGTCCATGGAGGATCAGGTGTCAGCTGTGAGCCGGGCGGCGCTGTATCAACTCCATCTGATACGGCAGCTGCGCCCCTACTTTCCTAATCATCTGCTCCCATCAGTGGTTCATGCCTTGGTCTCCTCTCGCCTAGACTACTGTAATGCGCTCTACGTGGGGTTACCCTGGAAGACAGTTCGGAAGCTTCAGCTGGTACAGAACGCAGCGGCTCGCCTGGTTAAGGGCAGCCGCCAGGGTGATCACATCACGCCAGTGCTTAAGGAGTTGCACTGGCTACCAGTTGCTTGCCGAGCCAATTCAAGGTGTTGGTTTTGACCTTTAAAACCCTACACGGCTCTGGCCCAGTTTATCTCAAGGAGCGCCTTCAGCAGCATCAAGTAGGCCACTCAACAAGATCTGCCATGGACGGCCTTCTCCTTATCCCATCAGCCAGAGCAGCCAGGCTGGTGGGGACTAGGAAGAGGGCCTTCTCTGTGGTGGCCCCCAAGTTATGGAATTCCCTTCCTAGTGACCTTCGCCATGCCTCCTCCGTGATGAGCTTCCGCCGTGCATTAAAAACGTGGCTTTTCAGGCGGGAATATGGGATGGGTTAGAATTTTAAAAGATTTTTTTATACTGTTTTAATTGTCTTGTTTTATTGTATTGTTTTAATTGTACATCGCCCAGGGTGGCTGGCCAGATGGGCAATTAACAAATGTAATAAAATAAATAAATAAATAAACTTATTCACACAGCAAACATAGAGCAGCTTAAGAAATAATAAATCAAATGTACTGGCATGGTTTCTCCCAGAACACCCTGGGAATTGTAGCTTGGCGAGGGTGCTGAGTTCAGGGTGGGCAATTCTCAGCTGTCCCCCTCCAAACTACAGTTCCCAAGGTTCCCCAGGGAGTGTGGAGCAGATTAAGTTTGTGATATAGATGTGCCCCATGACAAGGCTGAACAGGGAGCACCCAAAGAGCACCCACCAACTAGTCGGAAGGCTCCTTCACAATTTCTAGCCAACGAAAGTCTAGACCAGCCTTTCCCAGCCATGCTGACTGGGGGATGATGGGAGCTGGGAGTCCAACACATCTGTGGGGACCACCAGGCTGGGGAAAGCTGGTCCAGAAGCATGGCTGAAATATAAACTCAAGGGGTTGGGGATGCAGAAAAAGGCACTGCTAGCCTTCACAGAGTCGCTGCTGCTGTTTTGGAGGACTTTTCTCAGTGCATTTCCAAACAATTTTTCCACCACTCTATGGGATTTTCTGGTATCTAGAATGGCTTGTGCTGATAGATGGAGCTCTTGGGCCTCATTTCACACATCCAGGCAGCCAAAGCAAAATGGAGGCAAGCCATCCATATGATCCAGCTCCTCGTACAAGGGCAGCAACATCCGCCACGCCAGTGCAAAGCATCGCGTGTGTGTGTGTCTGCGCAGGGATTGAATATTGCTGGAATCGTGTAGGGACCCGCTCACCCCAGCAGCATAAGGCTGCTTCTCTGCACGGACGGATGTGCTTCATGTGGCAGCTTTTGTACGCATGCATCAGGCCTTGCGGCTCACAAGGTGGCCAGGAACATGGCTGGCATGACCCCACGGAAGACTTTCCCTTGTAAACTCCGGCACAGGGGACTTACCACTAGGTACATCATGGTATACATGGCAAAGGAGGCATGGCCGGAATAGAAGGACTTTCTGGAAGAGAAAAGGATGTGCTTTGTTAGAGTAGAAAGCATGGGAAGTCAGAGCAGCAGCAACAGCAGCAGCAGCTATATTATTATACAGTCATGCCTTGGATTGAGAGCATAATTCGTTCCGGAAACGTGCTTGTAATCCAAAACACTCTTATATCAAAACGAAATCTCCCCAAAAAAATTTGTACAGGGATTTTTAATTTAAACCGTACTACAGTACTTGTATTGCAAGACGTCGCTTGTATATCAAGTCAAAAAAAATTAAATAAATATTTAAAATTTTGCTTGTCTTGCAAAATGCTCTCAAACCAAGTTACTTGTAATCCAAGGTATTACTGTACCTACAAAGGTCGGCTCACAGACCCCGACAACCCAGTCCTCATAATCTGCTCCCTACACTCCTTCAAACGCGCCTCACTCCAGCTGCACCAAACAGGTTACTCCTACGTCAGGGGTTGGGGAACGTGCGTCCCAGCATCCCTCAGCCAATAGTGAGGGATGATGGGAGTTGTAGGCCGACAACATCTGGAGGGCCACAAGTTGCCCACCCTGCCCTATGTGATGCCGACCTCCTGGCTTGATCGCTTGTTCAGGGAAGGCCCAGTCCAGAGAAAATTATCCACGCAGGAGTCCCACTGAAGGAAAGGCAGCGGGAAGTGTTTGCTTAAATCGCATTCATTTCAAAGGGACCTAGATGCCCCTCGCTTTCACTGGACTGAGACCCAAGTTTAGGGAGAGGATTCTATTTAATTAGGACAGAGTCCCTGAACCAGGCATGGCCAGGGATGATGGTAGCCCAACCCATCCTACTGGTGCCAGAGTGGGGAAGGCCAGATTAGGGTGTGAAGGCTGGATGCCTGGATTCTGAAGCTCCATCTCTAGTGACGGCTGGATGAAGGAGGAGGGACTGGTGCTGAGGGCTTTAGATCAAGGGCGACTAGCAGTAAGACACCGAGGTACCACGTGCGCATTGTTCTCTGATGGGAGGCCTAACTTTGATCTCGCTTATCCAGCCAGCGGTCCTCCTTTCCTTTCATCTTTCTGTCTCCCCCACTCTAGTCAGGCTGAGGAACCACAGCTAGCCGATAGCAAACCTGCGTAAATCGCTACCGTAGGCCTCTTGCCGTGGAGATAAGGGCTGGAAGAGAGAGGCTGGAGGGAGGTTCCCTGCAGGCAGAGGGCGGGTTCTGCACTCCTCGCCCGCATGCTTCTAAAACGGAACCCCTCGTCCCACTCCTGCTATGTGATTGGGGCAGTTCCATCTGACCTGCCACCAACACTTCTGGTCCGGACTGGGTAAACTGTCTCCACCCTCACTGTGCCCTTCCTCCTCATCAGCCAGGATGCCTCCCATCTCGTCTCAACCCCTCCACGGCTAAGAAAATAAACTAACGCGGCATGCCTGGCCGTACACAGAGGGAAGGCCTAGAACCAATGGATGGAACACGCAGGGGAGTAGATCTTGGCTGAACATTTGGAGAAACTTTCCATTGGTAAGAAATGTCTCTCCCAAGATCTCAGGCAGGGGCAGCTCCAAGACATTTCAGCTAGCACAGGGCCTGCTTCCCATCTTAATTGGCTGGGCCCGTGGGATCGGCAGCGGCTGAACTGCGCAATCTGGGATTCTCCCACTCCTAGGTTCAGGCCACTGCATGGGGCACACCCGTTGAACCACACGACACTTCATTGGTATGACCAAAAATACTGCTGCCCCACATGACTGCTCGGGCTGGCCCCAGCCCCAGCAATACATAAGAACTATCCAAGACCGAGGTCCAACTAGTTCAGCATTCGGATTGCAACTGTGCCAAGCTGGCTATCTCGGAGAAGCACAGAACTGAGGTGTGTCGGTGAGAGCTCTCCTCTTGTGTTAGTCTCTCTCGCATCTGGAATTCGGCGGTATGGCACTTCCGTTATCAGTTGCCAGGCTTCTCGTTGCTAGTTCTCCAAACTCATTCGATTTTCCTCTCTAATGCACCAGAATCTTTTCCCTTCCTAGATCTAGGGATGGTACCCAGACACCCTGGCTCAAAGTCTCCACTTTCACCATCTCCCCCACCTTCAGTTGCTGCCTCCCTCAATTCGGTCCTTCGAAGGACATACCTTGGTGAAATCCAGTTGGCTCCTCAATAGAAATTGGCCACCTCGGCTGCAGCAGAAGTCTTAATGAACCCAGGCCAGGGGTAGGCAACCTAGTAGCCCTCTAGTTCATAGATTTCATAGATCATAGAGTTGGAAGGAGCCTACAAGGCCATCGAGTCCAACCCCCTGCTCCTCCTCCCTCTAATGTCACCACCACGAGCCATTCCAGCAGGCTGTGCAGAGGGAGAAGAGAGGGAGTGCAGGGCCATTCCACCAGCCCTGCCAGAAGTATTAATTAATATTCCCCCTTCTTCCCTCCTCATTCCTTTTTCCTTGTGTGTCGTGTCTTTTTAGATTGTAAGCCTGCGGGCAGGGACTGTCTTGTTAATTGTTGTAAACCGCCCAGAGAGCTTCGGCTATTGGGCGGTATAAAAATGAAATAAATAAATAAATGCAGGAAACTAGAGGAGGGGTCTCCCATCCAAGTAATAACCAAGCCTGACCCTGCTTAGCTTTCCACACTCAGACAAGCTGAGCCAGCGTAAGCCACAGGCCTGTATTCAGTGTTCTCCAACTTTGGGTCCCCAGATGTTTTTTGGTCTACAATTGGCTGGGGCTGCTGGGAGTTGTAGGCCAAAAACATCTGGGGACTCAAGGTTGGAGAATACCGCTCTAGTTGTTTGGGCCTACAACCTTGATCAGCCCCAGCCAGCATGGCCAATGGTAAGGGATGATGGGAGTTGTAGTCCAAAACAACCGGAGGGCACAAGCTGGCCTAGGCTAATGCCTGGAATGCATGCCCCACACGAGGCACCTCCTTGAAGGGTTAACCTGTTTCCCCAAATCCTGCTTCCTCTTCAAGGTCTAGACTACCCTGGTAGCCCAGCTAACCAACAGAACGCACCCTGCTAATAACGGTACACAGGCAGTCCCCGAGTTAAGAACGTCCGACTTACAGGCAACCGATACTTAAGAACGGACTTCTGGGTTCCCCGGCGCTACGTCGTTTACATTGAGTACATAGCGTAGTATACTACGCAATGTGCGTAATTTATGCCATTTGCATAAATGCCGATTTTAACGCGTAGAACGCTATGCTGATCCGACTTACATACAAATTCAACTTAAAGACATTCTTAAGGACGGAACTCGTTCGCAACCTGGGGACTGCCTTGTATTTAAATATAGTGACATGCAATGAGGCCCATGAAAGCTATACGTAAAGGTGTGCTCGCAGCATGTAACAGGCGTCGTTGCAAAGAGGTGTAAAATGAAGGAAAACTAGAAAATGCCAGAAGTATGACATCACGCTGTATGTGATTTCAAAAGCACAACGGGAGGCGGTCCATTCATCCGTTCCACAAGCATGCAGTTTCTGGTAAGGTAATTTCTGGTAATTTCAACCCAGCGGGGAAATTCATACATCCTGTTCCTAGGGAGCTTGCTGGTTTTTCGGTGAGCCGTCACCGGCAAGCCCCCATTTTTCTGGGGCAGGGTGGGGAGGGGACTTCCGTAATACGCACCTAGCCTCTCTTTCCAGAGAGGCGCTACCGGTGCAGACGTAGTCCTCCAGGTATCCATCAGAGCAGCTGAGGAGAGTGAAGTTAGGCCGACACGCGGCCAGGAAGGACGGACGGAGGCGACCCACAGCAATCTTGGTCATGTTGGTGAGCGACTGGCCCACGGTGCAGCCAAAAAGGAAGGCACCCATTTCCTTGTAGAGGGCGACCACATAAGGGTTGGAGACCGTGGTGCGCAGGCCCTGGGGCAGGTTGTGCACGCGGTAGCTTTCGCCCAGGATGATCTGCATTGGAAGACGGAAAGGAGAAGCTGGCCTGCAAGGGATTTCAACATTAGCAGGGGGGGGGCATTTCTCTTTGGGCCAGTCACAGTCTCTCAGCCTAACCTACCTCACAGGGTTGTTGTAAGGATAAAATGGAGGAGGAGGATTATGTAAGCCGCCTTGGGTTCCTTGCAGGAAAAAAGGTGGGGTATAAATATAATAAATAACTAAATAAATAAATAAATTTGATTCTGAGCCGCAACTCCCACTGTCCCAGCCAACAAGGCAGGAAGCTGTCCCTGTGCTTGCCAATGAGAAGCAAGGGCGGGGGGAAAGGTTGACCTAGACCAGCAAATGAGTACCACAAGCTTTCACAGAGAACAGCGTATAGACTAGCTGTGGCAAAATGCTTAAGGTTGGGAGGAAACGTGCCCCCTCTGAACCAGGTTTAGCTTAATAGTGCTGGAGACGGCATTGTGTACTGCACGGAAGGGAGATGGGAGATCCATCTGTGCTGGGGGGAAATAGAATGGCCCCCCGTGGGGAATAGTAAGGGGGCATAACACTGATGGGTGTGGGGAGCTGCCCCAAATATTTATTTATTTATTCATCCTATTTATAGCCCGCCTTTTTTCTTGCAAGGAACCCTGGGCGGCTTACATCATCTTCCTCCTCCTCCTCTCCATTTTATGCTCACAACAACCCTGTGAGGTAAGTTAGGCTGAGAGACTGTGACTGATCCAAAGTCACCCAGGGAGCTTTCATGGCCGAGCGGGGACTAGAACCCGGATCTCCCGAGTCCCCAGCCCAACACTCTTCACCACTACGCCACGCTGGCTAGAAGGAATCAGGAATCAGGATACAGGCATTGTCATGCTCTTTAGGGCAGCCTTCCCCGACCCGGTTTGGCTCCCATCAGCCCCAGCCAACACAGCCAATGGTCGGAGTGGTGGTCCAAAACATCCGGAGGGCACCAGGTTGGGGGGAAGCTGCTGTAGGGAGTCTGAGCTGGGAACTCCCGTAAGGGGGAGTTTCCCACCTTCAGACTTCACTCTCTAAGTCAGTGTTCTCCAAGCTTGGGTCCCCCGGTGTTTTTGGCCTACAACTCCCAGCATGCCCCAGCCAGCTACGCTGGCTGGGGCATGCTGGGAGTTGTAGGCCAAAAACATCGGGGGGACCCAAGGTTGGAGAACTCTGCTCTAAGCATTACGCAAAGGGGGTGTTTTGCAGCCAGAAGCAGAGTGTGGCACACTGTGCTGACGGGGGGGGAAGCACCTGCTCTCTCCCTCCACCGAAGGCTTACCACTAGAGCGGCGGTAAGGATCCCCACTGTGATGAGCACCAGGTCGCTGATGGTCTCCACATGCTGCAGCGGGTAGCGGATGCTGCTGTCGTTGCAGAAGAAACCCCGGCGCACGGGGGGGATGAGGTTAACCTCACAGATGAAGAACGGGATGGAGGCTGCAGCAACGGGATGAGACAAGACGGGAGTCAGCGGCGAAATGGGAACAGCTCTGCGGGGGACCGTGCTATTTCTGGCGCCAAGGCCGGAGGACAAAGGCTAAACCGGTTGGCCGGGTTCACTAGTGGGCAGGAAGCCGGTTTGGGGGTTTCCACGTGAACCCTGACACGTTCTCCTACATCATAAGTGAATGGCTACCATTAATTTCTATGGGGAGATGTAAAATGCTGCCCTTAGGAACACTGTACACACACAGGGGTCCTTGCAGTATATAAGCGATGAGCGTAAGATCCGTCATAATGATCGGAATTTTGCTAGCAAATAACAATACTGCTAATCCATATTCACATAGCACCTTCCCTAAGTGCTTAAAAGTAGTTTATATATATTTGCTGCATTCACACGTAACACTAAACCATGGTTTAGTGCTAAGACAGTGAGCCAGAGCACACCGAGGACTTGCACACTCCCCCCCCCTCTTCTGTTACAGCAGCAAAGAGATTAGAGGCTTCTGCTTTCGACTGACCACAGTTGAGCATGTCATCTAATCCCTAAACTGTGACTAATCTTAACTATGGTTTATTGAAACAAACCAGCTTCATAAACAATGGTTTGAAGTTGGCTTGTTTCAACAAACCATAGTTAAGACAAAGCACGGTTTGTCTGGGTTCGAATGTTCACTCTTGGATGGACTCTCCATCCAGTGAGAAACAGAAGTTCTGCTCAGCCCTTCTTGAATTCAGAGGTATCGCTTGGCACGGCCATATAATTCTGCAACTATTTCCACAACCATAAGGACAAGGTTTTTTTTTTGTTTGTTTTTAAGAGGAAAGCCAAGATCCTCAGGATGCTGAATTCTGTATCAAATTCTGTATGTATGTTGCACAGCTATCTCTAGGTGTGATACAGACAGCCCTGTTCATCCCCCACTTTGGAATACTTAGATTCATAGACTGATTCATAGATCATAGAGTTGGAAGGAGCCTTACAAGGCTATCGAGTCCAACCCCCTGCTCAATGCAGGAAACTAGAGGAGGGGTCTCCCATCCAAGTAATAACCAGGCTTGACCACTTGAAAGATTTGGCTTTGGGGCCTCTCTGCCTTCTGGGATGGAATGATAAGTCTCTTTCCCCCAAACCCTGCTCATAAGCCAGCCGCCTCGGTGACTCATGCATTTGTCTTCACTCACAGCTAACTAAGCATATGTAATCTTTTTAGAGTAGTGGGCCTGGTTTGGAATCACCCTCGCTACAGTCAATCCAAATGTACCTTTTCCTCCCCAGCTCTGAAGGGGGAAAACTGTTTCTTCCAATTTGCAGTAAAAAACAGCTGTACACAGTACTGATAGGCTGGTGTCCATGACATCACCAAGAAACCTCCTACTCAGGTGCCCTAGAACAGGTCTGCACACACTCAAAAATTAAATAAGGCACAAATGAATGGGTAAACATAGTGCTTTGAAGAAGAAAATCAGCAAAACAGGCAGGCGACCTGAAGCATATGAGAGGGCGAAGGGACAAGACTGAAGGCTGAACGAGCATTTGATTGGTTGGCTTGTACTTCTGGTCATTCGGATTGCAAAGCCGAAGGGGAGCTGGGTTCACACAGCGACTGAGGCACCTGCCATGATGTTCTCTTTTTCAAATTATGTCTGTCTTCACCCAGTGACTCTTTCCTTCCCGTCGTCCAACATGTTTCGGAAAAAGCAACCTCAGTGACCAAATGCAAGCAGCCAAAACGGCAGCACCCAGCAGCCCTACAAACTGTCAGGGCGTGAACCTCAGCCAGCTGAAGCTGCTCCTCCATTTGCTAGTGCTAGGCCTTCTTCTCCCACATCCCCGTCAGGAGGACTTGGGCTGCGGGGAATGTGGATATGGGGTGGAGGAGAAATGTGGCTTGCAGCAGAAAGAATTCTGGGAGCCGGCAATGGGGAGACAGCGGATTTGGGCCTATCAGTCCCAGCCAGAGGGATGAGCATTGCACTCCCAAATCTCAAATCTGAAAAGAGAGCAACGACTGCAGATAGCCAAGCATCAGCCCTAGCCCGGACCGCAAAAATAAGAGTCTTCCTTCCACGCTCATCGGATTCCTGGTAAGGGCAAGGGATGGCTGCCTGCCACATACAGGGCACTGGAATGCGAAACCAGGCATGGAAGCCCTGAGGCATGGAACAAGGTGTTTCAGTCCCGGCTCTTTCTGCACATGTTTCCCGGGGCACGACGTGACGTGCATGATCTGTCCCAGCGTTGGGGCCTTGGCACAGAGAATCCCCACCCCACCCTGAGAGGTATATATACCAGTTACCACACCCAGGGCTGGTCTCAGAGCAACATTTGGGAATCGGGAGAACTTTCGGAAAGGATACCATTGGTCCACGCACATGGAAAAGCTTGCTCGATATCGGTCACACATGCGACTTCGCCACATGAACCAAAGGCGACGGGCCTCCTTAGTTGATTGGATGCCCCATTAGGTGGTATTCGGAGGCACACGGCTGCCCCCGAGCATGAAGGTTCCAGTTCACTGCCATGGCCAACAGCTGCTGGCAGAACCCCACTAATTTGTCTAATGTAACGGAATGGTTTACACCAGTGTCCTCCAACCTTGGGCCCCCCAGATGTTTTTGGCCTACAACTCCCAGCATGCCCCAGCCAGCGTAGCTGGGAGTTGTAGGCCAAAAACATCTGGGGGCCCAAGGTTGGAGAACACTGGTTTACATGGAACAACGTTGGTAAGTGATCTTGTGGATCACAGTGGATTCTCCATGACAGTTTTGATATGCTTGCAAACATTGGAGCTATAGAGGGAACATAGCTTAGAAGTTATTATTGTATTAAAAAAAAAAAAAAAGCTATACACCAGCCTTCCCCAAACTCCTGCTGTACTGGACTTAACTTCCATCACTCCCCAGCCAGCATGACCAATGACCAACTTATCTATTTCTGTCACCAGATAACGCAACTTTTTCGCTGCTCCCGCGAGCGAACGATTCCAGCCCCACCAGCCCATGCGAACAACAGAGGATCACCATGACCATGCGCTCAAATTGCCGTGCAACCGGACCACCGGTATGGCAATTCCACTGCGGCAGGAGTGGCAGTGTGGGAGACCTCCGTTCAAGTCCATAGTTTGGCCACGAGGCTCCCTGGAGGGACCTCGGACAAGCCACCGTCTCCCTCTCTCCCACAGCCTAACCCTACCTCCCACCTTCCCGGAGCATGAGGAGGATACAAGAACAATAAGCAAACAAATGTCCCAGTAGGCGTCTTCTGTGGTCCCGCGACGGGCACTCACGGGGTCACGTTGCACGGACAGCTGGGGCAGAGGAGCCGCCAAGGCGGAGAATGCCACAGGCCAAGACAATCAGGGTTTCTCTGTCTACCATCTAAGCCCTGCGGGGACAGCTGAGCTGGGCACACAGGCATCCAGGGACCCCGTACTCTGGCCTCCCCCCTCCATGCTCTTTCTGAGAAGGCTCCAGTTTTGCACTGGAATCTGTTGGAAGCCAGCCACTTTGCTCTTCTCCAGTGAGGCAGCAAGAGGTACGTGGGGCAGGAGAGAAGGGAAGAGGGCTATATATAGGTGGAAACACAAAGACCAGAGCTACAGACTCCGGGATCACTGTGCCAGCTCCACCCAGAGATGAGGAACATGAAACATGTTCCCTCGGGAGTTCCCTGCCTACCAGAGCACGTTCCTTCACAGAAACTCAGGAAGCCATGCAGTGAGTCAGCCCCTGTCCGGGAAGGGAATGCATATGGCAGTCTCCCCCAAGCCGGCACCCTCTAGATGGGATGATGGGAGTTGCAGTCTAGCCACATCTGGAGGGCACCAGATTGGAGAAGGCTGGCAGACGGCGTGGCTGGGATTAGGGACACAAGGGGCGCCATGCATTCAGGCAGCGGTGAGATCTGCAGGCAGCCTTGCCCTCGCCACAGGTTCTATAGAGCCATTTAGAGGAGAAGTGTGCAAGAGCATCATGCAACATCAGTCCCCATTGCGCAAGCAGGCTAATCGCTCAGTGCTACTCTTATTTATGATGGTTATAGATGCTACATATTGCTAGGCATTATGGATCTTTCGTTCGTTCTTTCTTTCTTTCTTTCTTTCTCTTTCTTTCTTTTTAAAAAAAGGTCTTGCTCGGCAGCTCAGAACGACACTTTCCAGGTTGCCGCAATTAGCCCCTTGCTTGGAACCATCACCCCCCCAGCTCACCTTATATGGTGCCTCAGCCCTCCCATGCATGCAGATATTCCCTGGCACTTGGAGAGCGCTATTAATATACACGGCCCTTGGCTGCCTGGAGGCATTCCCACTGCCTTCCTTGGCCAGTTGCCCAGAGCCAAGGGCTCAGGTGTTGTGGTCCAGATAGGCAGCGGGGCTGGCAGAGGGGGGGCAACCAGCCGGCAGACCCCAGCGACTGAGTTCGGTGACTAGGGCGGCCATGCATCCTCTTTTACAGAGGGCCATCGGGTCCAATTCTGGTTCAAAGAGCACCATCAGAACTGTTGCCCGTCACCAGTTAACCCAAGAGCGGCAGACAGAACCGGCAGGCACACAGGTCACCCAGGCACAATCTTCCCCGCTATGACGAGATGTGGTGCATTCCTATTTAAATGACAATGTCTAAATTCGCACTTCTACATCTACATCAACACATGCGCATCTTATGCCAACTGATGCCCTCGTTCGGTCTCATTTGGGTGAAGCATTTCCCCTCTCTCGTCGCTGGCCCTCTAGCGATCCGTAGAGTATCAGTGACACTCCCCACCCACAGGAACGCCATTTAGATACAACTTTCTGGCCGCTGCCACCAGGCGTGGTCACAAAGTGCCTTGCACCATGAGCTGCAAATCCCGGATTGTCGAACTTCGACTCGCTCGGATGTCACTCTGTACACACACCACATTACTAACACCGTCTCTCCGCAGAGTTCCTGCCCTTGCTCTACAGCTCCGCATTACTGTTCAAGGGCCAGGATGGAGCTGTTTCATGACGAGGGGCTGGTTCTGGGCCTGAGTGATGGGTCCTCCGGCGTTACTCTGCAGGTGTTGCTCCTGGTCTGTGGAAAAGCAGGCAACAGCCTGCCCACCCACCCCTTCCAGCAACACCCAGGAGAGCAAGACTCCGCCTGCGATAGAGTCTCCCCAGTGCCAGGAAGGAGGAGGAGGAGAAAGAGCAGGGGGAATCAAAAGCAGGCTGGGACTGGAGGGAGGTGAGGGGAAGCCCACATAGATGGGTAGGGGCCAGTTGGGTAGATAAGCCCACATAGATGGGTAGAGGCCACTCAACAAGATCTGCCACGGACGGACTTCTCCTTATCCCATCAGCCAGAGCAGCCAGGCTGGTGGGGACTAGAAAGAGGGCCTTCTCTGTGGCGGCCCCCACATTATGGAACTCCCTCCCTAGTGACCTTTGCCATGCCCCCTCCGTGATGAGCTTCCACCGTGCATTAAAAACATGGCTGTTCAGGCGGGAATATGGGGTGGGTTAGGATTTTAAAAGAATTTTTTAAATACTGTTTTAATTATCGTATTTTATTGTATTGTTTTACTGTATTATTTTGATTGTACATCGCCCAGGGTGGCCGGGTGACCGGCCAGATGGGCGATTGATAAATAAATAAATAAATAAATAAGTTGCACGCAGGGGATCTGGCAGGCAGGAACGGCCAGGGCTGACAGCAGGAGATTCCTATTCTGTGTGCTGTTGGGAGGAGCCAGTTGAGGGAAAAGGGGCAGTTTTGACTGGCCATCCACCCCCCCCCCCCGCGCATGGCTCCAGAATGGCTCAATCCCCCCCACTGGCTCTTCCTGATCTAGTCTGGCTATACATACTTCTGGGTCAGGCCTGGACGCATCACTGCCTGAGCAGCAACCAGGAGCTTACTTCAGAGTAGACACATACAGGACAGCATTGCAAGCATGCCAATTGCTGGCGTGTGCCGAGTTTGCACTGGATACGGCAGCATTCTTATGAGGAACAGCTAAAGCCAGTGTGGCGTAGTGGTGAGAGTGTTGGACTGGGACTCGGGAGATCCGGGTTCTAGTCCCCACTCGGCCATAAAGCTCACTGGGTGACTTTGGGCCAGTCACTGTCTCTCAGCCTAACCTCCCTCACAAGGTTGTTGTGAGGATAAAATGGAGAGGAGGAGGAGGAGGAGGATTCAGGACAGAGAAAAGGAAATATTTATTCACACAAACCATATTATTACCGTATGTGGAATTTGCTGCTGCAACACATGGTGACAGCCATTAGCTTAAAGGGGGAGACAGATTCATGGAGAACAAGGTCTATCAGTGTCTATTCTAGTGTCTAGCTTTGGCTATTGGGTGGTATAGAAATGAAATAAAAATAATATTTGCCTCAATGGCTAAAAATGGAACCTCCATGTTTAGCAGCAGTATACCTCCATATACCAGTTGCTGGAGGACAAATGCTATGCAGGAGGTGTTGTGTTCATGCTGTGCTTGTGGGTTTCCCAGAGGCATTCTGGCTGGCCACTGTTGGGCACAGGACAATTTCCAAAACCCTTTAGTAAGAGGTTGCCCGTGGTAACAGCTTCTTGGCTTCATGGTGCTCTGCAGGAGGACTATTCCCTCATGAAACATAAAACCAATGTGCCTATTTTCATCTGACATATGTTGGGGAGTGCAAGTATCATTTTCTATCTCTGTGATGTTTATTAAGGATCTATTCCAAATTCCTAGCTGGGACACAAGAGAAACCGGCTCAGTTAATAATTTTAGAACAAATAAAGTCCAGGTTTTATATTGAGCCTGGGGACAGGGGGCCCTTAGGGAGACACTGGCGCTTAGCCAATTTATGCTCTGTGAAGGTTCAAGACATTTTGGTGCCTGAGGTGGAAAATCCAAATCCCCCCCCCCCCCGCAAGCAAGCAAGCAAGCAAGCAAGCAAACACACACACACACACACACACACACAGATTAAGATGGGATACAATCCACTAGACAGAAGTGGACAACTTGTGCCCTTCCAGATGTTTTGGCCTACAACTTCCCATCTACAATAGCCAGCCTAGCCAACACTGGCAGATGATCGGAGCTGTAGGTCAAAACATCTGGAGGGCCACAAGTTGGACACCCCTGAACTAGGACGTCCTCCTGCACAAATCTCATCAAAATGAATTGGGAGCAGCCCTGAACGCCATGGATTACGCCCCTCGGTTCAGACTTGTTTCTCCCCCCCACACTGCTGTTATTAAAGCAGTGTTCTCCAACCTTGGGCCCCCCAGATGTTTTTGGCCTACAACTCCCAGCATGCCCCAGCCACCTACGCTGGCTGGGGCATGCTGGGAGTTGTAGGCCAAAAACATCTGGGGGGCCCAAGGTTGGAGGACACTGGTGTAAACCATTCCGTTACATTAGACAAATTAGGGGGGAAGGGGAGTACTTTTCATCTGGAAAATAGCATATGGGGAAAGGTTTAAGGACTCCCCTTCCTCCAGCATGGTGTTCCCAGTCTGGATCCTTATCCAGTTGTCTCTAATAAGAATTTAAAGAGACAGGAGATCCAGTCACAAATTTCTGTTCTCTCCTCTGGTTGTTCCCTGTGCTGCAGGGTCAGCCCTACCATTAGGGACTGTGAGGCCACTGCCTTGGGGGGCAGATTTTGGATGCCATTAAAGCAGTGTTCTCCAACCTTGGGTCCCCAGATGTTTTTGGCCTACAACTCCCAGCATGCCCCAGCCAGCCAAGGTTGGAGAACACCGTATTAAAGATTCCCAAAATGGGCCTGCTCGCCTTGCTTTGTGGTAGAGCCACCTCTGGCGGCACTGTCCTCTGAGCTGCACAGTTAAAGTGGCTTGCCAGTTTGGCCCCATCGAGCAGAGCATACCTAGAGTGCTCCTTTCCACAGCTCTTAGTTGGCTGAATCATCATGCATCCAATGCCTTTCGTACTATGGAATTCTGCTCCATGGGAGGCGCTCATCATGGCCCTGCCGATACAGGCTTTCGGGTGGGCTTCCAAGTCCTACCTATTTTGGGTTGCGTTTTTCTATTGACATGACCTGGTATTGAAATGATACTACGGGTTTAGCTGCTTTTATTGGCATTGTGGCGGCTTGATATTACTGTTTTTACTGCTATGGTCATTTTTATGGTTATTAGATTTGATTGTTTTTGCTATGATTTATTTTTTTATTATTTATTATTACATTTATATCCTGCTTTTTTTCCCTCTTGCAAGGAACCTGAGGCGGTTTACATAGCCCTCCTCCTGTCCATTTTATCCTCACCACAGCCCTGTGAGGGAGGTTAGGCTGAGAGTCAGTGACTGGCCCAAAGTCACCCAGTGAGCTTCATGGCCGAGTGGGGACTCGAACCCGGATCTCCTGACTCCCAGTCCAACACTCCAACCACGGTACCACACTGGCTCTCACACTGTTGCTTGTCATTTTGATTTGTATTTCTTACTTTTTATGGAAGCGGCCTTGTGAAGGCATTTGTCCCAAAAGGTGCTCTATAAATGTCTTAAATAAATAAATAAATAAATGCCCATAAGCTACTCTGGGGACTATAGCGATGCCCATGCCAATCACCACGAAGTTAAACCGGGGAGCAAAATCATTTATGCAAGGGCAAAGTGGAACCTAGGTATTTCCCATGCTAAATGGGCAGAAAAGACAGCCATCTTCTGCGGGGTCGTTTGGGAAATAGCCTTTTGCTCTTTTAAAGGCAGGTATCCCCCCCTCCCACGCGCGCACACACACCTCCTGACTTTTTCTCCTTTTAACGTTTCCAACAAATGTGCCAGAGGCCTGATTGCACTTCCTGGAATCGAGGGCAGGCTGCCCACATTTTTATGAACATTTGGAAATGCCCTATTACCGAGTCAGATCACTGGTCCAGCTAGCTTGGCACAGTCTACCCCAGCCTCCCACAACCTGGCACCCTCCAGATGCGTTGGACTACCACCCCCATAATCCCCAGTCAGCCCTTGCTGGCTAGGGATCATGGGAGCCGTAGTGCAACACACTTGGAGGGAGCCAGGTTGGGGGAGGCTGGTCTATCCTGACCAGCACCAGCTCTCCAGGCTTCCTTCCCTTTGAACTGGAAAGGGGAAGGATTTGCAGGCGGGGACCTACTGCGTGCAAAGCAGGACAGATAAAAGGAAGTACCGTACTTCTTCACACTGTGAAGCACATAGCACATAAACTATGGAATTCACTTCCCCAAGATGTAGCGATGGCCACCAAAATTGGAGGGCTTCTAAGGAGATTGGACAAATTCATGGAGGAGAAGGCTATCAATGGCTACTAGTCTTGACTGGCTATATGCTTCCTCCAGTATGAGGCAGTATGTACTCCAGTTGCTGGGGAACATGGTTGGGAAGGTGCTGTTGCACTCATGTCCTGCTTGTGGGATCCTGTGGGCAGCTGGTTGGCCACTGTGTGAACAGAATGCTGGACCAGATGGGACCCTGGGTCTGACTCTTCTTATGTTCTTTAAACATAAGAGCATGTTATAAGAGCAGGGCTCTTCTTATATTATTTAAAGCATGTGCTCTATCACGGAGTTACAGTCCCCTTGCCCACCTCTAAAAAGGTGTGTGTGTGTGTGTGTGTGTGTGAGAACCAGGAATCCTGTGAATCTGACACAGGCTCCCACCACCAGCACAGCTAAAATGATCAAGCCAGACAACCCACAAGTCCAAAGTAGTATTCCAAAATGGTTTTCACGTGAGCCTGCATACACGTACGGCGGACATAGATATGCCAAGAAATCTAGAAACAGATTGGCAGAAGGCTGCCTCTCTCATAGGCAGGTACGTATAAATTAGGGCTGTTAAACAATTTTTGGTTGATTAATTGCCTGCCTTTTAACTGGTGGATCGATGAATTAACAGTTCACATTTAGATATACTCAGGCAAAAGCCTAATAAAAATACGTACATGCTTTTTTGAGAAGTGGAAGAAAAGTGTGAGATAACATTGATGAATTAAAACCTTTCCATTGATAAGTAGAAGGAAAGGCAGTCATAAGTGTTATCATTCCTTAGTACAGTAACGCACCAGAACCAAAATAAACCAACATGCCCTGAAGTGTACTGATTCACCAACTGAAGTATTAGTGGATTAATTTACTGAGTAAAGTTTGCAGTCCTGGTACAAGCATTTCCCAATGCATTCCTTCTTTCATGGCATGATCCCATGTATGAACTTCTCTAGCTGCTCCCACTCCAAATAAGGCAAGGCAGGTAGCGACAAGAGAGGGGGCCTTTTTAGTGGTGGTGCCCTTTTCATTTTCCCAGGCATTTTAGGGACTGTGTGTGCGCGTGCGTGCGCACACACGCACGCACACTTTTAGATCTTAGCACTTTTATTTTGCTGCTGGTTTTATTTTAAGTTTCATGATATGCTGCTCGTGGTTTCCCCTGGTTTCTTTTATTGTTTTATTGCTACTTAGTATTTTAGATATTTAATTTGTACCCTGCCCAGCAAACTTCAGTTATTTGGTGGTTTGAAAATGTAAAAAATAAATTGCTGCACAGAGGCAGCAACTCACAGGAACAGTGCAGGCATCAATGTGATGATACCCAACCTTCATATAGCACACCTGTGCCAAGCAAACTCCATTATGCTAATCTTGCTCCTTGCATTCTAGCCCTTTGGGAGCCCCAAAAATACAGCCATAAACCAGGGCTGGGGATATTCTGAAAATCTACCTTGCATCGCAGAAGCACAGAATTCAGGATCCTAAGAATCTGACTTTAATATCCAGCACCCTACCACCCCCAACCCTTAAGGGGAGGAAGGAAGCTTAAAAGTTTGTAGGCAATGCCCGAGAGATGTCAGAAAAAATGAGGATTGCTGAGCAGGCTTTCTAGTGGTCTAATGGGGACAACACCTCAGTGGTGGGTTTTTGTTTGGGTTTCCCCCTCTCCCTATGATTAGAACGTCCCCCCAAATATGCCAAGATGTATGCACATTTTGCTTAGTTTGCATGACATCTCTGGGTTGCAGAATTCAGATTTCCTTGGTGCAGAATTTTAGCTTCCGCCGCTCATTAAAAACCTGGCTGTTCAGGCGGGAATATGGGGTGGGTTAAGATTTTAAAATTTTTATACTGTTTTAAATGTATTTTATTGTTTTTATTCTATGTACATCACCCAGGGTGGCCGGTTGCCGGCCAGATGGGCGATTAATAAATGTAAAGAAATAATAATAATAATAATAATAATAATAATAATAATAATAATAATAATAAATAAATAATAAACTATAGCTGGGTAAGCACTGCCCTGGGGATTGCGATTGCAAGGGGAGGGAGGAGGTAGCAGCCCCCCAGCAAACAGGGCACAGCCCATCATTCATAGGGACAGGGTCACATTTTCCGATGTAGCAATACAAGTTATAGCCTGCACTACTGTGGCTCCAGACTGAAGTGATATCTTAAAAACCTACAGTTAGCAATCAATACAGGCCTGTGGCTTACGCTGGCTCAGCTTGTCTGAGCGTGGAAAGCTAAGCAGGGTCAGGCCTGGTTATGACTTGGATGGGAGACCCCCCTCCTCTAGTTTCCTGCATTGAGCAGGGGGTTGGGCTCGATAGCCTTGTAGGCTCCTTCCAACTCTATGATCTATGAATATCTATGAATAAGAATCTCACCCCTGCCATGAGCTCACTAGGTGGCCTTCGGCCAGGGGTAGGGAATGTGTGCCCCCCACCCCAGGTGCTGTTGAAAGGCAACTCCCATCAGCCCACAGGCAATGGTGGGGGATGATGGAAGCGGCCAGCCAACAACATCTGGAGGGCCACCAGATTTGGCAATCTGGTTTCTCATCTGCAGTATTGGGATGATAAGACTGACTTACCTGGCAGGATTATTGCAAGAATGACAAAAAGATAGTGGACGTGAAGCTCCCTGTATGTTCTAAAGCAGTGTTCTCCAACCTTGGGGGGCCCCAGATGTTTTTGGCCTACAACTCCCAGCATGCCCCAGCCAGCTATGCTGGCTGGGGCATGCTGGGAGTTGTAGGCCAAAAACATCTGGGCCCCCCCAAGGTTGGAGAACACTGATCTAAAGCACGACATAACTGCTAATTATTAGTATTAGAAACAGATTGCCTTTGACAGACAGAAGTCTCCTGAGACACAGCCTTCCTTGAACTCGGTAGAAATTGATATCCCTACAGTCTGCAAAGATGGTGCAAACAAATTCCTTCCCTTTGTCCTAATCTTTCCTTCTCCCTTTGGCTCGTTTGTACAAGCGCACACGCTCTCAACTGGTTTCTTGACCTCCATTATAGCTTACAGTGCCACTGACTGTTTGATTTGTAGTCTGCTTTTTACAGCAAAACAATCCTCTTAAAACATTAAAGACAAAGAAACTATGGCTGCTCTCGAGACAATCAGAGGACTTCAAATCCCTATCGGATTTCACGCAAAGGCTATTTATTTGTTTATTTATTATATTTATACCCCGCCTTTTTTCCTGCAAGGAACCCAAGGCCGCTTACATAATCCTCCTCTCCATTTTATCCTCACAACAACCCTGTGAGGTAGGTTAGGCTGAGAGTCAGTGACTGGCCCAAAGTCACCCAGTGAGTTTCATGGCCGAGCGGGGACTAGAACCCAGATCTCCCGAGTCCCGGTCCAACACTCTCACCACTACGCCACACTGGCTAGAGCAGCCTTCCCTAACCTGGTGCCCCTCCAGAGGTTTTAGACTTTCAACTCCCATCAGCCCCAGCCAGCATGGCCACGGTCAGAAATGCCGGGAGTTGTCGACTAAAATATCTGGAGGGCAGCA
The DNA here is from genome assembly GCA_021292165.1 of Shinisaurus crocodilurus. NCBI lineage: Eukaryota > Metazoa > Chordata > Lepidosauria > Squamata > Shinisauridae > Shinisaurus > Shinisaurus crocodilurus. Next base: position 14,993,842 of record CM037881.1, read on the forward strand.
GGTTGGGGGAAGGCTGGGCTAGAGCGACAACAGAGCACAAAGGGGAAACTGCCCAGGCTGTCCTCCTTCTGAGGTGCTCTGCCTCAGTGTTTGTTTTAAAATACAGGCCTCTAGTCCTCAGTGCTGTCGAACAGAGCTTGGTAATCACAAGGCTGCATCTTTTGAAATGAGAAATTGGATCGTTTCCAGTGATCAGGGGATATAGAGATTCAGCATTCTGCCCGTCTGGCTCCTTGTCCCACCCTTATGGCTGCGGTTTCCAATCCAGCGCAAGTTCTCCTGGCATCCGAAGCAAGAGAACACACGTGCCACTGCCTGCCACTGCACACCCCCCCATTGCTGCTGCCAACCTCTCCCCTCCCTGCCCCCCCATCTTCCTGCCCCCACTCCACTGACGCCACCTCTGCGGATCCTCTCAGAGCGGGCAGCTGAGCTTTCTGAAGAGCTGCACTATTTGTTTATTATATTTATACCCCACCTTTTTTCCTGCAAGGAACCCACTAGCTGGAAAAGTGGCTGGGGTAGCTCTTCAGACAGCCAGCTAGGCCCAAATGCCTGGCTCTCTGGGGGGGCCTCTCCTTAGAGCCGGGCATTGTGGGAGGAAGGGTGTCCCTGGAGATCGCCCACCGTACAGGACCCCCGGCCCGGCCCGGCAGTCTGAAGAGGCGCGTTGGCCGTTTTCCTGGCGACATGGCTCTTCAGAGAGTTCGGCCACCCACCGCATGCTCTGAGGGGAAATGCAGCTGGCAGCGCCAGCAATGGCTTGGGTAGGTGGGTAGGAAGGAAGCGAGATGCAGCAGTGGTGGTTAAGGGTGGATGGGCGGGCACATGGTGGCAGCAGCAGCACCAGGCCCTCCTGGCAGGGTCGGGGGGAGCGTGCGATTTGCTGCTGCTCCTGCTCTGCCACCTGAGGTGGGGGATTCACCCTGCCTCATGAGAGGACTGGCCGTATCCCCACTGGCTTACCTTCCCATCTGTCCCACATAACCAAACACTTTCTTCCCTCTGTGCTCAGCACCACCCTTGTCCTTTCACCCCCCCCTTTCAAGCTGCTTCCTGCTGGAACAATGCCAGAAGGTGATTTAAAGAGACCGCAGCCTGAATGTTCTGGCCGGGCTGGGATCTGGACCTGCGTTTCCCCTCATCAAGTCCCAGCACCCCAGTCACGGTGCTGCTCTGGTTTCCCCTTAACGCCCGTATGGATTAATCAACATCCTCAAGCACAGTGTGGAGAGCCAGTGTGGCGTAGTGGTTAGGGTGCTGGACTGGGACTCGGGAGATCCGGGTTCTAGTCCCCGCTCGGCCATGAAACTCACTGGGTGACTTTGGGCCAGCCACTACCTCTCAGCCTAACCTACCTCACAGGGTTGTTGTGAGGATAAAATGGAGAGGAGGAGGTGGAGGATAATGTAAGCCGCCTTGGGTTCCTTGCAGGAAAAAAGGCGGGGTATAAACATAATAAATAAATAAGACACAGGGGCGGGGAACGTGTGACCCTCCAGATGCGGTTGAACTCCCACTCCCACCAGCTCTAGTCAACATAGCCAATGGTGAAGGACGATGGGAATTGTAGTCCAACACATCTGGAGGGCATGAGGTTGGGGAAGGCTGCTTTAGGGTTTGGAGATGCGCTTTGACAACACATGGGTAGTGCCTGGATTTCCAGGGGTTGGGGCTTGAATGCCAAAGCTCCAACCTTGCCCCCTCTCCATGATTAGCAGAAGAAGCAGAACCTGACGTTTGCTGGCAGAGGAAGCCAAGACAGATAACCAAGGGCCTTTTATTGTCCCTGGAACAATGGCTGTGCCACAACAATGAATTCAACCCAGATCTTAGGAATCATTTCAATGGGGCTCACAAGGGGGGGGGATTCATTCTCAGTGCATTGTGCTCCATGGCCTAGATTTGTCCTGCCACCTGAAATGGTGACAAAAATCAACTGCCTGAGAGTAGAAACAGATGTTATCACAGGGTGCCCAACCCCATGGATTCTTACTAATGCCAGAACAGGGTGTGGGTGGCATTTGCAGGGGAGGACTGCTGAGTGGGGAAGGGGGGGGTGTTTGACCCTTCCCTGACCCACTAGTCTTCTTCCACAACCTCTCCTTACAGATAGCTCTATGACCAGAAATAAGTCTGGTTTGGCAGGAAGAACGCCTGCGAGTAGGGAGAATCAGTGCCCTCCAATTCCCACCAATTCCCTCCTGAAGATGTTCCCACTGCAGCGCGATAATTAACCAGGAAGCACATTTATGGGCATAACATACGGTTGTACCCTGATGGCAGCCCCCTCACCTTGACTCAAGGTGAGGTCATCTCTGCTAAAGAGCCATGAGCATGTTTGTCTGAGTGTGGAAAGCTAAGCAGGGTCAGGCCTGGTGATTACTTGGATGGGAGACCATAGATTCATAGATCACAGAGTTGGAAGGAGCCTCCAAGGCCATCGAGTCCAACCCCCTGCTCAATGCAGGAAACTAGAGGAGGGGTCTCCCATCCAAGTAATCACCAGGCTTGACCCTGCTTAGCTTTCCACACTCAGGCAAGCAGGGTCAGGCCTGGTTATTACTTGGATGGGAGACCCCTCCTCTAGTTTCCTGCATTGAGCAGGGGGTTGGACTCGATGGCCTTGGAGGCCCCTTCCAGCTCTATGATCTATGAAATCTATGAAATCTATGATCCAGATGGGTTTGGTACCTAACAGTGCACATCTTTATCTATTGTACTAAAATGTCTGCCAGGCATGACTATGTTCTCAGAGGAATACATGAAAAAAAATAGCAGATCTGATCATCTTTTGTGCCAGCAGCTTCGAATCTAACTCATAGTACGCTCATGCAACGACTTCCAGGATGGAATAGCCAGCGAGTGAGCAAAAGGCCAGCCACTACAATCCCTCTCGATTCATCCACGTGGCCTCCAGATATCCAGAAGGAAGCGGTATGGCCATCAAGTCATGAGCTGCTTTCCCAAGAGCAGCTTCTGGCAAAGAAACTCAGAGCACCGGGCAAGGCTGGAAGTGAACTTTGCTGCTACTAAGTCTCACGAGCTTGACTTCCAGACAGATAACTTTTAACAACTTATTCATATCAAAGCTGAGCTAAATGCAAGGGAATTCGACTGGAGACGTGATTCTGCCCAGGACCTGGATTTCATAACCCAGCCACGAACAGCTGTGTTTCAGAGTTGTCCTGTCCTGTCCCACCACCCCCTCGGGGGATGCTAATGGCTGGACCAGAGTGCCCCATAGGTTAAATGAATATTTGAGCAGAGATCTGGATGTCACATTTTCTAATTTAGAGAGGTCCTTCCTGTTTGCAGAACTAGCAGTTTGGCATACTCGCTTGGAGAAATCCAGCACTGGCTACCGTGATTTCTCAATAGTGTAACAAGGCTGATGCTGTATCACATCAGATATATAAATATCAGAAGCCTAGATAAGATACCAAGCCATGAACTGCAACACAAACTACAAATTAGGCCATTGCAAATTACCAATTAGGAGGATAAGAGTTACTCAACCTTTGCCTGGATTCAGGCTTTCAGACTTAAGAAGCCTAATTGGTGTACAGAGCAGATCCCACACTTTCCTGTGGTTCAGAGGAATGAAATAGCACGAGCATACCGACACAACCCATTTACCAACCACAAATTGCCACAACGGGCATGGGGTAAGATGGCCCCCCACATCTGTTGCTGAGAGGTGAACCCTATACGGCTCCTGTCCAGTCTATCTCAAGGAGCGTCTCCAGCAACACCAAGTGGGCCGCTCAACAAGATCTGCCACAGACGGCCTTCTCCTTGTCCCTTCAGCCAGAGCAGCTAGACTGGTCGGGACGAGGAAGAGGGCCTTCTCTGTGGCAGCCCCCGTACTATGGAACTCTCTCCCAAGTGACCTCCGCCATGCCCCCTCTCTGCTGAGCTTCCGCCGCTCATTAAAAACTTGGTTATTCAGGCGGGAATATGGGGTGGGCTAAGATTTTAAAATTTTATACTGTTTTAATGTATTTTAATGGAGAAAAATGTTTTAATGTATTTTGTTCTGTTTTATGTTCTGTACATCGCCCAGGGTGGCCGGTTTGCCGGCCAGATGGGCGATAAATAAATGCAAATAATAAATACATAAATAAATAAATAATAAATAAATAAATAAACTGTCTGTGTTACTCTCTGGATGCTCCCAGTTTCCCATTCCCAGCAGCAGAAATTCGGCAACATTTCCCGTGGCGGGGCAGTAAATTGCCCCCTTTGTAAATGGCTGGCTGAATTCACCCTGTGTTGTTTATGTTTGTGTGCCTGGAAATCCCAGAACCGCCGTGTCCCGTCCCCGTCGTCCCCCCCCCCGCTCTTGCCCCACTCACCCACAAGGAGACAGAGGATATCCAAAGCCACCCAGGTCTTCCTCAGCGGCACTCTCTGAGCGGGCAAGGCAAGCGGCTGCGCACTTCTCGAGCCCCGCACGGTCACCCGGCCATCTCCGTCTCTCGGGGCCCCCGAGCGCTGCTGCGGCACAACAGTAAGGAGTCCAGCGTGCTCTTTTGGCATGATCTCTTCAGATCAACTGGCCACTGTGGGATCAGACCGGATCCAGTTACGTATACTTCGCCCCGGCAACCAACGCAGAATCCACCACAGCTTTAGCTCCCAGGTGGAGAAGAGGTCAAGTCAACCGCGTTTCAGCCACTGGCTCCTGGCAGCAAACTGAGGAAGTCCCTGGACTGTGCAGTCGCAGGATGGGGCAAAATCTAGCCCTTCAGCACTGGGATGTGGCAGCCGGGGATTAACCTTGGCTTCAGCTTGGCAAGGTCCTGGAGGAGGGCGGCAGTCAGTGTCCCTCTGGATTCCAGGCCTCCGGCGAGTTGCGGGAGGGGAGGGGCAGGCAGCCTGGCAAGGAACAGAAACAAACAAGCAAACAAACTTAGCTTTTTCCCGCCCCATCAGGAGCAGTACGGAGGAATCTTCCCAGCCCGGAGAACCCGGGGGGGCGGGGGGAAGAGCAGCTCTGCAGCAGCGGCAGAAGGGCAGTTTGCTCAGGGGTTGCTTTGGAGCCCCCCCCCCAGAGATTCCTCCCCCTTTCCAGAGGCGTGGCAAAGGAGGGGGCAAAAAGTAGAACGAAGAAAGGGGGCAGCGCGCGCGCGTCCAAACAGCTCGGCTGCTGGCGCCTGGAACGGCCCCCGCCGCCGAGGCAAGGCTCTTCACAGGATCTCTTTCCCGGCCGCTGGCGGCGGGGAGGCACAGAACCGCGTCGAGGCGCGGGGCGTTAGCGGGAGGCAGTGGCTTCGGGGCAGAGACCAGCAGGCTCTCTGCTCCTCCCTTCCAAACCGCGCGCGTGTACCTGCGGTGGCGGCTCCGGAACTGAGGCGAGAAAGCAAAGGGGCCCGCCACTCACTCACTCGCCGCCGCTTTCCCCCTTTTTCTCCCCGCGCGCGAGCAGCCGCTCCGCCCTCCGTCCCGCGGGGGTGAGCTCCTGGAAAGAGCGCGGAAGGGGAGCGAGGGAGGGTAGGGAAGAAAGACGGCCGCGATCCAGCCCTTCGCATGTACTTGGGAAGAAGCCCGCCCCACCCCCCCGCGGGGCCCAGTCGCGCTTACTTCCGAGTAAACGGGGCTGGATGAGACGGCGGCACGTCAAATTCCTGGGAAGCGAGAAGAACAGAAATGATCGACGGGGGTGGAAAGACCGGCGAGCGGGATAGCCTTCGGGGCCACTGGGCCGGCCCTCTCCCCGCCGTGTCTGTTGGCCATCCTCGATAGCCATAGCCTTCGGGGCCATATCCAGAGTCGGAGAGGGAGCCTGCACGCTTCGCAAAAAGGAGCAGCTGGTAGGATGGGAGGAGGGGGAAAAACGTCTCCCTTCCATGCAAGCGCAGACGCGCTATCCAAGCCTGGGCGGCCCCTGGCACGAGACAAGGTCAGGTGGCAGAATTTCTGGGTGCCCACGGAATGACCCACACGGGGCACGATCCACCGGGAAGGTCTCCTTCCCGAACCTACCGATGCCAACATTTCAAGTTCTAAGTTTGCCCATTAAAGTACAAGGTCGGTCAAATGGTTCCTCTTGCCCCAAATGTCCATATTGCACAACACACACACACACCCCGATTCACCCCTGGAGTCAACCTGAACAAAAACCACACTTTTATTTCATATTTAAATCACGGAGTTAGAAGTATAGCCTTAAGACCCGCCAGCCCTGCTGCCATATTTTAATTCTCCCTCCCTTATCCAAATATCCTTGTCCACAGTGTCCTGGAGGGAATCCCATGAAGGGATCTGTCTTGACTAGAGTTCAGTGATTCATGGCTGAACTGGGATTGAGACCCAAGTCCACGTCCGATCAAGTGAGATTTAAACCCACAATCCAAACAAACTAGATTGGCCCATCACTCCATAACGTGGATTGAACATCAAGGCAATGCAGTACAAGCCTATTAAACAGGTCTACTCAGCAGTAAGTTCCATTGTTTTCAATGTGGCTTACTCCCAGGTAAATGTGCGCAGGATTGCAGCAAAAAAAGAAGGAAAAAAGAATTTAAGCGTGCAATCCTATGCATGTTTAGACAGAAAGAAGTCCTACAAGTCCCAGCATGGTTGGCTGGGGGAATGCTGGGACTTGTAGGACTTTTTTCCCCCCTGTCTAAACATGCATAGGATTGTGCCCTAAATCAAGTTTCCCATTTGTACTTTAGATAAAGGAAGAACAAATCAGTTGATATCACTATGAAAACATGTTGATTTACTTTTGCCAATGATGTCCAGGTGCCACCCACAGCGGACCCCCTGGACTTAGAATCATAGAAAAGTAGAGTTGGAAGGGGCCTACAAGGCCATCGAGTCCAACCCCCTGCTCAATGCAGGAATCCAGGTCAAAGCATCCCCGACAGATGTCCGTCCAGCTGCACCTTGAATGCCTCCAGAGTGGGAGAGCCCACGACCTCCCTAGGTAGTTGATTCCATTGTCTTATTGCTCTGACAGTCAGGAAATTTTTCCTGATGTTTAGGTGGAATCTAGGTTCCTGTAACTTGACTTGGTGATGTACTCCCACTGTCAAGGGCCTGCAGTCAGAGCCCGTGATCCGCAGAAGAGGAATGGCCCAGCCCCACTGGCCTGGCCAGCTCTCTATCTCTGGACATTCACTACTGACCTGGATTCTTAGCACTGTCACTCCTTCACCTCTGGGAAAGGACATGCATGCATGCCAACAATAACAAGTTATTTATTTATTTGGTTAATATCCCACACTTCTTCACAAAGAGTCCAGGGTGGCTAACAACCTCTATAAAACACTATACACCATATAAACAACTTGAAAACCATGACTCTAAAATCACAAATAGATAGCAAAATACGATAAAAACCATCAACACAAGCAATCATTCAGTCAACCAGAGAGCACTTTACTTGCCTATACCTGCACAAATAACAGAGCAATCCTATGGCCCCCTAGACCGCATCTAGAGGGCATATAGTATTGTTCAGATTCCCAGATCTGAGGTTGGAAAAACAGCTCCGACCTGGCACTGGGGGGTTCGTACTTGGATCCCATTCCCCCCCACCTCGTGCAGTTGGCATAGAAAGAACTGCTCAAAAAAACAAAACAAAAAAAATTGGGGTGAGAAATATAACTTGGTCCCAAGAGGTGGGGGGGGGGGGTGCACAATGTTTATGTTGTATTTTTTGTTGTTGTATTCATTAGTAGTTGTAAGATGTGAAAAATTAAAAATTTAATTAATAATAATAATAATAAAAATAAAAAAAGAACTGCTCTGTCTGCGTCTCTGAGGTCTGACCTTGGAGAAGGGTAAAGGGGGCATTCTGGGGGGGGGAGGGGAAGAGACTGGAGCCGCCAGGATATGAGATATCCTGGAGGTGCTCCAGCCTCCTTCCCTCCCCCTTTGAAGCACCACAGCTAGACGGCCAAAATGCAGGGTGGGAGGAGCACGGAGGCAACACAATCGCCTCCGTGCTCCTCCCGCCCTCCATAGGATGCCCATAATCTGAGTTTGGAGGCTTATGGGCATCCCCATTGGATTGTGCCCTAAATGTCTTTAACCGGCACCTAAATGACAACAGCGTAGGGGATAGCCGAATCTCTACCAGGGTGCCACCACCGAAAAGGCCCTACCAGGTGTAGTAGCCCCATAGGCCACATTCCTCAAGGGCACCACAAGCAAAGTTGTTTTTAGTTCCCCACCAAACTCTCCTCTGCACTCACCCGCATTTCCCGGGAATGATATACACTGCGTAATTGCCTATCTTTTAGTTTAGTTTAGTTTACGCATTCTCTAATAAAAAAAATGATTCTGTTTCTTTAGAGATGGGTTGGGGAGGAGACAAAAGTTGTGAAAGTAATGGGTTTCTGTTCGTAAGAACACTGATCTGGACCACTTGCTTGAAGACTCAGTGCCCAGATCAGTCCATAAAGGAGGACTGATAGTTACCAGGCAGATCAGTGTTTTGGGGTGAGATTGAAAGCACATGGCCACATAATTTGCCTGCCTGGTAGGCAGATGATGATGATGATGATGATGATGATGATGATGATGATGATTTGAGAACTGATCTCAGTTGTTTGAGGGCATAAAATATGTATGAGATCACCCAGATGGGCTCAGAAGACAATTTGGCACCAGAGGTGGAAAATCCAAATGGCGTTCTTTGCTTCTCTTTAATGCAATGTTCTCCAACCTTGGGTCCCCAGGTGTTTTTGGCCTACAACTCCCAGCATGCCCCAGCCAGCTGGCTGGGGCATGCTGGGAGTTGTAGGCCAAAAACATCTGGGGACCCAAGGTTGGAGAACACTGCTTTAATGGCATCCAAAATCTGCCCCCCAAGGCAGTGGCCTCACAGTCCCTAATGGTAGGGCTGACCCTGCAGCACAGGGAACAACCAGAGGAGAGAGAACAGAAATTTGTGACTGGATCTCCTGTCTCTTTAAATTCTTATTAGAGACAACTGGATAAGGATCCAGACTGGGAACACCATGCTGGAGGAAGGGGAGTCCTTAAACCTTTCCCCATATGCTATTTTCCAGATGAAAAGTACTCCCCTTCCGAAAACTGGGGAAAGGACTGGAACTCTCTTCCCTTCCCAGTTTAGCTAGAGCAGCCTTCCCCGACCCGGTGCCGTCCAGATGTATTGGATTACCACTCCCAGAATCCCGGAGCCAGCCATGCATAGTTGGCTGGGAGATTCTGGGAATTGTAGTCCAATACATCTGGACGGCACCGGGTTGGGGAAGGCTGAGCAGGGGAATAAAGAATGACAGGCTGGTTTAGAATATAAACAGTGCCAACTTGTGGACAAAGAGGAAACTGATGCATTTTGAAGGAATTTTAAGAGGGACGTTTTGGCATATGTGTTAACGAGGATTCCCCTCCTCGCAGCAATAAATGCTTCCATAAATGTATTGTTTTAAAACGTTGTCCAATCCTACGGCTTCAAATAATCAGAACGAGGGCTTGTTAGACAAGTGTTTGTGGGCAACCCCTACAATAACAGCCTGGTGTTATAGGCATGGTGCAGTGGAACATTCCTTTGCAAGGGAGCCAAGTTTAGCGGGAACTTCCAAACCGCACGTCTGCTATTATAGAGAACCAAACACAGATTGAAAATAAACACAAGGAAAAGACTGCAAGGGGGATGGGAATCACCAAACATCTCAGAGTATTAAAGGGGACAACAGATGCGGACTTTAATTTCCATCATACAAAAGAGTAAAGACAAGGTAGGGGGTCAGCTTTCCCCCCACCCCCAATGGATCAGTACTGTTACCCATGCTTTTTGTATGTCTTGGAGAATACCAAATTCAGTCAGCTAGAAGTGGGATTGTTTTTCTTAATGTATTAATTAAAAAGGACAAGTTTATCTTATCATGATTTATTTATTTATTATATTTATATCCCACCTTTTTTCCTGCAAGGAACCCAAGGCGGCTTACATAATCTTCCTCCTCCAATCCATTTTATCCTCACAACAACCCTGTGAGGTAGGTTAGGCTGAGAGTCAGTGACTGGCCCAAAGTCACCCAGTGAGCTTCATGGCCGAGCGGGGACTAGAAGGACAGGTTGCTTACCTGTAACTGTAGTTCTTCGAGTGGTCATCTGTGCATTCACACACATATGGGTTCTCTGCGCCTGCGCTGAGATCGATCGGAAACTTCTTTAGCTGAGATGAGGCAGGCGGGAGCCCCTCCCACTCATGCGTGCTCCTTAGCGCAGCTCCCGCCCGTCTCCTCAGTTCCCTGTGACCGCCTATTGCGACCCTCGGGACCGAGGATGATCGAGACCATCAATACATGTCTACAACATCAGATACCTTCCTTCGAGCTCGAAGGGGATCGAGCCAGAAAACCCATAGCAAAAATTGGCCCATCCCATTTCCACCTGGGTATCCATCGAACTCGATGCAGACACCGAGAGGGGAAGGAGGGCGGGTTGTGTGAATGCACAGATGACCACTCGAAGAACTACAGTTACAGGTAAGCAACCTGTCCTTCTTCTTCGTGGTCTCTGTGCTTAACACACATATATGGGTAGATTAGCAAGCTGACTTACCGGAGGTGGGTCGGTGTCGGCAGTCAGACAGTGATCGAGGAAAGGACCGCTGTCCCGAACGCGTTCTGTGCCCTGGCTCGAACGTCGAGGCGGTAGTGCCGGATGAAGGTGGAGGGTGAAGACCAAGTCGCCGCCCTGCACAAGTCCGATAAAGAGACTCCTCTGCTGAATGCCGTCGAAGTCGACATGGCTCTAGTCGAATGAGCCTTTATGGAGTCTGGTAAAGCACGATTGGTAAGTTGATACGCCAGTTTGATAGCGTCCACCAGCCAGGAGGACAGTCTTTGCTTCGACACTGGACGGCCTCGCTTTGGTGGGCCGTAGCAAACAAAAAGCTGTTGAGTAAGTCTTATGGGCTCCGTACGCGCTTTGTAAAAGGCTAGAGCTCTACGGACATCGAGGCTGTGCAAAAGTCTCTCGACATCCAACGACGGTGACGGAAAGAACGTCGGGAGTATAATGTCCTGTCCCAGATGAAATTCAGAAATGACCTTAGGAAGAAATTATATGTCTGGCCGCAAAACGACTTTATCTCTATGAAAGGTTAAATATGGAGGATCAATTCTGAGTGCGGCTAACTCGCCGACGCGTCTTGCAGATGTACAGTAGTACCTTGGATTACGAGCATAATTCGTTCCGGACCCATGCTCGTAATCCAAAATACTCGTACAGCAAAGCAAGTTTCCCCATTAGAAATAATGGGAACTCTGCTGATTCGTTCCACAACCATTTAATCACTGCTTTGCCGGCTCCCTGGCAGGGAGCCCCATGGAGGGAGCCGGCAAAGCAGTGATTAAATGCTTGTGGAATGAATTCCTGGGAGCCGGCACCGCAGCGCGAGGCACCTGCAGAGCAAGCGGCTGCGCTGCGCCACACCTCCACTCGCTCTGCGGGCGCCTCCCGCGCTGCCGTGCCGGCTCCCAGGCAGGGAAGCAGCAGCGCGAGGCGCCAGCAGAGCGAGTGGCCGCACCTGGCCTCCACGGCTCCCTACCTTTTCTTTTCCAGTGGAGGGGAGGTGAGCTGCCCACGCTGCCATACCCGGTCCCATCGCATCCTGAAGCGGCTCCCTTTTCTTTTCCAGCGGCGGCTCTGCTCTCCTCAGCGAGCCGCCCACGCTGCCATCGGCGGTCCCGTCGCATCTGGAAGTGACACGACGGGACCGGCGGCGCGGGCGGCTCGCTGCGGAGAGGCGAGCCGCTGCTGGAAAAGCGGCTCCCTTTTCTTCGCCATGTGGCTCCTTTTTCATTTCCAGCAGCGGCTCGCCTCCCCTCAGCGAGCCGCCCGCGCTGCCATCGCCGCTCCCGTCGCATCCGGAAGTGACACGATGGGACCGGCGATGGCAGCGCGGGCGGCTCGCTGAGGGGAGGCGAGCCGCTGCTGGAAAAGAAAAGGGAGCCACATGCAGAAGAAAAGGGAGCCGCTTTTCCAGCAGCGGCTCGCCTCTCCGCAGCAAGCCGCCCGCGTCGCCGGTCCCGTCGCGTCACTTCCGGATGCGACGGGACCGCCGATGGCAGCGCGGGCGGCTCGCTGAGGAGAGCAGAGCCACCGCTGGAAAAGAAAAGGGAGCCGCTTCAGGATGCGATGGGACCGGGTATAGCAGCGTGGGCGGCTCGCCTCCCCTCAGTGAGCCTCCGCTGGAAAAGAAAAGGTAGGGAGCGGTGGGAGCGCCTCCACACAGCTCCCTGCCATGGAGCTGGCAGTGCTTTGCCGGCTCCCTGGCAGGGAGCCGTGGAGGCCAGGCGCAGCCGCTTGCTCTGCGCTGGCTCCCGGGCGGCTCCACGCGGCAGCGAGTAACCCGGTGTGCTCGTTTTGCAAGACCTTGCTCGTTTAGCAAGTCAAAATTTTTGCAAAACTTTTGCTCGTCTTTCAAAATGCTCGCACACCGGGTTACTCGTAATCCAAGGTATTACTGTAATTGCTATTAGGAATAGAGTTTTCAACGAAAGAAGGCGCAAGTCCGATTTCGCCATGGGCTCGAATGGCGCTTTTGTCAATGCCTTCAAGACCAGTTGGAGGTCCCACCCAGGTATTATATTTCTCGTTGGAGGACATAAGTTTTTCAAACCCTTCAGAAATTGTTTCACCAAGGGATGAACAAATAAAGACGTTCCCGTCGAAGTCGTCCGATAAGCCGTAATTGCAGCCAAATATACTTTGATTGATGAAAATTTTAGCCCTCGTGCCATCAGCGAGTGCAAAAAGTCAAGGACAGCCGATACCGAACATGTTATAGGGTCTTTACCCGAACCTGACACAAAGCCGGAGAAAGCCTGCCACTTCCTTGCATAGGAGAGTCTCGTTGAAGGCTTACGTGCTGCCAATAAAACGTCTCTAACTCCCTTAGAGAGCTCTGCACCCATCGTTATCTGATTCTCCAGGCTGTGAGGCTTAAGGAATGCAGATTCGGATGAAGTACCTTGCCTTGATGCTGTGTCAATAGATTGTCTTGAATTGGTAATTGCAGATAATCTCCCTGTGACAGATTGAGTAGGCGGGAAAACCAAGGCTGCCTCGGCCACCACGAGGAAATCAATATGCAATTCGTTTTGCTCAACGATATATCTTGGCGATTACCCGTGTGAGGAGTGGAATTGGAGGGGAAAGGTAGTAAAACCCGTCGTTCCAGTCCAGCAGGAACGCGTCGGACATCGATTTCGGGTCCGACGCCGCTCTGCTGCAGAATAGAGGACAGGCCGTGTTCTCGCTGGTTGCGAACAGGTCTATGTCCGGCCGACCCCAATGCTGGAACAGCGATGTCAATACCTGCCGGTCCATCCTCCACTTGTGGGACTGAAGAAACGCCCTGCTCAGTGTATCCGCTAACACATTGGTTTTCCCCTCAATGTGAATCGCTATGAACGACATCCGTCGAGGCAGAGCCCACTCGTAAAGCTGCAGCGTCAGCCGTGTGAGACGCATAGACCTTGTGCCCCCTTGTTTGTTCAAATACGCCACCACTGTGGTGTTGTCTGTTACGATCTGAATGTGATGCCCGGCTAGATGATGGTCCAGCGCTTGCAGCGCTCTCCAAACAGCCATCAGTTCGAGCCAATTGATATGTTTGGAGGCCTCTGTCGAAGTCCATGTGCCTTGCACGACTTGATCGTCGGAGTGGGCTCCCCATCCTAGCAACGACGCGTCCGTCGTCAGCATTCTGCTTGGTACCGGAGGTTGAAACGGCACCCCGCCAAGCAGGTTTGATTCCAGCTGCCACCACCTCAAAGACTCTCTTACGGCTCGTGGAACTAGTAGACGGAGGGAAGGTCTGTCCTTTTCTGGTTTGAAAGCTCGGACAAACCAGGTCTGAAGTGGCCGCATGCGAAGCCTCGCATAGTGTACGACTGCGATGGTCGAGGCCATGTGGCCTAGGAGTCGCTGTATTGCATGAGCTGACGATATCGATTGCTTGCATACTTTGTTCGCAAGGGAAATTAGATTGCTTGCCCTCTCGTCTGGAAGATACGCCCGGCCATCGAACGCGCTTAGCCTCACACCTATGTAATGGATCTCCCTCACGGGCTGGAGAACCGACTTCTCTGCGTTCAGGCAAAGTCCCAACTCGAGCATGAGATCGAGAGTCTCTTCGAGTGCGCTTTGAAGCTCGACCCTTGACGATGCCACCAGTAACCAATCGTTGAGATAGGGGAAGATGGTAATGCCTCTTGCCCGTAGACTCGCACAAACCACTGCCATACACTTCGTGAATACCCTCGGAGCGGTGGAAAGTCCGAATGGAAGAATGACGAACTGGTAAGAGTCGTCTCCCAGTTAAGGTATTTCCAGCTGTCCTCGTGGATGGCGATGTGGAAGTACCCATCCTTGAGGTCGATGGATGCAAACCAGTCGCCCCTTCGGAGTAACGGAAAGATCGATTGGAGTGTGACCATGTGGAATCTTTTCGGTGGGATAAAAAGATTTACAGTCCGAAGGTCCAGGATCGGTCTGAGTCCTCCTCCCTTTTTCTTCACGATGAAGTATCTGGAGTACAGGCCGTCCTCCAAATTTCCTGCGGGAACCGGCTGTATCGCCCCTTTTAGAAGGAGGGTTGAAACTTCCTCCAGTAGCACCCGAGTTGGACGGGTGGTCTTGATCCCGAGAAATGGGGGGAGGACTCTGAACTCGATCCTGTACCCGTGCTCTATAATGCTTAGCACCCATCGATCCGTCGTGATGGTCCTCCAGGACTGGAGGTGGTGGTAAAGTCGAAAGCCGAAGAGAGTAGTCTGAGGTGGTGCAGAGGTGTCGTTCAGGTGGAGCATCGGTCGCACTTCGGTCGGGCCGGCAGGGCAGTCAAAGACGACGTCGGCCGAAGTCGCCTCCCCTCCTGCTGCCCCTGGACCGCTGCTGCTGAAACGGCCGCTGAGGGGCCTGAGGTTGCGGTGCTCCAGGTCTCCGGTTCCCGCCCCTGTATTGACCCGACGACTGGTACTGCCTGGCTGGGAACGGGAACCGGGACCAACGTTGTGGCCTGAAACTCTGAGGCGGTTGCTGGCGGACGAGCCCCATCTTCTTGGCCATTGCCAAGGCCTTCTGAGCCAAGTCGAGGGAGTCATCCGTAGAGGCATTGAATAACCCCTCGCCATCGAAGGGGAGGTCCTCGATCTTCGCCCTATCGTCGGGAGTCAGGGCGGTATAGCGAAGCCAGGCGTGTCTCCTCAAGGCCACGGAGCCGACCATCGACCTGGCGTGACTGTCGACTTGGTGCCGAGCTGTATTCATTTGCAGGGCACCGATGCTAGTCGCCTCCTTTATATATTGAGCCGCCAGGTCTCTCTTGTCGTCCGGCAGATAATCACAGAGGTCTCCCAGCTTCTCTGTGATGTACATTTGATATCTAGCTAACAATGCCTCGTAGTTAGATATCTTAAGTCCGAGGGAAGACGATGAATAGATCCTACGGCCGTAGGAGTCTAGTGTCTTACCCTCTTTATCTGCCGGAGTGGTGTGCTGCTTTCCCCCACGAGACTGCGCTGATTTGACTATGAGCGAGTTCGGGGTTGGATGAGAAAACAGAAATTTTGCTCCTTCCTCCTGGATCTTATACATAGACTCCAGGCGTTTGGCCGTCGGTTTAGTTGAGGCCGGAGCCTTCCAGGTTTCTTGCACCATCTCCAACAGTGTCGGCAAGAATGGAAGGAGCAGCTGGTTCGATTGCGTCGTCCTAAGGACAGCATAAATGTCATCCTTGGCCTTTCCCTTCGACGACTTCGCCTCGACTCCCAGAGCAGTCACCAGCCGGCTGACATGCTCCGCGAAACTCCCCATGTCCTCCGACAGAGAGACCGCATCCTTGGACTCCACCTGCGCGTCCGGCGAAGTGGAGTGGGAGGAGGAAGCCGCCGAGTCCGAATCCGACAGATACGCCGATCCCGACGAGAAGTGGCCAGCAACAGCAGTCGCAACTGGTAGACTTATGAGAGTTTGTGGTTGAGCCATCGATGTCGACGCAGTCGGCCCTCCAACAACTTCGGCCGGGGCACGAGACACAGCCGCATCTCGGAGTGGCGAAGGAGAGTGCCTTCGGCCACGGTGCCTATCCGGGGAAACGGAACGCCGGTAGTAATAATGACGTTCCGATCTCTCTCGTCTTGAGCGTCTCGACCTCGAGTAGTAGCTCCTAGCACGCGATCCCGAATAGTAGGAGCGCGACCTCGACCTCTCATCTCGGTATCGGGAGAGTCGAGATCGAGGGCTCGAAGCTGTGGAGACCGAATCACGAGCCCGATAGTGTGGGGATCGTGACCGGCGGCAGTATTCTCAACGCTCCTCTGCGTGTCCAACCGACGGAGACAGTCGTGGTGGAGGACCCCTCGAGCCCAAACGGGGTCTATCCAGTGCCTTCTGCTCCTCTAGTTGGACCGGCGAAGCCACAAGCTCTCCCTCCGACAGGGAAGCTGCTGCAGTCACTGGCTCTTTTTCAGCCTCTCGGCTTCGAGGAGATGTAGTCGAAGCCGGAGCAGACTGTTGGGCAATCGGTCCCGAAGCTCGATCCCGAGCACCAGTCAGAGCCTCAATCATCGCCACCGTACGCTTCAATACCACCACAGTGGACAAAGTCGACGGGCCCGCCATCTCGCCAGTCTCAACCGCCATTTTCTCTCTAAGGTGCTTCGCCTTATCCTTACGAGCCTTCTTGGCGAGTTTTTTAGCCATTAGTGTGTCCGTTAACGGCTTCTTGGCCTGCTGGGATCCCCCAGGCCGTTCCTCCGGAGTGGGGCCCTTCGCTGAAAGGGACTGCTCCCACAAAAGGGCTCTCAATTTAGTCTGGCGGGCCTTTCTGGCCTGTTTAGGTGAAGGCCTGACAATGCTTGCAGGACTCCACGACGTGCTCCTGCCCAAGACAAAGCAGGCAGAGCAAATGCTTGTCCGCGGGTGGGATTTTGGTCCCACACCGCTGGCATTTTCTAAAGGGTGCCTTAAGAGGCATAGTTAGAAGTAGTTAGAGAAAATAGAATATAGTAACTAGGACAAGAATGGGGGAGAGAGAGGTTTTAGGTAGGATTTTTTTGGAGATTTTTTTTTTGGGGTGAAAAATAAGAGCAAAGACTGAAAGAGGAAGAACAATAAAAGGTTTTATGAGATAGAATTAGTTTTAAACAGTAGTAGAAATACAAACAAACTCAGCTTTGATTTGGAGAAAGTAGAGAGAAGAAGAACCTAGTGACTCGTCGCAAAGGCGGTCGAAGAGGAACTGAGGAGACGGGCGGGAGCCGCGCTAAGGAGCACGCGCGAGGGGGAGGGGCTCCCGCCCGCCACATCTCAGCTAGAGAAGTTTCCGATCGATCTCAGCGCAGGCGCAGAGAACCCATATGTGTGTGAAGCACAGAGACCACGAAGAAGAACCCGGATCTCCCGAGTCCCAGTCCAACACTCTCACCACTACGCCACACTGGCTCTATCCTCTTATCCTATCATATTGTAATTAATTGGTTAAGGGTGCAAACCTAGTGATTTATCCGTAGTGATTTATCTTATCATATTATAATGGATTAGTTAAGGGTGCAATCCTATGCATGTTTAGAGAGAAAAAAGTCCTACAGCTCCCAGCATTCTCCAGCTGTCCATGGGGAATGCTGGGAGTTGTAGGACTTCTTTCTGTCTAAATATGCATCAGATTATGCCCAAAATTACCCAGAAGTGGGATCTTAAAACTGGAGGAAGTTGATCTTCTACCACCGGAAGATAGGACTTAATTCCGAATGGGTTGCATGCCCTCTAGCCACTAGGTAATACCTCCAGTTTGGCTCCTAGTGACTCTTTTTATCTAGTATGCCACCTAACAGTAATCTCCAGTTTTGCCCACGTAAGGACTACCATATTTCTCTTTACTTCTATTCTCTGTCCCACAAGGGACCCATGTGTTCTGATCTGGAGACACATCCCACTAACGCAGTGTTCTCCAACCTTGGGTCCCCAGATGTTTTTGGCCTACAACTACCAGCATGCCCCAGCCAGCGTAGCTACAGCGTAGCATAGCTGGGAGTTGTAGGCCAAAAACATCTGGGGACCCAAGGTTGGAGAACACTGCTGATTAATGACTAGATTTTATATTTTCAAAATAAGGGGAAACAGCCAATGTTGTTTCTTTGGCCCAGTAGTCTCTGTATTCTGTATGTTGTTTCTTTGGCCCAGTAGTCTCTGTATTCTCAAATCATTTTTGCATCTAGCAGGAGCTAATCCAATTAAGCCTGAAATCCTATACCCACTTACCTAGGAGAAAGCCCTATAGAACTCAGTGGGACTTATTCTGAGTAGACATGGATAGGATTACACCACAAATCTGCCTAACACATCTACTGCATTCCATCTTAAAAGCTTACAAACTGCAGGTCTTGGACTCCAATGCTATGCCCAGAATTTTGTTCCCATTTCTTGTTTTGCTTAACATCCAACTGGATGAAGAATTCTAGAGAACTCAAAAGCTTGCTCGCTGTTTTGTGACATTTGAGTTGGTCCTAATAAAAGTATTTCTTATTTTATTAAGTGGAAGACCGACAACCTGGTCTTCTGCGCGGGTTCAATGCTAAGGGGGTAGCGAGTCCTGGGGCGGGCCTTCTCCGAGGTCCCCAGCGACTATCACCCTTAGCCCAGAACAAAGGGATAACTTATAGCCACAAAAGTATCTTTTATGAAACAAGTTTATTTACAAAATTACCTTAACAAACCCAGACACACGCCAGCAATACAGCTTATCAGTACGGTACAAAGTAGCAAGCAAGAGGTCTCAAGGACACCGTGATTTCAGGGCTCTCAGCTAGTTAGTTCAGCTCGGGCTCCAACAGAGGCCCGGTCAACCGCACGCTGCTAGCTGGGTTCCCGGCGGAGGTCTGGTCTACCCAAGCGGCTAGCTGGGTTCCCGGCGGAGGTCCGGTCTACCCAAGCGGCTTGTGAGTGATTTCAGCTTGGTTCCCCGGGGATCCGGTCAACCCAAGCGGCCAGTGATTTCAGCTTGGTTTCCCGGGGTCCGGTCAACCCAAGCGGCCAGTGATTTCAGCTAGCTGGAGCGCGCCGGGTTCTGCTACCCGGGGTTGCCGATCCTTCGTTCCCTTACCCCAAGCATGGGGCAAGATTGCTGATCAGGTCCAACAACTCAGTTCCCTTGCGCAGGGTGTTTTATACTTTGGTGTTTCAGGTAGCCCCTCCCTCCGTAATCAGGTGGGTTGCCAATCAGGTGGGTTGCCACCCTCCCTGAGGGGCGGCCTTTTGGGTCAGGTGGGGTGACGCCTTCCCCCTGTGGGGTGGGGTCCCTTTGAAGCCACTTGCTTAATGGTCCCATCCAGTGGTGTTGAATGGTCCTTTCTTATGGGTGCCGAAGTGTCTGCTCTGGCGAGGTATTCAAGTCTTATGTAGATGGGGCTGATATACGAGAGCATTGACGAACCTGGGGATGCTTCCTGCCTTCCCCCCTGGGGTGATTCTATGCAGATGTTGTTTGTCCCCTTTGGTCTCTGTGGAGACTGGCTGTCTCCCCCCCCCTGGGTCTCCTTCCCCCCACCTTGGTGAGTGTGTGTGTGTCAGAAAGGGGTTTTAGGTTGGCTTTCTCCACATATTAACTTTTTTCTATATTGCCCAATACCTGGAGCTCTTTGGGCAGTTCACAAAACAAAGGCAAAAACCAGAACATACAAGAACAATAAAACATAATGACCCAGTTTGCACATAACAGTGGCAAATCATGGGTTAATTAACCCACAATTTGCTGCGGTGCATGCCAGGTGTGTGTTACCACCATTTTGCATACACAACCACTGATTGACCCGATTGGAGGTTGCTCTGTGACATCCAAACCCTGATGCTATGGGTTAATTGTGGATTTAAAAACCCACAGTTAACCTACAATGGTGATGGCACACACCTGACATATGCCATGGCAAATCGTAGGTTAATTAACCCACAATTAACCCATGATTTGCCAGAGGTACATGCAAACAGGGCCAATGTAATTTCAAATACAAATTCAGACAGTCACAGAATAAAATCAAGGTAAAAACCAAAAGCAGAGGATAACAGCAGTGTGCAAGGATCTAAAATGCACAAACATGTTTTTAAAAACGGAGGGCCTAAAAATAAATAAATAAATAAATAAACGAGAGGAGATGCTCCTTCCGGTAAACTGGCCCCAAGCCGTTTAAGGCTTTAAAGGTTAATGCCTGTTGGAAATTGTAATATTGCCTGCTTAAAATCAAGAAGGTGATGTAACCACTGATTAGGGTGGGAGGAATGGGTTAACTAAAGAATCCCAGAGTGCATGTCTTTTGTAACCTCTCCTCCCTACTTTTGGCCTCTCTGGCCAGAGCTCTGCTGCTCTCTATCTACTTCCTGCTTCTTTGTGGAAGTTTGGTGGCGCTTCGCTCGCTTCTCTCCCAACATGGAGGTTGCATGTCAGAGCTGGCTTCCAGCCAGAGATCTACTACAATGAAACTAATCTGCCTATATGTATCCTGCATATATGTCAGTGATCTGTAAGTAAGAATTGATAAATGTCTTTAGTTTTAAACCTTATGTGGACATTCTGTGCCTTTTAATAGCCTTAAGAGACAAGAGTTTAGCAACTCATGTGGTGAAACCAGTTTAGTGGAAGACCGACAACTTGGTCTTCTGCGCGGGTTCAATGCTAAGGGGGTAGCGAGTCTTGGGGCGGGCCTTCTCTGAGGTCTCCAGCGACTATCACCTTTAGCCCAGAACAAAGGGATAACTTATAGCCACAAAAGTATCTTTTACAAAACAAGTTTATTTACAAAATTACTTTCACAAACTCATACACACGCCAGCAATACAGCTTATCAGTACGGTACAAAGTAGCAAGCAAGAAGTCTCAAGGACACTGTGATTTCAGGGCTCTCAGCTAGTTAGTTCAGCTCGGGCTCCAGCAGAGGCCCGGTCAACCGCACACTGCTAGCTGGGTTCCCGGCGGAGGTCCGGTCTACCTAAGCGGCTAGCTGGGTTCCCGGCGGAGGTCCGATCTACCCAAGCGGCTTGTGAGTGATTTCAGCTTGGTTTCCCGGGGGTCCGGTCAACCCAAGCGGCCAGTGATTTCAGCTAGCTGGAGCGCGCCAGGTGCTGCTACCCGGGGTTGCCGATCTTTCGTTCCCTTACCCCAAGCATGGGGCAAGATTGCTGATCAGGTCCAACAACTCAGTTCCCTTGCGCAGGGTGTTTTATACTTTGGTGTTTCAGGTAGCCCCTCCCTCCATAATCAGGTGGGTTGCCAATCAGGTGGGTTGCCACCCTCCCTGAGGGGCGGCCTTTGGGGTTAGGTGGGGTGACGCCTTCCCCCCGTGGGGTGGGGTCTCCGCCGGCAATGTTCGGCGGTGAGGGCGAAGTGTTGCCTGACCGCTGCCTTGAACACCTCGTAGCTTGCCGGGGTCTTCTGCAGATGAGCCCCAAGGAGGTCAGCCAGGTCCCCACTGACCTGGGTTCGCAGGGCGGACAACCGCAAGTTGTCGGGGACCCGCTGCTCTTGGCACGCCATTTCGAAAATGTAAAAGAACATCAGGACATCCTGCCCTGGCTTGTAGTAGGGGAACGCCTTGCGGTCCCACGACGGAGGGGGAGGAGCGGAGGGGATAGTCGGGGGAGTTTTCCCCGCCTCAAGCTGCAGCTTGACCAATTCTATCTGCATCCGGATCATTTCGCGCTCGTGGGCCATCCTCTCCCGCTCGTGTGCCATCCATTCCGAGGGAAGCTCGAGGGGCTCCAGGGGCTCTAGAGGCTCCAGAGGAGCGGGGTCCTCGGTCACCACATCCTCTCTCACATCTGTCGGAACTGGGATAGGGCGGCCCCTGGGTCGGGCACCCTGGGCCAGACTCACCAGCAGCTCCCTCTACAGCATTGTCTGCTGGATCCGCGCCGCCAACCCCGGGGTGATGGGGGTTGCGGGCAGGGGCCGCCGTGGCTCGGCTCCCCCAGTCGCTCCGTCAGGTTCTGGGTCGCCCATGGTGATCTTTAGCCTCTTGCTACTTTGGGTCTGGGAGATATTCTGGGCTAATAAGTTATCCCACCCTGCCACCAAGTGGAAGACCGAGAACCTGGTCTTCTGCGCGGGTTCAATTTTAAGGGGGTAGCGAGTCTTGGGGCGGGCCTTCTCCGAGGTCCCCAGCGACTATCACCCTTAGCCCAGAACAAAGGGATAACTTATAGCCACAAAAGTATCTTTTATAAAACAAGTTTATTTACAAAATTACCTTCACAAACCCAGACACACGCCAGCAATACAGCTTATCAGTACGGTACAAAGTAGCAAGCAAGAAGTCTCAAGGACACCGTGATTTCAGGGCTCTCAGCTAGTTAGTTCAGCTCGGGCTCCAGCAGAGGCCCGGTCAACCGCACGCTGCTAGCTGGGTTCCCGGCGGAGGTCCGGTCTACCTAAGCGGCTAGCTGGGTTCCCGGCGGAGGTCCGGTCTACCCAAGCGGCTTGTGAGTGATTTCAGCTTGGTTTCCCGGGGGTCCGGTCAACCCAATCGGCCAGTGATTTCAGCTAGCTGGAGCGCGCCGGGTGCTGCTACCCGGGGTTGCCGATCCTTCGTTCCCTTACCCCAAGCATGGGGCAAGATTGCTGATCAGGTCCAACAACTCAGTTCCCTTGCGCAGGGTGTTTTATACCTTGGTGTTTCAGGTAGCCCCTCCCTCCGTAATCAGGTGGGTTGCCAATCAGGTGGGTTGCCACCCTCCCTGAGGGGCGGCCTTTGGGGTTAGGTGGGGTGACGCCTTCCCCCCGTGGGGTGGGGTCTCCGCCGGCAATGTTCGGCGGTGAGGGCGAAGTGTTGCCTGACCGCTGCCTTGAACACCTCGTAGCTTGCCGGGGTCTTCTGCAGATGAGCCCCAAGGAGGTCAGCCAGGTCCCCACTGACCTGGGTTCGCAGGGCGGACAACCGCAAGTTGTCGGGGACCCGCTGCTCTTGGCACGCCATTTCGAAAATGTAAAAGAACATCAGGACATCCTGCCCTGGCTTGTAGTAGGGGAACGCCTTGCGGTCCCACGACGGAGGGGGAGGAGCGGAGGGGATAGTCGGGGGAGTTTTCCCCGCCTCAAGCTGCAGCTTGACCAATTCTATCTGCATCCGGATCATTTCGCGCTCGTGGGCCATCCTCTCCCGCTCGTGTGCCATCCATTCCGAGGGAAGCTCGAGGGGCTCCAGGGGCTCTAGAGGCTCCAGAGGAGCGGGGTCCTCGGTCACCACATCCTCTCTCACATCTGTCGGAACTGGGATAGGGCGGCCCCTGGGTCGGGCACCCTGGGCCAGACTCACCAGCAGCTCCCTCTACAGCATTGTCTGCTGGATCCGCGCCGCCAACCCCGGGGTGATGGGGGTTGCGGGCAGGGGCCGCCGTGGCTCGGCTCCCCCAGTCGCTCCGTCAGGTTCTGGGTCGCCCATGGTGATCTTTAGCCTCTTGCTACTTTGGGTCTGGGAGATATTCTGGGCTAATAAGTTATCCCACCCTGCCACCAAGTGGAAGACCGAGAACCTGGTCTTCTGCGCGGGTTCAATTTTAAGGGGGTAGCGAGTCTTGGGGCGGGCCTTCTCCGAGGTCCCCAGCGACTATCACCCTTAGCCCAGAACAAAGGGATAACTTATAGCCACAAAAGTATCTTTTATAAAACAAGTTTATTTACAAAATTACCTTCACAAACCCAGACACACGCCAGCAATACAGCTTATCAGTACGGTACAAAGTAGCAAGCAAGAAGTCTCAAGGACACCGTGATTTCAGGGCTCTCAGCTAGTTAGTTCAGCTCGGGCTCCAGCAGAGGCCCGGTCAACCGCACGCTGCTAGCTGGGTTCCCGGCGGAGGTCCGGTCTACCTAAGCGGCTAGCTGGGTTCCCGGCGGAGGTCCGGTCTACCCAAGCGGCTTGTGAGTGATTTCAGCTTGGTTTCCCGGGGGTCCGGTCAACCCAATCGGCCAGTGATTTCAGCTAGCTGGAGCGCGCCGGGTGCTGCTACCCGGGGTTGCCGATCCTTCGTTCCCTTACCCCAAGCATGGGGCAAGATTGCTGATCAGGTCCAACAACTCAGTTCCCTTGCGCAGGGTGTTTTATACCTTGGTGTTTCAGGTAGCCCCTCCCTCCGTAATCAGGTGGGTTGCCAATCAGGTGGGTTGCCACCCTCCCTGAGGGGCGGCCTTTTGGGTTAGGTGGGGTGACGCCTTCCCCCTGTGGGGTGGGGTCCCTTTGAAGCCACTTGCTTAATGGTCCCATCCTGTGGTGTTGAATGGCCCTTTCTTATGGTGCCGAAGTGTCTGCTCTGGCAAGGAATTCAAGTCTTATGTAGATGGGGCTGATATACGAGAGCATTGAGGAACCTGGGGATGCTTCCTGCCTTCCCCCCTGGGGTGATTCTATGCAGATGTTGTTTGTCCCCTTTTGCATCTGTGGAGACTGGCTGTCTCCCCTCCCTGGGCCTCCTTCCCCCCTCCTTGGTGAGTGTGTGTGTGTCAGACAGGGGTTTTAGGTTGGCTTTCTCCACATAAACTGATTAGGACAAAGCAGAGTTTCCTCCTCAAGCGCAGCCTGCTTTATTGAAACTTGTGGAGAAAGCCAACCTAAGCCCCCTTTCTGACACACACACACTCACCAAGGTGGGGGGAAGGAGACCCAGGGGGGGGGGGAGACAGCCAGTCTCCACAGCGGCCAAGGGGGACAAACAACATCTGCATAGAATCACCCCAGGGGGGAAGACAGGAAGCATCGCCAGGTTTGTCAGTGCTCTCGTATATCAGCCCCATCTACATAAGACTTGAATACCTCGCCAGAGCAGACACTTCGGCACCCATAAGAAAGGACCATTCAACACCACAGGATGGGACCATTAAGCAAGTGGCTTCAAAGGGACCCCACCCCACAGGGGGAAGGTGGCAACCCACCTGATTGGCCACCCACCTGAGGAGGGTGGCAACCCACCTGATTGGCCATCCACCTGAGGAGGGTGGCAACCCACCTGATTGGCCGTCCACCTGAGGAGGGTGGCAACCCACCTGATTGGCCGTCCACCTGAAGAGGGTGGCAACCCACCTGATTGGCCACCCACCTGATTGCAGAGGGAGGGGCTACCTGAAACCCAAGGTATAAAACACCCTGCGCAAGGGAACTGAGTTGTTGGACCTGATCAGCAGCCTTGCCCCATGCTTGGGGTAAGGGAACGAAGGGATCGGCAACCCCGGGTAGCAGCACCCGGCGTGCTCCAGCTAGCTGAAATCACTGGCCGCTTGGGTTGACCGGACCCCCGGGAAACCAAGCTGAAATCACTGGCCGCTTGGGTTGACCGGACCCCCGGGCAACCAAGCTGAAATCACTCACTAGCCGCTTGGGTAGACCGGACCTCCGCCGGGAACCCAGCTAGCAGCATGCGGTTGACCGGGCCTCTGCTGGAGCCCGAGCTGAACTAACTAGCTGAGAGCCCTGAAATCACGGTGTCCTTGAGACTTCTTGCTTGCTACTTTGTGCTGTACTGATAAGCTGTATTGCTGGCGTGTGTCTGGGTTTGTGAAGGTCATTTTGTAAATAAACTTGTTTTATAAAAGATACTTTTGTGGCTATAAGTTATCCCTTTGTTCTAGGCTAAGGGTGATAGTCGCTGGGGGACCTCGGAGAAGGCCCGCCCCCAGGACTCGCTACCCCCTTAGTATTGAACCCGCGCAGAAGACCAGGTTGGCGGTCTTCCACTGTTTAGGACTGACTCCTTTTAACCATATCCTCCAGCAATACCATCACTTTGAATTGGGCCCAGAAAGAGACCAGCAGCCAGAGCATTGGCATGCTATGATATCATCTAGTCCCAGTTAGCAATCTTGCTGCACGTTTTGGACTAACTGAAGTTTCCAGACCATTTTCAAAAGCAGCCCCACATATATTGCATTGCAGTAATCGCACAAGAAGGTTGCCAGAATGTGGATAACTGTAGCAAGGCTATCTCTCAACAGAGTCACAGTTGATGTTTCAGCCTAAGCTGATAAAAGGCACTCTGAGCCATCAAGGATCCATGAGCCCTCCCAAATTATGAATCTGATGCTGTAGGAGGAATGCAACCCCCTCCAAACCAGGTTGAACCTCCAAATCATTCAACTGGGCAGACAAACCATCTACTGAGAGCTCCTCTAACGTATCTGAATGGAGTCTTAGCTTTTTGGAAAAGGAGAGGTAGAGCTGGGTGTCATCTGCATATTGATAATATCTTGGTCCACACCCCTGGATAGCCCCTCCTAGCAGTTTCACTTAGAGAACCTTTTTGGCCCAGAGGTTGATCCAATTTGGGAAGGGTCTTGGGCTGCATTCCAGCAGTGGGCAGGGCTAAGGGCAAAGCAAAACTCAATTCGAAGCAAGTCTTCTCAGGCTTAAGCTCCCAGTGCAACAGTTTTTCTCATGCCTACAAAAGCAGCAGCTCAATTCGATGCAGGGTACTTAAAGTTTAATTGCCTCCATTAATGTGAAGCATTAATAACAACATGTTCTTTCTCTGAAAGAGTGTATTCTCCCTTATGAGCCTGCCTGTACCCTGAGATCCTCAGGGGAGGCCCTTCTCTTGGTCCCGCCACCATCACAGGCATGCCTGGCATGAACATGGCAGAGGGCCTTCTCAGTGGCTGCCCCAACGCTCTGGAATTCCCTTCCCAGGGAGGCTAGAGTGGCACCCTCCTTGTTATGTTTTTGGAGGCAGGCAAATACTTTTTTGTTCCGGCAGGCCTTTGGGAATAGTCTGGACCTGTGAGAATGCAATGGATTAGCAGTGTTGTTTATATTGTTATCGCTGGTTTAATTTTGATATTTTATATAATTTTAATATTATAGATGATTTAATTATATTTTTAACTTTTGTATGTTTCCATTTATATGTTTTAATTGTACAAGTTTTAATGTTGTAAAGCTGCCTCGAGTCCCAGTACTGGGGAAAAGGTGGGATATAAATAAATATAATCATAATAATTCTTTATCATTAATTTTCTGCTCCTTAATCCCTCTCTCCACATAACAATATATATTTTCTCAATCTGCTCTCTGAAGAATGGGCGGGCATCCTCGTTGCAACTGTGGGATAGTCCCATCTTTGTTTAGTCAGCCAATTACAGTCCAGTCCAAAGTCAGCTCTTTGTGCTGTAATGATTTACCCTATTCACACAGCTGCTTCTGCCTGTAACAGCTGCATTTTTAAAAATCAGGCCATGCTGCCTTTCAGCTATGCTAGTTGATGGTGAGGCACTTGCATGATTGCACTACCATGGACTTGGTTGGGTTTTTTTTGGCACCCCACAGTTATTTAAGTAAAATCAGGCGGACTTCAGCCCATGGCATGGCTGTACAAACACAAAATCAGTTCAACACAGGATGAAGTGACTGACAGTCAGCATGGACTGAATGAAAACTGTGGTTGTCATAAGAGGAGATGCATGGAATGGAGACCTTACCTACCTCTAATGTTTAGAAGTATCGTTCATGCACTCTGTTCCACATTTGGAACCCTGGGGTAGAAAGTAGGAGATAGAAGGAACAGAAAAGTTTCTGTTCCTTCTCCTATCCCCTGCTTTTTGCACCACCTAGCCTGATGAAGCATTCTGGACAACTTGAAAGCTTTCATTTTTTTGCAGAATTTTGGTTGGTCCCAATAAAGTCATTGCCCAACTGTAGATTTTGGATTCTTTTTTCTCATGGACCAGCATGGCTATCTAGTTTTTTTTTTTTTTTTAATGGGACGGAAAGGTTTCATCTGCCACAGCTTGGTGTTACTAATTCATCTGGTTTGCACATAATGCTGTGAGGGAGCAAGCAACCCTACTGCCTCTCGCTAACTCGCCACTTCCACTTTGCATCCACTTTCTGTAACAACCCCATTCCGGTTGTTAGCCGTGATGTCCAAATCTGGCGCTCTGGGTTGTTGAGGGTTAAACGACCCAGAATTTCAACCCCACAGTAAACCATGGGTACAAACTCTGGGTTGTTTAACCCTCAACAACCCGGAGTGCTGGGCTTGGACATTAACAACTAACAACCAATGGGGTTATCATTATGTGCGAACCAGGCCATTGTGTATTTGGGCAGAGTCTACCAGGAAACTGGATAAGATGCTGCAGGGCAGTATGGGATTGCATGCCACTGACATCTATAACCATGCTTTAATTCCTGCTCCAGTGTTGTGAACATCTTTGGAAACTTGAGTCTGTGGTTGCAGTTTGGGTGTGTGCTGTGATTTCACACAAGTAGAGAAAAAGTACAGACTTCTGTGGCACCTTCTGTGGCTAATTTGTTTATGTCTCATTTTGAAAATTCATTTATTTACACTTCAGAACTCTATAGTCATATTTTCTTTTATAAAAGATATATTGATGATTTATTTTTTATTTTTGAGTCAGAACTGTGGTTTGATAAATTTAAATCTTGGATCAACTCACTATCTTCTGATATTCAATTTACAGGATCTTGTAATCCTTGTTTTGTTTCTTTTTTAGATACCAAAGTTAGTCTAGACCCTTCTTCATGTACCATTTTCCTATCTCCTTTTTAAAAACCTACTGATAGGAACGCCCTACTACATTACAACTCCTTTCATACAAAATCTCTTAGGGATAACCTCCCTTTTTAGTCAATTTTTGCGTCTCAAACGGAATTCTTCTCATTCTATAGACTACCATTTGGCAGCACAACAACTTAGTTCAAATCTTGAATCTAGGGGCTATCCCAAACAGGTTATCAATAAAGCCATAAACAGAGCACATAGTAGACACAGGTTTTCTCTTTTTCAGACATCTACTTATAAAGATATACACACAAATAAAGATTCTATATACACGTCAATACAATATTCTCCCTTATCTGGTAAAATTAAAAATATCCTTCGAAAACATTGGCACCTCGTATCCAATATCCCAGGTTGTCAGTCTTTTCCCACTGTTGGACTTAGAAGGACTAGGAATCTAGGTGACTCTATGGTTTACTCTGATGATCTAGGTCCCCCTCCTCCACCTTCTACTATAGGTCATTTCAAATGTGGCAGATGTTCAGTTTGTCCACATGCTTTACAGATTAAGTCTTTTCATGACACTAATTCAGGGTTTAAATTTACCATTAGACATTTTTCTAACTGCAATTCAAAAGCAGTTGCATATGTAATTCGATGTCCCTGCAACTTATTGTATGTGGGTAAAACCACTCGCCAGATCAAATATCGAATACAAGAACATAAATCTAGGATCCGCAATCGGGTGTTAACCGCCCCGATGGTACAACATTTTTTAGATAAAAAACATGAGGATAAAGATTTACAGTTTTTTGTGATCTGGAAGCTTCATTCTCATTGTTACAATATCCTAGACGTAGATCGTCTAATCAGCCAGCAGGAGGCACGTTTTACTTTTCTTCTTAATACAATTACACCTGGTGGGTTAAATTGTGAATATGATTGGTCTAGTTTTATATAAAATATACTTTGCAATCTTCTTATATGTATTGGAGTCATTATATGTATACTTGACTTTATAAAACATACCAATGGGTTACTTGCTCTGTTTTTCACTGTCTCAATGTGGAATTATATATGTGGCAACTCTGTGTTCTTTCCCCTTTAGTTGTAAACTCATTCTTTCAGCCTACACCTGTTTGGCTTTAGCATTTTGTATAAATTTACTGGGTTAACTTCAGCTCAGTCCTTCTGAAAGGCATTGACTACAGGCCTATTATACGAATCTTAGTAAAACTGACTGGTAAGCATTTAGTTTAGCATTTTTTGCTTTGTATTTCTTGCTCTGTATCTATTATACTTTTTCCCTAAGTATCACATGTTTCTGTATCCACTATAATTTGTATATATTGTTTCAGCTTACTGAAGAAGATTTATTCTCTATGAATTATAATTATAAGAATCTGAATGAAACTGTTTGTCCACTGAAGAAGATATTTACGAAACGACGCAATATCTAGAAACGTCGTCTTACCTTGTTTTGGTTACATCATTCAAGTGACCTTGGATACTTTCTCATCTTGTTTTGGTTACAACATTCAGTGACTTTGGACACTTTGGTTATCTTGTTTTGGTTACATCATTCAAGTGACCTTGGATACTTTCTCATCTTGTTTTGGTTACAACATTCAGTGACTTTGGACACTTTGGTTTGTTTTGGACTACGCATATTGGATACCTTCCACTTTGTTATGTGGTACTTATGTTTATAATAAGTCATACATAAAATTGGAAACTTTATTTTTTCCTTTCAATTGTTATGTGGTACCTACTTATGTTTATAATAAGTCATACATACTGTTGTTTTTTTAAATATTAAATATTGAAAACCTTATTATTTCCTTTCAAATATTTATATAATAAATAATTTCTCTATCTTTATACTCTGGGCCTTTGTGCCGTTTCCATTATAATTTATCTTCTTATAAGAAGCAGAAGTGGAAAACATCATACAGGTAGTAAACAATGCAGACTAAATTATGCAAAATTGGAAAATATGCAAACATGCCTAACTTGGATAATAAATGCTGGTTGCAGAATTCAGCGTTTCTTGATTTAGATTCTACAGTGCACAATGATGTAGGACAGGGCTCTCCAACCTTGGGTCCCCAGATGTTGCTAGACTACAGCTCTCAGAATCCCTTGTCATTAGCCATGCTGGCTGGGGTATGCTGGGAGCTGTAGGCCAGCAACATCTGGGGACCCAAGGTTGGAGAGCCCTGATGTAGAATCTAGGTTACCTTGGAACAGAATATGTTCTTTTAAGCCCAGAGTATGCCCAGTCCTGCATGAAGACCCTGGACACAAACTGACATAGACTCAGCTCACATGTAACAGCATGCCATGTGCGTGCGGCTGCTGGGTTGAATATGCAACCTCTGATGGGTACGATCATAGTAGGTTGCTTTGTGACATGCGAACCTGGACACTATGGCTTGTTTGTGGGTTAAATAACCCAAAGTTAACCTACGATTCGTTCTTAGGTTAACTTTGGGTTGTTTAACCCACAAATAACCCATAGTGTCCAGGTTTGCACATCACGAAGCAAGCTACAATTGGGGTCAATTGTAGGTTGCATATTCAAATCGGAAGCAACTCGGGCACAGCACATAACCCAGTGTGAATGGGCACAGTGTTAAGTGGTGCTGAAGCCCATTTATTTAAATGGGCTGAATTACAATTACCGGTAACTTCTACAGCACATTTTTCTCTCTTGTGTTTGTTTGCCTGTCACATCTGATCTGGAGATCAGTGGTTATATAGTGCCACCTACTGTTTCCCCCCCCAAAGCTTTGCTTCAGGCAATGAGTAATTTTAAAATGTCATACATTTATAATAGTGAACATAAAGAAATGTCAGCTGTCAGAAAGAGAAAGACAAATTAACTCCTCTCCATTGGCTCATATACTATTTGCCTGCCTCCCCATTTCCTAAAACAGACTCTATTAGTGGCCATTCTATCATATTATATATTTGATAAATATAGCTGAACTCTGAATTTGCTTGTTTTCCCTTCTTCCTTTGATGCCATGACTGTTAGATTGCAAGAATGTACCTATTCTAATATTTGTACAGCATGGTTGATAAACAAATTACTTGAGTACAATATTAGGTTTGGCATTTGACTAGCCCATAAAAACCGTGGTCAACTGACAAGTCAAATTCTGGTACAACATTGGACAAAGGTTGCTAAAGGATAGTCAGATATTTAAAGCATTTGAATTTATTAGACCAGTAAGAGAGGGCATAATGGTATTTACGAAGTCTACTGTCCAGCCTCCAACAATTTATTTATTTATTATATTTATACCCCGCCTTTTTTCTTACAAGGAACTCAAGGCGGCTTACATAATCCTCCTCCTCCTCTCCATTTTATCCTCACAACAACTCTGTGAGGTAGGTTAGGCTGAGAGTCAGTGACTGGCCCAAAGTCACCCCGTGAGTTTCATGGCCGAGCGGGGACTAGAACCCAGATTCTCCCGAGTCCCAGTCCAACACTCTCACCACTACACTACACTGCCACACGGCTCTGCATGGCTGGCCAATGCTGGGAATGGTAGGCCTTTTTTCCATCTAAACCTGCATAGGATTGCTCCCTTAGAAACATTTTATCCATATTTATATATCTAATATACCCTTGTGCATTGGTTTTATTAAATTATTTTCAGATTGTGAATTTCAATATGTTGTTAAGCCTCCTCGAATCAAGTTGGGGGCTGGTTAAACGTCAGACTACTGAGAAGAGAAAGCTACAGATCAATGCCCAAATCCAGTTGATATCAATGAGTTTAAACCCACCTCCTAACTCTGTTTCAAACCTGGTCTCAAGAGCCAAAGCACCCACGCTGAAGTGAGGATGGGCAGATGGTAGATCAGAATGTACTGGCAGATGGGTGATTTGCATACATTGGAAAGGGTTTCTTTTTTTCTTTTTTTAAAAATATTTTATTTATTTTTTTCAAAACAAATTATAACAAAAAATATATATTTAACAAAATACAAAATTATCACACAAATATAACATAATCAACATACAATAAATCATAAAGTGCTCCCCCCCACCCTCCAAGGGACCAATTAATATACTTCTATCCTCTTGATCAAATAAAGTCTAAATTCCAAAAATATAACATATCCTGACAAGGCATGTTACCCTTCCCCTTTATTAATACATAGTCTAGTAATTGATTCCATATCTCCATAAAATTATTCTTCTTTAGCAATCCTTTTTTGCATTTGATACTACTAGTTAGTTTATCATTTAGGGCTATGTCCCAAACTTCCTTATACCAGTCTGTTATTAGGAAAACATGTTGTACTTTCCAATTTCTCGCTATCATTAGCCTGGCCGCAGTTAACAAGTTTACAATTAACTCCTTCGTATTTTGATCACAAATAAGTTTCTCAGTTATTTTTTTTTTTCAACTTTTATTTTTTATTCATAATAAAACAAACAAACAAACACAAACACAATAATGGACTTCCAATCTTCTCCACAGCTTAATCAACCACAGTTAATCTTAAAATCTTTTCTGTTAACAAAAAATCACTTCCAGTTCTGGCAAAAAAGAACCCTAAAAGGAACAAACACCAGAGGTCTCCACTCTCCCCCAATAAACATCAACTATTTAATCTATTAAATTCAACATTTATGGATACTCCAAAAAAGAAAACCTATAGTTTCATTAAATATTGTTTTCAATTCCAAAATACAGTATATTAAGAATCCCAAAAGTAAAAAGTAACTATAAACTAATTAGCAAATGACCACATACCAAAAGCATTTTGTATTTCCACCGCTCCCGCACTCTCTAGTACCTAACCATCGAATCAACACATTTGTATTATTACAATTACTCATTATTCCTTTCTATCTAAACAGAAATTCCTTCACTTTTAATCTCCAAGATATATTTTTTTAAAGGAAAGAAAAGAAAGATAAGTCTAAAAAATTAAGAAATAAGTGACGTCTGACAGAACAGCAGAAGCACATAAGCCATCATGCTACTTATAGAACAAAAAAAAACAAAAGACCTTCCCCTTTAATACTTCAAAGCCTCCACAAAACAACACCCCCAACAACAACAACAAATTATTATTATTATTTTTTAAATAAATGTTTCCAAACAAACCAAATATAATTATACCTTACTTATAATAATTTCTCTTACATCACCATTAATATTTAAAATTCAAATAAGTCATATAAGCAATCCCTTTACCTTTGCCATTAATATTTAAAATCAAAAAATTATTTATATTCCAACTAGACATATAGTTCAGTATACATCAACCCTTTATCTTTTGCCAATAAAAGACCGTGAAGATAGTCCCTTTCATTGCTTTCCTCTGTCAAAGGGATATTCATTAAGTTCCAGGTTTTGAACCAAGAATGAAATCAGCTTGTTCTGTTGTTTTGTGGTCTCCTGCATACCGATCTCCGGCTCCGCCATCTTAGATTTTAAAAAGTGCGTCACATCTTCCTGAACTGTCTTCTCATGCCACTTCGACCCAATTAAAACTTCAAAGTCTCTGTGAATTTCTGGTAAGTTTCCCAAGTCCTTATTTACTTTTTCTGTCTTCTCCTCTGCCGGTCCTGTAAAGAAATCCGTCTTACGTTGTTCTTCTGATTGATCCACTTTCATATTTACGTTCCAAGCCTGGATCCTTACTTCCAATCTGTTTAGAATTTCTCTCTCCATTTCGTTCCACAGGTTTAAAAATGCTGCAACTGCAAACATCTTGCCTTGCGTATAGATATTTCCAAGACGCTTCCAAACATATAAGATTTATAGACCTCCTTTCAGGTTTCCTCTCTTATCTTTTTCGCCTCCCAGATAAACATAGTCTACTTACAGTTAATTATAAATCCCACTCTGCTGCCGAAAGATTCCAATTAGCCACTCCAGATGTACTCCTTTATTTTGGAAGCGAACATGCAAACTTCTGATGATCGGTAAAACCGGTCTCTGGAAAACAGCGCCGTTTTCCCCCACCTCAGATCACCACCGCATTTATCCGTCATACGACACACAAATAGCGATTTATGACCCTATGAGATAATTTGGGGGTAACCTCAGATCTTCGCTTCTCTAATGAGAAGTAGATCCCCCAGCCTGAGACATTCTCTGGCCAGGAAACGCTGTGCCAGCTCCCCACAGAATTTCTGTGCGGCTTTCAAAGCTCCATGTTCACCCGGAAGCCACAAATAAGTTTCTCAGTTATTGACAACAATGCCAATCTTGGACAGACCTCCAAACTAGTACCGGGTGACCGGCCAGATGGGCGATTAATAAATATAATAAATAAATACCAATAATTTTCGATATTTCTGTAAAAACCTCTCGCCAAAACACCAATACACTTTTACAACTCCACCACATATGAGCATATGTCCCTTGGAAAGGGTTTCTGACTCCCAGCTGTTTAACAGTAACAACAGCAAAATAACTTTTTCCCACCTAACTTAAGCTGCTGAAATGAAGAAAGCTTGCGGGGGTAACCCAACCCTGGATTAACCATTAAGCAATATAAACACTTGTTTAAGGCACCAAGGGAAGGGGGGCACCACAGAGTACTAGAGTATGTACCACAAATTTTTGCATTTGCATTTCCCCCTTATAACAGTTTTATTAAAAGATGCATAAAACAGTGATGAAACTTTGTATTTCTTTCTGTTGCCCTAGTTATAAGTAAGTAATTGGCTTATACTGCTTGCTGCTATTTAGTGTTAAATATAATTTAAAAAAAAAACAGTTTATATTTAATATAGTTGTGTGTTCTGGCGTGGGGGGTGGCCTTGAAGAAAACTGTGTTTTTAATGTCTTCTTTTCACCTTCAGCAGTTATTGAGTCTTAATGTCTTGCCAGCTAAGCAATGGAAGGGCCGGGGGGGGGGGTACCCTTATTGGGCTGTGCTTATGGAATCCGCTGGCCTTAATCCAGTCCTGGGGTAACCAGGAGTGGACTTTTGTGTGAAAGGAGTGTGAGCTCAGTTCAGCTCTGGTACTGAAAACAAATCCCACACTCAGGCACCCTTTTCTTTCATTTTAAAAATGTACATCTTTTGCATCTGGTTCTGGTTGGTGAATTTGGGGGTTCTAGTAAAAAGCAAATTAGCTTTGACAAGTCTGAAGTTTATCTACCACTGCCCTAGAGAGAGCCGGATCCTGCCCAGGGTTGTAAGCTCATGTGACCTAATGAAACATTCCTTCCTGACCCCCAGTGGGACTATCAGTCCCTCATTTTAGGCTCAAACAACAGGTCATGGTAGTACATGTGTTTGTTTGAAACAGGGGTGAGCAACTTGTGGCCCTCCAGATGTTTTGGCCTACAACTTCCATCAGCCCTAGCCACCATACCGAATGGCGAGGGATACTGGGAGCTGTAGGCCAAAACATCTGGAGGGCCACAACAAGTTGCCCACCCCTGGTTTAAAACCAGATGTGTCCCTATCACATCAAAAGAATATTTCCTCTTGAGAATTCTGGGCAAGGGGAGTTGGGGAGGGCTAATGGTGATGGACTATGAGGACACCCTTTGGTGGTGCACATGAAAGGGCATTTGCCATGTCAGGGTGAGGAAAAGTTAGCTGCCTGCTTCTCTGCATCATTCTGGGTTGCTGCTGTTTTCAGCCTCCTCTATCAACAATAAAAGATTTCTGAGATAGTCAGAAAACTCTTGCGTTACCAACAAGGGACACCAATGAAGCTTGAGGGATTGAGGAGGTTTAGACCTAATTAAATCCCAGAAGAATGCTGATGAGCTACATTCTAGTACCCCACCATCATTTCTTGCTGCCACTTAAATCCCCTTGTATTGTCCATCTGTTTGAACCTCCATACTTTTAAACCTGCATTTTCTAGTTTGGACATTACAAATTAGTTGAGAACTAGTTTTACTGTGGAGGTGTCAAAATCCACTCATGTTAAGATGGTCTCAAGTCAAGATATTTAAATACCTCAAACACCAATAACCTCACCAATGAAATCCAGCAAAAGATGGGCGCAGAGATGAAACACCTCCACTTGCCTCGACAGCCGCAAAGAGCAAGGCTGGAACCTTCAGCTCTGGCCAACCAGCTGTCGTGGCAACAAGGACCGTTGGGAACTCCTTTCAAAAGTACCCCTGTGGGCTGCTGGCTTGAGTTCCTTCTCAGTCCTGAACGTGTTCATCACTTGGTCCAATGGGACTGACTTCCAAAGTGGTGGGCTTGATGGGACTTGAAGCATGGGGCTTTATTCACCTATGTATGTGTCGGCCATTCCAAGATGATTGGGCTACGGGCTTTCTAAGGAGTAAATCACTTTAGGGCACAATCCTATGCATGTTTAGACAGAAAAAAGTCCTACAATGCCCAGCATACCCCCACCAGCTATGTTGGCTGGGGCATGCTGGACATTGTAGGACTTTTTTCTGCCTAAACATGCATAGGATTGCACCCTTAATTGCTTGGGATGGGGGGGGGGGAAACATAGAAATGGTAGAGCCAGCATTGCCAGGCATTCATCTGGCATAGGACTGTGATGACGACTTGTCTTGATACGACTTTTCTAGAGGAAGAACCAACTCCCCGGCAATGTCAGCAGCATCTGCTTTGATTGCCCAATGTAGCAGAAATCAAACTCAACCATAAGCAGCGGTCCACAATTGTAAATCACCAAAGTGAGGAAAGGAAAACAATAAAAAGGTCCCTCCTCCCCCATGAGGCTAAATCAATCAGTGGTGTAATTGAACAGAACTATTATTATGTGTTCATACGTCAATGGCAATAGTGACAATCAGAAAAGGGGACTCTACTCCGTAGTGCTCTCTGATTGTGGCCTCACCAGAGTACAGAGGGTCAGCACAGAGGTGCAATATTTCAGCCATCTTTCTTGATGCCTTCAAATACAGGATATTCGATGTAGGCAGGACTCCATATAAGATACTAAGTGGGTCCAGAAAGAGAGCTCTTAGTGCTACTACCAGTTAGAAAGCATCATGTAGCTATTCTATCTTTTCCTCCTCAATGGCTTCTCTAAAGTAAGAAAAAGATGGAAGAAGTGGAGGGAAAACATGGGAAGGTTATATGAGTGGAAGAAGACAACATCTGGACCCTCCTTAGAATTCTAGAGGAGAATGAGGCAGGGCGATGGGGCAATAAAGGCCTCATCTGGAAGCACCCCTTATCTGCTAAGAACCCAAAGCCAGCCTGAGATTTATGATGAGAGGTGGCTGAAGCACAGAGATCCATTTGTCCCAAACATTGTCCATCACCAAAAAATACGCAGGCATGAATGAACTGTTGAACACATGGAGTGTCAATGTGCATTTCTGTTAATTGTAGTAGTTACATGGAGCTAGTGGCAGCTCAAGCGGTCAGGCTTGCTAGACCCTGGAGCACTGGAGGACAGAACTACCAAAGCTCTCTGCTCCATTCCACTGTGGCTGGAGCTGCCAGGTACACAGGCCTGAGCTCTCTGTACCTGGGTTCTCACTCGGGGTGGAGAAGCCTCACGTGGAAGAGGGTGCGAGAGTCGTGGCATGCCGCCTCGTCATCCTCCCT
Organism: Shinisaurus crocodilurus; assembly: GCA_021292165.1. Classification (NCBI taxonomy): domain Eukaryota; kingdom Metazoa; phylum Chordata; class Lepidosauria; order Squamata; family Shinisauridae; genus Shinisaurus; species Shinisaurus crocodilurus. Next base: position 15,031,882 of record CM037881.1, read on the forward strand.
GTTCTTCAGCCACAATGGACTCTGCATCTATACCAGCGCCAGGGGGATAGTGCGCATTTGGGGCTCAGCTCAATCATCTGCATGGGTTAGCCCAGCCTTCCGCAACCTGGGACCCTCCAGATGTGCCAGACTACGACTCCCATCACCCCCAGGCAACACCGCCAATTACCCTGCTGGAGGATGATGGGAGTTGCAATCCAACTGTGGCAGCTGGTGCCCCCTGCAGCTGGCAGTGCGCTGGATGCCAAAAGTGGGCAGGACCACTGCCAGAAATAGGTGAAATCATCTAATCATCTGCTCCCATCAGTGGTTCATGCCTTGGTCTCCTCTCGCCTAGACTAATGTAATGCACTCTACGTGGGATTACCCTGGAAGACGGTTCGGAAGTTGCAGCTGGTACAGAATGCAGCAGCTCACCTGGTTAAAGGCTGCCGCCGGCGGGATCACATCACTCCAGTGCTCAAAGAGTTGCACTGGCTACCAGTTATTTGCCGAGCCAAATTCAAGGTGTTGGCGTTGACCTTTAAAACCCTGTACGGCTCCGGTCCAGTTTGTCTCAAGGAGCGCCTCCAGCAACATCAGGTAGGCCACTCAACAAGATCTGCCACGGATGGCCTTCTCCCTGTCCCATCAGCCAGAGAAACCAGGCTGGTGGGGACTAGGAGGAGGGCCTTTTCTGTGGCAGCCCCCAATTTATGGAACTCTCTCCCCAGTGACCTCCGCCGTGCCCCTTCCTTGATTAGCTTCCGCCAGACATTAAAAACGTGGCTTTTCAGGCGGGAATATGGGGTGGGTTAGGATTTTTAAGTTTTGTACTGTTTTTAATTGTGTTTTATACTGTGTGTGTGTGTGTGTGTGTGTCCCTCTTGTATTTTATTGGACTGTACATCGCTCAGAGTGGCCGGATGTCTGGCCAGATGGGCGATTCATAAATATAATCAATCAATCAATCACTTCTGGCATGTAACTGCCCACCCCATTTTCCAACACAGGCCCCATTCATACCCCATTCTCTCACACACATACCAGAGGGGGATGCACACGCTCTTCAAAATTATTTTTAATTTAAAACGAAACTAAAGGGAGGTAAATATTTATATATTTGAAAGGTGTGCTCAGAGATGGTGCTCTTGGCTACCATTGTGAAAGGCTGAAATATATCTTGGCCCTGGGCAAGGATCCCCATGAGGTCTCCCTTGGTCGATCCATCAGGTTTCTCCAACACAAGGTTCATCAAGTTGCTCAGAGGGTATTTCTGCTGCGGCTGAAGAAGGAAAAGAATGTGGAAGATTAGTTTAATGAGTTAATTCTTCAAGTCTGCACTTAAGGTTGTCATTTTAGGTAAGTGGGAACTGCAACAAAATGTTGTGGTGTGGCGAACTTGTGTTCAGAGTTCCAGCAGCCAGCCAGCAATCCAGCAGTTTTCCAGGATACGTGCTCCATTCCATTACATCCACATTTTCACACACACCACCCAACACTCGGCATTCCGCACAGTTCTCATTGGACTGTTTTTCTGTCCCCTCCCCCCCTTTTTAGTGTGTGTGTGTGTGCGCGCACACACACACACACTTCTGCAAACCTTGAAGTTTCCCAAGCACAGGCCTGTGGCTCACGCTGGCCCAGCTTGTCTGAGCGTGGAAAGCTAAGCCGGGTCAGGCCTGGTGATTACTTGGATGGGAGACCCCTCCTCTAGTTTCCTGCGTTGAGCAGGGGGTTGGACTCGATGGCCTTGTAGGCTCCTTCCAACTCTATGATCTATGAAATCTATGAAACCTGCTAATACCTCCCTCTTGTGCATGGAATGGATAGTGCCATATTCGCTACATAAGGATTGGCAGTTGGAGAATGAATTTGCTATTAGTATATGTTAGTTTTTTCACAAAAGTCTAACAAGCCTTCACCTTGTGGCTGCATGTTGCAGCAGCAAGGTGATTTAACAATTACGGTCTCTGGGGAATAGAAATTTAGATGAGAGACATTTGGGGGAACTACCTGCTGACTACCACATCAAGGAAGTTCCACACTGAAGTTTCCCCAAGCATTAACAATTCATTAGTGTTCCCACTCAAATAAAAGCTCAAGGAATGAGATAGAACTCTTCCATTTTGTTATTGCTGTGCCTGGGGGGGGGGGGGAGGAAGCTTGGACAGGTAGTGCCTCCAATCTCATTGCCCCAATTGGTTCATCAAGAGATGACTTCGAACCGGCTGCAATTAATTTTCCAACCAGAGAGAAAGAGAAAGTTTACAGTAGATGCCAGGTTGTGAAACACTAGAGATCAAGTCAATCACCCACCCCCACGTTCTTTTTTGTACTGCCCCCTAATGGTATGGGGAGGAAGGACCTATCTGAAGGACTCCTACAGCAAGGGGGGCTCACCAGTTGGGACTCCCCTGAAACGAAGACACTTCCCCCCCGCAACCGGAACCTCTGGAGTGTTTCTGCTCCCAGTCCTCACTTGTCCAGTCCTTTCAAGCACTTGGAAGGAATTAACTGTGTGAATCAAGAACTGGAGAAACTGGACAAGAGCTGGGCTGAAGCAGTAGATGATGGATATCCAGGAGAAACCACAGCAGAACATCCACGAATGTGGACCTGATGCGGAGGAATGTCAAAAAGAGTTCCTATCAGGGGACACAGCATGTACAACAGTGCAGGGGATTCCAGATCGGAGAAGAGAAAAAGGTGATACAGGAAGTTTATGCTTGACCTGCCAAATTATGGGTTGGCCTAGTGTTTACACAAAAGTGAATTATCTCTAGACCGGACAATACCCTGTAGAGTTTCTCTGGCCCAGGATTTGGGTGCTGCCATTTCATGAAAATGCACCACTGCCCACCCCTATCACCTTCTCACCAATTGCCAAAATGTCTCAGCCAGCAAATGGAGAAGGGGGTGGAATGGGGAGGGTGTTTCAGCTCAGTCCTATATTTATCACAAGGTTTGTTGATGCTATTTCATCTTCCAAAGCCATTCTTGGGGATTTTGGAAGGACTCTAATAGAGAAATGCAGAAACATTAAATTATGAAGTAATTGACATGATCATCAAAAGACACAGCATATGAAAAATAACTGATACCATGTCCAGCCCATTACCTAGTGTCCTTGAAGGCTTGGCCCCATGAAGTGTGGCTGCAGATGCCTCTTCTACTGTCTAGGATCCCACAGTCAGAACTGCTACTCCTAGTTAAGATACAATCGTAGTACTTGGTTGGGAGTGAGAGGACTACACAAGTGAATTGAATCTGGGCAGTGATGTACTGGAGGAGAAAGTGTTTTTGTGTTAAACTGAAAAGCTTTATGTCAGGCCTGCACAGCCTGTGACTTTCCAGGACAAACACAGCCCACCAGATTTGTATGGTTGATCACCAGGAAATCAGCAAATCTATTTCTCTGGATTCACAGGAGTATTTGTAGAGCCCTGGTAGGCCTCAATAGATGGCAGTCAGGCTGCATTTGGCTGGGTGGCCCACAAGTAATCCCTGCTTGTTTTATGCCTGCCTTCAAAAGTTTCTTTTCTTTTGCAGTGTTTGAAATAAAAAGGTGTGTAGCCTGCATTACAGAGCTACCGTTGCCTACTGGATGACAGATTGCCTACAGCAGTGATGGCGAACCTATGGCACGCGTGCCACAGCTGGCACGCAGGGACCTCTCTGTGGGCACTTGAGCCATTGGTCGCCAGATCGCGAAAAGGTCGTCCCCTTCTGCATTCAGTGTCGGGTTTCCATAGTAACTCCTCTCCACTCATTCCTCGCTGGCCTCCACAGGCAGGCACACTCCAACATCTCCACCCCCAGAAGCGGACTGCGCAGGCACCCAGCCCTCCTTCTAACTGAACAGACAGCTCAGAAGCACAGTGCGTGCGCGCCCGAATCTTTGCACGCCCGGTGAAGAGCCATGCCCTGAGACAGAGCGGGGTGCGATTAGCTCGTGCCCCCTCCTCCTTCCTGCCAAATTTAAGGCACTTTGAAATAAATAAGTTGGTTTTGTGTTGCAGTTTGGGCACTCGGGCTCAAAAAGGTTCGCCATCACTGGCCTACAGGCTCATGCTGGCTCAGCTTGTCTGAGTGTGGAAAGCTAAGCAGGGTCAAGCCAGGTTATTACTTGGATGGGAGACCCCTCCTCTAGTTTCCTGCATTGAGCAGGGGGTTGGACTCGATAGCCTGGTAGGCTCCTTCCAACTCTATGATCTATGAAATCCACATTTCAGGCATGATTTCCTGCAACATTGAACCAGCACCCTATAAGGTCCCTGGTCCTGAACCCTGCAAGATTGGCCCAGCTAGGCTGAACTAACAGAACCCAGAGGGAGAGGATGTTGCTAGCCAAGATATGTACAGTCATGCCTTGGATTGAGAGCATAATTCATTCCGGAAACGTGCTTGTAATCCAAAACACTCTTATATCAAAACGAAATCCCCCCAAAAAAATTTGTACAGAGATTTTTAATTTAAGTCGTACTACAGTACTTGTATTGCAAGACATCGCTTGTATATCAAGTAAAAAAAAATTAAATATTTAAAAATTTGCTTGTCTTGCAAAACGCTCTCAAACCAAGTTACTTGCAATCCAAGGTATTACTGTACCTTGAACAAGAATGTGTGGTCATCTAATACAATGCCTACTTTTCAGAGGAGTATTCGATCATGATTTCTACAGGCCTGCTTCTTTGCTCCTTCCTCTTATGCGGGCTTAGCATGTTGTGCAAACCCAGTCAGTGGCTTGTTCTAGGGTTTACTGTAGCCACCGTGGCTTTGTGTGTTGTGTGAACCCAGCCATTGTCTGTAATTAATAATGTTGTGGCCAAATTTTAAACCCAAAGGTTGCTGTCCACCTCTTTCTTGCCAACAACAACAAACAGAAAAAGAGGGATAAAGGTGAAGAAAAGTGTAGGAACCAGAAATGTATAGATGAGAAAAGGGGGGGGGGAGGCCTGGGGCAGGTGAAAGAAGGAGGGGGTGATGGGAATATGAATGGGAAGGAGGCTTTGGGGTAAGCACCAGGCATGTGGGGCGGAAGGAGTACCCGCAAGCTATTTACCTGATCTTTAATGGCGAGTGCAACTCCATTTAGATCAGTTCTGATTAAGAGATCTGGAGATAACAAAAAAATGTGCAAGCTTTTGAGATCTTTTGGTTGGCCTAATAAAGGTATTACACTAATATGGATTTTGGAATTTAAAAAAAACATTTACCGTATACACACAAACAAAACAAAGGGTGTGTGGGGGGGGGGAATCAGGGGATGTGGTGGGGTGGGTGTTTTGATTATATATATATATATATATATATACACACACACACACACACACACACCTACAACAGGTAACAAAAAGAAAAGATTATTTATTTATTATATTTATACCCCATCCTTTTTCCTGTAAGGAACCCAAGGCGGCTTACATGATCCTCCTCCTCCTCTACATTTTATCCTCACAACAGCCCTGTGAGGTAGGTTAGGCTAAAAGGCTGAGAGTCAGTGACTGGCCCAAAGTCACCCAGTGAGTTTCATGCTGAGTGGGGACTAGAACCCAGATCTCCCGAGTCCCAGCCCAACACTCTCACCACTATGCTACACTGCTGGCTCTAAGGAACTTAAAGATTGAGTTAGCAGTAATATTGCATCCACTGAGTTGGCAGTAATATGTCATGAGCAAAAAGAGAAGCATACCCTAACTATGTTCGCATCGTAAACATTTATTTAGAAGCTAACGTTGTAGTCAATGTCCAGAAATCTGTATTTTCTCTTTGCTTGTAAGCTGTGTCAAAGGACAAATAGCAGCTAAAAATACTGTGGAACCTGAATGGAGAAATTGGTTTTGAGAAACTGACAACTACTACGAGAACTTAGCCTTTTTAAAAAGGCAAAAAATATAAATATATACACTCTAGATCACAATAACCATTTAACACTACAGTTGTTCAAGTGGGGGAAATCGTGGACAAATCAGCAGCATGTAAACTACAGACTCCACAAAATAGAGCCAAGCTAACTTCCCCATCATTTTGGTTTGGTTCCAGTTTACATTATGTGATCTGCTGCTTGTACAGATATAGAAGCGCTGCAGTGGCTGCTTTAAGGGTGGTGTGCGCCACAGGAACATATTGGGGAAGAGGCTCTTATCCATCCCATGTTCTATCCATTACACATTGCTCAGAGCAGCTACACCAGGAAGAACTTTACCTTCTAGAAGTTCCAGGCTAGCACCACCTCCAGTGCTAACATGACTAACTTTATCTTCAGTGTTCCATTTAGCACAGCATGTAGCTGTGTCTCCACCACCAATGATGGTGATCGTGCCTTTGGCTGTAACTTCCACAACTTTATCCATAGAATCATAGAAAAGTAGAGTTGGACAGCTTTAGTTCCTTTGGCAAACTTCTCCCACTCAAACACCAACTGGACCATTCCACACAATTAGCTTGGCTCTTCCCACAGCTTCAACAAACTTCTTAACGCTTTCAGGACCACAGTCCAAACCCATCCACCCAGCAGGGATCCCAGAGGCCACAGTGGCTGTTCCAGTGTTTGCTTTCTCATCAAATTTATCTGCAGTGATGAAGTCAATGGGCAAAGTGATCCGCACACCGTTCTTCTCTGCCTTGGCCATCAGGTCCTTCACTATTTTTGATCCTGCATCAAACAAAGAAGATAATCAAACAAAGAAGATAATCAAACAAAGAAGATCCATTTCAGCTGATGCTGAATATACAAAAATCAGAGATATTTATGCATACATATTAGTATATACTAATATCCAAGTAGGTCTCCAACAGAAGTTGACGATGGTAAGGTATACAGTAATACCTTGGATTGCAAGTAACTTGGTTTGAGAGCGTTTTGCAAGACAAGCAAATTTTTAAATATTTATTTAATTTTTTTTTACTTGATATACAAGCGACGTCTTGCAATACAAGTACTGTAGTACGGTTTAAATTAAAAATCTCTGTACAAATTTTTTTTGGGGGGGATTTCATTTTGATATAAGAGTGTTTGGGATTACAAGCACGTTTCTGGAACGAATTATGCTCTCAATCCAAGGCATGACTGTATATCCAAATAAGGAAAGAACAGTAGGGTCCACAGGCCATTGGATAATACATGGTGGAAATGTGAAAGAACAGTAGGGTCCACACTCCACAGGCCATTGGATAATACATGGTGGAAATGTGTCTTATCAACGTTGAAGTAAGAGTCTCTTTGTGACCATGAGAATTCCCATGACCCATTTCCACTGGCCATTCAATTGCTTCCACACCACAGGCATATAGTAATAGGGGATATGAACATTTGTACATTTCAATGCATTTTCTAGGACAAAATTAATAAACAGGATAACTTCAGACCAGAAGGGAGCCATCACAGGGCACAGTTACATGATGTGAACCATTGAAGCATTGGCAGAAAATTGATACGCTCTTCTAAATAGGTGATTAGGGGTCCAATATACAGGAAAAACCAATTATGGTTGTATTAATCTGAATTTCAGACCAAGGGGGACAAATTGTATAGAAGCAAGGTCAGTTTTACACAGGTGCATATATAGGGCATTCCTGGTCCCTGTTCCACTCCTCCCTTGAAAACCCGAATGTCTCATTTACTACAGTCCAACAGCTGTTTTTATAAGTTTCTCATGCCACTAGGTGGTGCTCAGGATCTTTACAAGTATTAGCTCTGTCTGGCACAGACCCCACACACAACCACACACCGAACAGTACTGCTACAATATATAGCGTTGCAGTATTAACCTATGGGATGATTCTGAAAACACAAACAAATCCTTGACTGAGTAGATGTGTGCAAATGAATAGATTTGTCCCTATATGTTCAGAAAGGCTTACTTCTGAGCAAATCTGCTCAGGACTGCAGGATACCATTTCCCCCCCTTCTCCCTCCCTATTCTCTCTTCATCAGTTACTCAACCGACAGCCAGGCAGACTCCATCAGCCCCACAAAATTACCTCACTGTTATCTCAACTTCCTGCCACCCCTCCCCCACCGTCAAGACAAGAGAACTGCACTGGCCATCCTGGCGATAAGAAGATCCCATTGACTTGAATGGACTAAGACACTTAACACTTAATTACAAAACAACTACATTGAATTAACCTCAGTGAAATTAAGCCTATTTACTGGCTATTTACAAAACCCAGTTTATCCAACCATTCCCAGCTCTCTAACTTTTCTCTCTTTACCCCTAGACCTCAGCAAAAAAAAGGACTTAATTTTTACAATGGGAAAACTCCTATGATGGTATAATTCGCATATTTCACGTCATTTCAGTCAGCATTTAAAAATACCTGGTTCCACATCAGCCTCCTTTTTGGGTGTTGCCGTCACTGCACTGCTGCTTGCTCCAGGATCTGAAACAGGAAAAAGTGGTCTGAGGTGAACAGATAAGCCATACCTAGTAGGTGATTGTTTTGCCTGTTTCCTGACAACTGTTTCTAGTACCAACACATATAGTAGATTTTGGAAGACAATGTTCATACACAGAGTGCACAGGTACGGTTCCTTTGCTAGAACACTGTTCATTCTACAACTCATTGCTCAAACATTTGCTTGCCATGTGGAAAGGAACCATGTGTGTCTGCATACTTAGGAAGTAACATTGCACAGTGTTTTCTCACAGGAGTGTTGATAAGTGCAAGGCAGCGATGGGAAGTGTTTTTTTAACTTACTATTTGCTGTTTTGGCTGGAAAAGGGATAAACACACTGTCAACCAATCCTACATTCTGAAGTACGGTATGTATATGCTTACTCACCATTCCTCTCTTGCTCAGTGTCACTCTCAGCTAGGTCTTCCTGAATTTTTTTTTTAAAAATCAATCAATATTTATTATGTGTTCACAGACTCATAAAAACAGTACAAACAAGACAATAAAAGCATAATTATTAAAACAATTATGTTTTATGTAACTTATGTAACATAATGTAACATAATGTCCCCTATTATGTAGGGGAATTACAACTAACTGAGCCTGAAAAATCACCCAGGGCACCAGTGACTAATGCCCCAAATAATTTAGAATTATTATTTAAGAAGGAATCTTTCAGTGCCTTCCATCCTTTTTGTATTGCTTATTTCTTCTTCCAGTAGCTCCTAAAATTGAGATTTTTAGTTCTTCACCCACAGAAGAATTTAATAGGCTAGAAACTTTAGTATTTACTTCTTCTGACCAATACAGTCTCTTGCATCTAAGCTTTAAAGCTTGCCTTTATACCGATATTTAGAGACCATATGTATCAGACTAGGTAACAGTAGGATGTGAGAGTAACAGGTAGGTGGTCATTTTCCAGCCTATTTCCTACCAAGAGGTTCCTAACCTGGCTAGATAAAGAATGAGAGATCAGCACATAATCAACAACACTGCTTCCGTGCCCAGAAATGAACGTAAATTCTGCACAGTTTTCAAAGGAGTGGTTCCTCTTCAAAATTGAGAGGGCAAGGCGGCCCACCGATTGTGTCAAGCATATACCACCATAATTAACCTTAGAGTCCTTTGAGCTTCTATTATAGTTGAAGACATAGTTCTTGATATCATATACCCCCATAGACAAGATCAAAAAGATTCTTGCTCTTCACTATGCTGTTTTAGTTTATTGTAGTTGTTATGTGTCACGGGGTCCTTCAGGCGGATAAGGTTACCAACTCTATTGTCTTTTAATTCATATCTTAGATCTTTATGGAATACGGCTGTGTGAGTAGTGTTCTCAAAAAATCAAGTCACCACCAGGCCTGCATTCAGAAATTTAGCCTTTTTATTATACAGGCAGTCCTCAGGTTACGAACGAGTTCTGTTCTTAAGAATGTCTTTAAGTCGAATTTGTATGTAAATCAGAACAGCATAGCATTCTATACGTTAAAATTGGCATTTACGCAAATTGCGTAGTATACTACGCTATGTACTCTACGTAAATGACGTAGCACCGGGGAACCCAGAAGTCCGTTCTTAAGTATGTGTTGTCTGTAAGTTGGACGTTCTTAACTCGGGGACTGCCTGTATACTTCTTCAGTAATCTGGCAGTTTCCAGATGTTACCACAGAACGTGCATGATGGTAATCATAGAACAGATATTCTATATTCATTATATCATCTATTTTGAGAGTCCCAGGAATTAGTTGATCTATTAAACATAGAAAATGAGTTTTATGTTGTAACTGGGAGAGCATGCCTTTGGGCTTTGGGAAATCTGAGAAGACTAGCTTTTGTCGATTTAAAACCATTTCCCATTTTAAAGATGTTGATTTTATTCCTTCTTGATCTAAATTTTGTTCATTGGTCGAAAGGCCAGACCCCCTCCTAAGACTGTATTGCCACGGGTCTTTTGTTGCATCTTTGGTAGCCATTAATTCATTTGCCCCATTTATAGATGGAGTTAACTCTGAATTATTTGGGGCTACAGGTATCACACCATTAGGCAATGGTGCCTCACATTTCTTATATTTCTGCTGAGATGGTTTTAGTGGCTTCTTTGATGAATCCTCCAAACATTTAAAAAGTTTACAAAAATGCATTTTCTTAAATCGATGAGTAAATTTTTGGCTTTTCCTGTCAGTTTTGATGTTTTTACTCTTTTTCTGTGGGTATTTCTTCAGGCTGTTTTTCTTTTCCTTATTAGCTTTTCCCCGAATCAGTCCTTTTTATGATGAATATTATCACATTTCAAACTTCTCAGGTCTGCACTACTGCCTGAACATGCTAGTCCCCCAGTTCTCTTGTCTATCAGCCAAGGTGGTTAGCAACCTATAACACTGACAAGAATTGCTTACCGTAATTAACTCCAATTCCCTCATTATTAAACAAGTATGCTTCTCAAATATTGCTTCTTTTAAATCCAGAAATCCCTGCATGGGAGTTTTATCTTGTCTATCCAGTGTGGGACAATCAGGGGGGGGGGGATGATTTATAACTTCCAAAATCTCGTCCCCCTCTTGGGCTGGGCCATGTATTTTGGTTCACCACAAAAACCTATTCCTTCCATATTTCCAACATAAAATATTTCTGGTTCCACCCCAAGCACCTATTCTTTAGTTAGAGAGTCATATCTTCTCTGAATACCAGAAGAGGAACCTTCTGGATTTTCAGCTTAGGCAATTTCAGTTACCACATTTATTTCCCCTTCTTTAATTGAATTTTCAAATTTGTTCCATGAGTAATCCACAGTCCAGTCTAACATTTTACGGTAGAGTTGTAAACCTTCCTCCTGAAGAAAGGGTGTTCTTCACCACAGCCTTTTCTAGCTTGTCATCTGCTGGTATGTTTATGCTTGTTAAAAGTCTTGCTATGATTGTAATTGTTGCAGGATGAGTGGAGGTTAAAGGTTCCCACCATTGCTGCTACCCGTCTCTCTGAAAATGGAACGGAGTCTTCCGAACAAGCCTCCAGCTCTTTCCTCCTTGGCATACCTACTTTCACATCCAAGAGGTTTTGTAAACATTCAGGAACTCTAATGAGTCCCACACACAGCTGCCCAGCCAGAGCACTGAAACCTTGCCAAATCTTTAAACTCCTAAAGGATAACGTTCCTCCACTCCCTCAGTAAAACAACCAGTTAAAATTAGCACCAAGGAGGGAACAATTCAAATAGGGTGAGAATAAAAACAAAACTTAAAAGCTTAAAAGATAAAAAGTTCAAAGGTGAGCGAGCTCAGGGAGATACAAGTGCCCTCACCTGGTCTTCCTGAATGTTTCTTCTGCTTTCAGTATCTGGGTTTAAAAGGGGAACAGAATGTCAAGATGCCAAGCATGGCAGTCCACATATAGGAGAGTAACTGTACAGGTTGCCCGTTACTGCAGGACAGCACCAAGACATTAAAGACTAGAAAGTGAAGTGCAATGTCTGTTGTTGTGCTACAGTGGAAGAAGGATTACAGCAATCTCTGCACATGGAGATGGGAGGGTGATATGAGTGGTAAGGTAGTTATGTGTAGGTGTTCTATGGCTTGTCCTGATGGAGAATTCTGTAGCCAATTGTGTAGATATTGCCCTCTACACTGGATAAGAGAGTTAGCTTGATAGGCGGTATTGGATGATGATTTAGATATGAATGGCACAGCAGTCAACATGTATATCAACAGGGATATGTTAGATGGAAGAAGTGAAGAAAACATGTTTACTTGTTTTTGCTGGAGCAGTGTTTTCCAACCTTGGGTCCCCAGATGTTTTTGGCCTACAACTCCCAGCTACGCTGGCTGGGGCATGCTGGGAGTTGTAGGCCAAAAACATCTGGGGACCCAAGGTTGGAGAACACTGTGCTAGAGCAAAGGTTCATTACAATAGCGCTCCAGCATCACATTTGCTGCAAAATTAATAAGAAATGAATTGACAGACATTTCAGGAGCGTGGGCAAAGAATAGAAAGACGAGAGAGGACTGAAATATACTGTACTCTTTCAAGCATGAAAAGTACCATGGTGGGGGAATATTGAAGTGGGGACCACATAGATATCAATGTGGGGGGAGGAGGAGTGATACTTACCTGCCACTAACTCCTCCGTACCAATGTATTCTTCTACAATAATTGCATAAAGGTAATCCGCAAACAGGTCTTCTGAACCTGTATGTGCAGGTGGCGTCGAGAGCACATAATGCAGGCCGCATGCTGAAGCTAAGCAGGTATGAGCTGGGTCAGTGCTTGGATGGGTGACTGCCTGGGCTGCCCACATCTGTTCTCCTGCATTGAGCAGGGGGTTGGACTCGATGGCCTCATAGGTCCCTTCCAACTCTACGTATTCTATGATTCTGATTCTATGAACCCTCTGCAACATGCTGCATTGGAATGTTAACAGGCCCGTGATGGGTTTGTGCATCTGTACGTACTATTTTTATACTGCTGGAGACTCTTTTAGTACAAACTGAGGCATCGCCTCTAAGAATACTGTGTAACTGAGCAAAGCAGGGACATGTGGCTGTGTCATTCCCCGACTTCATGTTGTGGTTTACCACCCTATGGTATTCCAGCCTCATACATTTTGTTTTGGAGAAACATTGATTCAACCGCAGAACAGTTGTGTCCCTGGCTCATCATTTCATGAGCCACAGTCTCAAATGAGTCAATATTTCTGTGGCTTGAACAGAGTTGTTCCTGGATGTTCTGCTTCCCCCACCCCCAATATCAAGGAGATCCAGAATTTCTTGGTGTCTCCAAAAGACTCATCTGCCCTTTGCTGCCACAGACACTGTTTGCACCTGTAGGAAACTGAAAGAAGTTCTCAATGAAAGAAAACTGCACATTGACACATAAACCAGTCCTAACAAACCAATCCACCCTGGGGGCAGTTTAGGTGAAAACAATCATGTGACTGTCCAACTCCGCCCGCCGCCCGCCCCGCGCCGCTGCCCGCCCTGGTGGCGCCGGCCCGCCCGCCGCCCGACTGCCGCCGGGCCGTGATGTGAGCGATCTTGCAGCAGCCTGTTTGAACTGCAAGATCTTTTGTGTTCTTTTGTGTTTCTTAATTGACTGCTAAATTCCTAAGTCACCAGGGATTATGCTGATTAGAACAACATCTCTGGCTGTGGCTGGCATAGTCTTTACATTCCTATTTAGAATGAAAAAGTATTTTGTGTTATAGATATAATTGATTTTAAGGTAACCTTTGCTAAATTCCTAACTATGCTGATTAGAACAACATCTCTGGCTGTCACTGGCATAGTCTTTACATTCCTACTTAGAATGAAAAAGTATTTTGTGTTATAGATATTGTGAAGGATCAGCAACCGGATCCTTTGCGTGAGTTCGGCAACTTTAGGGTTAACCGGCACAGCGCTAAGGCTCGTATCGGCTCTCGATTACAAGAGGAAAAGCCACCAGTCTTTGTATGCCCAAATAAGGCTTTTATTTGTTTATACAGCAATCAAGTCGGAACTACCAGTCTTCTAAGAATACGTTTACAGTCAACAAAACCTTAGTTGACTCGCGTCTTACCCAATGAGCGGGCTCCGCGGCTAGCAGGTTACACTCGGGTCACTCTACTTACATCAAAGACAATACTCTAGTCAGTTTCAGCCCAGCTCTCGATCGGCGCTTCCTAGCGGAGAACGGAGTGCCTGGGCGGCTGTTGCTTAGGAGGATCTGGCCCCGTGGTTCCCAACCAACCCGAACCGGGACGGGAGAGGGGTTTTCTACCCTGGATTCCCCGCTCTCCCCCCGCCCCCTAGGTCAGGTGGGGGCTTATGCCTGCCCCTTCGTGCAGATAGGCTTATTCCTGCCCGGGAAGAAGGTGACGTAGGGCGACCTTTGCAGCTCTTCAAGGCTGCCCTTTGTGCTGATGGTCCTTGATGGCCCTTCCTGGACGGTTGTGGATCTCTGCCGAGGTCCTCCTTTGTTGGGGCTGATGGCTTGTCTGGCTACTCCCTGGTGACCTCATCCCTCCTCCCCTGGCCCCCTCCTTTGGGGAAAGATGTGTGTGCGTGTGTGTACTGATTTTTGGGCTTTCTCCACACCCTCCCATTTGGGGAAAGATGGCATTGGGGTCCACCACCCCAATCCCTATCTAACTGTCTCCTACTGAGAAAGCCCGGGACAACCCATCTGCCACGATGTTGTCCTTCCCCTTGATGTGTTCTACTAAAAATCAAAATCTTGCAGGGCTAAACTCCACCGTAAGAGCTTCTGGTTGGACCCCTTCACCCTATCCAGCCAGCACAAGGGGGAATGGTCGGTCTGCAGTCGGAACCGGCGGCCCCACAGATAGGGGCGAAGCTTGGTCACTGCCCACACTATTGCTAGGCACTCTTTCTCGACAGTGGCCAAGTTCCGCTCCCGAGGCAGAAGTTTTTTACTTAAAAAGGCAACCGGGCACAGCCCCTGCTCTGGTCGTTCCTGCAGCAAGACGGCTCCCATCCCCGCTTCCGAGGCATCCGTCTGCAGGACAAAAGGGGCTTCAAAGTCTGGGGCTTGCAGCACAGGGGCTGCCATCAAGCAGGCTTTCAGTCCCTCAAACGCTGCCTGGCAAGCGGCTGACCATTGGACCTTAACGGGTTGCCGCTTCTTGCACAAGTCAGTCAGGGGGGCGGCTAGCTGGCTAAAATGGGGCACAAATTTACGATAATAGCCAGCCAGCCCTAAAAAAGCTTGGACCTGCTTCTTCGTCTGGGGTTGGGGCCAGGTGCGCACTGATTCTATCTTGGCTTCTAGGGGCTTGACACTACCTCCCCCTACCTTGTGTCCCAGATACTCCACCTCCCCCCTCCCAACCTGGCATTTCTTTGCCTTTACCGTCAACCCAGCACCCTGAATCCTTTGAAACACCTGGCGGACATGTTGCAAATGCTGCTCCCAGGTGGAACTGAAAATGGCGATGTCGTCTAGGTACGCGCAGGCGAACTCCCCCAGCCCATTTAACATTCCGTTTACCAACCTCTGGAAGGTAGCCGGACCATTGCGGACCCCAAACGGAAGGGTGGTGAATTGGAACAACCCCAGGTGGGTCACGAAAGCAGATTTCAAGGCAGCGTCCGCATCGAGCGGAACCTGCCAATACCCCTTTGTCAGATCCAGGGTGGTGATGTACTTGGCCCCCCCCAGCCTCTCCAGCAGCACATCCATGTTGGGAATGGGGTAGGGGTCCGGGACGGTCACCTTGTTTATTTTCCGGTAGTCTACGCAGAACCGGACACCCCCATCCTTTTTGGCTACTAATACGATCGGGGAGGACCAGGGGCTCGAGCTGGGCACAATGACTCCCAAGTCCAGCATGGCCTGTACCTCCTCGGCCACGACTTGGGCATGAGGCCCCACCGCCCGGTAGGGTAGGGACTGTATGGGGGGGCTATCCCCTGTGTCAATGGTGTGTTGTGTGAGTGTGGTGCATCCCGGTCGGTCTGAGAACATGGGCTGAAATTCTTCCAAGACCTGCGTGATCTGCTGCCGCTGCTGTTCGGACAGGGAGGGGGACAGTTTGATCTCCTCCATTCCTCCCCCTTCCCCCCACTCGGCCAACAACCCCCCATCAGGGTCTCCCGGTTCCACACACTCTTGTACTCCCCCCACCTTCGTCCCGCGTTCTACATACAGTTTCAGCATATTTACATGGAAAACCTTCTGCCTCCCCGGCTGCCCCGGGAAGGCCACTTGGTAGTTTACCTCCCCCGACCTTCCAATGACGGTCCCTGGGCCCTCCCACTTTAAGCACAGTTTGTCCGTCTTTTGGGGGCGCAGTACCAACACCTGGTCCCCCACTTCGAAAGTCCGTGGCACAGCCGTCCGGTTGTACCACGCGCTCTGCCGCTGCTGGGCTGTTTCGAGATGCTGCTGCGCCGTCTCCCTCACCTCTCGAAGGACAGTCTGGAGGTGTTGCATGAACGTATGCACCGGCACGGAGGCTTTTGCGGCAACCCCCTCCCATTCCGCCCGCAACAGAGCCAAAGGTCCCCGGAGCTCCCTCCCAAACATCAGTTCATTGGGGGAGAATCCTAGGCTTTCTTGGGGGGAGTCCCGGTAGGCAAATAACAAGTAGGGGAGGGCTTGATCCCAAGTCCCAGGGTGCTTCGCCGCATATGCCCTGATCATCTTTTCCAGAGTCTGGTTGAAACGCTCCACCAACCCATTGGTCTCGTGGTGGTATGGCACCGAAGTCAGGTGCTCCACCCCCCCCAGTTCCCACAATTTTTTAAACAGTTTGGACACGAAGCCCGTGCCGCAGTCCGAAACCACCGTGTGGGGCATTCCTAGGCGGGCGAAAAGAGAGAGGAGAGTCTTAGCCAGGCTGGTGGCGGAAATGGAGGCTAAAGCAAAAGCCTCTGCATAACGGGTGGCAAAGTCAACCACAGTCAATATAAACTTCTTCCCCGTCTTGGTGGGGGGATTCAAGGGTCCCACGATATCCATCCCTATTCTTTCAAAGGGGATGCCCACAATGGGTAGGGGTTGCAGGGGGGCTTTAGGATGGTCCCGGTTATGCCCCACCCGCTGGCAGACATCGCAGGACCGGCAATATTCTTGCACCTCATTTGCCACCATGGGCCAGTAGAACCCCTCTGTCACCCTAACCAGAGTCCGTTTCTGTCCCAAGTGCCCTCCCCACGCCACATCGTGGGCCAGTTGTAGTACAGCCTGGCGGTACCTCGCAGGCACAACTAATTGTCTCTTCTTTGGTTTTGGACCCGGTCCCGTCCTTGGGCAGAATTCTCTGTAGAGGGCTCCCGCCTCCCACAAAAGCGTTCGGACTGGTCCCCTACCCCGGGCCCTTGACTGGCCCGCTCCCGACATCCCTGGAGGGATGGGTCGCTCTGCTGCTCTTCTTGGAACGCCTTCTGAGTCCCAAAATCACGGGCCATTGGCGCGAACCCCCCGGGGTCTTCGTCCTCCCCCACAACTGGGGGGAGCGGCGGGGGACGGCTGGCTGCCGCTGCCGGGGCCGCTTTACCGCGACTGGGAGGCGGGCCCGGGGACCTGGGAGGCTGCGGGTCAGGGGCTTGTTTGGCCCGACGCCGGGTCACCACCCCCACCTTGACCTGGGCAGCCCGGAACGCAACGTCGTTCCCAATGATGATTCCCCATTCTTGCTGGCCATGCACTATAACGTCCATCTCCCCTTCCCACCCCCTGTACTTGACCCAGACCCGGGCGAGGGGAACGGCTATGTTGGGAGAGTTATAGGGCTTTATGGCACAGGTGCGCCCCTTTAGCAACTGTCTCTTCTTTACCTTACTTCGAGGTAAAGCAGTGATGTCCGCCCCAGTGTCCCTATACCCCACCTGGGAAACATTGTTTACAGAGATGGACTCACAGAATTTGTCCTGGCTCCACCGCAGCTGCTCCGGGGAGGCAATGCGCATCAATGATGCCTGCGAGATGGCCCCCAGCGAATGCTGTCCTCCGCTCCTCAGGGACCGCGCCGCATCTTCGCCGTCTCCCTCGAGGGACGAGCTGGACTGCTGATCCTCCTCGTGCTCCTCCGGTTCGCGGGACTCCGGCGCAAGCATCCTCCCCACCTTGCCCGGCGATGTCTTGGCGTGGCGGTTCTTTGCGATCAGTTTGGGGCAGCTCCTCTTGAGGTGCCCCGGTTCTTTACAATAGAAACATCCACTGGTGCCGGGGTTGTCTTTGGGCTTGCCTAGGGCTCCCTCCCGAGGTTTGGGGTTGCCCTTCTCCACACTTCCCTTGGTCCCGCCATGACTGAGGTTACCCCCCTTGGGTCCTTTGGGCTGCCGATACAGTCCCATTTGGTCGGCCAACTTGCCCATTTCCCTACAGTTTGGGGGGTCCCGATCCCGCACCGCCGTAGCTAGGTCCTCAGGGATAGTGGCACAGAATTGTTCCTGGATCAGGAGCTCCCGCACCTCCGCCAAGGAGGTCCTCCCGGTGGCCCCGATCCATGCGTCCCACACCTGCCCCAGGTGCGCCATCCAGGAGGCATACGTGTCCCCTGGGTTAGGCCGCCCGTAACGAAATTTACGGCGACAATGCTCAGCGGTGAGGGCAAACCTCTCTCTCACCGCTTCTTTGAACGCTCCATAGTCCAAGGGAGCGGTTTGGGTGTGGATGCCCAGAAGATCAGCCAGTTCCCCGCTGACTTGCGTCCTCAGGGCAGACATCCTTAAGTTGTCCGGCACCTTCTGCTCTACGCAGGCAGCCTCGAACAGGGTGAAAAAGATCAGTACATCCTGTCCCGACTGGTAGGTGGGAAATTGCTTCCTGTCCCATTTGGGGGTTGTGGTGCCCCCACCCTGGGATGCAGGGGTTCCCCCTTGTCCGGTGCCCCTGGTCAGCCTGGCCAACTCCAGCTGCATCTGTAGCATCTCTTGTTGATGCTGCATCAACTCCCTGGCTTGTTGCCAATTGAGTTGGGGAAAGAGGGCATCCAACCCTCCTCCCCCCATGGCTCCGCCAGCAACCCTTCTGCCGAGGTCTTCCTCCGCCTCTGGGTCCCTTAACTCGTTTCTCCTGCCGCTACTGGTAAGGCTGGGGCTACCCCACTGCTTGGGTTCCTGCCCTCCTAACAATGGTGAGGGGGCTTCACCCCCTTCCTGCCTTGCCGCCTTCGGCCGCACCACCCACTCCATTGTGGAGGTCTGGGTTGGGGTTTCTGGGCTGCTCACTAGCTCCACCTGCTCTTGGCTCAGACTATTCATTTTTCCTTGCTCTGAGCGCTCCCCAGCAATCTACTAGCCTGCCCGAAGTCCTGTTAGTTCCGACTGTCAAATGTGGTTTCCAATTGTCCCGTCGCCTGCCACCATGTGAAGGATCAGCAACCGGATCCTTTGCGTGAGTTCGGCAACTTTAGGGTTAACCGGCACAGCGCTAAGGCTCGTATCGGCTCTCGATTACAAGAGGAAAAGCCACCAGTCTTTGTATGCCCAAATAAGGCTTTTATTTGTTTATACAGCAATCAAGTCGGAACTACCAGTCTTCTAAGAATACGTTTACAGTCAACAAAACCTTAGTTGACTCGCGTCTTACCCAATGAGCGGGCTCCGCGGCTAGCAGGTTACACTCGGGTCACTCTACTTACATCAAAGACAATACTCTAGTCAGTTTCAGCCCAGCTCTCGATCGGCGCTTCCTAGCGGAGAACGGAGTGCCTGGGCGGCTGTTGCTTAGGAGGATCTGGCCCCGTGGTTCCCAACCAACCCGAACCGGGACGGGAGAGGGGTTTTCTACCCTGGATTCCCCGCTCTCCCCCCGCCCCCTAGGTCAGGTGGGGGCTTATGCCTGCCCCTTCGTGCAGATAGGCTTATTCCTGCCCGGGAAGAAGGTGACGTAGGGCGACCTTTGCAGCTCTTCAAGGCTGCCCTTTGTGCTGATGGTCCTTGATGGCCCTTCCTGGACGGTTGTGGATCTCTGCCGAGGTCCTCCTTTGTTGGGGCTGATGGCTTGTCTGGCTACTCCCTGGTGACCTCATCCCTCCTCCCCTGGCCCCCTCCTTTGGGGAAAGATGTGTGTGCGTGTGTGTACTGATTTTTGGGCTTTCTCCACAGATATAATTGATTTTAAGGTAACCTTTTCTAACTCTGAGAGGGAAGCCTCCAGCCAGAGAGGCTCCAGCCAGATTGCCCCTGGCAGTATGCAAATTGCAAATGCAATGCATAGAGGCAGTATGCATATGCAAGCTGTTTTTTGAATCTCAAATGCAATGCATAGAGGCAGTATGCATATCCAAGCTGTAAACCTGTATTACAGCTCTGGCTCACAGAGAGCTCGAAGATCTTGAAGATCTCTCTGTGATGGGAATGAGCGTCTTTTTAGTTCACAATGGCTCGTTAATTATGCTGTGTGATCAGTGAACAGAGGTTACTGGAAGAAAAAAACTGGCGATTTTTTTAGCACATCCCTCTGGGGAAGACTTGCAGTACAAATATACTACACACAGAACAATAATAATCTGAGGAGGGCTCTGATTATTATTATCTAAACCAGGGAACTCTGTGGTAACACATAAACCTTCAGGATTTTGCATACACCATGGAAGAAGAACTAAATTTTCATTCTCCCCATTAGTGGGATATGTTCCAGCACATGTGCACAGGAACATGGGGATTGCAGGGAAGAAAAAAATGGGTGAGAAGAAATTAAATAAAAACTCATTTGAGCAAAGCCATAGCACTACATGTTAAATTTCTGCTGTTTGCAAAAAAATTTGCTGTTTGCAACTGTGGAGGGGCACAGAAGCATTCTAATAAAAAAAAGGGGGGGGGAATTTCCGAAGGACAACATTAAATCCAAACTCATCTGAGGCAAGCCGTAGCAATGCATATTAAGTTAAATTTATTTATTTATTATTTATTTATTATTAATATTTATTTATCTCCCATCTGGCCGGCAACCGACCACCCTGGGCGATATACACAGAATAAAATACATAAATGCAATAAAATACATTTAAACAATATAAAAATTTTAAAATCTTAACCCACCCCATATTCCCGCCTGAACAACCAGGTTTTTAATGAGCGACGGAAGCTCATCAGAGAGGGGGCATGGCGGAGGTCACTCGGGAGAGAGTTCCACAGTACGGGGGCCGCCACAGAAAAGGCCCTCTTCCTCGTCCCCACCAGTCTAGCTGCTCTGGCTGAAGGTGTTAGAAGTGACTTTGTTCAAGTCCTGTAAAAAGAAAGAGTTCTCTGGACAAGAAAATTGGTGAAAGCAAAGCACTTTTTATTGAATACAGTCTTGCAAGAGTGGGTGCGCTATGCAGGTAGGCACACCTTAACATTCAAGCAGCGTGTTTTTATTCCCTATGCCCGGCCGCAGGGTTCCTCCCTCATTCCCCTATTGGCTGGGTACTTTGAGGTTCACAGCCTATCCCGACCGCCTAAACCGAATACATTATTCCCCGCCCCTGTTTACCGTCCATCCTCTTGTTGTGTTGTATCCTCTTACTCTAATTTCCTATTGGCTCTTCCACACATTCCTTAACTTCATTTTAACTTTGACCTCTTACTCTCCCATCAGCAGACACCTCTTCTTTTGACACATTTTTATGCCTGGTCTGTGTTTCCAGAAAGGGAGGATTCTTCATTTATCTGTTACCTACTTATTCAATGTCATCCCTATCTAAGCATAATTTATCATCTACTAATCCCATGCCATCCTTATGACCCGGGCATTGAGTTCCTTACATATTTTAGGCCTCATTTATCACTAGACTGGGGCCCCCATTCAGGGTGAGTTCTCTGGCTTCTTTTAATTTCTGTCCTTTGTATTTTATTTAATATAATTTGGGAAAGAAACATTCTCTAATTCTTACAAAGGGACAAGGAGAAGGCCATCCGTGGCAGATCTTGTTGAGCGGCCCACTTGGTGTTGCTGGAGACGCTCCTTGAGATAAACTGGACCAGAGCCGTATAGGGTTTTAAAGGTCAAAACCAACACCTTGAATTCGGCTCGGCAAGCAACTGGTAGCCAGTGCAAATCCTTCAGCACTGGCGTGATGTGATCCCGCCGGCGGCTGCCTTTAACCAGGCGAGCCGCCGCGTTCTGTACCAGCTGTAGCTTCTGAACCGTCTTCAAGGGTAACCCCACGTAGAGCGCATTACAGTAGTCTAGGCGAGAGGAGACCAAGGCATGAACCACTGATGGGAGCAGGTGATTAGGAAGGTAGGGGTGCAGCTGCCGTATAAATTGCACTCAGCCACCACTGAGGGGGCTAGATAATGGTAAAATTCATGTACCTACCTGCTCTGGAATTATGGAGAGAATTTTTGCTGTTTGCAACTGCAGAGGTGCACAGAAACATTCTAATGAGAAAAAGGAAAACTCCCAAGGAACACCATCAACAGCCACAGAACAACGCAGGTAAAAATGGCAGAGAACTCTCCTCAGCACCCCTTGGAGACACACCCTAATGCCAAACAGATTTCCCCCGCCCCCTCAGACATAATTGGCTGTCTCAGCTTATGAAACTTTTGGCCATACCTCAAGACAGGCAACAAGAGCGCCAGGTGAGCACACACACGGGCATGTACTCCACTAGTGAATCGCAAGAAGGAGAAAAGTCATTATAAAAGTAGTTGAGGAAATTCTAGAACACTGTGGAAAACGCTATAGAAATGGAATATGGGCAGCGTTGTGTGCCACAGAAGTTATTCAGGTGATACAGTACTGGAAAACACCCTTGGTGTAGATAGCCCCCAGATCTCACTGTTCCATTTTCAGTCCTCTACCCACTGCATCACACCGGATCTTTTAAATGAATAATTTGTCCTTTCCCAGCAGATTTTGAATCAATCTGTTTACAGAAGACTCCTCAAATTCTCTCCAGTCTGTTTTATTTTTCCTTTTTCCTTACTTTACTGGCTCCTTTCTGTGAAGGTTCTGGGAGGTGGGGGGGTTGCCCCTAAACTCTCAACTCCCTACCCTGTGGCCAGCGGGCAAACAAACCACCCGGTAGACTGCCACCACCCCTTCACATCCACCCAGTCCAAGCCAGGGGGGTACTTGGACCTTTCCAGATATCCTGGGGGCCCAGAAATAAGGGTTCACCTGATCACCCTCTATTTCTAGCCCTCCAGCCTAAAACCCTAAACAGTAGCCCAACCAAAGCAGAAGGTGCTGAATTTAGTACTGAGGCCAGATCCAGAACAGAGCACACCCAGGCTGGAAGCAGTGAACTTTATTTACAATAAGGAAGGGGGACAAAAAGGTAAAAAAAAAAAAAAAGTGTGCAAAGACAAAAGAAGATAGAAAACTAGAATATTAAACAATGAAGAAATCCTTTGAAACTCTGCTGCAGGCTAAAGCAATACACCCAATCTAGTCCCTCCCATACGTTACCCTCAGGTAAGGTTCTTCTGATAGGACAAGGCTTAATCAAGATTCCAGGCTCACAAATGCAATCCGAAGATCAGGACACCATCCTCGTGGAGGCCAGATGAAAAACACCTAGCAACCCTAACCCTCCTAACTTTATACCCACCCACCCTGACCAGTATGAGGTGAGCCTACATAGGCAATCACAGTTGGCTGGATGACTTCTTCCACTTCCGCTTCCAGGAGGGGAAGAGCGATTGAAAGAAAACTCCTTACTGCCATCCAGTTGAAATCAGTCAGCCTAATTCAGTGTTCTCCAACCTTGGGTCCCCCGATGTTTTTGGCCTACAACTCCCAGCATGCCCCAGCCAGCATGCTGGAAGTTGTAGGCCAAAAACATCGGGGGACCCAAGGTTGGAGAACACTGAATTAGGCTGGCTGGGGCATGGTGGGAGTTGTAGGCCAAAAACATCGGGGGACCCAAGGTTGGAGAACACTGACTTAGAGAGTGAAGTCTGAAGGTGGGAAACTCGCCTTACGGGAGTTCCCAGCTCAGACTCCCTACAGCAGCCTTCCCCAACCTCTGCAGGGCCACACATTTGCCCACCCCTGGTAAGCCAAGAAGGGCAAGGGTTCAAAAATAAAATTAAAAAGAAGCAAATCTGGGTGTCCTCAGTTTTTCAATATGCTTGGAGGGGTATGGCCAACCATTTGCATGCTCACAGACGGTATTGCAGAAACTGTGGCCTCCCAAGTCACTGCAGAGACAAGCAATTTTATCCTGGCAAACATGTCGCAGCAGAAATTCCAAGGCATCCCCCCCAAAAAAAACACCCTCCCTGGTGTCCAAGATAAAGAAGGCCCATTTCAGGAAAACTCAATAAAAATGTGGATAGTGACAGAGAAGTACGGGCAGTGGTGCTACAGAGCAGCCTCTAAAGCAGTGTTCTCCAACCTTGGGTCCCCCGATGTGTTTGGCCTACAACTCCCAGCATGCCCCAGCCAGCTATGCTGGCTGGGGCATGCTGGGAGTTGTAGGCCAAACACATCGGGGGACCCAAGGTTGGAGAACACTGGCCTAATTGCTGGCTGCTGTTCCACTCTGACCTTGAAGGCCTAGAGAGCAAAAAGCCATGACAAGGCACGCAGGTGGTTGCAATAAGTGCCCGCGCCAGCCCCTTCTCATGAAATACCGCCTCTTGTTAGCAGCAAAGATCTCCAAAGAAAAATGGAATTTCTTCACACTTTCTCCTTCTCCCTCTTCAGTCCCTATTTCCCAGTGGCAGAGTTTAAATTATAGCATTGCTAGGCACTTAGGCACATGCCTAGAGAGGTGCTACTTAGAGTGGGCAGTAACTGAGATGCTGTCCATCATCACCCATTGCTGCTCCAGATGCACACCTCGCATGTCAAGTGCTGATCAGTCAACAACCCCATTCTCAAGGATGCAAAACTGGTGTGTGTGTGTGTGTGTGTGTGTGGCTTTTCTACATTCTGGGTTGGTCTGGAGAAATTCTGAATAAATTATTTCAAGGGACTTTAATTTTTAGCAGAGAATAGCAGCTAGAGGCTTCTCCTTTTTATTTCATTTAAACTTTATTTCTTGCTTGCTTTTATTTAAACAGGGTTTTTTGTTGCTGCTGCTGCTTCATTTTATTGGTTTTTAAAGACTTCCATACTTGATATGCTAACAGGATGTTGCTGTTCTAGATGGTACTGAGAGGGGACCTCAAAAAATCCTAAACTTTTAGCTCAGATGCCTGAGGTCTGACTAAGGTTACAAAGGAAATGTGTTCTGTGTATGCTCAGAAGAACCATCCTTTCTTCTATATGATACACTTCAGAGTTAAGGGCTGCCATTAGAATAGCTTGCTCGTTTTCTCTCATATACAGCCCCCAGTGAGGTCAGTATGCTCTCACCAACAGCTGAGCCATTTGTTTGAAAATTGTCTGGAGAAGAAAGTGCTTCTGGGCATGAGCAGAGAGCCCTTCCATCACATCTTGACAGAGGGTCCTGCAAAGCAGTGAGTCCCAGCACCTCTTATATTACATGAGAATTCCTTGGCATCCAGTTCCACACCCAAAAAAGTAAAGCAAGAAAGCTCCACTCTCAA
Source organism: Shinisaurus crocodilurus (assembly GCA_021292165.1). Lineage (NCBI taxonomy): Eukaryota > Metazoa > Chordata > Lepidosauria > Squamata > Shinisauridae > Shinisaurus > Shinisaurus crocodilurus. Next base: position 15,057,196 of record CM037881.1, read on the forward strand.
AAAATAATGCCTCCCCCATTCCACACACATACATACTGTTATGGGCTTGGGGTCAGTCTAAATTACCTTTTAGGGATCCCTCATAACTCAGTGCCTCCGATTACAAAGTGATTCAGGATCTCCCCCACCCCCAGCTCTTGAACTAGTAGTTTTTGTTCTACAAGGTCAAGGAGAGGGACCAAGCGAGGCCTGGCGGGCAGCAGGAAGTCTGGCTGGAGAGTTGGCAGAGAAGAGGGAGGAGAGAACTGACTTGGGATCTCTAGAGAAAAGTCCCTAGGCAGTTGAGGGGGAGGGAGAGGTGCTGCTGGACGGGGAACATTGCGGACCCTCATCTTGAGCTCAGTGTAAATAAATCTTTCATGAAAGGCACGCCACAAGCCTCCAGCGTCCTCCTTCTTGGGAAACTGAAGTCTGAGTAAGTGCTGGAGCCCCTGAAACTCCTCGCCTCTCGGAAGCGGGGTGCAGGAGCATAACATTGGGGTTGGCCGGCAGTAGGATTAGTGTTTCCTAGAAGAGGAACTGTGAGCCAAGTTGTGCCTCTGCAAGAATGGAGCAGATGAAGCTGATGTTTCAGCAGGCCTCCTTGCAGCAAATGGGAGGCCTTGAGGCAGCAGAACCAGCAGCACCCGGAGGCCTCACAGCAGCTCAATGAGAAGCTCAAGGCCACTTTGGAAATGCAGCTGAAGCAGAGGCTGAAGGCTTCTGACCCGGATCTCAGAGCCTTGTTGGACCATCAGCTACAAGGAGCTAAGGCTGAAGCCCAGTTACAGGGCTCCCAATCTGGCTTGGCAAGGAAAATTGAGGAGGTGGTGGACTCTTAAGATATTTGCATCAGTAGCTGAAAATCAAGAGGCTTTGACCCCTTTGGATCTGGCCAGCCGAGAGGAAAATGAAAAGTTGCACAAAGTGTTACAGGAATTCGAAAGAAGGCTGCAGGAGGCGAAGCAAGAGTGGCAGCCCGCCCTGGGGGTGAGCGGCTTGGAGGACCGGGAGCCAGCAACTGTGGGTAAGAAGAACCCCCCCTTTTGTGGATTCCTCCACCCCATATGCTCCCTGTAAAGAACTGAAGAGAAGAGAGCAACAAGTCCCTTTAGCAGGAGTAGTCCAGAAGCCCACTCTTTATGATGGCAAGATATCCCGGGAAGCCTCCCTGTCCCAGTTTGAAATAATTTCCCAGATAAATGGGCGGGGGGGGGGCGTGTTTCCTGGTAGCCAACCTGAGTGGACCGCCTCTCATCCGGAGTTAGTAAAAAGCCTTTTAGATCTGTGCTTTGGAGCGGTGCACCAATCAGAGCTAGCCAGGAGGACAGCAGTTCAGCAGTTGCAACAGGAGGCTTTGTTTGCAGAACAATTGTAACTACTGCCCAAGGCAGGAAGGCAAGGAGATGGCAGCTCAAGTAAGGGGGGTGGGGGGAGGAACTGTTGGAAAGCCCCAGCCTGCTAGCTTGCAGATTTGCAGAAGCACCACTATTCCTTGTGTAAAAGACTGTGATGTTGTAGGGTTACACTGTGTGGAACAAGTGAGGGATTTACAAAGGGAGGACCCAGATGTCAATGTTCTGTGTGGCTGGAAAAGTAACTGGTACCAATCAATCCCACCCACCCCTCACCCCCGAGGAAATTATATCTCCACATGGTGGTACTACTGAAAAGGTTTTCTTTGCAGAAACGGAAGTCTTGAGTCAATGCCGGAGCCCCTGAACTCCTCACCTCTCAGAAGCAGGGTGCAGGAGCATAAATAATAATACATACACACTGTAGGGGAGGCGTATCCTTTTCTCTCCTGTATAAATAGAAGATTGTTGTTTGTTATTTGTATACTCAAACAAGTCCTCAAGCCCGCTTGTGCCCTCGGTGTGGCCGTGTTCTCCGTAGCTGGCTGGGGCATGCTGGGAGTTGTAGGCCAAAAACATCTGGGGACCCAAGGTTGGAGAACACGGCCATAGGAGGAATGAGAAAAGCAAGCACACAAAGAGACAAAAAGACTGTTGTGAGCTGAGGGGAGACCCCAGGCAGCTGCTCTCTCAGCGCTCTCTTCTTCCTTCCCCCACTGGCCTTGTGGACGAGTGAGAGCCGGTGTGGCGTAGTGGTGAGAGTGTTGGACTGGGGCTCGGGAGAATCTGGGTTCTAGTCCCCGCTCGGCCATGAAACTCACGGGGTGACTTTGGGCCAGTCACGGACTCTCAAGTCTAACCTACCTCACAGGGTGGTTGTGAGGATAAAATGGAGAGGAGGAGGATTATGTAAGCCGCCTTGGGTTCCTTGCAGGAAAAAATATAATAAATAAATATAAGGAAGGAAGGAAGGAAGAGATGGACAGCAAGCCAGCGAGCCGCTGAGGTGAAATGCAGTAGGCGTTTCTTTGCCCAACAGAGGAATGAGTGGGAAAGGCACACAGTGGACAAAAAGGCAGGAAAGCTGAGGAGAAGAGATGCAGGTAGCTGATCTCACATCACTTCTCCTCCTCCTGACAGTAGTTCTGCTGCCCCCAGGGCTTTTTTTCTGGTGGAACTCACCGGAACTAAGTTCCAGCACCTTTTCTTCTATTAATTGCATTACAATTTAATCACCATCTACTCCCGAGGAAATGTAATCCAAGAGTTCCGGTACCTTTTTCTCCAGAAAAAAAAACACTGGCTGCCCCACAAGACAGAAGCAGTGGCTGCTGATGTGGGAATAGTGGGTGGGTGCAGCTATCTCCCTCCCCAACCCCCGAACGCCTCTGGGAATGATACTACATTTTATGTATTTGTTACATTTCTCTCCTGGCGTTTTCCTCCAAGGAGCCCAAGGTCATTTGGGCTCCTTGATTCTCCTCCCAACTCCTCCAGGGCTGTTCGTGGCTCAGCAGTACTGGGCACATTATAGGATAGAATGCCCTTATGGAGACAATAAGATGGCGGCCAGTTTTGGGAACAAAGCTTTTCAGTTGTTGTTTTTAAAAGGAAGAAAAAATCCCATGGCTGCCTCGTACATAAACCTAAGGTGAGAGAGAGAAAAACAGAAATTCACACACACACACACACACACACACACATACCCATCCATGATTAATACAGTCTTTGGCGGATATTTCCCCACTATCACTACAAAAACACATGGAGCCGTTACTGCGGTTCCCCGACAGCTGTCAACAAAACCCGAGAAGGCGGCTGAATGGGGCAGAGTGAATGCGGCCACATTGAGGGGGGGGTGCCCCATTTGATCTGTTCCGTTCTGTCACCTCTAAGGATTTTGATTTTTTTTTTTTATTTTTTTTGGCAGGGAAATTGTGAAGGAAAGAGCCTCTAGGGGTTCCTACACACACACACACACACACACACACACACCTCATGTGTGAACCGGCTGGAGGCTGGGGGCGGGGTGTGCATAGTTCCTCTGGATGATGCCTGAAAGTCCGGAAAAGCCAGTCTAGTCTACAGTGACCCGGCTTTCATATGCAAATGTGGTTCAGGCCCGGTAAGTCATGAGTCACCCCTCCCCTGCCTGGCCAGGTGAAGTGCATCCTGATTGGCTAGAGGCAGCAGAGCTACAGAAAGGAGGAGGGGAGGGGGAAAAGAGATATTGCCAAGGGGTGGCCTTTGTGTCTTTGTCTTGGGTCGTCGCATGGTTGCTGTTGGATCAATGGCGGCAAGCCAAGCAGAGGTCCAAGCCTTCGGGCGGCCTCAGGATCCGACCCCAGGTAGCTCCTGGTGAAATTAGCTGAAGGAGGGCTTTGGTAAAGGCAAGCCTTGTGGAGGGCTACCCATCTCGGACCTTCGGGTAGGTGTGTAGTCTCCCCGGGCGGCAAGGCTGTGCTGGGACCAACCCTGAAGTGAACTGACCCCCCCCAGGTAACTAGCTGTGTGCCTGGGAGATATAAGGAATCAGATTTTGTTACTTTGCAGCTTTACTCTGTGTACCAAAGTGTGTCTCTCTATTTCGTGTGCTTCCCTCATTTCCCTATTCTTGTTGTAATATGCTACCTGAACAAACCTTCTTGGTTTTACCCCACAATGGTGTTTGGGAATGCTCTGTGGCTTCAGCATCTAAATCCAGGTTACAGTCAAAGGCAAGTCCCTGAACAGAGATTCAAGTAGGATTGCAGACAGCTGAGGCTGGCAGTCTGGTACCTTGAGATCTCTGGGGGTCTTGGGTCCTTAGGGTAGGAAAGGGTGGGTTGTGGCGGGTCAGCCAGCCCCCCCTTCCTCCACAGAAATATTATGCAGATTTCAAGGCTGAGAAGTAAAGGAGCCATGAAAAGGGGGTGGGCTTAAGATCTCCCCTTTCTGGGCTAGCTAGAGACTTGGGAAAGTGTCAAAAAGGTGGCGGGCACAGAGAAGTATCAGTTAAACACAAGCAATCGAGAGGATTACATTGCTAAGGGGAAGCTCTTAAGCCCACCCCTCTTAAGCCTACACCTACTTTTGGTTCACCTACTCTGCTGCTTTTCCCCCTTTTGCTGGTGCTTTCGAACTGACTTGCTAGGACAACTGACATCTGGCAACTGTTCGCAGTTCAGCCTTTATGCAGTTTCAGTCTGTTACCCTTTGACAGCTGAAACTGTCAAGGGTATTGACCATGCAAGACTACATATTTTGGAAAGCTGTAAGAGCACACTTTCGCAATTGCAAAAGACTGACACAAAACAAAACAAAACCCTGAAAACATTTGTGCACATTTCTGGGGCTGGGGAAAAAAAAAATGCTCCCAGTTATGCTTTTTTAAGCTCCAAAAAAAAAAAAAGTCCATGAATGAAAAAAGGGCTAGCGATTGGAGCAGGGATGGGGAGACAAGGCAGGTTGTGCATGAGGCACGATGGGATACTGGCTGGAGGACCGAGGGACAAGGAGTGGGGAGAACAACCCACAGTAAACCTGATTGTCTGTTGGGTGCACTGTGGATTGTTCTGTGAACGACGCCAGACTACATAGCTTATTTGCAGGGTGGGTTCGTAGTGTTGTGTGAGCTCGACCCATGTAAGGGAACTGAGAGAAAACAGTCGCACTTTTGCAGCAGAAGCCTGGATTGAGCCATCTATCCTACATAATCTCTTCAGACCCAGGGACTAGAGCAGTGTTCTCCAACCTTGGGTCCCCAGATGTTTTTGGCCTACAACTCCCAGCATGCCCCAGCCAGCGTAGCTGGCTGGGGCATGCTGGGAGTTGTAGGCCAAAGACATCTGGGGACCCAAGGTTGGAGAACACTGGACTAGAACAACCCTGGGCCTAGATTAGATAGAACCAGAGACAATTCTTAGATATGTTGCACATTTTTTCTTTTCCTCCAATCCACATTTTTCTGCCCTGGGTTTCCCCAGTGAGTTGTAAAAATAAAGAGTTGAGCTTTTGGAAGAACTCTGGTGTGTGTGTGGTGCTGTCCTCGCATATACAACCACGCCTATCCCATCATTCACCTTTGACCTTCAGGGCAATGGCTTTACCTAGTCAAATAGGAAGCCTCTTCTCAGAATTCCCGGCAGGCTAGCGGGAGTATTGCAGTGCTTCATTGGCTGAAGATTGTAAATTGGGACACGGTAACAGCACTGAATGGGAGGGAGAAAGATTAGGCCCTATCACAGCATTGAGCCCTTTGGAGAGAGAAAAAAGTATGACAGAAATGTAATACAGTAATACCTTGGATTGCAAGTAACTTGGTTTGAGAGCATTTTGCAAGACAAGCAAATTTTTAAATATTTAATTTTTTTTTACTTGATATACAAGCGACGTCTTGCAATACAAGTACGGTAGTACGGCTTAAATTAAAAATCTCTGTACAAATTTTTTTGGGGGGATTTCGTTTTGATATAAGAGTGTTTTGGATTACAAGCAAGTTTCTCCGGAACGAATTATGCTCTCAATCCAAGGCATGACTGTAAATAAAAATCTCATTTGTATCCCCATGTGGGTTGCATCAGGCAAGCATACCTTTAATAAACTGAAACTGGTAAAATGAGATTGCCTAAAATCTAGCGCACAGCAAGAAAGGCTTAAGCTGCAATCCTAATGCACACTAAGCCCCACTGAAGTCAATGGGGCTGACTTCTGAGTAGACATGCCTAGGATTGCACTGTTTATTACCTTATGGTCTCAGCAGAAAGTAAGCTTGCTAGGCAAGTGTCTTTTGATAAGTTAATTGTTCCGTTTGCCAAAATGAAAGCAAGAAAGAAGTCGTTCAAGCGGGCTAACTGTTTAATTATTAGATGACTAATTAATTATTGCAGTAAAATGTTTTTCTTTGGGTTATCGAGTGTCTTATCCCTTCTGCTCTTTATTTTAGTCATCATAAATAATGTTTATAGATAACTAGGGTAATTCCTAATTTCCTGAGATAAAGCATTCCTTTTGCATTCTGTTAAAGTAGGTTTGCCTGTCTAGTGAACTGGCCTGAATGGTCATAAATAGATTTATCATTGAATACTACACCCAGAATTACACAATATATTTATTATGTCGCTATTCCATGTACCGTATTTAAATATGCGGTGTTATCTACTGATAGCATTTCGGGGAGGGGAGGGTGCAGGAGGGGGGGCCAAGGCTGCTTTGTCCCAGGTTTGGCTCAGCACCCCTTGGGAAATTGAAAAGTCTACACCCCTGCTCTTGGGAATTTTAGGAATGAGGGAGGGCTGATGGTGCCTGTGGCTCACGCTGGCTCAGCTTGTCTGAGCGTGGAAAGCTAAGCAGGGTCAGGCCTGGTTATTACTTGGATGGGAGACCCCTCCTCTAGTTTCCTGCGTTGAGCAGGGGGTTGGACTCGATAGCCTTGTCAGCCCCTTCCAACTCTTATGATCTATGAAATCTACGATGGTGGTCTACTACTCCAGTCTTCCCAAATCTGGGGCCTTCCAGATGTTTTGGATGACAACTCCCAGGATTCCTGGCCATTGTCCATACCTGCTGGGGCTGATGGTAGCTGAAGTCCAACCATCTGGATGGCACCAGATTGGGGAGGGCTGGTCTACTCTGAGGATACCCTCTGAGGATGCATCTGAAAGGGTTGTTGTTGTTGTTTTCAGCCTCCTCCAACAGCAATAAAATGTTCTTAATAAAAAGCTACTTTTTAGACAGAGTCCAAAAACTGTGTTACAAATAAGAGCCACTAATAATCCCCCCCCCAGAAATTGGGAAGTCTACACCCCTGCCTCCTCCCCACCTTTCCCCAACATTGTAAAAGCAACAGCACCCCCTACACCATTTCCATGGAATATTTTGCTTCAGCAAAATTGTGCACACTGAGAATTGTTTATATACATGCATTAGCACAAATTAAACCATTGATTTAAAGAGAAATGGCAGTTTAACTCTGAGCCGAGAACATAAATGGGTGATGGGGGGGGGGGGAGCAAGAGAAGGCAAAACAACAACAACCAGGGCTGGTGGTGGGAAGCACCTGAGGCAGCCGGCGCCAGTGCTGAGGTTTGTACTAAGCTGTCTCAACGAAGCCATTTTGGATCTTCTTGGGGGACTCCATCCACAGGCTCAGGGCAAGAATAGAGCGGCTGAGTCCTCTCTCCTCACCTCCTTCTCCCAGCTCATTGTGCACTGGATGAAGCTTGCTTTCTCCACTCCACTAGATGCAGGCAACCAAGATAGGGGGAGCAAACTTAGCAGGGCACGCGAAGAGCTGGAATGGGCGCGTCAGCCTCCCTCTTCCCATCAGAACTAACCACCCCCACCCCAAATCAAAATACTCTCTCAAAGTTCTTCACTTTCTCTTCTTCCTACTCCTGCTCCACGGCCCCGCTAAAAAGAGAAAGGCCTTACTGTTTTTAGCTTCATTATGAAGGACAGCACCAGGGGAGCGGGGAGGGCAAGAGGGGGTATCTGGCCAATCACTCTACTTCCCCCCCCCTTGGGTTTGTGAGGTGTGCCTGGACCTTTTCTGCTCTTTTCAGGGTACCCTGGAGTCTTGTGTGAGTGGGTGCTGCCGCCATGGACTCTATTAATCTGTTTGCAGATTTCAGTGCACCCTCGGAGATGGCAAGGTGAATGACCCCTTTGGTTTGGTGTGGACCTGTGCCTGTTTTAATTGGCTCTGTGCGATCTGATTTCTTCTTCGCATGCTTCTACTGCTGCTACCCTGTCTCTGATGACATTGTCTGAGTCTCTTGTGGGGAGTCTGTGTGTGCATGACTTGACTGCAGGGCATCATGCACAAGCTCAGTGTGATTGTGGGAGTCTGGAGTCTGTGTTTGTTGTGGGGCTCCGCACTGGAGGATGTGTGCTCCTTGTGTTGCAGGATGCAGATGGGGATGCATGGCGGAGATGTATGCGGCCGGCTATCTGCGCTATGCAGCGCTTGGTTGTGTTTGTCAGAGTCACTGTTTGTCAGAGTTTGAATGGGGCTCAAACAAGCCCAGTGCAGACCTCCTTTTCTCTCTCCCCACCAGCTCCCAAGTGGGGCTGGGTGTTTCTGTAAACATCCTGATGGCAAAAAGTGAAAGGCAGAGAGCAGGGTGGGTGGAGCGGGGAATCTGTTCCTTTTTGTCTTCATTCTTTTTGTCTCCCCCCCCCCCCTCCCAGAGGAGAAAGCCTCTTTCAAGGAAACCTGGAGCTTGATGCTCCTGGCCGTTCCAGTTTGTTCTGACCCTTGAGCTGTGCAGTTGGGCTGCTTTCCACGCCACCGCTACTCTGCCTGGTGTGTAACCCAGTGCCTTCCAGCAGGTATGCTCTTGTCTTTGGTGTGTGTGTGTGTGTGTGTGTGTGTGTATTGTGTTGGGCTGGTTTGGGATGTTGTGAAACAAAAGGCCAAGCCATGTACCCGTACCCCCCCCCCCCAGTCCCCAGACTCTAAGATCGTTCCCAATGTGTGTTAGCTTTGCTGTGGTCGGGGGAAATCTCCCACGCACGGTTCACTCAGAGGCTTAAATGCTGCCTTGTCTTCTGGCCACCATTTGGCAAGAGGAGTTGCGTGTCTCCAAGTGAGGTACACTTAACACATCTGGAGAGGGCATGTGTGTTCTGGCTGGCTTTGGATGTTACCCGTTTACAGCCCTACAATCAACACAGGGACAGTGTTTTTGAGCTAGGCCGGGAAATGGGCCATTCCCACTATCTTTGCCTGATCTAAATCAGGAGGAACTTGACAGATCTGCATGGCCAGGCTTCCTACCTAAGGAGCAGCTTTATGCAGGGAAACAGCTGTGCTGGGGCCTGGGGGAGCTTAAGGTTCTTTTCTACTCTCCATTCGTTCTGAAGGTGCTTCATCATCATGTTATCCTGACTTTCCTCACTCTAAGAAAAGCTGCGAAAACGGCTAGAAAGCGCGGGAGAGGCCCTGGAGGATGGCCATGTTGTGAAAAGGCCCCTGCAAACTTCCGTGAGTGAGGGATCACGAGCACACGATAAATGCCTCGTGTAGAAAAGCCTGTTGTTCAGTCTTTAGTTTGTAGTTTTCCCACCACTTCTTCTTTTTTTTCTTCTGACCAGAAAAAAATCTGTTAAGGAAGAAAAGGCAGAATAGCCACCTGGTGCCTTTTGAGTGCTGGCACTAGGAGCACCTATCTGGAAGCACCCTATTTCTCCTGCCCTGGTTTTATTGTAGCACGCATCTGGAGTATCCAGTGGAGTAGAGCTGCATGGATTCTCTCTGGTTAAAAGCAGCAGAGCTTTGTGGCATCTTAAAGACCAGCACATTTATTATGGCACAAGCTTTTGTGGACTGGACACACTGTCCATCAGATGCATGAAGTCTCTCCGGTTAGAATTTCTTCCTGTTGTTCAGTGGCTTTTCAGAAACTTTTCTGCTCCATGGGCCTTGGGCTGTATTTCTCTCCCCGCCATCCTGTTTCGACCAGGTCAGGACTACTAGGCAACCAGCTGGCTGGGAAACCAACCAGCTGAGTTGTTAATGATAATAATATTATGACAACACTGTTTGTTAAATATAGAATCATAGCATAGTAGAGTTGGAAGGGGCCTATAAGGCCATCAGAGTCCAACGCCCTGCTCAATGCAGGAGAACAGATGTGGGCAGCCCAGGCAGTCACCCATCCAAGCACTGACCCGGCTCATACCTGCTTAGCTTCAGCATGCGGCCCGCATTATGTGCTCTCGACGCCACCTGCAGCAGGTCCCAAGCTTGTTTGATTACCGTAGCTGAATTTAGGAGAGAGCCCAAGGATGATCAAGCAGTCCAGCGTCAAAGCTGGCAAGAATTGGGAGTGCAGTATATCCAGCCAGAGGTTAGCAAAACGTAGTCAAAAGCAGGAGAAGGCCACTCACGACGAGATTCAGGCTGAAGCAAGGGATTCAGGGACACAGAAATGAGGAGCAAGGATTCCACCCAAGCCCCCAGCTGCAGCTAATATGGGAGTTTCGATTGTAACTGGGCACTTTGCCTGAGAGTGAAAAGCTGTGCTCTCCGCTTTAGGAGAAAAACCCATTTTTGTGGGTTGGATGGTTACACTTTCTCCTGATTGGACTCCCGAGTCGCCCAGGGCATGAGGTAGACACCCACTGTTCATCCCCAAGGGCCCTGCCTCCTTGTCAAGTGAGAGCCTGGCTTCTTCCTGAGTCCCTGCTTCGTGGTCATCCTTGAACCCGAGTAAGTCAGGCTCCTCCTCAGTGGAGGACTTCTCGGGGGAGGGGGCATGGCATCCACTCCCTGTGGATTTCTACTTTGCCTGTTTATACCAGTGATTGGAATGGACTCGTGATTTATACCAGGGTAAAGTGTCTGTAGCCTTCCTCTCCCCCCAGAGCTGAACTGGTTCAGACCAGGAAAAAGAATCAAGTCCATCCTGATGCAGAGACTCTTGTAGTAGAGGTCCAGAATTTCAGAGTATGCTGTGGCCATCTGAGAAAGTTAATACACATTTAAAAAGCTAAATGTTTTTAATTTTTAAAAACTGAGAGGAACATTGGCAGCTGGAGGTGGGGATGGCTGGTTTAAAAGGGGTGGTGGGATCAGCAACTCGGAGTTCCTTCACTTTAATTTTCAACATTGCTGAGCAAGGCTTGCATGTTTTATTTACATTTTGTGACAATAAACTCAGTCTTCATTCTAAGGGCTGCAGGTGTCTTATGCCCTAGTAGCTGCAAAGTTTGTTGTTTGGGATAATCCAAGGCAGCAAAACTGTTTTCAGGTGGCTGTGCCAAAGGAAATTGAAGTTCACTGATGGATCATGGCTACATTAACAAATGTTAGCACAGATTTTTTGGGGTGTTGTTGTTTTATTTGACTTTAAAAGAATTAGTGTAATTATCACCATCAGGCGATCACTCGTGACCGAGTAAGATTGTCTTCCAGGATAAAAATTTACAAAAAGAAAATTTTAAAAGGAGGAAATTCTAAAGAAAATTGTGTAGCGATGGGTCCATAAGTGACTGTGGAGGCCAATTCTAGATCCACACAGCTTCCCACAGTGAGGACACAGGTTACCAGATGGAAGATGGTCCTGTAAAGGATTCGTTTGACGTGCTTTTCGCTTAGCACGTTTCTCCCTTTCACCTTACACTCGGGCTTCTTCAAAGTCCATGGAACTTTTGTGAAAGGCCAACTTCCATTTAGATGGTTCATGGGCCAGAGCTTCCCAGTTTTCGATGTTTATATTGCATTTTTTTAGATTAGCCTCAAGAACATCTTTAAACCTCTTATACTGACCACCGATATTCCGCTTTCCATCCTTGAGTTGGGAATAAAGTAACTGCTTTGGGAGACGGCAGTCAGACATTTGAACAACATGACTGGTCCACTGAAGTTGGCGTTGAAGGATCATTTTTTCAACGCTAGTAGTCTTTGCTTCTTCCAGTACACTGACATTTGTACACTGTACACTGACATTTGTGTAATTATATAGCTATGTTTGTACACCTTTCTTTGCCACTGTAAAGGCTAGAAAAGCATGAATCTTCATTGGAAGCCAAGGCAATTGCAGTGACATCTGCCTGGATTTGAGAAAACAACTGAAATCAAATAACTTTGGTCATGTTTGTTTTCAGCTGTCTATCAGGTTCAGTGTACTGTTTCTGATGGAGGCCACAGCCGTTTAGAGAAACTGTACACGATGCAGTTGTGCAGAGTACTCAGGCCCCATTAATTACAATGGAATTTACTTCCAAATGAATTTGGGGTTGCAACTACATAGAAACGCTAAGGAAATAGGACATGCCACTTCAGCTTTAGATGGGGTTTTTCAATATTTCGTCCCTGCCTCTCTCCCTTTTCCCCCACGCTCTTTCACACGCCCACAGAGAGGAAATCAAAGGAAGATGGGCACTAGCGGACCTCCAAGCGTTGGAGTGTATTTTGAATAGAAGCAGATGCTACAATTCTCACAAGAATGAATGATAAATCAGTAACAGAGAAACTTATTTTCTCTGGTGTGGAGTATTGCCTTAAATGATAAATTAACTTGTAGTATCAAATGTAAAAAGGGACAATTAAAGAAAAATAACTTCAAGGATATTTTCCCTAGATTATGTTTTAGTAGAGGGAAAGGGGAGTAAGCCATGTCAAGATTTTCATAGATTTCATAGATCATAGAGTTGGAAGGGGCCTACAAGGCCATCGAGCCCAACCCCCTGCTCCATGCAGGAAACTAGAGGAGGGGTCTCCCATCCAAGTAATAACCAGGCCTGGCCCTGCTTAGCTTTCCACGCTCAGACAAGCTGAGCCAGCGTAAGCCTGTATATGATGTACTTTTGGAATATTGAATAATAATGGATTATTATGATATAAATTATTTCTTGGTCCCATGGTGATGGGTGCACCTTAGTAGTTATATGTATGTTTTTTTAAATTTGTTTTATATATACTGTTTGAAATAAAGTTAAATATTTTTTTTTTTTTTTTTTTAAAGAATGGATGATAAGTTGCAGGTGAGGAACGGGCCACACGCAACTGTTCAAGGAAGGTACAAATCATAGAATCATAGAATCATAGAATCATAGAAAAGTAGAGTTGGAAGGGGCCTACAAGGCCATCGAGTCCAACCCCCTGCCCAATGCAGGAATCCAGGTCAAAGCATCTCTGACAGATGTCTGTCCAGCCGCACCTTGAATGCCTCCAGAGTGGGAGAGCCCACCACCTCCCTAGGTAGTTGGTTCCATTGTCTTATTGCTCTGACAGTCAGGAAATTTTTCCTGATGTTTAGGTGGAATCTGGGTTCCTGTAACTTGAGCCCATTATTCCGTGTCCTGCAAACTGGGATGAACGAGAAGAGATCTTTGCCCTCCTCTGTGTGACATCCCTTCAAATACTGGAAGAGTGCGATCATATCTCCCCTCAGTCTCCTCTTCTGAAGGCTAAACATGCCCAGTTCTTTCAGTCTCTCCTCATAGGGCCTTGTTTCCAGTGTTGTTTCCAGGCCTTGTTTCCAAATGATCCTTTCATGTCTGGCTAATACAGTGTTCTGAAATCTTCAGGAAGAAGCCTGAATCAGCTTCTCCTACCTTGTGTGAAAGGTTCTTCTCATGCCCTCAAACTATTATTAAATGAACATGAGCAAGAAACTTTCAGTGAGAAAATTAATGGCCATTCTCTCCAACGGGCTATCCCCTTCCAATTAAACACGAGGGAAACACAAGACAAGATGTGATGATAACCACCATGGGCTTAAATCAGAGGTGAGGAACTTGCATAGGGCAGAGGGCCGGATGACACCTCCCCCCCCCCGCCTACCATGCCATGGGCCAAATGACATCAGTGGGTCCCGCTTGACATTTTGTCCCTGTCCCAAGTGCTAGCTGCAGCTCCTCCAGCCAGTGCCTTGGCTGGGGTCTTGACTTCACTGTGTGTGGGTTTACTCCAGCTGGGCTTTCCCCAGCACAGCAAAGCTGCCAAGGCATCATCTGGAGGAATGCTCCTTCACCTGGCATCCCGGCTGGGGTGGCTTCGCCTGCCCTGCGCCTTCCCCCGTTGGGGAAGAAGCAGGGCGGGTGAATCCGAGTTGGCTCAGTCCCTTCAGTCCTCTGTCAGAAGGCAACATAGGAGTGAAGGGGACTGAGCCGGCTCAGCTTTGCTCCACCTGGGCTTTCCCTAGTTGGGGAAAACCTGCATGTGCCAGCGCCTTCCTGGCCAAGGCAGCAGGTGGAGGATTGTAAAGCACCCTGAGCGAGGCATGGGGTGGAGGCATCCGCTCAGCACCTTGAGCGAGGCAGCTTCGGTGCACGACGTGGGCTTTCCCTGGCTGAGAAAGATGGTGCGCACTGAAGCCAAGCCCCTGGCTGAGACACCGGGTGGAGGCCTCCAGCCCATTCCTTGTCCAGGGTGTTTTGCCTGCCCCGTGACTGACTTCTCCCATTGGGGAGGATGTGAGGCAGGCAAAGTGGTTAGTGCCTCACTCCCCAGAAGCCTCTAGGCCAGAGGGTGGGGAGGGAGCCTCCATGGACTGCATGTGGAGGCGGAGCTGAAAATGGTGCCCCCCCACCCCAGTGTAACCTGGCTAGCAGGATGTACAATCTTCAAGGCTGACACGAACCAACTCTTTCAGTGGACACGAATGATCCAATATTTTAGCAGGACATCATCTTGCTTCTCGTTTGCCTTACCCATATGCTTCCATCTTTTGTCATTATCAAGAAGTCGAAGAAACTAATTATTTAATTCCCCACACCCCCTCCTTCCTTCAGGCTGCTGTGTAAGGCACAAAAAGGCTACATTCCGAGACCTATGTACTGAAGAAGTTGGTGTGTGTGTGTGTGTGTGTGTGTTTGGCTCTGTTCTTCTTTCCTGTGCTGGAAGGGTGGGAACAGAACTGGGATGGGATGGCATCCTAGCTGACCTGGGCTGGTGGAGCATCATCTAGAGGGGAATTGCCAAGAACAGATGTTTTTGGTGGTGATTCAGTTATGAGAACGGAAGTCACAAGACTCAGTTAATGAGTTAAAATATGTAAGTCAGCCGGCTCTGGTGACTTCTGAAAAAAAACAACAACCAGAAAACATGACTAAACAGACAGTGCAGATTCTGAATTGCAAAGTGGAGTGGGTTAGGGAAATCATGAAAATCCAGTGGGACTGTATAGATTATGAACCTTGAAAGTGCAGTGGGGGAGAGATATAATAAAAAACAGCAGGACTGGACCTTACAGATTATGAATTGCAAAAAAAGTGGAGGCAGCGGGAATCATGAAAAACTGAGCAGGACGGAGAGATACTGGGCTTTTCTACACAAGGCATTTATTGTATGCTCGTCATTCCCTAGTCACGGTTGTTTATGAGTTCTTTAGGTGATGTGGTGACCCTCCAGTTTCGCTTCTGTATCTAATCAGCACTTTTGGCAAGTTTTTTTTTTAGAGCAGGGAAAATGCGTCATTTAATTCCTAAAGCAAAAGAAACCATTTTTTCACATGTGTACTTGCGCTCTTCTGCTGTACCACAGCACCACTTAGAGGTTATGTAGCAGAAAAGCAGGAAAGGAAACACTCCTCATATAGTGCTCCGATCTCAATTCTGTGATGAAACCAAGATTAGATACAGCGGATTAACAGCCTTGTGTGGAAAAGCTCTGGCACTCAACTGCCGCCAAGGCAGGGCAACCTAACTGGTTAGAAAGGGGGTACAGTGCTGTTGCTGGGAGTGCTGCCAAGACAGAGAAGTGCAACAAGAGTGAGCAGGCACCAACGCAAAACAAAACGATGGCAGGACAGAAGCGGCAGCACTGCTGCACCGAGGCAGCAACACTGTCCACTGGTCTGAACAAGGGCAGACTTGTACAGCTCCTATTTGTTCCAATACAGATGTGCTCAAGAAAACTCCAATCTCGTTGTCTCTCAATCTGCTGCTCTTAACCCTTGAGGGTTATTAGTCGCCCTGTATGATGACCTATGTCGGGAGAGAGACAGGGGGAGTGCGACCCTGTTGATACTCCTGGATCTCTCGGCGGCTTTCGATACCATCGACCATGGTATCCTTCTGGAGCGGCTGTCTGAGTTGGGGGTGGGGGGCACTGCATTGCAGTGGTTCCGCTCCTACTTGGATGGCCGGCTCCAGAGGGTGGTGCTTGGGGAATGTTGCTCGGCCCCATGGACTCTCCAGTACGGGGTTCCTCAGGGGTCGGTCTTATCCCCCATGCTATTTAATATCTACATGAAACCACTGAGTGGGGTCATCCGGAGTTTTGGAGTGCGTTGCCATCAGTACGCTGATGACACGCAGCTCTATTTCTCCTTTTCATCTTCAGCAGGTGAGGCTGTGGATGTGCTGAACCGGTGCCTGGCTGCGACAATGGACTGGATGAGGGCTAACAAACTGAGGCTCAATCCAGACAAGACTGAGATGCTGTTAGTGGGTGGTTCCTTTGACCGGATGGAGGGTGTTCAACCTGTTCTGGATGGGGTTGCACTCCCCTTGAAGGAGAAGGTTCGTAGCTTGGGGGTGCTCCTGGAGCCATCTTTGTCACTTGAGGCTCAAGTGGCCTCAGTGGCAAGGAGTGCCTTTTACCAGCTTCGGCTGGTGGCCCAGCTACGCCCCTATCTGGACAGGGATAGCCTGGTCTCAGTAATCTACGCTCTGGTGATCTCTAAACTAGACTACTGCAATGCACTCTACGTGGGGCTGCCTTTGAAGACTGTTCGGAAGCTGCAGCTTGTGCAAAATGCGGCAGCCAGGCTTATTGCAGGGACCGGAAGGTCCGAGCATATTACACCAGTTCTGGCCCGCTTGCACTGGCTGCCAATATGCTTTCGAGCCGAATTCAAGGTGCTGGTTTTAACCTATAAAGCCCTACACGGCTTAGGACCACAATACCTGACGGAACATCTCTCCCAACCGTTATCTACCTGGACACTACGCTCAACATCTGGGGCCCTCCTCCGACTGCCACCTCCAAGAGAGGCTCGGTTGGTGGCAATGAGGAGGAGGGCCTTCTCGGTGGTAGCCCCCCAGTTATGGAATCAGCTCCCCACTGAGACCCGCCTGGCGCCAACCTTACTATCTTTTCGGCGCCAGGTTAAGACTTCCCTCTATGCCAAGGCATTTAGTTAGGAGCTTGGAATAGCACGGAGGGGATTGTCACCTGTAGGCTCAGTTTTATTGGCTTTTGTATTGTTATTTTAAACTGTGTTTTTAAATTTGGTTTTTAATTTTTTAAACTGTTTTGTATGTTTTTAATGTTGTTTTTATGTATAGAGTGTTGTGAACCGCCCAGAGAGCTTCGGCTATGGGGCGGTATATAAATGAAATAAATGAAATTAAATTAAATTAGGACTGAGGTGGGCAGAGACTTGGCCTGAGCTGATCCTAAAACCATCCTGTCTATGCCTCCTCCTTCCTCCCCCACTATTTCCACATCAAACCAGATGAAAAGTTATGTTTATTATTTCTTGTGTTTATGGCAGGCTCTGGGAACTTTCCTTTCTGGCTTGCTGAGCCCTGTCATCAGTGGGCTCGGATCTCTGGAGCATGTTGCTTTTGCTGAGAGTGAGAAATAAAATTGCTTGTTCCATAGGAGCTGCTGGGATGGGGTGGGTGGGTTGGAAAACCTGAAGGAGGGAGGAAAAGCACAAGTGGGGTGGAAGTCGAGCAGCCTGTGAGAGCGAAGATTGCATATACTAATCAGTTAGGAATCTCATACATGAAATCTTTCCCAACAATTTCACTATGCTGTGTAATTCCAGGGAAAAAAGAACATGTCTGGCTGGGTATTTTTTGATTAAGGTGAGCCTTTATGACAGGGATGAAGAACTTTAGGCCCGGGGTCCCTGTCTGGACCACCTGGGGTCCCGATCTGCCCCTCCAGGAGTCCCCAGGTGGCCATGCCTCTTCCTCCCACTCCACCCCACCCCCTTTCCCTGACCACTGACCCTTTGGTCGTTTCTTGGCTTTTGTGCAGTTTTTTGAACCCCCTTCTAAAAGGTTGAAATGCCTCTCCTAAGGTTTAATTACTGGTAGTCAGAGCTTTACGCTACATTTTTTGGGGGGTGATTTTGGCTCCACCTGTTTTGCCTTTTGCCTCACCCTCCAGAGCAGTGTTCTCCAACCTTGGGTCCCCAGATGTTTTTGGCCTACAAGCGTAGCTGGCTGGGGCATGCTGGGAGTTGTAGGCCAAAAAACATCTGGGGACCCAAGGTTGGAGAACACTGTGATAGGCGTTGGATGTTGAAACATCTGGAAGGCCACAGGTTACCTGCCCGTGCTGTAAAACATCCAGAACTCAATATATGCTAGCAAATTTGCAAAAATAGGGCAAGAGAGCTGTCATTTTAACAGGATTAGGGTGGCCATCTGTTCTTGGGGAGGGGCTGTGGCTCAGTGGTAGAGCCCCCTGCTTAGCATGCAGAAGGGCCCAGCTTCGATCCCCGGCATCTCCAAGTAGGGCTGGGAAAGATTCCTGCCTGAAACCCTGGAGAGCCACGGCTGCCTGTCGGTGTCGACAATACTGGGCTAGAGGGACCAAGGGTCTGACTTGGTATAAGGGTGTATAATGGGGGTGGTATCAGGCAGCTTCCTAGGTTCTGCTTTATGGAAGTCAGTCCTCTGTTTGAAGGACTGTCAGAGGATAGTCCTCTATATGAAGGTGTGTTCTCTTTAGAGGCCTGTCCAGTCCAAGCCTGGGAAGAACCCTAAGAAGGGAGAGCAGTGAGGGGCCTTTAAGTTGCCAATCAAGACTTAGCAGACACACAGGTCTCCTGGTCCTTGTATTTCTATTTAAATCAGGGGTGGGCAACTTGTGACCCTCCAGATCAGTGTTCTCCAACCTTGGGTCCCCAGATGTTTTTGGCCTACAACTCCCAGCATGCTCCAGCCAGCATAGGCTGGCTGGGGCGTGCTGGGAGTTGTAGGCCAAAAACATCTGGGGACCCAAGGTTGGAGAACGCTGCTCCAGATGCTTTGGCCTACAGCTCCTATCAGCTCTTGCTAGCATAGCCAATGGTTTAGTATTTACGTACTAAACACTGACCCACCCGGCTCTCAGCGTGGTGGTCTTTATCGCCTTTTCTTTCAAAGGCAAGTTCCATCCTGTGTCAGAAAGACTGAGCTGGAGAGGAGTGGTTCAGTCTGGCCCTTCATGGCTGACTTACCTCCAGGTGGTGGTTACTGTTGGGAATGTGCAGTCAAAACCTCAAGCAATGCATAGATGCATGATGTGATTGGGACCACAGAGTCTCTGCATCCTAGAGCAGACACTCTGTGGAATGCTACCCAGGACTCACCTGGTGCAGGACGTGGGCGTCGCCAGTCGCCTTCTCTTCCTGCCCCGGGAAAACGGTCTGAGCCATGAACTTGTGTGTGCAACATGTCTGAAGATGTAGCCGAGTTGCAGTTCTGAACTTTTCCCAAGTTCAGAACAGGTCGACTACCATATGATTCCTGCACAACTATAAATGCATTCTTAAGCCTGCCTGTATCCAATCTGCAAGATCTGAGTGAGTAAACTCTGTTTTTAACCTCCAAAAGACTGTTTGTCTTATTGGTAGTGTAAGGGGGAAAACCAGGTGAAGATCCAGCCTGTCCAAAAGGGACAGTCTGTATCAACTAAATGCACAGCCCTGCTTTAACCAGCAGCTCCGCATGCACACGTTTTTCGCCTGTAGTTGGGTATACTCTGCTGTGTTTGCAAAAGCAAGAGGGGAGAGATAATATATCACAATATCCTCTCCTGGGTCTTTTGGCAATCCCCAACAGTTACAATGTGCCTCTGTGCACCTAGTGGGCAGGGATGCATTGCCTACCATATGTATGGCCAATGGCCATAGTATAGTTTTTGGTATGCATGTGCTCCCTACAGGACAGGAGAGTGTACCATTTAGATAGCTGGACAGAGGAGAGTGTACACACACACACACACACACACACCCTCCTTATATTACCAAATGGAATGGTGAGACAACAGTGGTTCACCGCTGAGCTATCACTATGGGGAAGCACACACCCGTTATGTTACACAATGGGTGAAAACAGAAGTAACATTTGAAAATCTCCCATTCAGTACAAATGCACTTCCCCCCCCCCCCTTCCAAGGTAAGCTTTGAAAAAAACCCTACAACTTTCCACTGTGGTCATTTAGAACCAGGGAAAACTGGTGGTGGTGGGCATGTACTGGTTAGTACTTGTACACATATCCTTCCTGTAGGGTTTGGATCCACTACTTCTGCAGAGGAGCTTCAAAAGGATATGGGAATAGATTCTAATTCAGACGAAGAGGGGGAGAATCATAGAAAAGTAGAGTTGGAAGGGGCCTACAAGGCCATGGAGTCCAACCCCCTGCTCAATGCAGGAATCCAGGTCAAAGCATCCCTGACAGATGGCCATCCAGCTGCACCTTGAATGCCTCCAGAGTGGGAGAGCCCACCACCTCCCTAGGTATTTGGTTCCATTGCCTTATTGCTCTAACAGTCAGGAATTTTTTCTGATGTTTAGGTGGAATCTGGCTTCCTGTAACTTGAGTCCATTATTCTGTGTCCTGCATACTGGGATGATCGAGAAGAGATCCTGGCCCTCCTCTTTGTGAGAACCCTTCAAGTACTGGAAGAGTGCTATCATATCTCCCCTCAGTCTCCTCTTCTGAAGGCTAAACATGCCCAATTATTTCAGTCTCTCCTCATAGGGCCTTGTTTCCCTTGATCATCTTTGTTACCCTCCTCTGAACCCTCTCCAGTTTGTCTACATCCTTCTTAAACTGTGGTGCCCAGAACTGGACGCAGTACTCAAGATGAGGCCTAACCAGTGCTGAGTAAAGGGGAATTATCACTTCATATTGTTTATTTCCTCACCTAGATAATGCATGCCTTGGACTGGCACAGGCTGGTGTGTTGTACAGATATGCTGCGGAAATAATCAGTTTCAGATGCTAAGAACTTGGTATCTATTAGAGAAGGCAGAGGTGGGTCCAGTTAGATGCATGCTTCAGTACTGGCTCTAGTGCAAATTGACTTGGTACCTTCTAGTTACTGGCTCATGCACTGGGAAGGCAGGTATAGGTAAGCCTCTAGCTATTAAAAGAGATACACTTGGTGACTCTTTGCTGTTTGTAGGCAATTAGACTCCAGGATTATTTCATGCTGTTTGTTTTGGAAGGAAAAGGTCAAAGGTGGTGGAGACTTAGCTGCCTGGGCCCCAGGGCAGGCTCAGTTGGGACTTAAAGCGGGACATCTGAACGCCAGCCCTCTTGCGCTTACTGGCAGGGTGCATAATTTGCCAGGACCTTCACTGTGTTGCTGCCCTAGCTTTGCTCCCATTCGTATGAACGGGACTGTTTCTTTCCCCCTCAGTGGGTCGCATTCTGCCACATCTGATGGCTCATGTCTGTCTAGTAGAGATGAGACTTTGAACCCACTTTGCAAAATTATCGTCATACGTTTTTATCAAAATGATAATTGCTGGGCACCCCTTCATATCTCAGTGAACCAGATACCTTGCCAAATAAAGCTAAAGCTTTGGTTCTTGGTGCATCCTGACTTAAACTGGAACAATGTATCATCCAGCGCGGAGGTGTGAGTGGGTGGGATCTATGTGCTATTTGTTAGGAGATTCTCACACACACACACACAGAGATTAAAAAGTATGTATTTTATTACATAGCTTATTTATTAATTTAATAGCTTAATAGGAAATCCATTCTATAGGCTCTATTCATTTTTATTTTTATTAGCACTGACCTGCTTTCAGCAGCAATTTATATATGGAGAGGTGTATGTGGTACTGATGGTTGCTCAGTCTCTTTGATTATTTTGGGGTTTGGTTGCTTTGCAACCTTGATTGTGGGGGTCAACATCTCTTCCTAAGGCCCAATCCTGCACTGTGATTTCATACTACAACATGCAGTGAGCTTGCTGATCCCTTTATCTGGATTAGGGTGAATGTCTGTAAAAGCCTGAATCCACTACCACAAAGTGATCACTTGGTAGTGGACAATCGATTGAAGTCTTTCCTTCCTTCTAGGTTCACATCACTGAAGGTCCCACCATCCCAGTGTGAGACGTCTCTCTGCCTGATGAACCCCATGGCACCCCCAACCATCTTGGTCCTTGCATCTACCTTAGCAGAGGGCACCCAAGGCACCAGTCTCCCTTGCCAGCAACCACAGCATTATGGCGTCTCCGTGACTGTAGAGAAGCCAGACCAGATGCCCTTCTTGGGAACAGCTTACTCACTGTTGTACCACTCTGCAGAGCAACACAGTTATCCACCTCAGTTGTTGCCCCTTCCACCTGTCTTTAATCATGCCAGCCTAGAGCAGAGTGGTGTGGGGTTGCTAAGCTATGGGGCTCTGCCTGCATTTTCCCCATTCCCATTGCCTGAGAACATGGACTGCTTCCCAGGGAACTTTGTGTCTGTCATGGAAGCCAAGAACCACAGTGGATCAGAGCCACCTCAGGGTCACTGCCTACTACTGGACATGGACACAGAGGCCCAACAGGATCATCTGGGGCAGGAGCAAAGAGGCATTCGGCCCCTCAGGGCATCTCCAAGTCCACACCACATTGCATTCAAGTCAGGTAAGAGGAGATGGAATTCTCCACCATTGTGTAGGGCAGTTGTTTTTAATTAGATAATCCAGAGCAACTTTCCCCAACAACTCCCAGCATTCCTAACTGTTGGCCATGCTGGCTAGGGTTGATGGGAGTTGAAGTCCATAACATTTGGAGAACACCAGGCTGAAGAAAGCCGCTTCAGAGCTAAAGATATCAAAGCAGTCTTAAAGGTACTGGAATGTTGGGGTTGGTAGCAACCATGATCCCAAACTTCATGACTGGTCCCTGGATGATGATGATGATGATGATGATGATGATGATGATGATGATGGATCGATGATGATTATGACAACAAATTTGGGAGCCATTGGGGATAGGTCAAAACCAAGTCTGATTTGTGATTTTATAATGAAATCATACCTTTGATTTCTAGATGCTGAAGAACAGCTTTGAGGGCAAATTTATGTTGGGTAATCAGCACGGGAACAAAGGGTTGCATCCTCAACCCAAATTGGGGACCTTTGTGGTAGCTTAATATGTGGGGAAGGAGAGGCAATCAAAACACAGCATTTTGATATAACAGAAATACAAAATGGTGCATTGTTGGTTGTGGGGAAATGTGTATACTGACGGGAATATTTTTAGGCAGGGCAGGGAGAATTGGCAGGGCATACAGCCTGTTGCCACAGGAGCAAGTTGCTCAGTTAACATAAGAACATAAGAAGAGCCCCGTTGGATCCAACCCAAAGCCTCTCTAGCCCAGTATCCTCGTTCCCACTGTGGCCAACCAGATGCCTCTGGGGAACCCATGAGCAGCACATGAGGGCAATAGCCTTCTCCTGTTATTGTTTCCAAGTGACTGGTATGCAGAGGCCTGCTGCCTCTGATCTTGGAGGTAGCACATATCCATCATGGCTGACAATAAGAGAAAATAAAATACAACAAATATAAGCTTTTTAAAAAAGAGGCAGTGGTAACTGATGAAAAAATCACTGGGATGATGATTTCAAACAGGGGTGGTTAACTTGTGGCCTTCCAGATGTTGCAAAAACATGCTAGATCCTAATGTACCCAGTTCAAATCATGCACATTAGGCAGGAGAAAAAGTCTGGCAGTGGTCCAACATTGTTTATTCTCGAGAATAGTAAGATGTGGGAGTATAGCACTGCAAAGCCGCATCTCAACATGGATGCTGAAATCTTATCAATTTATACAGTATCTTCTGACGCAATCCCACGCATGCACCGTACTAACACAAAGTTCTAGCTGTGAATGGAAAAATACAGTAAGATAAACAAAACCTTAAACATGCATTCTAAGCAACTGGAACAAAGGTTAGCCAGGACAGGCTGCCTTCTCCAGTCCTCTCTCACCCACTGTCCTTAGCTAGCTCAAGGAAAGAAGATAAGACAGCAGCATTCCTGACTCTGTCTCATATCAGCCTAAACACTACAGCAGAAAGTTGTAAAGGAAAGCATTTAATTCTTTTTAACTCATCAGTTACTGAATTTTTACAACACAGAAGTTTTGGTCTACAACTCCCATCATCCCTCACCATCGGTTATGCTGGCAAGAGCTCACCGGAGCTGTAAGCCAGAACATTTGGAGAATCATAGAAAAGTAGAGTTGGAAGGGGCCTACAAGGCCATCGAGTCCAACCCCCTGCTCAATGCAGGAATCCAGGTCAAAGCATCCCTGACAGATGATTGTCCAGCTGCACCTTGAATGCCTCCAGACTGGGAGAGCCCACCACCTCCCTAGGTAGTTGATTCCATTGTCTTATTGCTCTGACAGTCAGGAATTTTTTCCTGATGTTTAGGTGGAATCTAGGTTCCTGTAACTGGAGCCCATTATTCCGTGGCCTGCAAACTGGGATGATCGAGAAGAGATCCTGACCCTCCTCTGTGTGACATCCCTTCAAGTACTGGAAGAGTGCGATCATATCTCCCCTCAGTCTGCTCTTCTGAAGGCTAAACATGCCCAGTTCTTTCAGTCTCTCCTCATAGGGCCTTGTTTCCAGTCCCTTTATCATCCTTGTTGCCCTCCTCTGAACCCTCTCCAGTTTGTCTACGTCCTTCTTAAAGTGTGGTGCCCAGAACTGGACGCTGTACTCAAGATGGGGCCTAACCAGTGCTGAGTAAAGGAGAATTATCACTTCCCGCGATTTGGAAGCTGTACTTCTATTAATGCAGCCCAAAATAGCATTTGCCTTCTTTGCAGCCACATCACATTGCTGGCTCATATTCACTTTGTGATCTACCACAATTCCAAGATCCTTCTCACTTGTAGTATTGTTGAGCCAAGTGTCGCCCATTCTGTAACTCTGCATTTGGTTTCCTCTCCCTAGGTGCAGCACTTGGCATTTATCCCTATTAAATTTCATTCTGTTGTTTTCGGCCCAGCGCTCCAGCCTATCGAGGTCACTTTGAATTTTGTTTCTGTCTTCCAGAGTATTAGCTGTTCCACCCAACTTTGTGTCATCTGCAAATTTGATAAGCATTCCCTGTACCTCCTCATCCAAGTCATTAATAAAAATGTTGAAGAGCACTGGGCCCAGGACCGAGCCCTGTGGTACCCCGCTCGTTACCTCTCCCCAGTTTGAGAAGGAACCATTGATAAGCACTCTTTGAGTCTGATTCTGTAGCCAATTGTGGATCCACCTGATAGTTGTTCCATCCAGCCCACTTTTAGCTACCTTGCTAATCAGGATATCATGAGGCACTTTGTCGAAAGCTTTGCTGAAGTCCAGATATATGATGTCCACCGCATTCCCACAGTCCACAAGGGAGGTTACCCAATCAAAAAATGAGATCAGATTAGTCTGGCAGGATTTGTTCTTGACAAATCCATGCTGGCTTCTAATGATCACTGCCTTGTTTTCAAGGTGTTTGCAGACTGACTTCTTTATAATCTGCTCCAAAATTTTCCCAGGGATTGATGTCAGACTGACTGGCCTATAGTTCCCAGGTTCCCTTCTTGCCCTTTTTGAAGATGGTAACAACATTTGCCCTCCTCCAGTCATCTGGCACTTCACCTTTCTTCCATGATTTCTCAAAGATAATAGACAGTGGTTCTGAGAGTTCTTCTGCCAGTTCCTTTATTACTCTAGGATGCAGCTCGTCAGGCCCTGGAGATTTAAACTCGTTCAGAGTAATCAGGTGCTCCTTGACCATTTGCCTATCAATCTCAAGCTGCAATCCTGCCCCTTCAGTCTGCACTTCAGGTTTGCCAGGGGTGTGTGTCATAGACCCTCTTTTGGGAGAAGACCGAGCCGAAGTAGGAATTGAACAGGAATTGATCACAAGTTGCCCACCCCTGATGTAAAATGCCCACTCCCAAGTCCTTAGGCCTTATTGCTGCTGCTCTGTCTGTCCTAACTGAAGTTTTCTATGGTGGCCATGGGGGGAGAATAGCAACCCTGCCCTCCAGGGTGTGTTACCTGGCAACCACAGTCAGTTGTCACCAAATGTTATCCCTCAGGGATGGCCACCTTAATCGCACAACTGGCCAGTCTGCAGCTTTTGGCTTTTCCCACTAGCAGTGATTGCTGATAATTCTCTGGGGAAATAACAATGATATGAAATTGCCAGCATCTGGTCCTTAACTATGAAATTGCCAGCATCTGGTCCTTAACTATTACAGATGGCTTGCTGCGCACAATACTGTGAACCTCTCTAATCTGCTTCCTGTGTGAGTTAGGCTGCAATCCTATTCACACTTATTTGGGAGTAAATCCCATTGAACTCAACAGGACTTACTTCTGAGTAGATATGTATAGGAGTGCATTTGTCAGAGTACCATGTTGCATGATCATGGTACAGAACTGTGGTTGGGATGTGTTCCACAATTAAGGAGCAGGAATATCAGATCAAAATCCCAGCAGGTTACGCTAGCATCTTATAAAATCCAAAAATGTGTGCTTCTTCTTCACCTGTGCTTCTTTGCTAGGATGGACATGAATGCAAGACATTAGAGAGGTTGTAGACAGGTCGAAGTGGGAAAGAAAAATATTCCCTAAATATTTGGCACATTGTTGCTATTCAACTTCAGTGTTTAAAACCCAAATACACATATTTTGATTTCAATGAGATGTGTGGCTGCAACATTTGATTTTCGAATGCATTTGATGATTCACATGCTGTAACATCTTGATATTTAGATATTTGACATATGGCAATGGCATGGTATTTAGTTTTCAATAGCATTGCATGCTAGCTACCAAATACTGTTTGGTATACAGTGATTGTTGGAATTCTGATTCTGATTTCTTCTTTTAGTTGACAGCTTACAGGCTTTTCTATTTGACACCTGACAAAGTTCAAATAGTAAAGGGGGGAGGGGGGATATTCCTGCATTTTACAGCTGTCCACCAATCACTCACAATACCTATCAGTAGTTGTGGGTAGTCTGCAGCTGCCCTACAGTTGCCAGCTGTTTTCTGCGAGAGTTCTTGTGCTTTTAAAAGTTGCCTGACAGGTAGAAATTCATCAGGTAAAACTCTCCCTATTAATGCATATCCATGTTTGGCCATCATGCAGAAATGGCTGGCATGCCTCTGAAAGGTAAAGCAAACCAATTTGTACATATTGAGCTGTGACCCAATATCTAGTGAGCCACTGAAGAGCCTGCGCTACTGTCCTTTTAAAATAATGTGTAATGATTTCATTATTTGATCATCATTATTATCTATTGTATACATATATAAAGATTCCAGAAACAACATAACTATGAAGAGTTACACCTTCATAAAAACTCCGAACTCTAAATTCTTAAAACTTTAAAACATTGAAATTTGTACACCATCACGAAGACATAAATACTACTACTACAGTACTACTACTACTACTACTACTAAATACATATTATCATGCATTAAAAGTATTGACAAACTACTCAGAACACAATAAACCTCTATAGTACATTTGCAGGGTAAAGTGCCAAGAAGCTGAGTAATGTTTATTGGAAGACTTAAAACAGTAGGGTGACTTCATTCATTTATTTTTGGAGAGTGGAAAACAAATGATGATATCCCATTTTATGCAATAAACCTTTGTTTTCCCATTCAGAAGAGATGAGGCTCAGTTAAAAACTATGAATATGTGGTTGAGGCGTTCCTGTTGCTTGATAACTTGATACATATTTCTGGCCATTATGTTGGGAAGGGCATAATGACTCTATATATTCCCAGATGTGTATGTATGATACAAAGATGAGTCCTCCTTTGCTTAAAAATATCTGCAAAGGCTGTGTGCATAATGCACACACAGGTAGGATACATAATTTCCCTAGGGGGGTCTGTAAACTGGACTTTTGCCTCTTTCAAAAGAGCCAGTGTGGCGTAGTGGTGAGAGTGTTGGACTGGGACTCGGGAGATCCGGGTTCTAGTCCCCACTTGGCCATGAAACTCACTGGGTGACTTTGGGCCGACTGACTCTCAGCCTAACCTACCTCACAGGGTTGTTGTGAGGATAAAATGGAGAGGAGGAGGAGGATTATGTAAGCCGCCTTGGGTTCCTTGCAGGAAAAAAGGCGGGGTATAAATCTAATAAATAAATAAATAAAATTCTATTCTCTTTCTCCAGCCCCAAAGTAAATGCTACTACAGATAGTTATGTGGAAGTTTCCTTTGATGTGTGTGTAGGTATTCTAAAATAATCTGCTGCCGAAGGCTGATTGAGAAAAGGGCGAGCAAGTGCAGAGAGGCCTTTAAAATGACAGGAGAATATATTGGTGATGTCATTTGGACTCTGTGATAACTGAAGATACCTGCAGGCGTTGGGGTCGTAGCACTAATGATGAGAAGGCATTGTGCAGCTATTCTGTCTGTCTTAACGGATTTTCCACTGTAAGAAAAAAAGATGGAGGAAGTGGTGGGAATACATGGGAACATTACAAGTGGAGAACTACGTTGTCCGGGTCTCCCTTAAAATTCAATGAAGGCAGGGTGAATGCACATTAAAAGCCTTGTCTGGAAGCACCCTGAATGAATGGGCTTTTCCACACAAGGCATTTATTATGTACTCGTCATTCCATACCCACGGTTGTTTAGGGGTTCCTTAGATGATGTTGTGACCCTCCAGTCTGTGTCTAGCCAGCACTTTCAGCAAGTTTTTTTTTTTAGAGCAGGGGAAATGCGGCATATAATTGTGAAAGTAAAAGAAAGTGAGATTTCCTCTTGCGTATTTGCTCTATTTCTCTATACCACAGTGGTAGCTGGATGTTATGTAGTGGAAAAAGCAGGAAAGGAAACGCTCCTCGTGTAGTGCCTAGATCTCAATTCTGCGACGAAATTTAAAGTAGATACAGCAGATTAAGAGCCTTGTGCAGAAAAACTCAATGACTGGTGTTAATTCAAGGAGATTTAAAAAAGGCTACCGTGGAAGCAACGAAGCATTTAATAGCACCTGTGGACTGCTATCTTTTCTGTGTATCTAATATTATTTATTATATATGTTTTTATCAATGGCTCTATATCGAGATATTGGAGCAGTGCACAATAAATCAAAATACAAAATACAAAGGTTACAGTAAAAGCAAAAGGGACCTATTTTTGTGCCTATTTTTTATGTTCGAAATCTTCTGATAACACTAACAAGGCTGTGCAGAGAAACTTTGTTCCAGATAGGGAAACGTTTATGTACTTGGAGGGAAATTTACTGGGGGGAAATCTATGCGTACTGGCAACAGGCCACTTGAGGAAGCTACCGTACTTAGCTGCCAGACTCTCCTGCACCCTCACATTGTATATCCTTCCTCCCTGCTTTTGCTCACGATTACCATAAACCTCTGTACCCTTTATGGCTTTACCCTTGCTGTGACCATGTTACTGAATGTTTCAGGGGGAAAAAGAGATAGCAAGAGATACTACAGAATCCGAAACCGTTCCTAAAAAATTCTATCAAGTTCAATGCTCTCAATCCACTTGACTGCACCTGTATTACCTATGCATAGAGAAGTCCTACAGGATTCAAAAGAGTCCTGTTTTCCCTTTCTCTGAGCTTTTCTACACGAGGCATTTATTGTGCACTCATGATGCCTTACTCACGGTTGTTTACGGGTTCTTTAGATAACGTTGTGTGATCCTCCAATTTCACTTCTGTTTTTTAAGAGCACTTTCCGGGGGGGGTGGTTGTTAGGGGGGGGGGAATGGGGTATTATTTCCGATGGCAAAAGAAAAAGTATTTTCCTACTTGTTTAATTGTGATATTCCACTGTAGCAAAGCGCCACTTAGAGATTATGTAGTAGAAAAGCAGGAAAGGAAAAGCTCTTTGTGTAGAGCTCGGATCTCAATTCTCCAACGAAACTGAAAATAGATACAGCAGTTAACAGCCTTGTGTAGGAAAGGTCTCTTTCATACACACACACACACGACCAGTAGCAGTACATGGGGGGTGAATGAGCACAGGCAAATGCAAAGGGGTGTATTGTAGAGAATGAGGAGTCTGAGCACACCTCCCATATTGCCATCTAGCCCTCTTTTTCTGTGCTATGCAAGTTATTTGTGCTCTGATATAAGTGTAAACTGTATCGCGGTGAGAGGGAGGGCTGGATGGGTTATGGTGAGGTGTGCACTAAACCCGTTCCCCATTCAGTGCAATGCCCTTATGTACTGTCTTGCATGTGTGCATTCATGTGGGTGTGTGGATAGGAATGAGACTCATTATGCTATTTTTAATGTCAAAGTGTTGTGCTTTTTTCCTGTGGGGTGCCAGGGTGGGGGGGTCACAACTTCAGAATGAGAGAAAAGTGAGATGATGGCAAGGCTGGCCCACTCATGAAGCCGGGTGAGGCGCTCGCACGTGGCGGCGGAGCTGGAAGAGCAGTGAATTGCTCCCCAACTCCAGCCCGGAGAGCCCACTGCCAGTTCCAGTGCTGGGGACCCAAGGTTGGAGAACACTGCTCTAGAGAGCCCCACCAGCTGCTTTCCCACTGTGGCATTTGCCGTAGTGAGAAAGCGGCCAGTGGGGCTGGTTGGAGCAGCTGCCAGCCCTCTTGCCTGCGGGGCTCCGAGCAGGGCTCTTGTGATTGTGAAATCTTGGCACGTGGCCGACACCTCATGATATCTCAGCCATGTGCCAAGATCTCTCGAGAGCCCGGAGCCACAAGATCGGAGCTCCCTGTCACTGCTGCGCAACCCTCCCAACCTGCCACCACCGCCGGGCCCAGCCCGGAGAGCCCCCATGCGGTAGCAGAGGAAAGGCGCCGTTGGGCTCTCCGGGCTGGGGCTGGTAGTGTTGCAAGTTGTTTTCGCTTCAGGCGGCAAGAAAGCTTGCGCCGGGTCTGGATGACGGCTATACCAGGGTTATCGCATCCCACCGAAGAGACTTTGCCCCTTTCTTCGGTAACAGTCTTCTCCAACCTGCTGTCTCCTGTATGTGTTGGATTACAACACCCATAGTCCTCAGACAGCATGGACAATGGCTATGCTGGCTGGGAATGAATGGCAGTTGGAGTCTAACTTACCTGGAGAACACCAGGTTGGGGAAGGCTAACCTGGTGATCCTAAGGGGCATAGAATCATAGAATCATAGAAAAGTAGAGTTGGAAGGGGCCTACAAGGCCATCGAGTCCAACCCCCTGCTCAATGCAGGAATCCAGCTCAAAGCATCTCTGACAGATGTCTGTCCAGCTGCACCTTGAATGCCTCCAGTGGGAGAGCCCACGACCTCCCTAGGCAAACTACATGTTAACGATATTTGTACAGTCATGCCTTGGATTGAGAGCATAAAGTAATACCTTGGATTGCAAGTAACTTGGTTTGAGAGCGTTTTGCAAGACAAGCAAATTTTTAAATATTTATTAAAAAAAAATTGACTTGATATCCAAGCGACGTCTTGCAATACAAGTACTGTAGTACAACTTAAATTTAAAATCTCTGTACAAATTTTTTTGGGGGAATTTCGTTTTGATATAAGAGTGTTTTGGATTACAATCACGTTTTTCCGGAACGAATTATGCTCTCAATCCAAGGCATGACTGTAATTCGTTTCGGAAATGTGCTTGTAATCCAAAACACTTGTATATCAAAACGAAATTCCCCCCAAAAAATTTGTACAGAGATTTTTAATTTAAGCCGTACTACAGTACTTGTATTGCAAGACGACTTGATAATACAAGCGACAAATTTTTTAAATAAATATTTAAAAATTTGCTTGTCTTGCAAAACGCTCTCAAACCAGGTTACTTGCAATCCAAGGTATTACTGTATTTTGAAAAAAGGTAATATGGCCACTGGTTTTATTCTGAAGAAAAAGCAGCCACAGAGCCCTAATCCAGATGGGGCCCTGAGTTAATTACCTGTTGAAAATCCTCCCCCTCCCTGGTGGTTGTTTACTATTTTCTTCAAGAAAGAAAAAAGAAAAGAAATGGTCTGTAACATGTCATTTTGGCCTTAATAGAAATGATTGGGGGCCTAGGGCAGTTCTCTGAAGCACTGAAGTTTGGCAGTGGTGTGATGAGACTGCGATGAGGTGAATTTGTGAATGTGTACACACACACACACACACACACACACACACACAGAGATACGTACAGACAACACCCTTTGTGAATCTCCAGGCAGGAGGCAGCCACATGGTACAAATACAATTTTTTACGCCCCATTGAGCCATCCACCCTCTGCCTGCTTTTCTGTCTTCCAGGGGAACACGTTCTGGATGCACTTGTCTCTTTGTCATGAAAGTTGCTTCCCCTGCCTTTCTCCGATATCTGCTGGCAACCAAGAAAGGAGTTGATAAGCAGATGGGATTCTTAATGGGCCGGGTGCGGGGAGCTAAAAATGCCACTGCCACCATATTTTGCAATCCTGCAGTTAAACCATACAGCTCCACTAGCTTAATAAAGAGTGTTTTCTTTTCATATGGCTTAAAACAATTTGTGTTTAAATCATTGGGTCACTCCGTTAGTATTTACATCAGTGGGTAATAGTTAAAAATAAAAACTAGTTTAAAAAACAAACATGGAAACTAAGGTATCCAATTGTAAATTATAGTTAAACCACAGTTTTTACTCCTTGCCATTAAATACCAGCCCAAAGAGAAATATTTTACAACTATTCCAGAATGTATATTGGGTTGGACTTCGATGGACCCTTAGAGAAGGGACTACCATAATTGTGGGGCAGCACCAGGCTCTTAAAATGCTTCTGCTGTTTGGACATTGGGTTGGTTCCAGACTTCACTCCCACTGGTGGAAGAGCGGGAGGTGACTTTTGCTGATTCCCTCATACCCCCGCTGAAAATCTGCTTTGGAGGGTTGGTGAACCCACTGGAGCAGATTTTTGGGAGCGGTTGCAGGGGGAGGGGGCAATTGACAGCAGTCATCTCCCTGCTTTGCAACAAGGGGATCTCTACTGGATCAAACACTTTCATAGATAGAAAGAGTTTTTCCATTCACAGATTCACAGATCTGGATCCAACCCATTTACTAGAGAGGACTGAGCAGTTCTTGCAAAACAAACAGTTTCCTTCTGAAAAGGCGAATTTCATCCTTTCCCCAGGGCGGGGGCGGGTGTCATAATTTTTATAACAGTGTGATGCTCATCATGGTGTTCTCTGCGAGAGATGTGGATGTGGTCCACTGAACAGACATTTGGACATGCATCTAAAAGAGTCATGGTCAAGTCCCACCTCAGCTACTCTCTGGCGGTTTGGTCCTGGGCAGGATGTTATCTCTCAGTCTTGGTTCCCCATTCATAAAGTGAGAGTAACAGTGTTCTGTTTCGTAGGAAAAACAAGTCTTGTGGCACCTTAAAGGCTCACAGGGTTGTGGTGAGTGCAAAGTATGATAAAAACATTGAAAACGGACACCTAATTTTAACCAAGGCCTTTTCAGAAATTTCCAGCATATAATCCGGCAGAGATGCCCCCCCCTTTCCCTTCAGTTATTGGTCGGAAGGCATCGGAAGCTTTCAAGACGTCTCCCTGCCTTCGTGACAATCAGTTCCACCAATTTGCCCTTTTCCACACCCTGTCATTGCATGAAAACCAGCTCCTCGTCTTGCACTGATGGAAAGTTCCAATATTCACCCCACACATCACATAGTACTGGGAGGCAGGGGGGCGGGATTGCCCGTAGAGCATAAAATTGGCAATTTCCCCCTCGCTGGGAGGTCTTTGAATACATGTGAGATGTAATGGATTCAAAAGCTGCCCTCCACTTTGCGGAGTCAAATGTTGGGCGGGCCCCACTGTGAGGGTGGGCCTGGGGTTTTGCTTTAACTGGAGATTTTATTTATTTATTTATTATATTTATACCCTGCCTTTTTTCCTGCAAGGAACCCAAGGCTAGTGGATATAATTGCTAGTGGATATAAGAAGAACTCCTGCTTCTTATTTGTCATCTTTCAGTACTCGGCAGGCTCGTAGAGCATTTATGTTAGCCAGATTTAACATCCTGCCCTCAGCATTACTTCAGGGAAGATTCTTGGGTATCCCTTACCAGCAGAGACATTGTCCGTGCTTGGTCGGGGACCCTGAATCTTTGACCCACGTCCTACTCTACTGTAGATTCTATGCAGCGCTCAGGGACGATCTAATTCTTCCCCTTTTGAGGACGTTTCAAGGCTTTCCGGATAGGTGGCTGGTTTCCTACTGTTTGTGTGACCAGAAACCAATTGTTACCACCCAAGTTGCTAAATTCCTTTTAGCTGCCATGCAAAGGAGGGCCTTTCTATTGGGTAATAATTGAGAACTGTTCCATCTCTATTTGTCTGTATGCCTTGCAAATGTTGTGGCTGGTTTTTATTTTTATTTGGGTCATAATAATTGAGAGCTGTTCCTTCTCTTTTTTTCCTGTATGCTTTGCAAATGTTGTGGCTGGTAGAAGGGAAGGCTCCAGAGGCCTCCGCTACGGACAGTATGCATGTTTCAAAATCGGCAGTGTGTAGGCCTAGCTAAACTATGTTTCCTAGTTAACTTCTTTATCACATTTTGAAGGGACAGCAAATCTAAAAGCTATATATCCCAATGTGCCCCAACAACAAGCATACGTTTTAAAATCAACCCAAACTTGTTCATTCATCCTTGCCCTTTTGTAGACATCTGCCAGATATTTTGGTGACGCGACGTCTCTATATTCAAGCTGCAAAGTGAATCTGGGAAGTGATTGTGAATGACCAGGTGAATCCTATTTTCAGCACTATTCAGATAGGCCTGGGCAAGAGTCCAGTGCCAGCTCTGCAGTTGAGTGCACACCCCAGCAAGCAATTCAGGGCCGGCCCAAGATATTTGGTGCCCCCCACCCACAAGTCAAGGTGCATAGTACCCAAGGCTGGCAAAGTTATTTTGGCACCTGAGGCAGAAAATCTCTTGTCAGTAAAATTACAACAATAATAAATTAAATAACTAACAATTTGCTGCACTTTCATAATACTCAAAATCATTGCCTGAGGCAACTGCCTCACTCTGCTGTATGTGAGTAGTTTCACCACTTTGGAGGCTGCAGCAGAGAAAACTCCCACTTACTTTGGGTGAGTGTGCATTTAAAAAAAAACCCAAACAACTCTTTATTATGGGTCGGTTCAAGATTTAGTCAGAGTAGACCTACTGAAATCAATGGATTTTTTTTAATTTCAGTGTGTCTACTTTAAGTATGACTAAAGCTGGCACCAACCCATGGTTAAGTTTTATTTTTAGCACCTTTCATTTCTCCAGTGGCCAGGCGTTCCAGTTTGTTTCCTGCTTGCTGTCAGGGCCAGTGCTACCATTAGGCCAACTAGGCAGCTGCCTAGGGCGCAGGGCTAAAGGGGGCGCCAGAAACACCGGGGGGGGGGGGGAAGCGCTAAAATGCATATTTTACCAAGTTTGTTTTACCAATCATATCCTGACTTGTAGTAGATGGAATTTCACAATTGACTTTTATTTCATAATGGGCATAGGGCTGGAGGGAGGGAAGGCTCAAGTGGGAGGGGGGCCCACTAAATATCTGATCTTGCCTAGGGCACCAAACTGCCTTGCACCAGCCCTGCTTGCTGTGTACCAGTTTTAAAACTGCTTTAAAATTGTTTAGGCCCCAGTGGAGATATCGTCTGGGATTTAATCCCCAAGTTATATTGGGGAGGGGAGTAGTTCCTGCTTCGCTTCGTTTTGTTTTAGTGTCCCCTTTTGTGGTTGATAGATTTTGTTTCGATGAGCAGTATCCTTGTGTGGTTTCTGTTTTGGTGGCCCTTTTTCATATTGATTTAAAATGGTTTTAAAACCCTTTCCTTCACAAAGCACATAGTTAAACTATGGAATTTGCTACCACAGGATGGTGTTATGGCCACTGATTTGGATGGCTTTAAAAAGAGATTAGACAAATTCATGGAGAAGACTATCAATGGCTACTACTGATGGCTATGTGCTGCCTTTCTCACAACCATAGATCATTTAGTGACTTCCTGGCTTTTGTACAGTTTTCCCATTCCTGGAAAATTGAAATGCCTCTTCCAAGGCTTAGTTGCTAGCAATAACAGCTTTAAGCCATAATATACTGACTTGGGGGGTGGGTGGGTATTTTTGGCCCACTTCCTTTACTGCCGCCCACCACTGGAATGTGGCCCCTGAGAGCTTCTCCGAAATTGAATTCAGCCCTTGGCTTGAAAGATGTTCCCCACCCTGGTTAACTGATTGGTAGAGTTAGTTGTATTGAAAACTTAGTTATGATAGTTAGGATCTCTTGAAATGTAACTTTGCAAAAGATTGTAACTGCTGAGATTTTGAGGGTTGGGGTTGGAACTGGAAAATGTTTGATTGGGCTGCCGTCGCACAAGCAATTTGCAAGAAAAAGTGTTAGGCCCTAGAACGTTCTGGCACATGACTCTTTCCCCCCCCTTCTTTTTCCTGTAATGCAGCCCTTCTGTCACAAAGCAGAAACCTCATCCTTCTTGCAAAACTTTTGAATTCTCCAGAACAATTCCTTAGGCTGGATGGTAAGCAAGCAGAGCAAGGAGAGGAAAATGTGGGCTTGCTGCTGAAGCCACAGAGTCTGCATTTAGTCTCAGACTCAGTCTTAAGATGGAGGGTGCTTCCAGATGAACGGCTTCTAGTGCTACCAGTCAAAAGACATTGTGTGCAGCTATTCCATCTTTCCTTATTAAATGGTTTTTGTTGGGGATTGCTAAAAGAGCTGGGAGAGGATATTATGAGATATTATCTCTCCCCTCTTGCGTTTG
The DNA here is from genome assembly GCA_021292165.1 of Shinisaurus crocodilurus. Classification (NCBI taxonomy): domain Eukaryota; kingdom Metazoa; phylum Chordata; class Lepidosauria; order Squamata; family Shinisauridae; genus Shinisaurus; species Shinisaurus crocodilurus. Next base: position 15,093,688 of record CM037881.1, read on the forward strand.
CAAGCACAGCAGCGCAGACCCCCAACTACAGTGGAAAAATGTGAGCGTGCGGAGCTGCTGGTTAGAGCAGGATCAGCGATTAGTGGGTACAGACTGCCCTTCTGGGCAGACTGGATCTTTACCCGGCTTCCCCCTTATACTACCAAAAAGCATACCAATAAGACAAACAGTCTTTTGGAGGTTAAAAACAGAGTTTATTTTGGTGTTTATTTTGGTGTTTGGGAAAGTGCTTTGTGCTTTGATTTCACTACCTATGCATGTTTTAAATGCCTCCTTCCATCTGTTCACTTACATATTTTACAGGAAAGGCTTTTGTTCTTTTTGAGACCAGCCTGGAGGACCAGAGAGGGCTGAGCTGAGTTTTTTTTAGCTTTGATTTTTGCAGGAGTGTCTCTCTCTCTCTCTCTGGTGGATCTGCTGTGGGGACAGTGGGCTTTGTTGCTGTTGGCATGTTAAGTGTCTCTATACTCACCTTGTTGTATATGTGTAATCAGGCACAGTTCTTAGACATGCCTTAGGTGCCCAAACTGGGGAAGGTGTTTCCCTGGAACTGCCATAGATAGCTGCTTGGGGAATTACGGCATGCATCACAATATCCTGCCACAAGATGGGCCTTCCTTTTCTTATTGGGAAGGCCCCAAGGGACAGGCTTTCTCTGGTGAAAGCCACAGCTTCCTCATCCCAGCCTGCCGAATCACTTGCCGCCACCCCCCCCTTCTTCTTGCTCTTGCTCTCCCTTCATCTTCTCCCCACCCCCTTTCTCCATCCCCTTCCCCCAAGAAAGCAGGTGCCCTTCTGTCCTTTGCTTTTACACAATAGCCCTGGACAGGCAGGGCTCACAAAGGCTCAATGGGGATTGATTAATAGCTCATTAACCAGTGCCTGACCTCCATATCCTTGGCAGGGAGAAAATGCACACAGGGTCAGGTCCCAGGTCAGAAAAGGATCAATGCCTCTTATTGATAGCGACCCTCTTTTTTTCAGGCAGTGCAGCTGGGAGGGGGCGGCCCTTGGGGGATGGTAGGTAAGGGTCGGTCCTGTGGGGAATTTGAATCCTATGCGCCTGAGAGCAGCTTTAAATATTACAAGCTGCAGGTTCTCCATGCCTTTTTGGGGTAACAGTCAAAAGCTGAATGTGTGCATCTCCTGTCGTCATGTGCAAGCTACATACACAGCAAGAGTTCACTCATTTACATTCTGGGTTCCTGCGTGGAGATAAATGAATATGAATTTACACGCACATGCATGCACGCACGCACATGCACACCAACTTCTGAGGCCCTCTTCCAGGTGTCTTCTCTGAGGGAGGTTCAGAGGACGGTGACAAGGGAGAGGGCCTTTTCAGTGGTGGCCTCCTGGAACGGAGCATTCTGGAATGCTCTCCCCAGCGAGGTCTGCTGGGCACCGACATTGCCATCTTTTCGGCGCCAAGTTAACACTTTCCTCTATTCCCATTTGATGGTAAGGCTAAGGCCTTTGATACTGTAGACCGTACAGCTCTCTGGACTATCCTTATGAAAATTGGATGCCCCAATAAATTTGTGAATATCTTGCGACTTCTCCATGACAACATGACGGCAACGGTTTTGGACAACAACGGCTCTCATGGTGCTCCATTTAAAGTGGGATCAGGTGTTAAACAGGGATGTGTTATCACCCCAACATTATTTGTTATTTTCATCGCCATGATTTTACATCTTGTCAAGGGGAAACTTCCCACTGGTGTGGGAATTATATATCGAACAGATGGAAAGCTTTTTAATCTCAGCAGGCTGAAAGCAAAAAGTAAGGTAATTACAACCTCCACTGTGGAACTTCAGTATGCTGATGATAACGTGGTCACCGCACATTCAGAGGATGATCTCCAAACTATCCTAAATGCTTTTGCAGAAGCATACGAAAAACTTGGTCTCTCACTTAACATAAAAAAAAACCAAAGTGCTTCATCAGCAAGTGGAAGCTAACCCTTTGGTGATGCCATCTATCCAGCTTGGCGGGACAATACTGGAAAATGTCGATCATTTTCTCTATCTTGGCAGCTATCTTTCTGTTACAGCTAACATCAACAGTGAAATCCAGCATCGTTTGAGCTCCGCAAGTGCCGTGTTTTCTCGAATGAAACATAGAGTGTTCGAGGATTGGGATATTTGTAAGAAGACCAAAACACTGGTTAATGAAGCCATTGTATTACCAACTTTATTGTATGCCTGCGAAACATGGACTATCTATAAACGTCACTTCCACCTCCTTGAAAGATTTCATCAACGTTGCCTCCGGAAAATCCTGCGAATTACTTGGGAAGATAGGTGAACAAATGTCAGTGTACTGGAAGAAGCAAAGAGTACTAGCGTTGAAAAAATGATCCTTCAACGCCAACTTCAGTGGACCGGTCATGTTGTTCGAATGCCTGACTGCCGTCTCCCAAAGCAGTTACTTTATTCCCAACTCAAGGATGGAAAGCGGAATATCGGTGGTCAGTATAAGAGGTTTAAAGATGTTCTTAAGGCTAATCTAAAAAAATGCAATATAAACATCGAAAACTGGGAAGCTCTGGCCCATGAACGATCTTCTAAATGGAGGTTGGCCTTTCACAAAGGTTCTATGGACTTTGAAGAAGCCTGAGTACAAGGTGAAAGGGAGAAACGTGCTAAGCGAAAAGCACGTCAAACGAATCCTTTACAGGACCATCTTCCATCTGGTAACCTGTGTCCTCACTGTGGGAAGCTGTGTGGATCTAGAATTGGCCTCCACAGTCACTTACATATCCATCGCTAGAGTCTACACAATCTTCTTTAGAATTTCCTCCTTTTATCCTGGAAGACAATCTTACTCGGTCATGAGTGATCGCATGATGATGATGATGATGATGATGATGATGATGATATGAGGAGCTGTTTTAATGCATCAGTTGAGTGTGTTGCTTGGACAACTCTCTTGTAGTAGCCATGGCATTCCCCCACTCCCGATACATGTTTGCCAATGCTTCCTCCAAATTAGATACATTCAACAGGAGGAAAGGACTTGAGATAAATACAGGCTGCAATGTTTGCAACTTTTATACTTATTATCTGAGCTTCTGTTGATTGATACAAGCATTCCCTAGCTATTGGCTCTGCTGCTGAGGTATTATGGGGTGCTTATAAGATTGCAACGGCTCTGTAGGTGTTGTTGTTGTTTTAAACATGGAGCCTAAGGAGATAAAGGGGTGTCTGTAATAATGGTTGCAGAGAAGGGATACCAATGCATCAAGTAGTGTGAATGGGTGGGTATTCTTCAGAAAGAGAATTCACATGATTGGGATGTGTGGGTAGTGTGAAAACATGTGCTTGTGTGGAAATGAATGGAGGAATGGAACGAGCAGAAATAGTAATATGTAAATTGTTTTCGGTTTCTATAAACTTTGGACTAGTATTTCTCTATTTCCCCCTATTTCTACACTTTCTCTTTTCTTAACGGGAAGAAAAACTTTGGTGTGGTTACAATGACTCGGTTCAGACAACTCGATAACCCACATTCAAGGGTTGAGTATGGGTTGAATGTGGGTTGTTGTTGAAACGTTATGGACAGTGGGCTTTCTGACCATTTTTTCTTGCACAGTTTTTGTACAGTTCTTTCTTCTCCCCCCTTTATGTTTATGGGGAATTTGAATCCTATGCGCCTGAGAGCAGCTTTAAATATTAGGAAGGTCTCTATGAGAAATCTATCTGGAGTGTCTCCTACTAGCTTCATGTCAGCTTTGAATCAGGAGACTTTACGACTAGAGATGAGGGGTTTACCTCTGGGGGGGGGCTCGTCTTGCCTCTCCTTGGCGAGCAGCCCCCCCCGTAGCCCAGATTCGACGTGGTGCGGAGTGATTCTCCGCCTGCTTTCCACGCTGCTTGGGCAGCTGCGCCGGCAGCGCAGGGTCCCGTCCCGTCATTTCTGGCTGGCTTAAGCCCTGTTGCCCTGGTTTCTACGCCAAAACCACAACGCGGGATTCTGCCGCGTCGGCGCAGGGTCCCGTCGCGTCACTTCCGGCCAGCCAGAAATGATGCGGGCCATGTGGCGAGAGCCTGTGCGGTGCGGCGGCTGGTGGAGCAGCGGACCGAGCAAGTGGGAAGGTAAGCCCGCGATTATTGGGGGGCTGAGAGTGCGGCCAATTTTGGCCTCATTCCAGCCCCCCCGATATTCTCAGTACCATCCCTATTTACGACCAATTTTGGATTGGTCTCAGCCGCAGTCTGTACCATTTAACAGTACAGTGCAGGTCAGCTCAGTAGATGAGCTGACTGCCGCTTTTCGAACGGCTACTTACTGCCGCTTTAGATCACTTGGCTCCTTCTACCTGCCGGAAGGGAGCTGCTCGCCCTTGGTTGACACAGGAGCTTAAGAGCGAGTGAATTGCTCTTTGTTGTTTAGAACGGCAGTGGAAGCTAGCCCCATCGGAAGGTTCCCATCATCTTCTAAAATCTGCATTGGGAAGATACTTTGCAAATTTGGATAAGGCTAAGCAGACTTTTTATCAGTCCAACATTTCAGCGCAGGCACACAATCCCGAGGTGACTGTTTAGTATCTTTAAGAGCTTATTGGCTCCAGAGCTGTCTAACTCTGTTTCAGTCACTGTACCAGTTCCCTCGGTTGATGCCTTAGCTGCTTATCTTTTCAAACAAATTCAAAAGATTAGCTTGGACTTCCCAACGGACTTTAGTCTTCCCCCCCTTTTCCTACTCAACACCCGAAGGACCGGTTTGAGTTCACCTGGGTTTCAGAAGAGCAGGTCCTTGCATGCAATAGTCTCTGCTTCCCCTCTAACTACAGCCCCTACTCATCCTTTCCTTTCTTTCCTTTATTCCAGTTTAGGTTCTTCCCTCTTGTCCTTCACGACCGGACTGGTGAACTGTTAGCTTATTACGGGCAATTTTCCAGATTCCTATAAGCACACTTTTGTTCGCCCTGTGTTGAAAAAGCCTTCCTTTGATCCTCTCTTGTGTGTGCCAATTACCGGCCCATGTCTCTCCTTCCTTTTTTGTCTAAAGTGTTGGAGAGAGTTTGCTCTCTCCCAACTGGCTCCCTATTTAGCCCGCTATGACTTCTCGGATCCATTTCAGTCTGGATTCTGGGCAGGATATCCAACCGAGACGGCACTTTCTCGAGTCTTAAAAATGACATCCTGGTGGCTAAGACCCAGCAACACTCTTCAGTATTGGTGCTGCTAGATCTTCCGGCAGCATTTGATACTTCGGATCACCGTATTCTTTTGTCACGGCTGATATCTCTGGGTGTCTCCGGCAATGCTATTTCTTGGTTTTCTTCTTATTTGGCAAATCACTCTTTTTCAGTTTCTTTGGGTACTAGAACCTCTCATTCTTTCCCCCTCACCGTTGGTGTCCCCCCACAGGGCTCAGTATTGGGCCCTGTTCTCTTTTCTCTTTATGCACTTCCTTTGGGTATGCTTATCTCTAGTTTGGGTTTTCAATATATTTATGCTGACGACACCCAGGTATACCAGTCTTTTCCTGAATTCAGTGACGAGGTTTGGTCCTCTCTGACGAGTTGTCTTTTGAACATCGCGTCATGGATGTCCTCTCATAGTTTAAAATTGAACATGGACAAGACTGAAGTCTTGGTTTTTCGTCCTGATCGTCCTGGCCATCCCCTGGTTTGTCCTCCCCTCCTTCTTCAGGACTGCCAGGTGACCCCTGTCTCGAGGGCCATCGATCTTTGGGTTGTGGTGGATGATCAGTTGTCACTTCGTCCATTTGTGAATATGACAGCAAAGACATGTGGCTTCCATCTTGCTAACATCCGACGGATCCGTCGATTCTTGACCCCGGAGGCTGCAAAGCTGCTTGTCCATGCTTTGGTCATTTCACGCTTGGTTTATTGTAATAGTCTTTTGGCGGGTTTGCCTTCTTCTTCACTTCGTCCCCTTATTTTGGTGCAGAATAGTGCTGTACATCCGGTTCTTGACCTGCCTCATTATTCCCATGTTTCTCATCACCGTAGAGCATTGCACTGGTTGCCGGTCAGGGCAAGGACTTATTTCAAACTTCTTGTCTTGACATTTAGGGCACTACGCTCTTCGCTTCCCGATTATTTGGCTGAGTTGGTCACATGGCACACACCTCTTAGGAGAACCCGATCTGCAGACTCAGGGTTTTTGGAAGTGCCTTGGATGAAGGTGGCAAATTCTAGGCTCTGGGCATTTTCTCATTTGGCTCCATGATTGTGGAACTCTCTTCCTTTACATCTTCGGATGGAATCGGAGTTGAGTAAATTCAAGCGTGACCTGAAAACCTATCTGTTCAATTTGGAGACATAGTGTTAGACTTAGTGTGAACTGGGTAATTGCTGAGATTTTAGTTTTATCGCTTGATGGTTTTAATTATTTGTTGTTGTTAATTTAAATTTACTTGGACTGTAGCCCATTTTAAGTATTTTAATGTAGTTTTAGTTAAATTGTAATGACAATTGTTTGATTTATTTTGTATACAGTCATGCCTTGGATTGAGAGCATAATTCATTATGCTATCCGGAAACGTGCTTGTCCGGAAACGTGCTTGTCCGGAAACGTGCTATTATCCGGAAACGTGCTTGTAATCCAAAACACTTATATCAAAATGAAATTCCCCCAAAAAAATTTGTACAGAGATTTTTAATTTAAAAATTAAAATACAAGTACTACAGTACTTGTATTGCAAGACGTCGCTTGTATATCAAGTAAAAAAATAAATAAATATTTAAAAATTTGCTTGTCTTGCAAAACGCTCTCAAACCAAGTTACTTGCAATCCAAGGTATTACTGTATTGTACTGTGCTCTGGTGTAGAGTGCAATATAAATTATTATTATCATCATCATCATTATTATTATTATTATTATTAAACGTGGGTTATTGGGAGGGTTCGCATGACACCCTAAACCCCTTGGGAATTTAAGCCACGCACTGTGGCTTAAATTCCCATGTGCCCGGCAGACGATCAGGCACAGCCTCCTCTTCCCCCCTCAGTCTTCCCGCTGGTATCCCAGGGGACTCTGCAGGAGCACGGAGAGGAGTGGAGCGGGGATGGCAGCTGCCCAGAAGTGCCCAAGCAGCACTTTTGGGCAGCTGTCAGAGGCTCCCCTTGCTGGGCATGGCTGCCGCTCAGCTGAGCAGCAGCAGTGCCCAGTAAGGGGAAGGGTTGAGCTGCCTGGTGCTGGGCTTCCTTTTGAGGAAGGAAGCCCAGCACCACAAGGTGGCTCATCCTCCCTCCCTTTGCTGGGCACAGCTGCCGCTCAGGTGAGCTGTGGCCATAGCCAGCAAGGGGAGGGGGGGATGAGGCACATTCTCCTGGGCCTACTCCCAGGTAGACCCAGGAGAATGTGACCCCCTTACTCACAGCACCTATGATCTCCTGGGTCTACCTGGGATCATGCCGTTGAGAACGGCACAGCGGACAGTGGCAGCGCCGCCACGCACCGCTTCCCCAAGTCCCAAGCAGGGCTTGGGGAGGTGTTGGGCTGCAGAACGGAAGCCGATGCTGCTTCGGCACTTTGGGCAGCTGCCATTGGCGCTTGCCGGGAGCCGCTTGGCAAGAGCGGCACGGGGGTTGTGGTGCTCTTGCCAAGCAACTTGCTTGTTGTGGGGCTTGCCCCCCCGGTGGGTCGTGCCGTCCAGGTTCAGATGACACACAGCAAGCCACGGAAGGTTAAGCAAACCCTACAACAAGTCATGGCTTGTAAGGGTGGCTTATTAGCCAAAATTAAGCCACCCTGACAACACCATCCTGGGTTCAGACAACACACTAAGCTTAGTGTGCCATGCAAACCCGGTCACTAATTCTTAGCCGTGGCTTTGAAGCCACCCTTCAAAGCCATGGCTTGTTCTAGGGTTTACTGTAGCCACCGTGGCTTAACGTGTTGCGTGAACCCAGCCAGGACCGGTGCAAGGCAGTTTGGTGCCCTAGGCAAGATCAGATATTTAGCGCCCCCCCATCCCACTTGAGAGCGCTGTATTTTTTTTCAAGGCGTTTCTGGCGCTCCCTTTAGCCCTGCGCCCTAGGCGGCTGCCTAGTTGGCCTAATGGTAGCACCGGCCCTGAACCCAGCCAGTGTGTTGTCTGAACCCAGCTGTGCTAACAAGCCATGGCTTGTTAACCATGAACAACCCATGAAGAGAAACCATGGTTTGTTGTTGGGTTGTGAACTGTGGGTTGTTCATGGTTAATAAACCATGGTTTGTTATCTCAGCTCGGTTCAGACAACACGATAACCCACGTTTCAACTACAACCCACACTCAACCCATACTCAACCCTTGTGTGTTGGTTATCGTTTTGTCTGAATCCAGTCAATGTATGGTTTACCTTGTAATATCAAATGTGGATGTATAGATTGCAATTCTTTTGTAATAGAAAATTAGTGACGTGTATTGGAAAAAGAAATCTGCATCTCAAAACCCACATTTTGAATTCTTTACAGTTTCAAGCTTATTCAAAATTTCAAACATTGTAATTGCTAGATGATTAGATGTGACTGCATCTGAAACAATGATCAAGGTGGCTTGGTGTTTTTTCTGTAGGGGACAAGAAAGCTGAGGCAGCCTCATCACTCCACTGTCCTGTGTGTCAGCAGGAATTGCAGTGTGCTGAACTGGGGGATCACCTGCAGTCTGAGATTGAGAGACTGAGTCACCTGCTGGACAGGTAAAGAATTGTGCCATGAGACATCAGGAGTCTCCTACATGATAATGAGGCCTCCATTTCCAAAACCGGTTGTTGCTGGACGCTTGGGTCAGGTATCGTGAGATTCAGTCCTTGTATTGTGTTGCATACATGAGTTGATTAATCAGGCTGATTTTTATTGATTGATTGATTGATTGATTGGTTGTATTTTTAAATTGCCCATCTAGCCGGTACCCGGCCACTCTGGGCGACGTATAACATACGATAAAACAAAACAGATTAAAATACACTTAAAACAGTATAAAATGTTAAAATCCTAACCCACCCCATATTCCCGCCTGAAAAGCCATGTTTTTAATGAACGACGGAAGCTCATCAAAGAGGGGGCATGGCGGAGGTCACTGGGGAAAGAATTCCACAGTTTGGGGGCCACCACAGAAAAGGCCCTTTTCCTAGTCCCCTCCAGCCTGGCTGCTCTGGCTGATGGGACAAGGAGAAGGCTGTCCGTGGCAGATCTTGTTGAGCAGCCTACTTGATGTTGCTTGAGACGCTCCTTGAGATAAACTGGACCGGAGCCATATAGGGTTTTAAAGGTCAAAACCAACACCTTGAATTTGGCTCGGCAAACAACTGGTAGCCAGTGCAGCTCCTTGAGCACTGGAGTGAGGTGATCACGCCGGCGGCTGCCTTTAACGAGGCAAGCCACAGCCACTGCGTTCTGTACCAGCTGTAGCTTCCGAACCGTCTTCCAGAGTAACCCCATGTAGAGCACATTACAGTAGTCAAGGCGAGAGGAGACCAAGGTATGAACCACTGAGGAGACCAAGGCATGAACCACGGATGGGAGCAGATGATTAGGAAAGTAGCGGCATGCCTGTAAAATGAAATAGAGCATGATTTTGCATCTCTGAATACTGCTTATTCTTTAATACAATTAAAAACAGCTGCAACAACAACAGCAGGCATTCAGTGATTTGTAGGATATTGGGGCAGATTAGTAAAGTTAACTCTTCCTTCCATCCCTTCGTCCTTTTTGCTGAAATTAATAGGGATGTCCACGAACCTGCCGGGGTGGGCTGCCTCTCTGCCGCTGGGACTCTCCACGGTGCCGCCCCCCCGCCTCGATCTTCTGAGCGGCGTGGAGCAGTTCTCCGTGCTGCTTGAGTCGCTGGTGCTGGTCCCGTCATGTCACATCCGGCCCTGGAAGTGACGTGACGGGACCCTGTGCAGGCGCATTATGTCGCACGGGGGTCCAGTGTGTCTGTGCAGGGTCCCGTCGCGTCACTTCCGGGGCCGGATGTGACGCGATGGGACCGGCACGGGCGCTGCGCCATGGAGAGGCGAGCCGCTGCTGGGCCCAGGTAGGCCCGCGCGAGGCAAACGGTTACATCCCTAGACTTTTCTCCACGATGGTTGCTATCTATTTACCATTGGTCTGTATCTAAACGTGACCATGAGCAGCTAGGACACAATTCTCTGGGGATTCTTGAATGAGCTGTCTTTACAGCAAATGAAGTAGGCTTCTGTCCATTTCAGTGGGAGTCATGCAGGATAAAATTCTGGAGGAGTCACTCCTGACAACCTAAAAGATTAGTCAGAGCTGAATATTTAGCTCGTTGGCAACAGTTAAATAGTTCTCGTTGGCAGAAGAAGCAAAGAACAGAATCAGGAATCTATACACATTTTAGTGGATATATTGCAAAAGGGAATGCTTTACAGAAATACAAGAATGATTTAAGGGGTGGATAATGAGTTCAGTAATGGGCGACTTCTAGAAAACAAGCAATTCAATTTTAATCCAAAAGTAGGTTAAGTGACAACCTGGTCAGAATGAGGATTTATGCTAGCCGGATAGCCTTCTAATCTGGCCATGAGATCCAGTGAATGGAAATTAAAGATACAAAAACCTGCTACAATGGATTTTATTTATTTATTCATCGTTATTTATTAAAATATTTATACCCTGCCTTTTCCATAAAACCCTTCAGGGCTGTTTAGGCCACTGTATCTCAGCCCAAAGGTTTTCTGAAAAAGCCAGTGTGGTCCATACACTGGAAGGTGTGTAGTGAGGTAGACATGTGACCTTGTTGGAGAGGCCATTCCACAACTTAAGTGCAGCACTCAGAAAGACCCAGACATGCATCCCCATCTGCCCTACTTCCAGATAGTGGCGTGGGGGATGATCTCAGGGCTTTGGTTGTTGAACAAAGTCTCCAGACAGGTTTGTATGAGAGGAAGTGGCCGGTGGTGGCCCTTAAGATATCCTAATCCTGGGCCATTTGGGGCCTTAGAGGTTAAGACAAGCACTTTTGGGTACGCCGGCTCAGTTTGTCTGAGTGTGGAAAGCTAAGCAGGGTCAGGCCTGGTTATTACTTGGATGGGAGACCCCTCCTATAGTTTCCTGCATTGAGTAGGGGGTTGGGCTCAATGGCCTTGTAGGCCCCTTCCAATTCTATGATCTATGAATCTATGAATCTGGTTGCAAACAGATAACCTGGCTAGACAGCACTGATGTCATATGTTCAGAATGCCTCTTCCCAGACAACTGTCTGGCTGCTGAGTTCAGAACCTACTTATGCTGCTGAACACTCTTTGGAGACAGCCCCATGTAGAGTGTGTTGCATTCCTGGAGGTAATTGGAACATAAATTAATTACCTCCCTAGAGAGGAAACAGAGAGCTTCGGCTGCTGGGCAGTGTACACAAGCAATAATAACAGTAATATTAATAATAATGGATGACTGTGGCCAGATCCAGTTTTTTGAGGAACAGATGCAGCTGGTACACCACCCAAAGCTCCTGAAAAGCACTCTCAGACACTGCTGCCACTTGGGCTGGCATCCAAGAGCATGGCTGGCTGCAGAAGCAATCAGCTCTTGAGAATCATTTCCTTGAAACATGTTGGACACTTGCTTTCTATTTCAATTTTTCCACATTATGAATTCCAACTCCAGTATCAGAGGAACTTGCTGGGGAACATGGGCAGGAGGGTGCTGTGGCACTCCTGTCCTGCTTGTGGGTTTCCCGTGGGCAGCTGGTTGGCCACTGTGTGAACAGAATGCTGGACTAGATGGACCCTGGGTCTGATCCAGCAGGGCTCTTCTTACATTGCTTGAAAGACAGGGCAGTGTACATGGGGTTATCCCCCCCCCCCCCCCAGTAACCCTCTGAGGTAAGTTAAAAAAGAGTAACTGGTTCAAGATCAGCCAGATCAGGATCAAACCAGGCATGATAGTGGTAGACCTGCATGCAGAACTGGGTCTGCGGCTAAACCGTTATAAAGTAATGGGGGTGGGTGGGTTGAAAGCACAGCATGGGGGTATGGGATGGGGAGGTGAAACCTCCACCCCATGTGCTTTCCCCCTGACCTTCCCATGCTGCTATTTTGTATTGCTTTTGCTGCGTGGTGGGATAGAGAGAGGCGCCTTGAAATGGATGCCAAAATAAGACCAATGTGCCATTTGGGTTGCGTGGGCATTTGGGCAGGTTGAGAGTGTTAGTAATCTATCTTCAGAAGAGGAAACGGCTCCCATGCAAAAGAGAAGCAGTTTCATATGTCATCACACCTACAGTAAGACAGCTGATTTAGTGGAACGTTGATATTGTATCTACATTCATAAGATGCCGACATAAGAATGACCATCACAGATCTGGAAATAAAGCAGGGTTTAATCTGTACTTTTCGGAAATGATTGCTAGTAGTTGCAGTTGTGTGCTCTCCCTCTCATGCCATGTTTGACTTATGTCTGAAGGGGGTAATATATCTCTCTTCTGTCATTGTGTGTGTGTGTGTGTGTGTGCGCGCGTGTGCGTGCAATGTGTGTAAGAATGTTTCTATGGCCTGGTTCACACATAACGAGAAGCCACCACAGGTGAATTTCCCTGAACGGTGGCTGCCATTTTGAATATTCAGGGTGCAGGAGGGGTGTGCCATAGCTTCTCATTACACGCAAGGCTGGGTTGTTGGGGTGGTTGACAAGCCACCTGCAACCCTAAAACATCCCATGGGTTCTGGGTGGCTTGTCAACCACTCCAACAACCCACCCTCGCCAGGTTCACACGTAATGACAAGCTATGGCATGCCCTCGCTGCGCCTGAATACTCAAAATGGCGGCCACCACTGCAATGAGAAGCCCCGCAGGGAAATTCACACATGATGGCTTCTCCTTATATGTGCACCAGGTCAATGTATGTTTATGATACCTGTGTGCTGTCTGCTGTATAGAGAAAGCAATAAAGCGATATCTTTGTATTTGTAAATAGGGTATTATGTTACATACCACTGCATTTTGGTGATTGATAGATAGATAGATACTTCACTTCAGATCATACCATTACACCTCTGGGTAGAGAAAGCTTGAAGGCTTTTGCACACCAAAAGAAATGATCTTTGCCTTAGGGCTTCTCAGCCTCTCAGAGAGCTTTTGTTCAAAGAAGCTATCAGAGCTGCAGGACAGGGAGGAGAGTCTGCAACCACATATCTTCCTTGAGGCTAGGATAAATTTTACTGATTATAAGCCATGGGAGGTTGTGGTGTTGTGTGAACCTGCCGTGGCTTATTCGGGGTGGCGTATAAACCTAGCTTCTGGCCTTATAAGCCAAAGCCACCCCGACAGGCCATGGCTTGTTGTAGGGCAGTGTTCTCCAACCTTGGGTCCCCAGATGCAGGGATGGGGACTCGGACTCCAGGACTCTACTCGTGAGTCGGACTGAGTCCCCCCTCTGACTCGAGTCAGACTCGAGTCCCAATATTTTTAAATGGGACTCGAGACTCGACTCGGGACTCGAGACCAAGGACTCATGTTCCAAAATCATGTTCCTCAAATGCATTATGGATAGGTTTTAGGAAGTACAGCAAGTTTATTTTTTAAAATCATTTTCCTAAAATGCAACCTTTCAGACATTTTGGGTTTGGCTGCCTCTGCCTGCCTGTTTGGGATTCCCTGCCTCCTCTGCCTGCCTGGTCTCTTCTTAACCAGTTCCACAGTTTGAATTGTCCAAGAGAAAGGCCTCTGCTTGCCTGCTTTGGGGTTCCCTGCCTCCTCTGCCTGTCTGGTTATTTTGGGTTTGTCTGCCTGGTCTGTTCTTGCCAAAATCAGTTGCAGAGTTTTGAAATAAAAAGGCACACTTGTGCCTAGAATTTATTTAAGCCACACATCTGAAATAGCCTTATTTTGTTGGGAAACCCCCCCATTGATTTTAATAGGGACTCGTGGAGTCAGCTTTAGGAGTGACTCGTGAGTCACCATTTTCGACCAAGAACTTGGACTCGGGTCCAAAGACTCGTGACTCGAAACCAAGGACTCTTCAACATCCCTGCCCAGATGTTTTTGGCCTACAACTCCCAGCATGCCCCAGCCAGCTACGCCCCTTCCAACTCTATGATCCTATCCTATGAAGAAAGCTGATTTCATAGGCTTGTCTCTATTTGTAAGCAACTTCAAGGAAACAAAGGAATGTGCATGTCTCAACTCACAATGCAGAGGAGGTCAGGGCTTATGAGAGCTCAGCCCTGGAATCTGTTTTCAGTACAAGGAGGATAGAGTACTAGCATAAATAAAACAATTCAAAAAGTACCTCTGAACATGTGCAGAGCTCAGACTACAAGTGTAGCACAAGCAAAATGCAGAAAGTTACAGTGTTAATTCTGAGAAAATAGCATGTATGAAGGGCTGCTGCTTACACCAGCCCTGCAAGGTAGGCCACAGTACCAACTTACCCCAGGACTGCCACCCACCTCCCCGGTTCCCTTACACCAACTTGGTGTAGCAGCCCACCCTTACAGATAGAAAAGGAACACACACAGCTATTAAGATGGAGACTTGATTAAAACAAAAATTAAAGGTTAAGCAGTGTAAGGTCTCCAATGGTCCCCTATAAGAAAGGGCTAAAAGAAGGTAGGGGGAAAGGGGTGAGGTAGGTTGTTGTGAGGAAAGAGGAATGGGAATAAAAAGGGACTCTAAAAGATTATCTAAAACAAACCCCAAAAGTCTGCAAAGAACTGCTTGAGCCAAACCAGGCCTAGCTTCCCCAGCTATCCTGCAATCCCGGCATACCTGAACTCCCGCAGCATCCAGGGCCTGAGGAAGAACCCAGAGCCTTCCTAACCCAACTCCTTTATCCAGAACTAGCCCTCTCTTCCCGCCCAAGCTCCACCAATCCCATCATCCTGCTAGGCAGAACTTTCTCTCCTGATCTCCAAAGGAGGATGCCCCTGCCCCCAGGGCCGGTGCTACCATTAGGCCAACTAGGCAGCTGCCTAGGGTGCAGGGCTAAAGGGGGCGCCAGAAACGCCTTGGAAAAAAATACAGCGCTCTCAAGTGGGAAGGGGGGGGCGCTAAATATGTGATCTTGCCTAGGGCACCAAACTGCCTTGCACCGGTCCTGCCTGCCCCCTCCCAGCTGCGGGCATTTTCGCATGACTTCATCCCAATTAGCTCTGGCCTTGATATGCAGCTCTGCAGATACCTTGTTGTCTCCCAGGTGCCGCCAACCATCTCACGCTCCCCAAGGACGCCTGACACATTCCAAGGAAGAGCAAGAGAACAAGGGTAAAAGAAATCAGAATCAACAGGCCTGTGGCTTACGCTGGCTCAGCTTGTCTGAGTGTGGAAAGCTAAGCAGGGTCAGGCCTGGTTATTACTTGGATGGGAGACCCCTCCTCTAGTCTCCTGCATTGAGCAGGGGGTTGGACTCGATAGCCTTGTAGGCTCCTTCCAGCTCTATGAAATCTATGAAACTCAGAAGGGAGGGGGGAACTCAGCCCAACTTTCGCCATGTCCCATCTTCACAGCATGGATAGGATCAGGCTGTTCAAGTAATTACTTATGGGTAAATGAAGCAAGAAAAGGAGGGGGTAAAACATTCACAAACCCATAGAATATACTAGCGGCCTATAGCAAAGTTTGCCCTCACCCAACTCCAGCATCACCATTGCACAGCTGTCTCATACAATTTAAAGCTTTAATTTTTTTAAATTTATAGTCCTTGTGCAAGCCTGTTCTTTTGGAATATCACTAACATACATTTATATTTATTTATTTATTTATTTTTAAAAAACACAACACTGCAAAAAACATTCACAAACCCATAGAATATACTAGCGGCCTATAGCAAAGTTTGCCCTCACCCAACTCCAGCATCACCATTGCACAGCTGTCTCATACAATTTAAAGCTTTAATTTTTTTAAATTTATAGTCCTTGTGCAAGCCTGTTCTTTTGGAATATCACTAACATACATTTATATTTATTATTTATTTATTTATTTTTAAAAACACAACACTGCAAATTTAAGCAGGGGATCTCAGTACTGCATTCCAGGAGTGAAGCTGGAAAGGAAACAATTAAGTGCCTAATAATGCCCCTTTGAAGAGCTCAAAGGAGATGTATTAGTTTCTTTTTAAGAGACTGAACAAATTCCTCTCCCCTGCAACATAAAAAAGCCTCAGTCCCACCTGCACACTGCATCACCACCACTGCAAAGCTGTCTCACACAATTTCAAACATTTAAATGTTTGCTTATAGACACTGCACAAGTCTGTTCATCTGGAACACCACTAGCGTAAAAAAATAATAATAATAATGCACAAAAGCAGACTACGAAGTTAAGTAGGCGATTTCTCTTCCGGCGCTGAACACATTTGACCAGGTTCTCATGTAAGGAGAAGCCACCATGGGTGAAGTTCCTATTGCTGTTAGGGTTGTAGGTGGCTTGTCAACCACCCCGACAACACCCTCACCAGGTTTACACGTAACGAGAAGCTATGGTACGTCCCCTGCTGCGACCCAAATATTCAGAATGGCGGCAGCTGCCACAACAATAAATCACATGGGGAACTTCACCCGTGGTGGCTTCTTGTTACATGCATACCGGGCCATTGCATTCGTGGAGTAAAGCAGCAAAAGAAACGATTAAGTGGCTGCTAGTGTCAGTTTGAAGAACTGGAAGGAGCTGCAGGACGTGGCTCTACAACAGGAAATACAGTCATGCCTTGGATTGAGAGCATAATTCATTCTGGAAACGTGGTTGTAATCCAAAACACTCTTAGATCAAAACGAAATCCCCCCCAAAAAATGTGTACAGAGATTTTTAATTTAAGCCGTACTACAGTACTTGTATTGCAAGACATCGCTTGTATATCAAGTCAAAAGAAATTAAATAAATATTTAAAACTTTGCTTGTCTTGCAAAACGCTCTCAAGCCAAGTTACTTGCAATCCAAGGTATTACTGTACATGGCAAGCAATCGGGAAAGGAGGGGCATCTCCAAGATGTCATGCACCATCCCCAGGGACAACTCCTCCCATCCTGCTTCCATTCTGCATTTTGTTGTTCACACCATCAAAGAAAATGTGTAGCTGTTCTGCTCTTTCCCTCCTTAACCGATTTTCCGTGTTAAGCAAAAAGTCAGGAGAATTGCTGGGAAAACACAGAGAGATTACGAAAGGATGATGATGCTGTCGTCTGGGCCACCTGTGAAATGTGAGCGAATGCACCATGGAGATTCCTCAATAAATCCTTGTCTGGAAAAGCCCTTGGTTTACGGTGCAGGTGGCAGGCTATGGTATGGCCATGGCTTGGTAGGAGGGGATGGTTGCCAAACGCAGAGGTTCCTCATCCTCCAGACCTCCCCCCCCCCAAAAGAAAACCCCGTCCAGCCTGAAACTCACCTATGACTAGGAATAAAGTATACATTTGCAATAGGTTAAAATCAATCAATCAATCAATCAATGATGGGAACAAACTGTCTAAAGCTGGAAAATAACAAGTCGTGGGAAGGATCAGTTTGTGACCTTCTGGCCTTACCCATAGTTACCTTCTCCATTTTCTCTTCACAGGGATGTCACAAGTGCTTCAGAGGAAAGCCAGAGGTCAGCTGAGGTGAGTTTGCATCCTGGCTCCCATTGCTAGGATTCCATACTCTCTCATATTTGACGGACGAAACTAGTGAAAAACGCATCTCAGGTCAGCTAGATAGAAGGATTTTGTCATAGAGCAAAAACAAGCAAGCCATGGAGGGACAGAGGGATTGTGCCCCAAACCCCTTGCATTCAGCCAAAGGTCTAAAAGGAGCCTCTATGTACGTACAGATCTTTGGCCAAACACACAGAAGGCAGGTGCAGAGCCAGTGGGTGCAAAGCTCCTCCCCAATCCATTCTGTGTATGCTGAACAGTATATATACCGCTCATCAGATTAATAAGGCAAAAGGAAGTATGACTATGCCTGGAAAGCATAGAAGCGCTCATGAAGTATGTATTGCTGTAAAATAATCAAAATTATTCTTGTTTGCTCTCAGGGTGCTTCCAGACAAGGCTTTTAATGCACCATCACCCTGCCTCATTCACAGAATTTTACGGGAGGTCCAGAAATCATTGTCTTCCACTCATAACCATCATGTGTTTTTCCCACCGCTGCTTCCATCTTTTTTCTTAAATCCATTGAGGAGAAAAAGACGGAATAGCTGCACAATGCCTTCTGAGTGGTAGCACTAGGAACCCTCCATCCGTCTGGAAGCACCCTCAGTGTACTTGGCTTCAAAGCAGTGCCTGGAAGAAAAACCATCCTGAAATTTGGCAAGAAGTTCTTGTTGGAAATTTTGGTATAGCTAGAGGAACTATATCCTTCACAACACAGTCACCTGATCATGAAATGTAACATGAGAGAAACCCAGAAACTGCTGGTGCTTGGAGGGTTTGGGAGAGTAACACAGAATGATGACGCTCTTGATAGGCTCTTTAAATTGCACCAGGAGTGTCCCACTTAGATGACGAATTAAAGAAAAGTGTACTATACTGACGCTGCAAAAACTAAGCATCACACAATTTGAGGGAGCAAGTTGGAAGGAATCATGTGCAATATTCCAAGCCTGAAAGATATAAGCCCTATTCAATCGTCAAAAAATTGTAAGTGTGGACGCACACTGAGGCTTAGTCCCCTCCACCCACAACCTTCCCATGTTTACCCGGAGTCTGAAGGGAAAAATGAACTGCATCCACTTGAGTGCGGTTACAGAGCACCACACATTTATTTATTTTCCGACAAGGAACCCAAGGCGGCTTATATAATCCCCCTCCTCTCCATTTTATCCTCACAACAACCCTGTGATGTAGGTTAGGCTGAGAGGCAGTGACTGGCCCAGAGAACCCTGCCTTATCAGAGTACCTGGCTGCATGTAGCTCTGTAATCGCATTCGGGTAAATGCAGTTACATTTCCTCTTCAGACCTTTGCAGTAAACATGGGAAAGTTGTGGGTGGAAGGGGTGGGGCTGCTGCGAGTGTCCCCCTGTTTCCTTCCATGCTTACAATTACTGAATGCCCGATTAAGGCTATAATTGCCCCCACACGCAGGAATGTCATTTGTTTAGTACAGGGATCTGCAACAAGCAACAACTTTTAAACTCTTGTCAGTTCAACCCAAACAGTGTGTTTCCTGCAACATAAGGTGAAAGCTAGGAAGCCACACCTCCTGTGGTCTACTTTACATGGGCAACTCCACCCTGGCTCAAAGCTCCAGATAGACTGATCTATACTTCTCACTGGCCAGCCTTAAATCCTATGTAGGAGGCTCCTGACCACATCTTCCCCACATCCCCAGCAGGAGCAGCCATTTTCATGGAGATCATCTAGCACAGCCAGGAAGTGGAAATGAGGCCCAGGACTTGGGAGGGGCTGCAGCCAGCAAGGCTTCTAAAAAAATATAAAACTAGGAAGAAGAAAAAACCCTTGGCCACTTCATCTATTTAAAATAGGATAAGCCAACCCCCCAGCCTGCTTCCAATTCTCAGAAATTTATCTTCTCCTTTCCCCGCTCCCTGGACCTGCAAATGGTTTAAACAAGCTCAACTGAAAATGTTGGCCTAGCTCTAGATCTGGGTAACTGCGGATTTTTATACTTTCAAAAATGGGGGAATCAGCCATGGTGTGTTTCTTTGTCCCAGCAGTCTTAGGTGCAGCCCAAAACCTGCATAATGCTAGTATAGCTTAATGCACTTAAGTCTGCTATCTCCTCCTACACTCCATCATAACACTCACTGAATGCAGACCGTGTGGCTTCTGCATCAAGCCTCCTTCCCTCCCCAACACACACGCGTTTTCTCCTCCTTTCCCTCACTTTGTGTGAAGGACTGCCGCCAGTCCCTTTCTGCAAAATGGGAGTTCCGCGGCTTCACTGAAAGCCTGGAGCTCACCGCTTGCAATCCCTGATTCAGCTCGGGTCGTAAACACTGGAATTGAGCACTGAGTCAAAGCGAACTACGCTCAGGGTAAAAGGAAAGAAAGTTTATTGAATAGTAAACAAGAACAAATTGGAAAGGGAGATAAGGGGAATGAAATTGACAAGAGGAAATACATTGTTACACACAGTCAGAACTACAAAATAACAACTGAGAATCTACGCTGTTCTAAGCTAACATCAGAGAGTATACACTAGGCTAACCTAGCAACTAAGAACTTACACCAGCGTACCCAGGTGCTCCGCTTGGGGGTTGAATGTCCGGGCTGGCCTGAGCCGACGACCTGCTCTGTGCTTCAATGCACCTTACTTCCAACAAACAGCAGAAGTCCTGGTTGCTACTTTTACCCTCTCTCTTGCCCCCCCCTCGATCCCATGACCCCTCCCTCCGCTGACAGGACAAACCGGTTTGGCCAGGCAGGAGGGGGTGCGGTGGTTTCAGCACCACCTTGCCCATGGCCCATCAAAGGTGCTCGGAAAGGCGATTGAGGGTGCTTGGCGAACCATTGAGGGTGCTTGGGGAAGACCATCAGTATGTAAATGTGTCGCGGACCGGGCTCTTCTGCCCCGGGTAGAGATTATGCAGGTGGAATGTGGGGCAAAGTGTATGTTCTGTCAGGCTTTCTCTCCACACTTTGCTTAACATCCAGCCTGATAAAAGAGTTCTGGAGAACTTGTGCCCACTGTTTTGTGATGTTTTTTTATTGGTTCTATCAAAGGTATTGCCTGATTGTGGATTTTGTAATTTTTCCTGTGGACCGACACCTCTTTGTAATTTTTTTAAGTACAATCATGTTTATTTCAGAGAAGCACAGTTGGGATGCTGAAATTGTCATTCAATCCCCAGATACTGATTTATTTAAAATATTTTGGTGCTGCCCTTCACCAACACAGTTTCCAGAGCATTTTACTAATGTTGTTGATCCACTTATATCCAAGGGTTCCTTCAGAATTTTTTACTGTCGACAGGAAAGACTATTGGATCAATTTACCTGCAGCTGAGCCAAAAATATGTTGACGCGCTTCTTGCTTTGCGTGCATTCACTGAACATATTGATATGGGAAAATCTGTGAGGAAGACAAAGACATGGTGCTTCTGGGCCAAACTAGACATGTCTTTGATCACGTAGGTTTTGCATTGTGTAGCACTAGTTATCTGTTAAAGAGAAACAGAGATGCAATGCCAAACTACGCAATAAAGGCCATGTCTGGTTTGGCACTTCGTGCGTTCCTAGAGTGATGATGAAGCCATGATGCTTTTCAGAATTTAACAGTAAATGATGACTATCCATCTGGTGCAATAGCTGCAGAGCAGGCAAGATTAGTAGGCTTCAGATACAAATCAAAGATCCACTTGCATATACATGAACCGTGCTGGTTCCTGTATGCAAACCAACAAGCTCAAGCTAAACAATTTCCTTCTACATTGAGCTCATTAATACCCTTTATTCAGAGAGCTCAGTCTGTTACAAGACTGCTAACTCAGTGCATTGTGGGTCGCTCACAGCAGACATCACTGAACACAGCTATTGTGCGTTTTCAACATGGTGCACTGTTGTATTCTGTTGCACCTATTGCTTGAACTCTTGTGCTCACCATGTTGGATTGTGATTATAGACCAATATGATTTTTTTAAAAAAGCTGTTGTTTTTAAAAAGAACCCCATCTCACTGTTTAATCATTTAGATGACTGGATAAATGCATGTTCCAGTCATGACAAAGAGGTTACATTTCTCAATGTCTTAAATGACTGTGCCCTAGAATAGCTGGTCATGCAACCGACCAGAGGGGAGGCAACCCTGGATTTAATCCTGCCCAGGACCTAGTACGAGATGTAAATGTTGTTGAACCAATTGGAAATAGTGACCACAGTGCTATCAGATTTAATATATATTTAAATGGAAGATTGCCAAAGAAGTCTAACACAGTCACATTTTACTTCAAAAGCAGAAACTTCTCTAAAATGAGGGAACTGGTAAAAAGGAAGTTGAAAGGGGTAGTCAAGAGGGTTAAATTCCTTCAAAATGCTTGGAGATTTGGACTCAAAACCACAATAACAGAAGCTCAGATAGAAAGTATACCACAGGTTAGGAAAGGTAGTACCAAGTCCAAGAGGTCACCAGCATGGTTAACGAGCAGTGTCAAAGAAGCTATTAGAGATAAGAAGGCTTCCTTCAGAAAATGAAAGTCTTGCCCAAATGAGGAAAACAAAAGGGAGCACAAGCTTGCACAAAGGAGATGCAAGCAGACAATAAGAGATGCAAAAAAGCATTTGGAGGTGCATATTGCTGACATCAAGGATTAATAATAATAATAATAATAATAATAATAATAATAATAATAATAATAATAATAATAATAATATCATCATCATCATCATCATCATCATCATCATCATCATCATCATCATTTCTATACCGCCCAATAGCCAAAGCTCTCTGGGCGGTTTACAACAATTAAACCAGAATATACCAGAAGCAGGAAACCAACCAGGGAGGCAGTTGGACCACTGGACAATAATGGAGTTAAAGGAGTACTGAAGGAGGATAAGGAGATCATGGAGAAGCTGCATTATTTGTTTTCATCTGTCTTCACTGCAGAAGATACAGGACAGATGCCTGTGTCTGAAGTGATGTTTTCAGGAAGGAAGTCTGAGGAATTGAGGCAAATAGTGGTGACAAAAGACAAATTGGCAGTTAATAAATCACTGGGCCCCTTACTTTTGACAGCTGTCAAAAGTAACTGCTCCCGTAAATGGGGTGGGCTGCACTTTTCCACTTTCTCCAGCACCTAGAGCAGGGCTCTCCAACCTTGGGTCCCCAGATGTTGCTGGCCTACAGCTCCCAGCATACCCAGCCAGCATGGCTAATGGCAAGGGATTTTGGGAGTTGTAGTCCAGCAACATCTGGGGACCCAAGGTTGGAGAGCCCTGACCTAGAGGCTCAGGAGAGGGTGGAAGAGGTGGAGGACACTGAGAACTGTCAGGTCCAAACTTAAAACCTAGAGGATCTCACTGTGAAGGGGTTGATGTAGTCGCCACCCCCTTTTGCAAGCAAAGATCTTGTCACAGCTTTGCTTTGTGCTTGACAGTTGTCAAGTGAAAGCAAAATCACACATTTGAAGCCTGGCTTTGGCAATGCCCTTGGATATTGCCTGCTCTGACAGCAGGCACTTACCAGGACATTGACCAGGCAAGGCTTCACATTTTGGGTCGTTATAAAACCTTTTTTCTGCTGGTACTTCAGAGTCGTGCAAGTATACAACTTTGAAGTACCAACAACAACAAAATTAACGAAAACATTTGTGCACATTTCTGCTGCCTAGAAAATAATTTAAAAAATAGGTAGCAAACCAGTGATGCCCGCTCCAAAGTGCCACTTGGGCACAAGGTGCTGCAGCAGCTATCACTGGTGGTGGCCCAGGCAAGCTTGGCAAAAGCTGCTCACTCATCACTTCCCCCGACCCACAGTGGTGTTGGTTGCCCAGATTTGGACAACACAACAACCCCTCATGGGTCCAACAACCCCTAGAACAAGCCATGGGTTGGCAGGGTGGCTTGTTGCCCCCAAACAAGCCACCCTGTGGGAAGCAATCCAGGTTTGCACAACACGACAACCCACCGTGGCTAGTTACCCACGATGGGTTGCCGTGTCATGAGAACCCGGTCATAGTCTGCCTCTGAAACAAGAAGTCCTAGAGTTTCAATAAAGAAATGTTGTTCAGTATAGCATCCTTGAGAGTGGCTATGTCAGGAACACTCTAGGAAAACTGGATTTCAGTTTTTTTTAAAACTTACCCATTAAAATAATTCTTTTGTTAACTAGTAAAAGTTAACATCCTTTTATAACATTCTGTCATATTACTATGGAATTGTATTGTTTTTATGGAGTTTTAATGGAATTTTTATACTGTTTTTATGGAATTTTAGTGGAATTTTTATGCTGTTTTTGTGTTTGACAGATGTTTTTGTTGTATACTTGTCTGTTTGGTTGATTGTTATTTTGTATGCCGCCTAGAGTAGTGGTATATAGGTCGGGATATAAATTGAATTAATAATAATAATAATAATAATAATAATAATAATAATGGAGGTGGACAGCTGAAAAAAATTAACCAAAGTTTAATCTTTTAACTAGTTACTTAACTAGTTAATTCCCCATGACTGCTGATTTGTAACTCATTCTTTTGCACCAATAAGCTGCATTGTTGTGCTATTCCTGGTCCTTCTGTTATTTTCCCCCATGGTGGTCCTTCTTGTGGCTTCCTGGACCAGTGCTGGCTCCAGGTTTCTGAGGTCACTTGGGCAAAACACTCTCAATGGGCCCCCTCCCTCACTGAGTCTCCCTTCTCACCGCCATGGTCACCAGCTGCTCTTGCTCCTCATCCTCTTTCTCATCCTTGCTACCACTTGCTTGCTTGACAGGCAGGGAGCCAGGGAGCAAGCAGGCAGCAGCATCTCCTGCTCCCCCTTCTCACCACCACAATTGTCTGGGCCAGAACAAAAGGCACGTGAACAAGCAGGTTGCAATGATGAAGAGCTGCTGTAGCTCCAGGGGGCTAGTGGGACCCTGATGGGGTGTGCCGGCCCTGGCTGGGACAGTCCTTTTTTGCGGGGTTTTTTTTTAAATTTTTCAGAGCACATTAAGCCCTTCTTGTGCCACATAGGCTGGGAATCTCTGCTATAGACACTTCACTTATAACTGCTGCTGCCTTCCCAGTCTTTGTTGGAAATGAACTCCCTTCTTTTGTTTCCTTTTTTTAGTATCCCGCAGCCACAAATCTAGATGTCCCTGAGTCTCCCAAGATCTCACCACGCAGGGTCTCCGAGAATGAGCAGAAAGTAGCTGAGAGACAGCAGGTGAGTAGTCTGATTGTGGTATTGAGTGGATGGAATTTGCTTTCCCTGGGAGAAATAATGAATTTCAACTCCCAGCTAATGGGCATCTCCTAATGTTCTGCCCAGACTTGTTCTCAACAAGTGTTTGGAAAAAGCTCTGCTGTTTTCAGAGAGTTTTAGCCTGGCTTGTAAAGCCTGTGCGCATCCACATCCACATTATTATCCCATGCGCTGGGAATGCCCTGGGGATTCTGATCTGGTAAGGGTGCAAGATTGAAGCTGTGACTAATTCAGATCCCACCCTTGCATAACTGGTTGCTCGCCACTGCCTAGCATGAGGATAAGTCAAGTGAGTGCTGCTTATATGATTGCTTAGCATGAGCAGTGGTGGCCAAATATGTGACTACGGTTAGTTTATTTATTCACATATCATGTATGGTGGTGATGGGTTCTTTTTAAACTGACATTTTGGGCTTTTAAAGTATGACAACGGATACAAAATGTGAACAGTAGTAACCGCAGGTTATTCATCCTGTGGTGTGATCCAGAGCTTTACAACTTGTATACCAGCAAGTTAGATAATGATTCCGTCATCACTCTTGCTCCTCTCCTAATGCACATGCATGCTTATCCATTTATTCATTCATCCTTTATTCTATTTAAAAACAAGACACCCTTGAGCATTTTAATAACTTCTAAACTGTTTCAGAGGCCGGCGTGTGCATGTTGCTGATGTCATATATAATAAGCATTGTCCACATGGCCACCTTTCTTCCCCCATTCAAGCTGAAAGACTACGGAACGGACAGCGACGGAATAGGTTTCTTCAGAGCTCGCCCTATAGGTGCGCCTGGATCGTGCATGGTGAAGCTACATTCAAAATGACCCCACTGCTCTAGAAATGTTACATCTGTTTTCATCTTAAGCTAACTTTCTATATGAGTCTAGATCAATGTTCTCCAACCTTGGGTCCCCAAGGTTTTTGGCCTACAACTCCCAGCATGCCCCAACCAGCGTAGCTGGCTGGGGCATGCTGGGAGTTGTAGGCCAAAAACATCTGGACACCCAAGGTTGGAGAACACTGGTCTAGATGCATTGCAAGGACAAACCCTGTTTGCAGGCTGGGAGTTGTAGGCCTTTGTTTATTTATTTATTTATTTATTATATTTATACCCCGCCTTTTTTCCTGCAAGGAACCCAAGGCGGCTTACATAGTCCTCCTCTCCATTTTATCCTCACAACAACCCTGTGAGGTAGGTTAGGCTGAGAGTCAGTGACTGGCCCAAAGTCACCCAGTGAATTTCATGGCTGAGCGGGGACTAGAACCCGGATCTCCTGAGTCCCAGTCCAACACTCTAACCACTACGCCACACTGGCTCTTTCTTTTGTCTAAACGTGCATAGGATTGTGCCCTAAGTGAGTTGTAGTGCAACATGTCTACTCAGAAGTAAGTCCCATTGAGTTCAGTGGAACTTTTTTTTCCAGATAAGTGTGTATAGGATTACAGCCTTTGTCATCAGTCAGTGATGCCCAGTCATTTTTGTAACAGCAGCAGCAAGGCCTTGACCAATTTATCCCATTTGCTTCTGTTCCCTACAGACCTTTTTACAGGTGAAAACAAATCGGGATGCCCGGATAGGAGGTGAGGAGGCGACTTGATAACTTTATGCGGTGTTGACGTGTGGGGCAGGTCATACTGGGAGGAGAGCACGGGGTGGAGATGAAGGACAACATTGTGGGTTGTGAGTTGCTTCTTGAGCCTGACTAATTGTGTTCTTGTTCCCCCCCACACACACAAAAGTTTAAAATCTCCTTAAACGTCTCTTTTGTGCTGTAGACCTGCGTATATGATCCTTGTTAATATAGAACAGAAAGGGGGAAAGTGAGGCATTTGTAAAGCAAGTGAACGCTCCAGCTACATGCAGACACCTTACGGAAGTGTCCGGTGCTGCCTCAGATTCCTCCTGACTAATACTTGGGCGATTATGATGTATTTTAATTCCTGTTTCTGTAAATTGCTTAGAGGTCTCTTTTGATATGGTAAGTGGTATATACCGTAAATTGATCAAATAAATAAATAAATAAATATTTAGAATGGTAGTAGATGGGCACCAGGACTCTTGGATTCTGTCCTCAGCTCTGCAAGAGATGGAATGTATTAGATTACACCTAGAAAGGAGGGGATGGAAGCGGGCGCCTGTTTTTAGTGATGGGAGAGAAGGGAAGAGCCAGTGTGGCGTAGTGGTGAGAGTGTTGGACTGGGACTCGGGAGATCCGGGTTCTAGTCCCCGCTCTGCCATGAAACTCACTGGGTGACTTTGGGCCAGTCACTGACTCTCAGCCTAGCCTACCTCACAGGGTTGTTGTGAGGATAAAATGGCAAGGAGGAGGAGGATTATGTAAGCCACCTTGGGTTCCTTGCAGGAAAAAAGGTGGGGTATAAATATAATAAATAAATAAAATAAATAAGTCTTTATAAAACATCAACTTAAATAAATAAAGCCCTTAGAGTTGGGACATGGATCTCCAGTTCTAAGAGCCTTCTCTGTGCCCACCTCCCCCATTCCTGATGATATAAGAGGTCTAGATAAGCCCACAAGGCAGATAGTCATAAGAGGTTTGAATTGTTCCCATTTCACTAAGCCCTGACCCAGGATGTCCACACTCATTAGAGTGGCCACTTGTGCATCAACAAAAAAGAGGACTGAGGAGGACACAGATTTGCATCAAATTTGCATGCGCTAATTGATCTGTGCAGATGCAAATTTAGTAATAATTACTATACTTTAAATAGAAATACAGTACATCTCACCAGAGCGGAGAAGACTGTGACCAGGTGACCTGGCTGCTAACTGTTGGTGGGCAGCTTCACGGCCCCTGCTGGTCTCCCTTCTTAGGGTTATTCCTCTTTAAACCGGACTTCGAGTGGACAGTCTTTCAAACAGAGGACACCTATAAATAAAGGACTGCCCTCTGTGAAGTAGGGCACATGGCCACTCTAACACTCATGCATGATCTGTGCTGGAAGTAAATCCAGTACAATCAATTCCCTGTGCTGCACTGGTGAGACAGGCCAGGATCCCTACTGAGCCCCTTTGTGAAGTATAATGCACTGTAACAGGGCAACTAACCAACAAGGGAGCTAAATTTATTTATTTATTTATTTATTATATTTATACCCCGCCTTTTTTCCTGCAAGGAACCCAAGGCGGCTTATAGAATTCTCCTCCTCTCCATTTTATCCTCACAACAACCCTGTGAGGTAGGTTAGGCTGAGAGTGAGTGACTAGCCCAAAGTCACCCAGTGAGCTTTGTGGCCGAGCGGAGACTAGAACCCGGATCTCCCGAGTCCCAGTCCAGTACTCTCACCACTACGCCACACTGGCTCTCAATGCATACAATTTGCTTCGATATATAGCCTGCCTCATCCCAAAGACCTGGGACAATAGCAAGAGCAGAAAAATCAGGACACAGAATTTTATTTCATTTAATTCAGTGAACGTTCCCAAACTTTCCCCCTGTTTTTTTTAAACCTAAGTCTCAAAAACTAGCCTGGTTACAATATAGTCACTTGGATTCTGACCCACTACACCCAACACCAAGTCCAAACCTGAGGCCGGGGTTCTTCCACCAATCTTTGGACTTCTGCTGTAAAAGTACAAGCAGAATCTCCGCATATTGCCCACACAGATCAGGGGAAATTGCTGCTACATGCCATGCCACACAACCTTCTGTCTACACCAGTAGGTGGAGATGTAGCCAAAGCTCTTCCCTCCCACCACGTACATATGTAAGTGTGTGTGTGTGTCTTATTGTGAAGCATTTTCAGGAGGCTGATGTTTCAGCAAAGAGGTGCTGCTTGCCGCTTTCCCTCTCCTGCCCCTTTGTCTGACCGAAATTACCCTCCCCAAGGTGTAGTGGGAAAGATACTGTGTCTCTATATCTTTTCCCGCTGTGGATGGGAAAGCAACGAGGAGGGGGGGGGCAATTTTGCGTGGAAAATGGCAGAAGGGAAAGGGCGAAGCAGCCCCTCTTTTGTGCTGCTGTTCCACTCTCAGTCACAGTGCTTGATCTGCGGTATAACAAGAAAACCTGTCTGGAGAGTGTTTGTGTGTCTTTTTCATGTATCGCCTAATCCCATCTCTGTGGTGGACGGACCAGACTGTATGATGTACAGAGTGGGAGACAACCATTTTTTGGGTTCAGCATAAGGAGGCACAAAGACTTATGGACTTCTCCTCCTTCTGTTTCTCCATTTGCAGCCAGAGCAGGCCAGTTCAAACGGATCAGACCGGGCGTGGAAGAGCAGGTCAGGTTTGGGAGTACTTTATGTATTCTTATGCAAGGATGCAGACTGCTTTATATGTGTGTCTGTGTGTTTGGTGGGGCTTCTGTCAGCAAAGTTCATTTTCTACCTTCCATGTGAAACCTCAACCCTCCTTAGTGTGCGTGATGAAGAAGCAGCCAAGCACTGGGCCTGCTTCTCCCTTGCAGTGTGCCTTTTAGGAGGAGGCAAACTGCAGCAGAGAAGCTGCAGGAGGGAGGAACCCTCTTCTACCAGTTATGTGCCCTCCAAAACTTGCTCACTCAGGCTGTTCATAGATTTCATAGATCATAGAGTTGGAAGGGGCCTACAAGGCCATCGAGTCCAACCCCCCTGTTCAATGCAGGACAGGCCTGTGGCTCACGCTGGCTCAGCTTGCCTGAGCGTGGAAAGCTAAGCAGGGTCAGGCCTGTTTATTACTTGGATGGGAGACCCCTCCTCTAGTTTCCTGCATTGAGCAGGGGGTTGGACTCGATAGCCTTGTAGGCCCCTTCCAACTCTATGATCTATGAAATCTATGAAACTAGAGGAGGGGTGTCCCATCCAAGTAATAACCAGGCCTGACCCTGCTTAGCTTTCCACGCTCAGACAAGCTGAGCCAGCCTGAGCCACAGGCCTGTATACCCCCCCACCCCACCCCCCGCCTAGGGTTCCAGGTTTGTGCTTGTGAGGTAAAAAAAAAAAAAAAAAAAGCAGGATTAAGATGAATTAAGAAGCTGTGGGAGAATTCAGAGAGGGCAAATTTCAGGGCAAAAAAGGCTGGTGGGGAAAGGTTCACTACCAATCCAGCAATTTCTCTGTTGTCAGTCACACCTTTCCAAGAGCATGTTGCAAGGGAGAAGTAGCTCTTAGTTTGATTTAGTTTAGCTCTAAGAGTTGCACAGAAAGGAAAATTCCTCCATGGGCAATTTCTACAATCACTATACCACTCTCATTTGGGAAAAACTGCCTCTGGCAAATTTCTCCTTTCTGTCCAACAGACTGACAGATAAACTACCCATTACACATACATGCATGTAACAAAACTCCAATGTTATATTTTGTTTTTTGTTTTTAAAAAAACAGCTTTGGGAGACTCTGATTATAAGTGGAGGAATGGCAGGACTGAGAAGGAGGTGTTTAATCCTTTCTTCATCAGCTAGGTTTTTGCTCAGGTAGCTTCACCCACCTCATAAAAGTGCACCTGGAACTTTGCGAGGTGGAAAGCAGATTCAGGTATATGTGATTTTGAGTGTAAAAACTGTAGATGGGGAAAGGCTCAGCTGCTCCTCTGCTCAGGATCATGACCTCCCAAAGCTGCTTTTCATTTTAAAAAGTCAGGACTCCGTTACATGCATTTGCACGTAATGTATAGTTTGCCCATTAAAGGTACAAAACCCAGGGTCCAGGTTTAAAACCTGACTATATGTTAGTTTAGAGGGAGATCCATAAATGATTTCCCATCTTAAAATACAAAAAAACAAATGCGTCTGCATAGGAGCTGCCAGTTTATTTAGAGAACTGGTGGTGGGGAGATAGTGTGTAACTGCTATTTCCCCAATCAAAATCACCACTCCCAAATGATTGTTTGCCTTGCCTGAGAAAAATACAGTGAAATTAATATTTCTGGTTAAGTATCTAGTAACAATGTGAATTTTTCTCTGGGCGCTTGCAGACAAGACAGAGGGCTCCTAGCACTACCAGTCAAAAGGCACTGTGCAGCTATTCTCCCTTTTCTTTTTTCATAGTTTTTTTTTTCTGGTTTTAAAAAAAAAGACAGAAGAAGTTATGGGAAAACACAGGAGGGTTACAAGTGGAAAATGAAGATGCTGGACCCCCTGTAAGTTTCTGTGAATGAGGCAGGATGATTTCACAATACAAGCCATGTCTGGAAACACACATTATGATGTCTGTTTCTCTCTCTCTCTTTCTGCATCCCCGTGGTAGGTGGAGGAGCTTGACTACAGAGACGGTGAAGTTGGCATAACTGAAGGTGGTGAAATCTGCAAAAACCATCAGTTTAGGGAAAATGAATCCCAGAGTCTACCCCAAATGAGCTTCATGCAGATGAAAGGTAGGGGGAACACATTTCAGTATGTTGGTGACATGGAGGAGAAGCAATGGCTGTTACCAAAAAGGTTGATATCGCTAGAAAATAAGGAAAGAAGCTTGTCATTTCTTCCTTTTCTGGATGCTTCCCTGGTGGGCTCCCTCTCCTTTAGTCTTCCTGACTGACTTCCCTCTCAGGTATTGCATTGTTCATTGTTCATTGATTTTTCTACTCAAAGTCAGCCAGCTTAAGCTACTTTTGTCTTTGATGGGGGAAAACTAGGGACCCTGCATTCTTTTCTCTTAATGGGTAGGAAAATAGCTGTGGGGTGGGTGATTTTGTGAAACAGCTGGCAAGGAAGGAGCCCCCCCCCCAAAAAAAATCTGAAATCACCTGTGCTGCTTCCCATTAAAAAAAAAAAAGCTGGGGAAAAGAGACTGATCTATGAATCAGGAAGCTGCTGGTCCAAATCTTGCCTCTGCCATGGACTTTCTAGGTGGCCTTAGGCAGACCAGACAGACCCTCTGTTTTTCCCAGCCTCACCCATCCCTTCTGTAAGAAGGGGATAACACTGA
Source organism: Shinisaurus crocodilurus (assembly GCA_021292165.1). Taxonomy (NCBI): domain Eukaryota; kingdom Metazoa; phylum Chordata; class Lepidosauria; order Squamata; family Shinisauridae; genus Shinisaurus; species Shinisaurus crocodilurus. Next base: position 15,125,323 of record CM037881.1, read on the forward strand.
CCTACCTGAAAACAATATTGTAATGATTAGAAGAGACTGTAGATGAAGTGCTTCGAACACTGAAAATTGCTTTCTAAATAATAACTGACATCTACAGCCCTGTGGGGAAGAAGGAACGACGGAGGCTGGAGCAGGCTGAGGGAACATCAGGGCCTGCTCCAGTTGGACTGCCCCCCCACAGGGCTAACTGACATCTACAGCCCTGTGGGGAAGAAGGAACGACGGAGGCTGGAGCAGGCTGAGGGAACATCAGGGCCTGCTCCAGTTGGACTGCCCCCCCCCCACAGGGCTAACTGACATCTACAGCCCTGTGGGGAAGAAGGAACGACGGAGGCTGGAGCAGGCCGAAGGAACATCAGGGCCTGCTCCAGTTGGACTGCCCCCCCCCCCACAGGGCTAACTGACATCTACAGCCCTGTGGGGAAGAAGAAGGAGGCTGGAGCTTCTTGAGACACAGAGAATTACATAAGTAATATTCCCCCTTCTTCCCTCCCCATTCCTTTTTCCTTGTGTGTCGTGTCTTTTTAGATTGTAAGCCTGCGGGCAGGGACTATATTGTTAATTGTTGTAAACCGCCCAGAGAGCTTCGGCTATTGGGCGGTATAATAAATAAATAAATAATAATAATAATAATAATAATAATAATAATAATAATAATTATTATTATTATTATTATTATTATTATTATTATTATTATTATTATTCACTCTGCTTGACTGGCACTCCTAAAAAAAAATATTGCTGCCCTCCAGGGTGTGCAGTCAGACTAGTGTAGCACTGGAAGATGCATCTCTGATGGAATGCTGCCCACGCCCAGGTTGGTCTGTGCATTGGCCTATACCTTTCAGCCTGAAGAGGCAGAAGAGGTTTATAGGGACGTTTATCTGGCACCCAATCTGGTGATTTTTCAACACCTTTTTCTTTTTGCAGCTCTTTTAATTTCTGAAGAGATTATCTTAATGCTGAAAATGCTCTGCTGTTTTATCCTTGTGTTTTCAGTGTGTTTATTGGGCAGACTTGGGACCACAATACCTGATGGAACGCCTCTCCCAACCACAATCTACCCGTACACTACGTTCAACATCTGGGGCCTTCCCCCGACTGCCACCTCCATGTGAGGCTCCGCTCGGAGGGCAGCGACAAGGGGGAGGGCCTTTTCTGTGGTAGCCCCCCAACTGTGGAACAAGCTCCCCTCTGAGGCCCACCTAGCGCCAACTCTATTATCTATTCGGCGCCAGGTTATGACTGCCCTCTACGTTGAGGCTTTTAATAATTAAATGGTATACAGCGGGGTGGTAAATTGTTTTTAGCGGTTGTGTTTTAACTTGTCAGTGATATTTTTTTAAAAATTGGTTTTAAATTTTTATAATGTTTTATTGTTGATATTTTAAACTGTATTTTATTGTATTTTTTAATCGACTGTTGTACACTGCCCAGAGAGCCTCGGCTATTGGGTGGTATATAGAAGATGGATGAATAAATAAATAAATGAATGAATAAGAAGATAGAAAACCAGAAACACCTATTTTTAGAAAAGTCTTAGACCCAGGCTACAACTTTTTCAACAGCAGGGAAAACCCTTTGAAACCCTGCTGCAGGCTAAAATAATAAAACCCTATCTAGCCTCTCCCATACATTACCCTCAAGTAAGGTTCTTCCGTTGGGACAGGGCTCAGTCAAGATTCCAGGCTCACAGATGAAGATCAAGATGCTTTCCACATGATGGCCAGATGAAGAACAACTAGCAGTCATAACCCTCTTAGCTTTATATCGCCCCCAAGCTCTTGACCACTATGAGGTCAGCCTCCATGGACAATCACTGTCCGCTGGATAACTTCCTTGGCTTCCAGGAGGGTAGGAGGGGATTGGGGGAAAAAAAAACCCATTACTGCTGCACAGCTGAAATCAGTCAGCCTAATTTCTGGCAGCCACTCAGCTCTGATCTTGAAGGCCTGGAGACTAGCAGACAACTCTGATAAGGCACACAGGCAGTAATGAGTGCGTGCCACTCCATGCCAACCCCTCCTCATGAAAATGAAGCTTCTTGTCAGCAGCAACAATCTCACATGAGAAATGGTTTTTCTTGATACCTTCCCCATTAGGGAGATGACATTTCGGGGATTTCCCCCCCTCTAAATTTACATCTTAAAACACCCTTCTCTAGGTACAAACAAGAATGGACTAACGGTAATTCTATGGCACATAAAAGACTAAAGCACTACAAAAAGAATAGATTGGACTTTTTAAAAAAAACACTAAGAAAACACTAAAAATCTACTAAAATGGTATTAAACCTTCAACAATCTAGTTTGTCTAAACTACGCAAAACAGCTAAAAGATCTAAAATGAGAGAAGAAAGAGAACAAAAGCTGTAATACCAAACATTCTCCAGTTCTTAGCTAAGACAACAAAGAAATACGTGTTCTCATCAGACATGAAACAGAAGCAATATTGATGGCAAACCCACAAAATATGGCAAAACTGTTGAACATATTTCTTCATAGTTCACGCATCTGATACATACTCTGGACAATCTGTAGCTTGGTATAACAGTTTAGCATGTTTCTTTACATAGTTCAAACACCTAATACATACGTTATGCCCTTCCTTAACCATACAGGGTGCCACCCTTAAATGTGAACCACAAAAACTCCAACCTTGTGGATTGATTAACCCTTCCACCCTAGCGAGCCAGTCGGAAGGAGAATGAAGACTCTGAAAGTACAGCTTCAAGTTATCCCAGGCCCACACTCTAGCTATCCGCTTTTTTCCTAGGTGCAGCACTTGGCATTTATCCCTATTAAATTTCATTCTGTTGTTTTCAGCCCAGCGCTCTAACCTATCGAGATCACTTTGAATTTTGTTTCTGTCTTCCAGAGTATTAGCTGTTCCACCCAATTCTGTGTCATCTGCAAATTTGATAAGCATTCCCTGCACCTCCTCATCCAAGTCATTAATAAACATGTTGTTACATCCTTCTTGTCAGTAGCATACTTACAAATCACATTCCCACAGTCTGCATATGGCTTTGACAGGTTTACAGGAAAACTCACAGATCTTAAAATTCACAGATTTGGAGAGTCCAACAAGGAATTAACTTCAGCCAACTCTTGCTCTCTCACCAGAGGGCTCTCTCTCCTTTTAGCTACTGCCCCGAAGTCTGGTAAAATGTTCAGTAGCTGTAAGTTGACAGCTGCAGCTGACTCTGGGGAAGAGTCCAAATCTTCCTTCCGCCCCTCTCCTAAGGAAGTCAAGGGAGCTTGTATCTCAGGCTCATGCCTCAGTTTGTTAAGAAAACAGTCCAGTCTCTCATGAACAGCATCTCTGCTTGGCTTGGAGGCCAAGTCAGTCAGTAGAGGTCCATCCACAGTTTCCCCCTCTGCCAGGCATAGCTAATCAGATGCTAACAGTTTTACAACCGGAGAAGCAGTCATAAATTCCCCCACCTCAGCAGCCAAACTACCGTAACCTTTACGGTCTGTGAGTTGGCACAGACTGCTTACTTTTGCTTAAAATTGTTGTCTCTGCTTCAAAGTTTCGGGGCTTGGCCACACAACAAAACAACTCATCCATGTTCCCCCAACAAAAGGATTCAATTTTCACTTCTTATTGGTTATAGTGCAAATTTCATCAGCTGGGCTTCTCCCCCCCCCCCAGCCTCACGCGCTGCAGCCACATTCTCCTGGGGAAGTTCTAAATTGCCAGCATGAGCAGAATCACGGTGATCTACACACCAGTTCAAAGTTTCTGGACCAAGCTGTAGATCACACTTCAAGACCATCTCCAGATAGTTCCGTTTAGTATGGCCTAGCTCCTTGCAGTAAGAAATTCATCGAACTGGGAACTGAAAATTCCCCACAGGGTGGCCTCTTCTCCTTTCCTCCCACTGGCTATGGCTTAGAAGTGGGAAAGGGCACCAATTCCTGCTTTGCTTCAGGAAATTCCTCAGTCCCACTGTCAGCCACACCTCCCTAGAAGCACTCAGCAGATTGGGGACAAAACACCGCTCGTGGAGCGGCTTCTCGTCCTCACCCTCCCTGCTGCCTTACACAAGGAGGGGGAACAGTCCAGCCCCCATGCCTTCTCTCAACCAAGTTCTCTTCTGCTGCCAGCCTTTTCTCTAGGACACTCAAGCAGCCATGGAAGCCAGACCAAATCTCTCTCAAGATCAGCCAGAACATTCTCATCGAGCGTTCCCTGGTATGCCCTTAGAACACTGCCTTAGAACCTTCACTTGCAATTCACACAACTGCGTCCAGGCCCTTCATGCCTGATCTTGCCCATCCCTCCGGGCACGGCCATCGTCAGTCTGGCACAACCAGCCTCCGAGCTACATTGCCTCCTCTAGGCAGACGCACTCTCCTGGTCCCAGACTCCATTGGACTGTCAGCGACGCCTTCCAGGGTGGTTAATTTCACAGCTCCAGCTGCACTTCCTTGGGCTATCTGAACAGGATCAGCCTCAAGCCTTCAGTCCTATACCAGTCCTAACCTAGCCTGCCTTTTGTTTCCTGGCTAGACAAACTAACAAAACCCTGCAGCACATTCTAAAGCAGGGCTCTCCAACCTTGGGTCCCCAGATGTTTTTGGCCTACAACTCCCAGCATGCCCCAGCCAGCTATGCCCCAGCTGGCTGGGGCATGCTGGGAGTTGTAGGCCAAAAACATCTGGGGACCCAAGGTTGGAGAACACTGGTCTAAAGGTTCTTGCCCCTCCTTTCGGAAAAAAACAACATTCTAATCAAAATGTGTGTTGTTCCAGATTTCGCGGCAGTATCTTATCCCACCCCTACCACCATTAGAAGGAACAAGGGAGGAGGAACAATTTCTTGACAGTAATGTTTTTATTTATTATATTTTTAATCTGCCCAATAACATTCCCTGAGTGGATTACAAAAGCTAAAAGAATTTTTTTTTTAAAAAAAAGGAAAGCTTAAAAGGAAAAAATACAGTACAAAACAACAAACAGGAATTAAATATATTAAAACAGCCAAAAAAATCTAGAAAACTTAAGTTCTAAAATGCCTGGGAAGAAAGATCTTTGCCTGGTGCCAAGAATATAACAATATAGGAGCCAGGCGAGCCTCCATGGGGAGGGCATTCCATAAACAGAGCACCACAACCGAGAAGGCCCCCTCTCTTGTAGCCACCTGCCTAATTTCCTTTGGAGGAAGGGCCTCTACTCGGCCTCCAAAAATGACCTAAAGGTCCAAGCAGCTTCATAGGGAGGAGGCATTCATACCCTGGTCCCAAGCCATTTAGGGCTTTAAAGGTCAACACCAACACTTTGAATTCAGCTCAGAAATGGGCTGGAATCCCATGCAGCTGATGAAGTTCTGGTATCACATGATCATATTGACCTGTCCTGTCCCAGTTAGTAGCCTTGCAACGTGCCAGCTGTTTCACAAGTTATGCCAGATACAATGATTTAACCTTCTAAGTTAAGTGTCTTGTTATTTTATCACAGTGAGCTGTCAAGGGTGTGACCAATTCCCTCTTAGGATCAGATTGTAATAACCCCTTCACCACCTGAAATAGCTCTACTGGGCAACACTGTGAAGATGCAATTGAGGTAGAAAAGAACTCCTCCTTTGCTACCCCCATCACCACAGAGTAGGCTCGATAATGAAGTCTAAACCATGTTCAGTCTGATTCAACACTAGTCTTTCTCCACTTGTGTTCCAGCTGATGTCCCACTTGCTTCATTGCCCTCAGCTCCAAGGTGTACTGAGGAGCTAATTTGGCTCTGCCAAGCGGGAGAGGGTACTTGGGTGTGATTGTTTCAACTGCCCAGTCAACTCCATGTCCCACAGAGTGACCAGGCCATTGACAGGAACACTAGCCATACCACCTGGAAAGTCCCCCAGCGCCCTCTGGAAACAGTCGCCATTATTCTCTGGAGACGGACCATTCAAATAGATCCCCTACCCTTACAGAGAGGGAAACCTGCTGAAAGTCTAAACCTCAACAGGTAGTGATCTGGCCATGATGAAGGGGTAGATGTTAGATCACCATAGAATCATAGAATCATAGAAAAGTAGAGTTGGAAGGGGCCTACAAGGCCATCGAGTCCAACCCCCTGCTCAATGCAGGAATCTAGGTCAAAGCATCCCTGACAGATGGCTGTCCAGCTGCACCTTGAATGCCTCCAGAGTGGGAGAGCCCACAACCTCCCTAGGTAGTTGATTCCATTGTCTTATTGCTCTGACAGTCAGGAAATTTTTCCTGATGTTTAGGTGGAATCTAGGTTCCTGTAACTTGAGCCCATTATTCCGTGTCCTGCAAACTGGGATGATCGAGAAGAGATCTTTGCCCTCCTCTGTGTGACATCCCTTCAAATACTGGAAGAGTGCGATCATATCTCCCCTCAGTCTCCTCTTCTGAAGGCTAAACATGCCCAGTTCTTTCAGTCTCTCCTCATAGGGCCTTGTTTCCAGTCCCTTTATCATCTTTGTTGCCCTCCTCTGAACCCTCTCCAGTTTGTCTACATCCTTCTGAAAGTGTGGTGCCCAGAACTGGACGCAGTACTCAAGATGAGGCCTAACCAGTGCCGAGTAAAGGGGAATTATCACTTCCCGCGATTTGGAAGCTATACTTCTATTAATACAGCCCAAAATTGCATTTGCCTTCTTTGCAGCCACATCGCATTGCTGGCTCATATTCAGTTTGTGATCTACCACAATTCCAAGATCCTTCTCACTTGTAGTATTGTTGAGCCAAGTGTCCCCCATTCTGTAACTCTGCATTTGGTTTCCTCTCCCTAGGTGCAGCACTTGGCATTTATCCCTATTAAATTTCATTCTGTTGTTTTCGGCCCAGCGCTCCAGCCTATCGAGGTCACTTTGAATTTTGTTTCTGTCTTCCAGAGTATTAGCTGTTCCACCCAACTTTGTGTCATCTGCAAATTTGATAAGCATTCCCCGTACCTCCTGATCCAAGTCATTAATAAAAATGTTGAAGAGCACCGGGCCCAGGACCGAGCCCTGTGGTACCCCGCTCGTTACCTCTCCCCAGTTTGAGAAGGAACCATTGATAAGCACTCTTTGAGTCCGATTCTGTAGCCAGTTGTGGATCCACCTGATAGTTGTTCCATCTAGCCCACTCTTAGCTAGCTTACTAATCAGGATATCATGAGGCACTTTGTCGAAAGCTTTGCTGAAGTCCAGATATATAATGTCCACAGCATTCCCACAGTCCACAAGGGAGGTTACCCGATCAAAAAATGAGATCAGATTAGTCTGACAGGATTTGTTCTTGACAAATCCATGCTGGCTTCTAGTAATCACTGCATTGTTTTCAAGGTGCTTGCAGACTGACTTCTTTATAATCTGCTCAAAAATCTTCCCGGGGATTGATGTCAGACTGACTGGCCTATAGTTCCCAGGTTCCTCCTTCTTGCCCTTTTTGAAGATGGGAACAACATTTGCCCTCCTCCAGTCGTCTGGCACTTCACCTGTCCTCCATGATTTCTCAAAGATAATAGACAGTGGTTCTGAGAGTTCTTCTGCCAGTTCCTTTATTACTCTAGGATGCAGCTCATCAGGCCCTGGAGATTTAAACTCGTTCAGAGTAATCAGGTGCTCCTTGACCATTTGCCTATTAATCTCAAGCTGCAATCCTGCCCCTTCAGTCTGCACTTCAGGTTTGCCAGGGGGGTCATAGACCCTCTTTTGGGAGAAGACCGAGCCGAAGTAGGAATTGAACACTTCTGCCTTTTCTTTGTCTTCTGTTATCAATTTGCCATCCTCATTGCGTAGTTGAACCACCAGTTCTTTCTTCTGTCTTTTACTGCGCATGTATCTGAAGAAAGCTTTTTTGTTGCTTTTAGCATTCCTCGCTAACCTTAGCTCATTCTCAGCTTTAGCCTTCCTGACACTATTCCTGCAGTTCTGTGCTACCTGCCTGTACTCTTCACTTGTAGCCTGTCCTTCCTTCCACTTCCTATACGTGTCCTTTTTTGTTTTCAGGTCGTCTTTGAGTTTATTGTGAAGCCACATTGGCTTCTTCTGTTGCCCTCTGCCTTTTTTCCTTTTGGGAATTGTTTGCAATTGTGCCTTTAAAATTTCCTTTTTAAAAAACTCCCACCCCTCCTGGGCTCCCTTTCTCGTGAGAGTCACTTGCCATGGGATCTTACTAATCATTGTTCTGAGTTTGTTAAAATTGGCTTTCCTAAAATCCAGGGTACGTGTTTGGCTACACTCAGCTTTTGCTTCCGTTAGAATCAAGAACTCAAGTATAACATGGTCACTTTCCCCCAGAGTTCCCGAAACTGCCACTTTATCCACTTTAACCATCTTCCTGCCCAACCAAGAAAACCAAATCCAGAGTGTGACTGATTACATTTGTTGGGCCAATGACACTTGGGACAGCACCATGATTGTCATGGAATCCATGAAGTCCTGAGAAGCACCAGGTTAGACAGCGTAGCACCAAATCTGAGACCATCTCTGTCAGCTCGGGCAGTGGGGTGGGCAGTACGCCAGCAGAATGCTTAACCTGTCCCAGGTTCCCAACACCAGATGTAAACACTCAGAGCTGGTGCTCAGGCAGACAGGAAGCCTGAAGATAGAGATGGAATCTCTGTAGACCACAATAACCCCCCTTCCCCATCTCTGAGTCTGTGCTGGTGCAATTCCAAGTACCCAGGTGGACACGTGGGTGAGACTAACTGTCCCCTGTTCGCCCAGCCAGGACTCAATTATATACACCCGGTCAGCCTCCTCATCCACAACCTGGCATTTAGCAACAGCACCACAAGACCCAAGGGCAAGTTGGTTATGGTAATAGAACAACCAGAGACCTGCCCAGTAAGTTGTCTTTAGGATTGCAGCCTGGGCCATCACTTGCTTTTGACAGCTGTATGGAGACTTCTTGATATGGCTTACGTGTGATGGCTTATCCAGAGGTGGCTTTAACACGAGGTCAGATAAGACAATAATTTTGGGTATCATTAAGATTGATAGACAGGCAGATTTAACTCACGCAGCACAATACACTGAAACGTTCTTCTACAGTAGCCCTACAAAAATAAATGGGAGCTATGCAAGAGGATGGCAGAATTTCCCAGGGAGATTGTGCCCTGTGGTGTATGTGCCATTTTGTTTTCCACCTCAGGCACCAAAAAGTTCTTCATCAGAACCCACAGCATGAAACAGTACAATCACACAGCACTGGCATGGAAGTGCTTTGTGCGGTCCTTTAACAAGCTCTATATCATTCCCAGCCTGATTCCTTCCAGATATTTCAGATGTCAACTCCCAGCATTCCTGACCATGGGCCATGCTGATGGGAGCTGATGTCCAAAACATCTGGAGGACAGCAGGCTGGAGAAGGCTGTTCTACATGTTACATCTGCAGTGAAAGTAAACCATCAAGGCAAGGCCATTTTTCAGTCTCTACTTGATAAAGTGATAAGGTGGAGACCGGGCTTCATATTCATTATATCCAGCCAGCACTTTCTCCATGAAAGAGGTGTCATGGGTTTATCTTTATTTCTGTACAGTTCTACATAACACCTTCTCTGATATCACTCCAATCACTTCCCTGGTTTCTGTCAGACTACAGGCTGTTGACAGCTAGAAGGAGCACTGCACAAGAAAGCAACTTGGGGATGGATCTGGAAGGTGATGAGATGCCCACCCTTCCCACTCAAATGTATCCTTTGTGATCTCTTGTTCATGCTGCTAGTAGCACTTAGTGCAGTGTTCTCCAACCTTGGGTCCCCAGATGTTTTTGGCCTACAACTGGCTGGGGCATGCTGGAAGTTGTAGGCCAAAAACATCTGGGGACCCAAGGTTGGAGAACACTGCACTAAGGAATGCTTGCTCTCCTGCACAATTTGCAGTAGAGGACAGAAAGCCTCATTCCATCTTCCGAGAGTGCTGCAAGCCATGGAATCTTCACATGACCTAAACAGTTTCTTACACAAGCTTAGAGGCAAGAAGGGGGTGGTGGGGTACAGTAGAAAGAGGTCTCCTGAGTTATCTAGGACTTTGAAAGAACTTTGTCTGGAAAGGTGGCCTAAAAATAAATAAATGGGATCCGCATTGCTTACAACAGGGTGGATCTTATGCTGTTGAATAGGTGGGCCTGCCTAGTCTTTGTACAGGCAGATTGGCTGAGCAGAGAGAAGGTGGATCAAGGCTAATGGGTGTCACATCCAAATATATTCTATCTCGTAGCCAAACAGTGAAGTGTCCCTATTCTCGAGCTCCTTGCTTGTACAGTGTCATTCTCACTACGTCAGCTGCATTGTGTCGGCCGGCCTGGGCTTCATCTCCAGCCAATCAGAACTACAAGCTGGGATTTGAGTGTGGGACCACTTTTTCCAATGTGCTGATCTAATCCATTGTGTGTGTTCCTAGTCTAGTTCCAGTGGGTGGGTGCGGGGGCCTGGTCCAATAACCCATTTTAGTCCCTCCTTAGTTATGGAATCAATATGCAATTTTTTGTGGAGTCATTAGCTCTCAGTTTCTAAAGTTTCTCTTCACTAACACTCAGGAGCTGGCCCTTTACTTGGTAGAAGCTCACACTGACAGATGATAAACACTTTTTGCAATACAAATATGTGACCCTTCTGTGAATGTTTATCAAGTAGTAGTCTGCACTAAATTCCCTCCAGTAGTTATACATTAATTAAAACTGACCCATTACAACAAAATAATGGGCATGAAGTGCTTTGAGCACTGTACAGTGCTATATAAATGCTAAGCACATATTAAAATTCCTTATGTTCACACACATTAAAGGCACAGGAGCTCTGCCTCTGCTAGCCTCCTTTGTACCTGGCCACTCCAGGTGCTAGGGCATAGCAGAAGGGCTTTTGGTAAGCCCAGCCTGAGTCAAGTCCTTGGGTACATTTCTTTTGATCCTTCCTGTAGGTCAGGGGTGGGCAACTTGTGACCCTCCCGATGTGGTTGGACTGCATCTCTGATCATCTCTCACCATTGGGTATATTGGTTAGAGCTGATGGGAGTTGCAGTCCTACAACATCTGGAAGGCCACAAGTTGCCCACCCCTGATCTATAGGTGCTCAAGTTCTTTGAGGGACAATGGTGGTGGTGGTGGTGGTGGTGGTATACAAACGTTATCTTTTCCTTCATGCTTACCTGACCAGGTGTCTGACTATGACTCTGAAGCATTTATCCTTCAAAGAAGATGCTGGGAAGTTAGACCATCTGGGCACAGAGCACAGCATGAAGAGGTAACAGCACCCCCTTCTGTCCAGAGCATGGGTGCAGAACCGCTTTCAGCCAAATTCCATTTCAGAGAAGCTTTCAGGGGCCACATTCCAGTGGTGAGTGGGGCCCGTAGGGATGGACAACGCTGAGAAACTCTGCCTGCTTGCGCTCAGAGGTCTTTTGGCACCTCACCCATCGAGAGCTGAAAGTGGGCCAAGTCGGGGTGGTGGTGGTTTCGTGGCTTCCACTTTTAAAGCGGGCTGCAATTTATGTATATATATATATTTAAGCCAAGGAAATTTGCATAAATTCCAGCGCAATTTGCACAAATTGTGGCTGGAATTTATGCAAATTGTGGCTGGAATTTATGCAAATTTCCTTGGCTTAAAAAATATGCAAATTGTGAAGGACCAGCACCTGGGTCCTTTGCGTGAGTTCGGCGCTTAACGGGTTAACCAGTGCCGCGTTACAGCCCGTACAAGCAAGAGGAACCACCTAGGAGGTTTCTAAACGCACAAAAGGAAACTCCGCCTTTAAACTACCAAATAAGGCTTTTATTTGTTTACACAAGATATGGATCGGAACTAACAGCTTTCTAGGAATTACTACAACGTCAATAAGACCTGACGTGACCTTTAAGTTTATCAATGAACAGGCTCAGGCTAGCGCATTTGGATTAGTCAGTTACCTTAGATCAGAGACATCATGTTAGTCAGTTTCAGCCTAGCTCCAGGTCTGTCCAATCCGGGGAAAGAAACAGCTTACTCCAGCCACTGCTGGAGGGTGGTTCGTGCTCAAAGCACCCTGGGTTCCCAACCACCAACAAAGGGAGGGGAGAGGGGTTTTCTACCCCTGGGTTTCCCGCTCTCCCGCCCCTTAGGTCAGGTGGGGCTTATTGCCTGCCCCTTCGTGTCAGGTGGGCTTATTCCTGCCCGGGAAGAAGGTGACGTATTGGATACTTTACAGCTCTTTGAGACTGCCCTGTCAGGTTGATGGTCTTTTCCTGGGTTTTGTGGATTACAGGCGAGATCCTCCTTTGCTGGAATGCCGGTCGGTCTGGCTGCTTCCCTGTAACCCAATCCCCCCTTCTCGCCCCCCTCCCCTGGAGGACGGAGACTGGGGTGTGCGTGTACATGTATACTCGTGTCAGGCTTTCTCCACACAAATCATGGCCCGCTTTAAAAGCAGAAGACAGCGTGCTGACTCTACTCACGTCAGAGCAAGTCGGTGGCAGTGCTGAGTTGATGAGACAGAATCCCATGTGCCCAATGTCTGTTGGGCACATGGGGGGCAGGCTAAATCGCCTCATGGGATGGCTTATAAGCCACAGATGGCTTCCTGTATTGTGTGAACCCACCCATTCCCTTTGTATGTAGTCACGGTAGTAGTATAGAGGCAACTCCTCCTCGCTTAATTCTGAAGCAGAATTGTAGGCAGAAAAATGTCCTCTCCAAAGCAGAGCTAGGTAAAGAACAGTGATTTTTAAAAGCATTCTAAAGGAGGTTGGATGACCCTCTGTTCCTTTCCATGGGGCCTTCGAGGGAGGGGTTCTTTTCTTTGTAGATTGTCCACTACAGATTTGGTTCCGAATTGCTCTTTCTCACGTTCTGTGGACCAGTCTCCAGACCTACCAACCAACCAACCAACCAACCAATGTCATCAGACTTCACAATAAAGCCAATCTTGTTGTGATCAAACAGGGATGTGTTATCGCCCCAACATTATTTGCCATTTTCATCGCCATGGTTTTACATCTTGTCAAGGGGAAACTTCCCACCGGTGTGGGAATTATATATCGAACAGATGGAAAGCTTTTTAATCTCAGCAGGCTGAAAGCAAAAAGTAAGGTAATTACAACCTCCGTTGTGGAACTTCAGTATGCTGATGATAATGTGGTCTCCGCACATTCAGAGGACGATCTCCAAACTATCCTAAATGCTTTTGCAGAAGCATACGAAAAACTTGGTCTCTCACTTAACATCAAAAAAACCAAAGTGCTTCATCAGCAAGTGCAAGCCAACCCTTTGGTGATGCCATCTATCCAGCTTGGCGGGACAATACTGGAAAATGTCGATCATTTTCTCTATCTTGGCAGCTATCTTTCTGTTACAGCTAACATCGACAGTGAAATCCAGCATCGTCTGAGCTCCGCAAGTGCCGCATTTTCTCGAATGAAACATAGAGTGTTCGAGGATCGGGATATTTGTAAGAAGACCAAAACACTGGTTTATGAAGCCATTGTATTACCAACTTTATTGTATGCCTGCGAAACATGGACTATCTATAAACGTCACTTCCACCTCCTTGAAAGGTTTCATCAACGTTGCCTCCGGAAAATCCTGCAAATTACTTGGGAAGATAGGCGAACAAATGTCAGTGTACTGGAAGAAGCAAAGACTACTAGCATTGAAAAAATGATCCTTCAACGCCAACTTCAGTGGACCGGTCATGTTGTTCGAATGCCTGACTGCCGCCTCCCAAAGCAGTTACTTTACTCCCAACTCAAGGATGGAAAGCGGAATATCGGTGGTCAATATAAGAGGTTTAAAGATGTTCATAAGGCTAATCTAAAAAAATGCAATATAAACATCGAAAACTGGGAAGCTCTGGCCCATGAACGATCTAAATGGAGGTTGGCCTTTCACAAAGGTTCCATGGACTTTGAAGAAGCCCGAGTGCAAGGTGAAAGGGAGAAACGTGCTAAGCGAAAAGCACGTCAAATGAATCCTTTACAGGACCATCTTCTATCTGGTAACCTGTGTCCTCACTGTGGGAAGCTGTGTGGATCTAGAATTGGCCTCCACAGTCACTTACGGACCCATCGCTAGAGTCTACACAATCTTCTTTAGAATTTCCTCCTTTTATCCCGGAAGACAATCTTACTCGGTCACGAGTGATCGCCTGATGATGATTCTCGACGCAAGTGTTTGCTGCTCTTCTCTGACTCTCCTTTCTCTATCCTAGAACCAAAGGAGAAAAGAAACCATCAGGCCTCTCCATGGAGATGCTAAAGGCTCAGATCCAGGACCTGAGACATCAGCTGTTGCGCAGGGACACTTCTAAATGCCACATCTGCCTGGTAAGCCCCCTTCAGCACCTGCACACGTTGGTTTGCTTTATTCAAAAGGCACAACAAGCCAAACCCCTTAGATCCAAACCAAGCGGCCTCTTTAGGACAAGTCCAATACCTAACTCAGGAACTGGAAATAAATGTAACCAGCAAATGAATAAGCAAACAAATGCAGTGCAGTGGGAAGTTCAACAGTACAAGCCCCCTTAAAATGAAAGCAGCAGCTGTTCAATTCTGCTTCCTGAAATCATGAAGTGGTTTTAAAATACTTTTACTTTCCGAATTTAAGTGCCTTTAACAGCCCCTTTATCTGCAGACATTAGGAGGTGATCAATTCTGGAATCCTTGCCATGAAAAGCATAATCTGCTGATGTCTGCAAATCAAACTATGGCACAAGAGCTGGGCAGGTCCCCCCCCGCCGGTCAGTTGGCAACCCTAATTGATGGCAAGAGCAACAGTTCCCCACAACCAGTGTTCTCCAACCTTGGGTCCCCAGATGTTTTTGGCCTACAACTCCCAGCATGCTGGGAGTTGTAGGCCAAAAACATCTGGGGACCCAAGGTTGGAGAACACTGCCCACAACCTATGCCTGTGCCATTTTGTCAGGTCCTTAAACATTTGATTGACTGTACCACTCAAGTTCAGGAGGGATCACGTAGCCTGTTTGAAAGTGGCAAACAACAACAGCCTGGCTATGCTTTTCCGCCCCAGTATTGCCCCAGTGTTTTCTAAAAATGTCCTTTCCCCCACCCCTATTTTTAGTTTTCTGAAGACTGCTCAGTCGCCTTTTTCCACTGTTTAAATCTGCAGCAAGGCTAATCTCCTTTCTATTACATGGGAGCAAGAAACAGTGCTGCTGTGCTGAACTGGGTTTTTTAAAGTATACCATACATTTAAACTTGATAAATATGTTCTCAAACAGCACGATCCAATGTGACTGCCCATAACTCCTCAGAGGATTACAGGCATCCTATCAAGGACGGAAGGAGCCTCCGACCCTTCTCCCACCCCGCAAAAGACTTAGATGGCCAGTTTCGCATATCTGGCTGGGGCATGCTGGGAGTTGTAGGCCAAAAACATCTGGGGACCCAAGGTTGGAGAACACTGGTCTAGACAGTCTCTAGCGGCCACGGGATTGTGCCCAAAGTGTCTTCCATCACAATAAAATCAATTCAGACCATAACTAACCATGCAACTAACAGAAACCAAGCAAAGAATCCAACTTTATACATGGCTTAAATGTTAGTTTGGGTTTAGTAGTGCAGGAGAAGTGTGAGTTCTTTTTTTTTATACCAGCTAGAAAGGTCCCAGGAGTGCACCAGCCTTCCTCGACTCAGCTCTCAAATACCATAATGAATTTTAGAATATTATTGATCTGTAAACTCTGTTCCTCTTCTTTTCAAGGAATCCTACTCAGTGCCTTTGACTTCAATTCAGTGTTGGCATATCCACTGTGAACAATGCTGGCTTCGCACCTTGGTAACCACCCCTATTCTGACGGTTACAGTTCTCTAGGTCTTTCATCAATTAATCTTGGGCTGGCAATACTATGTTCAGTGTAAGACAAGGCATGGCATTTCAGATGTCTGGGTGGGGAGTGGGAGCGGAGAGAAATTTAAGATTTATGGCAACAAAGATTCAAATGCCCATGCTTGGGTGAATTCAAGATCAAACTCTTAAAAAGGAAACCGTGAGTACTAACAGCATTTGTTGTGGTTCTTTCTTTCTTTCTTTCTTTCTTTCTTTATTTATTAAATTGATTAAACATCTCATAAAATAATTTTCTCTAGCCATTTTACAATAATAATGCTAAAAAAAAATAAAATTACAATAAGAACAACAATATAATAATAATAATTTATTTATTTATTATATTTATACCCCGCCTTTTTTCCTGCAAGGAACCCAAGGCGGCTTACATAATCCTCATCCTCCTCTCCATTTTATCCTCACAACAACCCTGTGAGGTAGGTTAGAGTGGAAGACCGCAAACCTGGTCTTCTGCGCGGGTTCAATGCTAACGGGGTAGCAAGTCCTGGGGGCGGGCCTTCTCCGAGGTCCCCCAGCGACTATCACCCTTAGCCCTGAACAAAGGGATAACTTATAGCCACAAAAGTATCTTTTATAAAACAAGTTTATTTACAAAATCACCTTCACAAACCCAGACACACGCCAGCAATACAGCGTATCAGTACGGTACAAAGTAGCAAGCAAGAAGTCTCAAGGACACCGTGATTGCAGGGCTCTCAGCTAGTTAGTTCAGCTCGGGCTCCAGCAGAGGCCCGGTCAACCGCATGCTGCTAGCTGGGTTCCCGGCGGAGGTCCAGTCTACCCAAGCGGCTAGCTGGGTTCCCAGCGGAGGTCTGGTCTACCCAAGCGGCTTGTGAGTGATTTCAGCTTGGTTTCCCGGGGGTCCGGTCAACCCAAGCGGCCAGTGACTTCAGCTTGGTTTCCCGGGGGTCCGGTCAACCCAAGCGGCCAGTGATTTCAGCTAGCTGGAGCACGCCGGGTGCTGCTACCCCGGGTTGCCGACCCCTTCGCTCCTTTACCCCCAAGCATGGGGCAAGATTGCTGATCAGGTCCAACAACTCAGTTCCCTTGCGCAGGGTGTTTTATACCTTGGGTTTCAGGTAGCCCCTCCCTCTGCAATCAGGTGGGTGGCCAATCAGGTGGGTTGCCACCCTCCTCAGGTGGGCGGCCAATCAGGTGGGTTGCCACCCTCCTCAGGTGGGTGGCCAATCAGGTGGGTTGCCACCCTCCTCAGGTGGGCGGCCAATCAGGTGGGTTGCCACCCTCCTCAGGTGGGTGGCCAATCAGGTGGGTTGCCACCTTCCCCCTGTGGGGTGGGGTCCCTTTGAAGCCACTTGCTTAATGGTCCCATCTTGTGGTGTTGAATGGTCCTTTCTTATGGGTGCCGAAGTGTCTGCTCTGGCGAGGTATTCAAGTCTTATGTAGATGGGGCTGATATACGAGAGCATTGACAAACCTGGGGATGCTTCCTGCCTTCCCCCCTGGGGTGATTCTATGCAGATGTTGATTGTCCCCTTTGGCATCTGTGGAGACTGGCTGTCTCCCCCCCCTGGGTCTCCTTCCCCCCTCCTTGGTGAGTGTGTGTGTGTCAGAAAGGGGTTTTAGGTTGGCTTTCTCCACAGTTAGGCTGAGAGTCGATGATGATGATGATGATGATGATGATGATGATGATGATGATTGTATTTCTTACCCGCCTCTCCATTTGGATCAAGGCGGAGAACAACAATAAACATAAAATATATGAACTAATTAAAAAACATAGTATACATTATTAAAACATCTTTAAAACATCTTAAAAGCATCCTAAAATTCCGCCGGATAGGCCTGCCAGAAGAGATCAGTCTTTATGGCTTTCTTGAATTCCAAAAGACTGCTGACGAATCTCCTCGGCAGGCCATTCCACAGTCTGGGGGCAGCAGAAGAGAAGGTCCTCTGGGTAATACCCGTCAGCCTAGTTTTGGCGGGCTGAAGAAGTAGATTCTTCCCAGAGGACCTGAGTGTGCGGGGCGGATTGTACGGGAGAAGGCGATCCCGTTAGGTAGCCTGGACCCAAACCATGGAGGGCTTTAAAGGTAATAACCAACGCTTTATACTTCGCCCGGAAACTAATATAAAACTAATCAACATGCCAACACAGCATAAAATACAATACGGCATTGCAGGGACTGGGAGAGGGGCCTCTAAACTTTTTGAGCCCATGGGCACATTTGGCATTTTGAAAAAGTGCCCTGGGCACCACCACAAATTGGATGCTGGGGGGGGGGCAATCACAAACATGATGGGAGTGCCTCCCACCTGCCTTATCTGTTTGTGTGCGCATGATTGTGCGCCCTGGATGTGTTGTTCACTCTAGCTTTGCTTCTCTCTCTCTCTCTCTCTGATGCCTCTTTCTTTCTCTCTCTCTCTCTCTCTCTCTCTCTCTCTCTCTCTCTCTCTTGTTAGCTTCTTTCTTTCTTTCTTTCCTTCTTTCCTTCCTTCTTTCTGGTTCTTCTTTCTCTCTCTCTCTCTGGCTCCTCTTTCTGTCTTTCTCCCTCCCTCTGGCTCTTCTTCCCCTCTTTTTTCCTCTTCCCCTGTCTCCGCATCCCCATGCAAGAGAATGAGACCATTTCTCCACTCGTTTGCATGGGGCAAGAAAAAGCCCCCCCTGCTGAAAATCAGCTGAATGTGGGGCAAAGGTCATCCCCCACCAAGGACCCTGTTGTCCCAAGTGTCCTTGAGGTGGGGTGGACTACACCCCCACCCAGCCATTTTTCGGAAGGGAGGGAACCCCCCCCCCATAGAAGAGAATAGTGGAATCACTCCATTCACTTGCAGAGGGTACCTCTGTCTGGCCTCAGCACCTGTCTGTGGGCACCAGGTTGTAGACCCCTGGACTAGGATAATCGGCCACATGGCAGGGACTGAGATAATAAAACACAAGTATACTAAAATATTTTTTAAAGACTTAAAAAAAAAAATTAAAAGCCTGGGAAAAGAGGAAAGTCTAGCCTGGCACTGGGAAGACAGCAGCGTGGGTACCTGGTGTGCTTCCCTTAGGAGAGCATTCCAGAGCGGTGGCACGGGGGAGGGACGGAGGACGGGACAGGACTACCAAAAAAGCCCTCTTTGTTGCTGTTACCCTCTGAGCCTCAGAATGGGGGCGCACTTGAAGAAGGCTTCTGTGGATGGCCTTCAAGTCCCTTGTAATAACTATAGCAATGTTATCAGCGTAGTCAAACAGTCACCCTTTTCTTTTCTTTTCTGAGCAAAGATATTTGAGCCTTTGACATGAATACACACGTTTAAGTATTTACCGGTATACCAGTAGCAACAACTCACCCACAGTATTTTTTTTCTGCCATGAGAGGGAAAGCAGTGAAACATGCCCTCCATCCTCTCCTGTTGCTGTCACCATAGCAGGAGGCTTGACTGCATGTCCTAATTTTATTTATTTTTTTAATGCCAAAAGACTGAATAATAACATTGGTCTACAACGGAGGGCTGTCAGACACTTACTTTCTCTTAGTGCCCTCCCCCCAGCAATATGGATATAACAACACCCGGGGGCTACTTTGCCAGGGTGACATAAGCCATACTCTTTCAAACACAACCCCCACTCACTCACCAAAATATGTGTATATACTAATGATTTTATTGGCATTTGCGTTGGCAGGGTAATTTTTTTTTAAATGTTTACATTTTTTTTAAAGCTTTCATGATATTGAACTTGAGTTAAAAACAGCTTTCTATTATTTTCTGCTCCCGTTTGCTTTTGGGTGGACACGCTACTGCCCACTCACAGCTACACTGAAATCCTGGATTCCTCAGGTTTTTTTTCTCTGGGTGACAATAACTTCTCTAGCAGGAAAAACAAAAAAAGTGCTTCAAAATGCACCAGGAAACCCCCTCTCCAATCATCTGGTGCACATGTGACTCTGTAGCACAGCTTCCCTAACTGTTAATTGAAGCTGTGTGACGTCACTCATTGGCTAAAACACTGAAGGCAGGAGTGGGCTCATTTCTCACAAAGTTAAGAGTGTTGCCTGAACATTTTGCTTTGTATCTCTTGTTCTACAAGGGGAACAAGCTAGTGCAAGGGTAGGCAAGCTGATGCCTTCCAGCTGTTTTGGACTACAGCCCGCATGGCCAGTGGTCAGAGATTATGGGAGTTGTAATCCAAAACATCTGGAGGGCACCAGGTTGCCTACCCCTGGGCTAGAGACTTTTCAGATGTATTTATTAAAGGAAGGTCTTTGAGCCTGGGGTCCCTGCTGCCTCTAGGCCAGTGTTCTAGCATAGCTGGCTGGGGCATGCTGGGAGTTGTAGGCCAAAAACATCTGGGGACCCAAGGTTGGAGAACACTGCTCTAGGCATAGTACAGCAGGTTCACCTGTACTCCCTTGCAGAGGGCCTGAACACTGTCACTGTCACCCAAGATGTAGACCTGTTTAATGCTACTCTTCTAGCTTTTCCAGCTTGTCTGAGTGTGGAAAGCTAAGCAGGATCAGGCCTGGTTGTTACTTGGATGGGAGACCCCTCCTCTAGTTTCCTGCATTGAGCAGGGGGTTGGACTCGATGGCCTTGTAGGCTCCTTCCAACTCTATGATCTCTGAAATCTATGAAATCTAAGAGGCATGGTTTTGAATCGTGCACTGACATTTCAGGCAGGTGGATCACCATTTTATCACTGCGTTTATTATTAGTATTAGTTCATAGTCTCCAACTACACCGAAAATGCCGGGGACAGTCCTGAAAACCTTAAGCCATCACAGCTTCTCACTCGGTCATGCGGAGTCCTGAATTCCCCTGCCTTTCGGAACTGCAAGCTACTTAAAGGGGCCCTGGGCAAAATTGCAGCAGAGCTACAACTTTTAGTTTAGCTGCAATTTTGCCCATGGCCCCTTTAAGAGACAGTAAGCAGAGAGGGAACAGACAGGAAGATCTCTGTGTGTGACCGCACGCATGCACTGCACCCGCTGGCCTGGACCAAGGGAGAGTTGAGTGAGGGAATTTATCACATGATTCCTATCTTTATATTGCCAAAAATTTTATTTCCTAAAAGAGCTGACTCTGTGCCTCTAACAGGTGAGGTTACAGTGTCACAAGGAAATGCAAGGAACTTCCCCTTCTTCTGAAGCTCCATGTTTTAGGTGGGGTGGGGTGGGGGGTAAGCTTCACCTGTTGAATTTGTGCCAATCCTGACCATTTTAAAACAAAATGAGATTGCCATGCAAGCACTGACACACACACCCCCTTGAAAAACACCAGATATCAACAATTAAGGGTTTAAGTAAGGTAAAAACAATATTACAAAAGCCACTTATAAAATATTATAAAATAATATATAATATAGTAATGTAATTTTTGTGTGTTTCCTCTAATAACTTTTGTACTTGACCATGCCCTTTGGTTGCCTGGCCATACCCTTGGCCACGCCCTCATGTTGCCTGGCCACGCCCTCTTGATCACACCTTCATGTTGCCTAACTATACCTCTTACAAATTCATATGTGCGTCCCTATTTTCATCTGTGAAATGTTGGAGGGTATGTTAGTTTTTAATCATATTTTAAATTAACATTAAAAGGCTTATTTGTCTATGTTATTTTATTTTTTAAAATTAAAATATTTGCACAGCCATTCCTAAATGAGTGTTCCAGTGCTAATAATAAAAATTTAAAAAGATGCTGCTTTTCTGATCACATTTTAGCAACTTGTGTTTGTTTGTTCCAATTGCACTTAAATATATAAGGGTGGAATCCTGTGCAGGTTCTGACAGAAACATTGCTACGGTTCCCAGCATTCCCCAGCCAGCCATGCGGGCTGGGGAATGCTTGGAGTTGTAGGACTTTTTTCTTTCTTTACGGGCATAGGATTGTGCCTTAAATGCCTTCGTGTAAACTAAATAATTGGTTATTTTAAAAAAGATCGAATTGAATTGTAAACG
This sequence comes from Shinisaurus crocodilurus, assembly GCA_021292165.1. Taxonomy (NCBI): domain Eukaryota; kingdom Metazoa; phylum Chordata; class Lepidosauria; order Squamata; family Shinisauridae; genus Shinisaurus; species Shinisaurus crocodilurus. The sequence goes on from CM037881.1 coordinate 15,147,026, forward strand.
TGCCTGCTGAGATTAATTGTCCCTTCTTCGCCAAGGCTGCAGCGTCACATCCACCAGGGTGGAAGTAGGAACAAACGAAGTAGGAGTGGGGAGCCTTCTGAATTCTCAACACTCGGGGCATGGCTTACATTCTTCTACTTTTTATGTACTGAATGTAACATCTAGCCAGGCTCTCAGTGACAGAGAAATGTATGTAACCATGATGACTAACTTCTTTGCTTGCCGTCTTCTAAAATGTTCAGCGCATTGTATAGTGTTATTCAGCGCCTGGCAGTGTGTGGTAGCAGACAAGCCGTGACATGTCCTATTTAGCAGTGCTTGACGGCAGACAACACATACAATTTCATAACTTACACTTACCAAATTCAAAACAATCAAGAGATGTCAACAAGTCTAAATTGCTCAGTCTTTAAATCTTCAAATAAAAATTTAACCTGCAAAATCCAGATTCCCAAATTTGAAATTTAAAATTAAACTTTTTTCACAATGAAATGTGTATAACGATGAGTAAATATTGAATATTTGCAAATGTTAACTTCGAGTATTTAGATGTTGGTATATCAGAGGAGTTGTATGAAGTTGCATTACTTTATTCATTGACACCTGATTCATGCTAACATGCTTCATGCTGATTGCTCTGCAGGGTGCCAAGAAGCTTTGCCCTCAGTGTAATGCTATCACCTCCCCAGCAGACCTTCGCCGTGTCTACCTATGACCTTTAGATTGGATGAAACCTTTTGTGACTCTTCTCCTTGTTACTCCTGAGTTGTCCTGCTTGGGAGAGCCGCTTGGAAACCCTGGAGAGCCACTGCCAGACAGTGTCGGCAATACTGGGTTAGATGAACCAGTGGTCAGACTCGGTGTAAGCCAGCTTCCTATGTACTTTAGGAAGAGATTGGCCAGACCTAAACTGGACATTCATTTAATTGGCTTGTTTGCCTTTCTGCATCATACAAACTGGAGACAACACCTGTTTCTTCAAGAATTCTGTTTCTTCAAGGATCTCCTTGCCCCGGGGCACTTACAGCAACAGATGCTGTCAGCTGGGACAATTGTTCGGAGGAGGTGGTGTCCAGTTCCTGCTTCTTCTAGCTGTTGTGTCTGCTTGAATAGTCCTCCGTTTCTTTCGTTTTCAATGTGGCAATAAAGCTTATTTGAACGAAGGTCAAGTCTCCGCTTGGATTTACAGCAACGTTGTGTGTTGAGTGTACAAATATTCATTCTTATTTCTACTTATGTGAGAGAGTAATAATTTTGCGGCACTTTTAACTGAAGGGAGTTAGACTGAAGTCCTGTCTTCTCCAACGGCACCCCATGTGTGTGTGTGGTGGGGTGGGGGAAGAGAAAGATGGGAATGGGGAATTGTCCTTCTGCTAGCATTATGGTTTGCGTTATAATTTCCTGCATCTCCAAATGCCTTCGAGCATGTGCGCAGGGTACCTCTCCTCAAGCTATCCTCACTTATCTAGGATTAAGATAGGGTAAAAGATTTCCAGGTCAGTGGGTATGATGACTTCTCAAGAAGCCATTCCCAGCACTTCTTCTGAGTAATCCCTCATGCACAGTGTTCTCCAACCTTGGGTCCCCAGGTGTTTTTGGCCTACAACTCCCAGCATGCCCCAGCCAGCTCTGGCTGGGGCATGCTGGGAGTTGTAGGCCAAAAACACCTGGGGACCCAAGGTTGGAGAACACTGGTATAAGCAGCAGCCCAGTAGAGGCAACAGCGAAGACTGGCCTCCAAGGGGGTTCTTCTGTGCCTTTCCCTTGGCACAGGCCCCATCAATGCCTGAGGGGATTTGGCCTTTTAATGCAGCCTGTTTGTAGGCAGAATACCGACACCTCCAGAACTGAAGAATAATACTTCCCTTTAAGGAAGGTTTAAATTAAGCAACACGAAGCAACCTTTTCTTCTTAGAGTAATAAATAAAACGATACAAAGTACACCAGAGACAAAATCCCTTCCCCTGAATGTGACCACAGCCCCTTTGGGTGTTTTCATTAGTTTCCAGATCATCCACCATTTTCTAAGCTTTTGCTATTTCTAAGCTTTAGAAATAAATACAGAGCAGGCCGCACCAGATGGGAGAAACCCAAAAGCAAAAGGTGACTTCCTCGGCCAGTTTCAACAAAGGCAGCAACCCACCCACCCCAAGTCATGTGGAATTTCCTGCTTATGGTGGTGAGATGAGCTTCTACAATTTCTGTTTTGTTTTGTTTTGACTGTCACCTGCTCCCAATTGCTTCAAAGCAGAATCTGGGCATATGAGGAATCTGTTCCTTCACTTCTGACTTGCCACCACAGGGGCTACCAAATTCTGAATTGGGGGGTTTCATCCACCCCCACAGAAGCCAAAGGGACTTACCAAATACTGGAGCACAATGGAATACAAAGATGTATACATTAACGGATATAGTAAGCGTACTGCTTTTTTCAAAGCATTGGTGGATGGCCAGGTTTTGGGGTAAACTATGTAAAGCTCTCGATATATAGATAGATAGACACACACGCCCCTGCACGCACACACACACACACACACACACACACACACACACACGACTTTCCAGCCTCTCAGGGGAGAGTGGGTGACAACAGAGAAATAGTCTTTATTTTAAATTCCCCTTCTCCAGAAGCTACTGGAGGGGATTTTCCCATCTGCCTGCCTGGTATTTCCCCTGCTAAAATATTCACGTTATCTTCATAGAGTTTTGTTGTGCCTGTTTTTTTTATATATATATATATATATATATATATATATATACATATACGTATATATATAAAAGAAACAGTGCTGCCGCTAAGGACTTGTCGACTACCCTTCCCCAAGATGACAATTCCTTTATTTATTTCGGGCTCCAATTTTTTTGTCAAATGGTCTGATATTGAATAAAGCCAAACAGCCACAGAATATCCTCTGGGTTTTGCTTCTCAACCTGCTTTTTCGACCAGGGGAAGGTGGGATAGGAAGGGGATCACACCAAAGCTCTCTAAGATTACTGTTGGAAACAAAAGGCCACTTGGATAATACATTTAGAATCAGACTATCTCAGGGCCGGATTAAGGCCAGCGGATGCCCTAAGCCAGTGTTTCTCAACCTTGGGTCCCCAGATGTTTTTGGCCTACAACTCCCAGCATGCCCCAGCCAGCATAGCTGGCTGGGGCATGCTGGGAGTTGTAGGCCAAAAACATCTGGGGACCCAAGGTTGAGAAACACTGCCCTAAGCACAGCCCAATAATGGTGCCCCCTCGGCCCTTCCGTTGCTTAGCTGTCAAGACATTGAGACTCAATTAGTGCTGAAGGTGAAATAAGACATTAAAAACTCAGTTTTCTTCAAGGCCATCCCCCACGCCAGAACACACAACTATATTAAATATAAACTGTTTTTTTAAAAAAATTATATTTATTTAACACTAAATAGCAGCAAGCAATATAAGCCAATTACTTCCTTATAACTAGGGCAACAGAAAGAAATGCACATTTTCACCACTGTTTTATGCATCTTTTAATAAAACTATTATAAGGAGGGAAATGCAAATGCAAAAATTTGTGGTATTCTGGTACTCTGCGGTGCCCCCCCTTCCCTTGGTGCCCTAAGCACGTGCTTATACAGTCATGCCTTGGATTGAGAGCGTAATTCATTCTGGAAACGTGCTTGTAATCCAAAACCCTCTTATATCAAAACGAAATTCCCCCAAAAAAATGTGTACAGAGATTTTTAATTTAAGCCATACTACAGTACTTGTATTGCAAGACGTCGCTTGTATATCAAGTCATTTTTTAAAAAATAAATATTTAAAATTTTGCTTTGTCTTGCAAAATGCTCTCAAACCAAGTTACTTGCAATCCAAGGTATTACTATATTGCTTAATGGTTAATCCAGGGCTGGGCTATCTTAAAGACTCAATTATTAGAAGAGCGGTAGAAGAAATGCCTTTATAGCCATCTCTTACCGACTTTCCCATGTATCAGTTCTAAAGAGAATTCAACTGCTGAGTTATTGCAGGGGTGGGAAGATGACTGCCCCCCCAAAAAAACACAGAGACTTCCTTTAGCAGTAGCCTTATGACCACCCCATCTCACACAGGCATTTATGACCTCCTGTCCCTGGGCCAAGCTGCCAATGCTCCCTTGCTAGACGGTATAAGCCTGGTGTGGGCAAATGTGTGGCCCTCCAGATGTTTTGGCCTAAACTCCCATCATCCCTCATCATTGGCTATACTGGCTAGGGCTACTGGGAGTTGTAGGCCAAAACATCTGCAGGGCCACACATTTGCCCACCCCTGATATAAGCCAAGAAGGGCAAGGGTTCAAAAATAAAATTAAAAAGGAGAAGCAAATCGGGGTGTCCTCAGTTTTTCAATATGCTTGGAGGGGTATGGCCAACCGTTTGCATGCTCACAGACGGTATTGCAGAAACTGTGGCCTCCCAAGTCACTGCAGATACAAGCAATTTTATCCTGGCAAACATGTCGCAGCAGAAATTCCAAGGCATCCCCCCCCCCAAAAAAACACCCTCCCTGGTGTCCAAGATAAAGAAGGCCCATTTCAGGAAAACTCAATAAAAATGTGGATAGTGACAGAGAAGTACGGGCAGTGGTGCTACAGAGCAGCCTCTAAAGCAGTGTTCTCCAACGTTGGGTCCCCAGATGTTTTTGGCCTACAACTCCCAGCATGCCCCAGCCAGCTACACTGGTTGGGGCATGCTGGGAATTGTAGGCCAAAAACATCTGGGGACCCAAGGTTGGAGAACACTGCTCTAAAGTGCATGGAGAAAACCAACGTTGGTAATGGTCGGGGATTATGGGAGCTGGAGTCCAACAGCATCTGCAGGGCCACAGATTGCCCAGCCCTGCACCAAAACGAGCTCTTCTCTGTGTTCAAATGGATTTGTGTGGGATCTCACACTGCCTGCTTTTCAGCCGTTGCCACATATGCTTCATATGCAATAAAATGGTCAATTTGGAAACAAGTTTCCCGCCACTTTCAGTATGCAATTGCTTGTTGGCGGGAACTTGTTTCATACATTTAAGATCGCTCTTCGTCTAGATCTGTGGCAGTCTGAGAACGGAGGGGACTCAGGTGTATTCTTAGCCTTGTTTTTCTGAAGACGAAAGCTGTGGTTGTTGTTTTCCCAGAGAGAGCTGAAAGTATTATGCTATCATTGTGTGGTCGTGGTTGGTGATGTCTGTTTGTGAAAGCACGTGCCCATGTTTATCTGCTTGCAAGAATGGGTCCATGTTTCACTGTTTGTGTGGTCAGGAGGTCAGGGGTATATGTCTGGTGGTTTCCCTGTCCCTGAACATGGGTTGCGGCTGCTGGCTGAGGATTCCTTGTTTGGCAGAGCTGGCTAATAGTCCAGAAGTTGAGATATCTTCAGGGCCAGTGTCCAGGGAAGTACTGCTGAGCAGTGCTTTTTTTCTGGAGAAAAAGGTACCGGAACTCTTGGATTACATTTCCTCGGGAGTAGATGGCGATTAAATTGTAATGCAATTAATAGAAGAAAAGGTGCTGGAACTCAGTTCCGGTGAGTTCCACCAGGAAAAAAAGCCCTGCTGCTGAGGTCCCACAGCCCAGCAGGGCCCCACTGACAAGAACCCCTTGGAGTTGCCTTCCCTCTTCACCATTGCCACCTACTTATTCACCCGATTCTCACCCTAGCCCAGGCAATGTAGGCGGCGATAAGGAGAAGCGCAGAGCTGGTGCGAGATCATTTTTTGCGGCCTGACTTGAGGCAGAGCCTCAGCTGGTGCTCCCCCCTCCCACTCAAGCCTTAGACAGCACCGTTTTTTGATCTGTGGCATCATGTTGCTGCAATATTTGCATCTCTCTCCCTCTTAGTATTCCAACTTGACGTCTTCTCTCAGATCAGCCCTCCGACATTCTAAGAAATGTCCGAGGCACGTGAAGGAAATGCACCCGAGGGCAGCAGGCAGGGCAGCTTTAGGGGGCACAGGGCATGGCAGGGCAGGGGGCACATACGTGGCGGCGCACACAGCTCTGACCACTCCCCGCTCAGCATCTGCTGCCACCTGAGGCGGTCAGCCCTCTCTGCTCTGCTTCATGGTGGGGCCCAGCTAAGGTTCAAAGGCTAGGTGTGTGTACGAAAAACAGCCATTTTCGGTTTGGAAGAAACAGAGAGAGAGAAAGCTGGAGGCTGAAAGCACCTTGGGGGGGTGCAGGCTATCCCCCCCTGGGGGTGCTTCCAGATGGAGGGCTCCTAGCCTTACCACTCAGAAGGCCTTGTGTGCAGCTACTTCTCCTTTCCCTCCTTAATGGATTTTCTGTGGTAAGAAAAAAGAAGCGGTGGGGAAACACGAGATCACAAGTGGAGGATGAAGTAATCTGGAGCCCTCGTACAATTCAGTGTTTGAGGCAGGGCCGACGTCGCATGATAAAAGACCTTGTCTGGGAGCACCCTGGGATGGGATGTGAGGTAAGCAGATCCTCCAAGTCCTTGCTGGAGTGCCTCCTGGTCTCTACGTACGTTCTAATCGTGCATGGGTAAGTAAATCAAATATTACAAAAGCTTTGTACATCTCCAGTACTCTTTCGTCCATAGGAGACCACAGCCGAACAGCGCGGCCCCATAAACCTCTCTCCTATCCACGGGGAGTGAATAAGAATTACATGAGCGGCGGAGGTGGTGCCATGCGATGGCAGGGAGGAGGAAACAGCAGGGTTGGCATCTCCAGTTGGATGACGATGATGTCCCTCTAAGGCAGAGCTCTCCAACCTTGGGTCCCCAGATGTTGCTGGACTACAGCTCCCAGAATCCCTTGCCATTAGCCATGCTGGCTGGGTATACTGGGAGCCGTAGGCCAGCAACATCTGGGGGACCCAAGGTTGGAGATCCCTGCTCTTAAGGGTCAGTAATGATTTTTTCATGACCAAATGGAGTGTTTCCATTGCTATAGTACTGTCCTGCCCTCCCAACAATGCTTCAGTTGCTCAGATAAATTGGAGGGGAATGGAAGCCTTGATGTGGAGGATGTTGGCCTGTCCTCCCTTGCCAACTCCGCCTCAGTTTTCTTTACAAAGAGAAGATCTATCCATCCAGAAGAGATCTTTAAAAACGAAACACAAAAATGCAAAAGGCTCTCTCGTGATGGAGCAGCCCTCTCCAGCCTGGTGCCCCAAGATGCTGGCTGGGGATACTGGGAATTGTAGTCCAACCACATCTAGAAGGCACCAGGTTGGGGAAGGCTGTTGATGGATCACGGCTGCTGGAGAGGGAGCAATCTTCCTGTACAGCAGGGAACAGATTGTTCTCCTAGGAAAGTAAAACTCACACATGTAAAGAGCCAAAAGTTGCATCAGCACGAGAGAGAGGAAGAAGTTGCCATCCATCAGTGATGTCATCTAGTAGATGTCCAAGACAATAACACATTACAACAATTAAAAGGGCCTTGCTGAACCAAGGAAAAAGTTGCTCAAGTCCAGCATCTGATGATCTGGCTTCCCAGATGCGTTAACCAGAAGGCTCCAGGAAGTCCTAAAGTAAGACATGTGAGCAATGTCTCCTGCTGTTGCTCCCCAGCAATGGGTGGTCAGTGGTATACTGCTCCTGAATCTGGAGGTTCTATTTGGCTATCAGGGTTGAATAGCCCTGGTAGCTAAATAGGACTGATTGGACTCTATTTTTCCATGGATCTGTCTACTCCCCTTTTAAAACCAACTAAGCAAGTGGCCATCACAGCATCTTGTGGCAGCGGTGAGTTCTCCAAATGAAGTAATTATGTAGTGGGTGAAGAACTACTCCCTTTTGTCTCTCCTGAATCTACTGCCTATCAATTTCATTAGATTGCCCTGAATTCTACTAATATGAGAGAGAAATAAATAAAAAAAAAAGCTGCTCTCTCTCCTCTTTCTCTCCACGACGTCCATAATATGATTAAACCTCAATTAGGTTCCCCCTGAGTCTCTCCTTCCCCCCCCACTTCTAGACTAAAGCCTCCCCCAATCTGGCGCCCTCAAGATTGGTCATGCTGGCTGGGGATAATGAGAGTTGTAGTCCAACAAGCCTGGAGGGCACCAGGTCGGGGGAAAGGCCGCTTGCAGTTGAGTTTGAGAAAGGCTGGGGGAGCTGCAATTAGCTCTCCCTCGACAGACAGGCGAGAGCTTCCACTGTGCTCTCTTGTTGCTTCATTAAAGGAGGTCAAGCAGGGCTTTCTTTTGTTTTCAAAATCTTGTACAAAGAAAGAACCCGTTCCAGCCCCAAGAGGACATTCCAGCTGGCTGGCTGGCTCTAACTGAGCTGGCAGTAGCAGGGAAGGGAGCAGTGCACTCGACGGAAGCCCCCGACTTCTGCCGCGAACTCCCTTGGCGGCCAGGACCGTTGCAAGGCAGTTTGGTGCCCTAGGCAAGATCAGATATTTAGTGCACCCCCCCTTCCCACTTGAGAGCGCTGTATTTTTTTCCCCCAAGGTGTTTCTGGCGCCCCTTTTAGCCCTGCGCCCTAGGCGGCTGCCTAGTTGGGCCTAATGGTAGCACCAGCCCCCGTTGGCGACCTTGGCCAAGCTGCTGCTATTCACCGGCCTCAAAAGTGTGGAGAAGATGAGGGTGAGGCAGGGCCGGTGCTACCATTAGGCCAACTAGGCAGCTGCCTAGGGCGCAGGGCTAAAGAGGGTGCCAGAAACACCTTGGAAAAAAAAAAATACAGTGCTCTCAAGTGGGAAGGGGGGGGGGCGCTAAATATCTGATCTTGCCTAGGGCACCAAACTGCCTTGCACCGGTCCTGGGGTGAGGATTTATATGTTGCTCCTAATGACATTTATATCTTGCCTTCCCTCCCTCCATTTTACTTACTTCTTTTATTATTTATTACATTTCTACCCTCACCCCGTGAGATCGGTCAGGCAGGCTGAGGCGGAGAGTGACCGGATCGAGGTCACCCAGCAGTGAGCTTCATGGCTGAGTGGGGATTTGAACCCGGGTCCTCGAGCAACACTCTAACCACAAAACCACACAGCAGCTCCATTCTCATTCGAGGACTGTTGCCTAAACAGCCCCACCCCCTGGATTACATGTTGCTGCCGGTTCTTCTCTGCTGACTGTGTGTTGTGCTCATTTACTCCGCAGTCCATCATTCAACTGTGTGAGGTCGCTAATCATCTCTCGGCGGGTGGGTTTAATGCATTCTGATGGCCGTTCTGAAATTCATTGTACAGTCATGCCTTGGATTGAGAGCATAATTCGTTCCGGAAACATGCTTGTAATCCAAAACACTCTTATATCAAAACGAAATCCCCCAAAAAAAATTTGTGCAGAGATTTTTAATTTAAGTCATACTACAGTACAGTACTTGTATTGCAAGACGTCGCTCATCGAAAAAATCTGGATAAGAGAAGAGATCCCAGAAGACTTCAGGGATGCCATAATTATCACCCTCTTTAAGAAAGGTGATAGAACAGACTGTGGAAACTATCGGGGCATTTCTCTCTTAGCTACCACAGGTAAAATATTTGCCAGGATTCTCGCAAACCGTCTTCTATCTATTTCAGAAGAGATCCTCCCCGAATCTCAGTTTGGTTTCCGCCCCTCTAGAGGGACAGTAGACATGATTTTTACTGCACGTCAGCTCCAAGAAAAATGCCAGGAGCAAAATCAACCCCTTTATATGGCATTTATTGATCTTGCTAAGGCCTTTGATACTGTAGACCGAACAGCTCTCATGACAACATGACGGCTACGGTCTTGGACAACAACGGCTCTCATGGTGCTCCATTTAAAGTAGGATCAGGTGTTAAACAGGGATGTGTTATTGCCCCAACATTATTTCCTATTTTCATCGCCATGATTTTACATCTTGTCGAGGGGAAACTTCCCACTGGTGTGGGAATTATATATCGAACAGATGGAAAGCTTTTTAATCTCAGCAGACTGAAAGCAAAAAGTAAGGTAATTACAACCACCATTGTGGAACTTCAGTATGCTGATGATAATGTGGTCTCCGCACATTCAGAGGATGATCTCCAAACTATCCTAAATGCTTTTGCAGAAGCATACGAAAAACTTGGTCTCTCACTTAACATAAAAAAAACCAAAGTGCTTCATCAGCAAGTGCAAGCTAACCCTTTGGTGATGCCATCTATCCAGCTTGGCGGGACAATACTGGAAAATGTCGATCATTTTCTCTATCTTGGCAGCTATCTTTCTGTTACAGTTAACATCGACAGTGAAATCCAGCATCGTCTGAGCTCCGCAAGTGTTGCGTTTTCTCGAATGAAACATAGAGTGTTCGAGGATCGGGATATTTGTAAGAAGACCAAAACACTGGTTTATGAAGCCATTGTATTATCAACTTTATTGTATGCCTGTGAAACATGGACTATCTATAAATGTCACCTCCAACTCCTTGAAAGATTTCATCAACGTTGCCTCCGGAAAATCCTGCGAATTACTTGGGAAGATAGGCGAACAAATGTCAGTGTACTGGAAGAAGCAAAGACTACTAGCGTTGAAAAAATTATCCTTCAACGCCAACTTCATGTTGTTCGAATGCCTGACTGCCATCTCCCAAAGCAGTTACTTTATTCCCAACTCAAGGATGGAAAGCGGAATATCGGTGGTCAATATAAGAGGTTTAAAGATGATCTCAAGGAGCGCCTCCAGCAACATCAAGTAGGCCGCTCAACAAGGTCTGCCACGGACGGCCTTCTCCTTATCCCATCAGCCAGAGCAGCCAGGCTGGTGGGGACTAGGAAGAGGGCCTTCTCTGTGGCGGCCCCCACATTATGGAACTCCCTCCCTAGTGACCTTCGCCATGCCCCCTCCGTGATGAGCTTCCGCCGTGCATTAAAAACATGGCTGTTCAGGCGGGAATATGGGGTGGGTTAGGTTTTTAATGAGAATTTTTTAATATTGTTTTAATTATTATATTTTATTGTGTTTTATTGTATTTTAATTGTACATCGCCCAGGGTGGCCGGGTGACCGGCCAGATGGGCGATTGATAAATGTAATAATAAATAATAATAATAAATTCTTAAGGCTAATCTAAAAAAATGCAATATAAACATCAAAACTGGGAAGCTCTGGCCCATGAACGATCTAACTGGAGGTTGGCCTTTCACAAAGGTTCTATGGACTTCAGTATGCTGATGATAATGTGGTCTCCGCACATTCAGAGGATGATCTCCATGGACTATGGACTTTGAAGAAGCTCGAGTGCAAGGTGAAAGGGAGAAACGTGCTAAGCGAAAAGCACGTCAAATGAATCCTTTACAGGGCCATCTTCCATCTGGTAACCTGTGTCCTCACTGTGGGAAGCTGTGTGGATCTAGAATTGGCCTCCATAGTCACTTACAGACCCACTGCTAGAGTCTACACAATTATCTTTAGAATTTTCCTCCTTTTAAAATCTCCTTTTTGTAAATTTTCTTTTTTTATCCTAGAAGACAATCTTACTCGGTCACGAGTGATCGCCTGACTGACTGACTGACTTGTATTGCAAGATGTCGCTTGTATATCAAGTAAAAAGAAAATTAAATAAATATTTAAAAATGTGCTTGTCTTGCAAAACGCTCTCAAACCAAGTTACTTGCAATCCAAGGTATTACTGTACTCCAATACATCAGAATATGATTGGGAATATACGTTTCTGAGGGCTCTCCAGTTCTTCTTCAAAAGCCAAGCAGACACTGGAGCAAGTGGTGTGCAGGATGTGTCCAATGTGTCTATTTCATAGATTTCATAGATCATAGAGTTGGAAGGGGCCTACAAGGCTATCGAGTCCAACCCCCTGCTCAATGCAGGAAACTAGAGGAGGGGTCTCCCATCCAAGGAATAACCAGGCCTGACCCTGGTTAGCTTTCCACACTCAGACAAGCTGAGCCAGCGTAAGCCACAGGCACATATAATATTTATTTAGGTAGGTTAGGCTGAGAGTCAGTGACTGGCCCAGAGTCACCCAGTGAGCTTCGTAGCTGAGTGGGGACTAGAACCACTATGCCACACTGGGAGGGAAAAAACCACGGGTTAAGTTTAAGATTTTACAGGATGCAAAAGAAAGAGGGGGGTTGGGTCTACCTGATCTGAAGTTATATTTTGCTGCTTGTTGTTTAGTATGGATCAAAGAATGGATTCTGTTGAAAAATAGTCGATTATTAGATTTAGAGGGATATGATTTGAGATTTGGATGGCATGGGTACATGTGGTATGATAAAGTTAAAGTGAATGTAGAATTTAATAATCACTGTGTTAGAAGTGCCATTTTGAAAATTTGGAATAAATATAAACCTAGGTTTTGTCAAAGGGTACCATTGTGGCTATCAGCACAAGAAGCCCATCATAGAAGAGAAAAGTTAAGTAAATACAGTTGGTTGACATATCGTGATTTGCTGAAGTTTGATGAATGTAAAATAAAATCAAGAGAACTGATAAAAGAAGGTCATACATGTCAATGGTTTTCCTATTTACAGATGGTAGAAAGGTTTAAAGCTGATAAAAGGTTGTATGATTTTGAACAGAGTATATCTGACTTTGAAAGGGAATTATGTCTAAATGATGAACATCTTATTTCAAGAATGTATAAGCTTTTGTTGAAATTTGAAACTGAGGAAGAGCAAGTGAAGGAATGTATGATAAAATGGGCTCAAATTTTTGGCTATAATATACTAATGACACAATGGGAAAATATGTGGTTAAAAGGTTTGAAATTTACTTTATGCTCTAGTCTTAAAGAGAATTTTTATAAGATGATGTATCGTTGGTATTTGTCTCCGGAGAAATTGGCTAGAATGTATAACGGTGCATCAGATATATGCTGGAAATGTGAACAACAGGAAGGAACCTTTTATCATATGTGGTGGACATGTAAGAAAGCTAAAAAAATTTGGGTTGAAATTCATTTATTAATGCAAAAGATTTTAAAGATTACTTTTCAATTGAAACCAGAGGCTTTTCTATTGGGAATAATGGACAGTCAGCTAGAAGGAAGATATGGAACTTTATTTTTATACATGACAACGGCAGCGAGACTACTATATGCACAGAAAAGGAAAGGTCCAGCAGTGCCTACAACAGAAGAATGGTTGGTCAAGATGCTGGAGCTGGCAGAGATGGCCAAACTTACATCATTAATCAGAGAAAGGACAACATCTACGTTTATTATTGAGTGGAAACCTCTAATTGACTTTTTGCAGAGACTGGAAAATAATGATTTGTTTGTTTGTGGATTTATGGAATAATAAGTGAATTTGGGACAACGGGAAGAAAGAGATTTCTCATTCTGATTATTGAGTAAGAAAAATTATTGTTACCTATATTTGCTGTAGAAGAAAACTGGAGGTCTATTTTGTTTTGTTAATTGTTATATGTTTGATATTATGTGTTTGTTTTATATAGAAATAAAAAATTGAAAGACAAAAAAAAAGAAAAAAAAGAACCACTATGCCACACTGGCGTTGGCACTAAAATCTACACAAAATCCACACAAACACTATGCACAAACCGTAACTGAAGTACAACTTACAAGTGTGCAGCTTCTATCAGGGGTCTAGATGACAACAACGTCTTCCACTTGTAATCCTCCCACTGCATTTCCCCGCTGCTTCTTCCATCCTTTTTCTTACCAGGAAAAATCTGTTCAGGAAGAAAAGACACCGGGGGATGGGGTGGGGCTAGTGTGCAACCAGGATGGATGCCTAGACCTTTAGGTTCCCCTGTCCACCTGGTGTTTTAATCTTCTCAATTGTGCCTTAACTCTGAGCACCCCTCATTAAAAACCTGGACTATGTCGGGGAATGAAATGGGGTCTCGACTCATCTCCTGATTCGTTCCTCACAGCGTATGAAGATCCACCCTAAAGATCGCTCAGATCCCCAAGCCCCCGAGACTCTTCTCACTGTCACAGACATGGCACCCGGTTCCTCTAAAGGTGCCAAAGGCAAGGATGACACCCAGCCAGACAAGTTTGAAAGAACGTTTCAAACAACTATGATCGGAACCCCAAGACCGGTCGCTTGCACTGGAGCTGCTAGACAGGAAACTGACTAGTATAGACTCCGCAGCAAATGAAGCCGTGGGACTAAGCTTGACTCAAGATGAGAAAATTCGCAAGCTCACTGCCCTCACTCAGCACCTCCAGACCAAGACAAAAGATCTTGGAGAACCACAGTCGTTGGTAAAATCTGTGTGTCCGTGGTATGGAGGAACGTGAAGAGGGGAGGGGGGATATGATCACATTTCTTGTGGCCTGGTTTGCTGAAATCTGTCCAGCCTTGCATTTAACAGATCTGGACATTGAATGAGTTAACTGGGCCCTGGAGCCTCAGCCCAACTCCCCAGGCCAGTCTAGGGACATTATAACCCACTTTGCAAGATATCCCCAGAACCTTCAGGCTATTGCAGACCCTGAACAAACTCAGATCACTGGAACATAAAGGCATCAAAGTGCAAATATTTCAGGACCTTGCTCCTGAAACACTTTGCTAGTATTTGCTGTGGCCCTATACAGATTCCCTGAGAGAAGCTGGAGGCTTCCCTTTCAGATTGCTAGTTTCCCATGGCAGCAAGACCCTAATAGAGTCAAACACCACAGAGGCAGCAGCTCTTTGCAAAACGCTAGGCATTAAGGGTTTTTCTACACGAGGCATTAATTTTGCGCGTGTGATTCCTTACTCAATGTTGTTTACAGGTTCTGGGGAAATGGAGTATTATTTCTGAAAGCGCTGTTTCTACTGGTGTATTTGCGCTGTTCCACTGTAGCACAGCTCCACCTAGAGGTTATTTAGCAGAAAAGCAGGAAAGGAAAAGCTCTTTGCGTAGAGCTCAGATCACAATTCTGTGACAAAACTGAAAGTAGATACAGTGATTATAACAGCTTCATATTGAAAAGCTCTAAAAAGCACTTAAGTCAGCCAAACTCCCTGAAGGGGATGACAATCTCCACTTCTATGATCGACACTGAGACAACCCTCCATGGAAAAGAATAGACAAGAAATCTGCAATGACCCCGAAGAAGTGCAGCAAGGGTCAGCTGTGTCTTTCAAGACAGAGACCATTCTGCAAATATCATCATCTTGGATCGTCCTCATATTATGAAGGCCATCTTGCCTTACGATCTACAGAGGCCTAGTGAGGCCTCTACAGAGGCCTACTGAAGCTGTCACTCTATACCAGTGTTCTCCAACCTTGGGTCCCCAGATGTTTTTGGCCTACAACTCCCAGCATGCCCCAGCCATCTATGCTGGCTGGGGCATGCTGGGAGTCGTAGGCCAAAAAACATCTGGGGACCCAAGGTTGGAGAACACTGCTCTATACCACTGAAAAGCACAGTTTCAGGTTACTTTCAACGTACCTTATTAATCATGGGAAGCCTGGGTGGGGTGGGGAAAACATTCCTTTTTAACTCTCAATTTATCCACAGCACCCCTGATTGGGATTACTGGGAGCAGTTAGTCCCGGTATGAGGAGTGACGTTTATTGACTTCACTCCTCACCAGATAATGGGAAACAGTTTAGTCAAAGCTCTTGTTTATTTTGTTGTTACAGTTTATGTGAATTTAACTTTTGCATTAGCAGTTAAAATACAGATATGTGAGCGCTCAGGTTCCACTGTAGAAACAGATAGTAGCAGGTCACTACAGGGGCAAACCCACAATCAGATGCTTACTTTTTTGGTCAATTCAATAACTTTAAAAAATCACATCTTTGAATGTGAATGGGCTGGGCTCTATTATTGGAGACTCAATATTATAATGCTCCAAGAGACCCATCACCACCCCAGAGTGGTGAGAGTGTTGGACTGGGACTCGGAAGATCCGGGTTCAAGTCCCCAGTCGGCCATGAAACTCACTGGGTGACTTTGGGCCAGTCACTGACTCTCAAGTCTAACCTACCTCACAGGGTTGTTGTGAGGATAAAATGGAGAGGAGGAGGAGGATTATGTAAGCCGCCTTGGGATCCTGACCTTGCAGGAAAAAAGGTGGTGTATAAATATAATAAATAAATAAATAAAATAATAATGTCCCACTCAACTCTAGGGGATCAATATTGTGCAGGGGGAGTCATCTAAGGCATGATTCTCACCAATAACTGCCCATTAAAAGTCAAATTCTGCTTCCATAACCCACAAGGACACTTCATATATATATAGTATATATATATAATATATATATATATATATATAGTAATACCTTGGATTGCAAGTAACTTGGTTTGAGAGCGTTTTGCAAGACAAGCAAAATTTTAAATATTTATTTATTTATTTATTTTTGACTTGATATACAAGCAACGTCTTGCAATACAAGTACTGTAGTATGGCTTAAATTAAAAAATCTCTGTACAAATTTTTTTGGGGGGATTTTGTTTTGATATAAGAGTGTTTTGGATTACAAGCACGTTTCTGGAACGAATTATGCTCTCAATCCAAGGCATGACTGTATATGTTTGAAAGGTACACTTGCAGATGAGATCACCACCTCTTGCTAATCTCCTTTTATGCCCCAAACCAGGCACAATTTCATTTTGTGAGGGACATGCTTAAGGTCTTGGCACATTTCGAAACAAATATGGTGATGGACTGGGAGACATGAATGCCATCCTTAATTGGAACTTGGATAGAAGCACTAGAACACCCCCAGCCACTTAAGGCACATACCACTGTAAAAAAAAAAACCCTCCTTGATAAACATGGCCTAGCAGACTCATGGAGAGAATGTTTCATGGGAACTTGCATGACTATACTTACTACTCCCCAAGACATGGGACGTACTCACGACGTACTCATGGGACAAATTTATTTATTTATTTATTAACTTTCTGATACACCCAATAACTAATGTTCTCTCCTTATGTAGAGATCTCCTCTTACCTTCAGCCACTCTCTTGCCTGCTGCAACTGACGCTAGCGTAGGCCTGATGAATATCTCTGATCATGCTCCCAGGTCATTGATCTTAAGCGCAGATATCATCCGTCAGAAAAAATGTACGGTGGGTGGCCAATCAGGTGGGTTGCCACCCTCCTCAGGTGGGCGGCCAATCAGGTGGGTTGCCACCCTCCTCAGGTGGGCGGCCAATCAGGTGGGTTGCCACCCTCCTCAGGTGGGTGGCCAATCAGGTGGGTTGGGTATGTGGAGATTGAGTCTGAGCTTGTTCACAAGACAGACCTTCAAAGAGAAAATGGTTGAGAACGTAATAAATTGTTATGTGGACAATCAACCTGCTGCCACAGACTTCACCAGCCTTCTGTGGGACACCTTGAAGGTTACGGTATCTTATGGGGGCTGTTCATACAGGAGGGCTACCTCTTTAAAAAAGGAGAGAGAGAGAGAGAGAGAGAGAGAGAGAGAGAGAGAGAAGCAAAGTTATGAACTAACAAAAAAAGTGGGGGCCCTCTTTGATGAACACAAATGAAATGGGGTCTCGACTCATCTCCTGATTCGTTCCTCACCGTGTATTTCCACCCTAAAGATCGCTCAGATCCCCAAGCCCCCGAGACTCTTCTCACTGTCACAGACATGGCACCCGGTTCCTCTAAAGCAGTGCTTCTCAATTATTTTCTGTCATGCCCCCCCTAGGAAGAAGAAAACATTTCGCGCCCCCCGCGCGACTGTAAATAGTATCATTTGTCTATAAAATTGTTATAAGTACACCTCTGCATAACACTGTATCCTTATTAACGTATAAGAGAATAAAAAAAGAAAGAAATGTGGATCAATTTACAACAAAGAATAGCTTTATTAACTGTAGCAGAAAAGATTTAAAGGAGCACAGTGATCGCGCCGCGCTGCTCCCTCTCTCCAGCCGTAGAGTTGCTAGGCAACCGACGCCGTGTGGGACGCCGCTTGCGAGTGAGTCGGATAATCCGATCTGGACATCCAATATGACAGTGTTTGCCGAGGTCAAACGAGCCCCCCTTTACGGAGCCTCACGCCCCCCCTGGGGGGGCCGCCCCACTATTTGAGAAGCACTGCTCTAAAGGTGCCAAAGGCAAGGATGACACCCAGCCAGACAAGTTTGAAAGAACGTTTCAAACAACTATGATCGGAACCCCAAGACCGGTCACTTGCACTGGAGCTGCTAGACAGGAAACTGACTAATATAGACTCCGCAGCAAATGAAGCCGTGGGACTAAGCTTGACTCAAGATGAGAAAATTCGCAAGCTCACTGCCCTCACTCAGCACCTCCAGACCAAGACAAAAGATCTTGGAGAACCACAGTCGTTGGTAAAATATGCAAAAAAGAAGCAAAAAAATATGCTGAATGGGCAGAATTTAAAGCTCTTGGAATTGGCAAAATACAATCCTCCCTAATCTATCTACAATGTAATTACAGTATTATTAATCTGGAAACAAGGGAACAAAGCTACTTGCTAGGACACTCAAATAAAGGAGTGCTAGATCAGCAATCCTAGCTATTCGAACGAGAAGTGTCAATAACAACCAGTCCTAAACTTATTAGTGAAACATTTCAGGAGTTCTGTGCCTCTCTGTACACCTCAGAAAACCCTAATCTTTTGGTTATATAGATACCTATATTGATTCTTTAGATATAAAAACCATTGAGCAGATCCATGCTTAAGAAACCTGTAACAGAATAAGAGGTCACAAACTCTATTAAACACCTGAAACTGGGCAAATCCCCTGGCATTGATGGGGAATTTGATGTTACAGGGGAATTTTATAAAGCTTTTGCCACCTCAATCTCGCCATATCTCACATCCCTCTTTAATGAAATCCTAGGGGGCTCCAGGATTCCAGAATCTTTGAAAAAAGCAAGGGTGGTAGTCATTCCTAAGCATGGTAGAAACATAAAACTACCAGGGTCCTACACCCAGTCGCACTGCTTAACCAAAATGCCAAGCTGTTTATATCCACCATGGCCAAGTGACTGAATGAATTCATCACACAGTACATCCATACGGCTCAAACGGGGTTCATGCCAGGCCATCAGATGGCTGATGCTATCTGACGGATCTTAAACATCCATCATAGCAAATCCCCAGTCTCTGGTAGAATGGCCCTATCTGCTCAAAGTCTTATCGAAAATGGGCATGGGCGAGCGTTTCCACAGACAGCAGTGTCCCAGCTCCATGCTGCCTCGAAGGCACTCATCCATACAAATAAAATGGACTCTCTTGCATATGGGGACAGGACAAGACAAGACAAGGGTGCCCACCCTCCCCTCTCCTTTTTGCCATTGCCATAGAACCCCTGGCACAAGCAATTCGCCATCACCCTAAAATCAAAGGGGTCACAATAAGGCCCACCAGCCACTTGACTAATCTTTTTGCAGATGATGCCCTTCTATTTCTTTCCAATCCCAAAACAGCTACCGTATTTTTCCGTGTATAAGACGCCCCCATGTATAAGACGCCCCCCACTGGGCAGTTTTGCAACCACGCAGTTCTCTCCTCGGCTTACTTCCGTGTATAAGACGACCCTCAATTTTTAGTCTAACGATTTTAGGAAAAAGTATAGTCTTATACATGGAAAAATACGGTATACTGGCACTTAAAGAAAAGTTGGCCATTTCCCAACACCATACCGGTCTGGAAATAAATTATGACAAATCTGATTTATTTTGCCTACAAACACCACTCCAAACCCAAAAGAAAAGAAACTTCAAAGTATATTCCCAGCTATCTTTGAGACTCTCCTGCCTAAAATACCTGGGCATTCAAATATCAAAGGACTTGCAACAGCTAGTTCCATGAAACCACATTATAAAAATAAATGTTATCAAATGGATGAAGCATAAATTTAAAACATGGGCTAAATATGAAGCTATCCATGCTGGGCACCAATGCCTCTATCAAAATTATGATTCTGCCCAAGCTTCTTTTCCTTTTTCAAATGATTCCCATTACCCCAGCAGATAACAAACTGGGGGGAACAACACAGCAAGTTACTAAAGAGATTTATAAACAAGGGGGGGAAATTAGAGAAGGATTTGCTATACCCAATTTACGATTGTATCTTGCCTCTTATGATGACAAGCATCATAAGAAATGATATGGGCATATCTTAGGTTTCATGGAAACATTAAATAGCATCCTCCCACACAAAGAACTTCTCTTTAAGAAGCTTACCAAAGCTGAACAGAGAACAGTGAATTAAAGATTGTGGATCCGTACTTCCACTTTCAATTTTTGAAGTTGAGAATGAACACCTTTTACATAAACACTTGATTACTCTTATGCTTGCAGCTGCCTGATTTGAGATTGCATTAAACTGGAAATCGTCTGCAGTACTTTTGAAACAAAAATGGATGAACAGAACATGGAAAGTTGCTCTTTCTGAAAAGCTGACGCATAGACTGAGACTTATAAAAAGACTGGAAAACCGAGACTTATTCATAGGAGTGTGGTATCCATTTACTGCATATGCAAATGCACATTCGTCAATCTTTGCTCACTACTCCACCTGCGCAATTCAAATTCTGGCGTGAGTGACGCATTGTAACACTGCTAGCCTCATAATCTGTACCTGTTTTGGTTTTGTATTATATTAAAACTCATTAAGGAAAGAAAAAAAAAAGAGTAGATACACAAGGCCTTTTTGATTGGTAGCGCTCGGAGCCATCTGTCTGGAAGGATCCCAGGACAGCATCTTGTGATGAAGTACGACTGTCCATCTTGAATGAGATGAAGTCGAAAAAAGTCAATGACCTGAAACTTTCACCCCTCACGTACTTTCGAATTATGAAAGAAAAGGCACCCTCACACATTCTGTGATTAAACAAGAAAAGGTATCTAGAGATGGGGTGATGTTCTCAGTACCGAGAGAAGCAAAAAACAAAACAAAACAAAACACAGATGTGTGTTTTTTCCATGTCACCAGTTCCACTAGAGGAAAGAGCTGATTGTGCCACATCACTCGTGGTGCAAAGAGCGACAGCACAGTTTCTGAAGTCAGCAATAGCAAGCGTTTTGATGATAAATCACTTATAGTCGTCACCATGGCACAGGATCATCACCCCAGATGGTGTTTCTTTGGAAAGTTTGCTTTCACCCCAGAGCACTCCCACAGAAGAGATGAAATGGAAGGTGGCAGTACGTGTGATGGGAGTGATCGGGAGCTTGATATTGATAAGCGGCAGTAAAACAGCCTTCCCCAACCTGGTGCCCACCAGGTGTGCCGGATTACAACCTCCACCATCCCAAGCCACCATGGCCAATGGCTGTGTTGGCTGGGGATGGTGGGGATTGCACTCCAACCCATCTGGGGGGCACCAGGTTGGGGGAGGCCCATCTAAAGAAAAGCGTAAATTCATTTAGGGTGCAATCCTATGCAAGTTTAGATAGAAAAAAAGTCCTACAACTCCCAGCATGCTGGGAGTTGTAGGATTTTTTTTCTGTCTAAACATGCATAGGATTGTATCCTCAGCTATCTCAGACAATGGTTTATCTTTTTACACAATGGAAATAAACCACAAACTTCATGTAATGGAACGCTCTGTCTAGCTAGACATGCAAGAGTCAGGGTCGAACTACAAAGTCCCTGGAACTCCTGCTTTGTTTGAGCCGGGCAATCTTTTGCACCTCTTCCTGGAAGTGAAGACCCACTCTATTCAAAGGAGCTTAACTGCAAGGGAACTATGCATACGACCACATCCAAAGACACTGCTTTAACCTGCTTTTTTGGGGGATGCCGGTGACCCTCTGAACTCGGAGGATTATGGGCAGACCGTGCAGGGCGGGAGGAGCGTGGAGGCGAAGATTGCCTCCGTGCGCCTCCCGCCCTGCAAATCAGCAAGCTTTGCCACCTAAGTGTGGCGCTTCGGGGCGGGAAGGAAGGAAGGAAGGAAGGAAGGAAGGAAGGAGGCTGAGGTGCCACCAGGATATGTCGTATCTTGGCGGTGCTGGTCTCCACCCCTCTGTGCCCCCAGGAATGCCTTCAAAAGCCCTTCTCCGTGGTCACCCTTACACAGCCACGGAGGAGCAGCCAGTGCGATTCTGTGCAGCTGCGAGGCGGGGGGAGGAGGATCCAACCACGGATCCCCCGGCTCCGAGGTTGGGACCTCTTTTCCAAACTCGTATCGGGGAATCTGAAAAATCCTACGGCCCTCTAGAGCAGGGCTCTCCCACCCTGGGTCCCCAGGTGTTGTTGCCGGACGACAGCTCCCAGAATCCCTTGCCATTCGCCATGCTGGCTGGGGCATGCTGGGAGCTGTAGGCCAGCCACACCTGGGGGACCCAAGGTGGGAGAGCGCCCTGCTCTGGACGCGCTGCCCGGCAGCCATAGGATTGTGTGCTGCCCATCGTCAAGGCTGCACGGCCAGCAGGAGAATCTCTTAAGAAAGGTCCTGAAAAGGTCAGCACGGTTTGCTCATACTTGAGGTTAACATTATATTTGAGTGTGGGAAGCAGCCATCGTGCAACCAGATCCTGTTAGCTCAGTGTTCTCCAACCTTGGGTGCCCAGATGTTTTTGGCCTACAACTCCCAGCATGCCCCAGCCAGCGTAGCTGGCTGGGGCATGCTGGGAGTTGTAGGCCAAAAACATCTGATCTGGGCACCCAAGGTTGGAGAACACAGTGTGAGCTCAAAGGCAGGGCAAAGCTGCAGGGGATGAGCCCGGCAGGGGATCTGATCAGAGGCTTGGATCTGCAGAAACCGAATCACACGGCTGTGATTCCATTTTGCAGCACCACCACAATAACTTAGCGAGATACTTGGTGGGAACAAGCTGGTGTAGCATCCCTCGACCAAATAAATGCAATACTGTCATATCCACCCGTGGCACTTTTTTTTTGATAATTTTGACCACAATGAAGAGACTCTGTCAGGGATTGGTGGGAGCCGTGACACCGTATCGGTCTCATCGTAGCAAGAGATTTCTGAATGTCAAACCAAATCATCATGATTAGGACAAACTACTGTGGAACTGCAGCTTTTCACGATTCAAATTTCGAAATCATGATAAACATGGTGGGGTTTTTTTTAAAATCCTGTGCTTAAAATGGTCACTTTTATTTTCAAGACAAAGCAGTTGCAGGGCACAGATATGGAATGTAGTCCTAATCATGACTTGGGCTCCAGTCAAAGATTGCAACTCCTCACCCTGTTGCTATTTGCCTCTGAAGTTCCTGTTTACTGAAAACAGCCCCCCCCCCAGGGGGGGGATAGCAAAGAAGGGTGGGCGATCTGGCACCGACTGAATCTTGAACTCAGGACTGGCTGAGCGAGCAGCAGCTTCATTCCTCTCTCCCCTTCCCCATTAGGGAAGGTGTGGGAGGAGTGAAGCGACTGAGACATGGCCTCAAGACTGCAGATCAGTCGCCCTCCCACCTCCTCTATCATTGAAGGGTGGGGCTTTGGGAGAGAAGGGCCTCACCCCACAAGCTGGATAGGTCAGCTTGGCAGGCCAAATTTGGCCTGCGGACTGGAGGTTCCCGATCCCCGGCTTTGCCTCTTCCATCTTAATTTCTCCGTATTCCACATTTTGCCTTATTTATTACGAAACGTAAATGCCAAGGAAATTAATTAAAATGCATTTTACAGTAAGGAAACCAAGCTCCTCTTTCTGCAAGAAATATTCAACATACCTTGAGCAATTGGTCATGTCAATAGCTTTCCTTTGAAACTAAACAAGACACACCTATACAAAAATATGAAAATATGGGTTCTTACCTATGTACGGGTTGTACTATCTCGCTATTTTCTAATATATGTATAAAGGCACTGCTGTACCGCCTGTCGGACCTAACAAGACAGTTTACAAATACCACCATTTGAATAATAACAGAGTTAAAAGAATTTTTTAGAGGAGTAGCCATGTGGTGTGATATACGGAACAAAAAAAGTTGTCCTTATTCAGACCACAGGGAATGGAGCTGAATCTCGATGAATTGTACTTCAGGAATTTCACATCAATATCTGTCTCTGAAGTTCCTTTGCTCGAGAATGACCAGTTTAAGGTCATTGACAGAGTGTCCTGGGAGGTTGAAATGGTCACTCGTTTCTGAACATTGCCATCCCTAAATTGCCAGGTTTGTGACCATTAATTATTTCGCGTGGAGACTGGCCTGTCTGTCCTTTGTAGAATGCAGTAGGGCGCAGCTGGCAGATGATGATGATGATGATGATGATATTTATACCCCGCCTTTTTTCCTGCAAGGAACCCAAGGCGGCTTACATAATCCTCCTCCTCTCTATTTTATCCTCACAACAACCCTGTGAGGTAGGTTAGGCTGAGAGTCAGTGACTGGCCCAAAGTCACCCAGCGAGTTTCATGGCTGAGCGGGGACTAGAACCCGGATCTCCCAAGTCCCAGTCCAGCACTCTCACCACTACGCTACACTGGCTCTCCAGAGGATGGCATATATCACATTAGAAGATGAGCAGGTGTATGAACCCCTGATGTTATGGTGGCATTATTAGGTCCTGGCTGTAATAGTGTTGTCAGAGTACATATGGAGACAGAGCTGGCATCTGGGTCTGCATCTCTGTTGTGAGGGTTGTTGCTGCTGGTGAATATCCTTTTTAGGTTGCGCGGCTGTCTGTAAGCAAGAATAGGCTTACCACCCTGTGGTACAGGCCTGTGGCTCACGCTGGCTCAGCTTGTCTGAGTGTGGAAAGCTAAGCAGGGTCAGGCCTGGTGATTACTTGGATGGGAGACCCCTCCTCTAGTTTCCTGCATTGAGCAGGGGGTTGGACTCGATGGCCTTGTAGGCCCCTTCCAACTCTATGATCTATGAAATCTATGATTCACCCAAGGTCTGTGGGAGGGAAGTGTCATTGTCCAGGATCAGTGATGATATGTTTGAGTGGTCGTAACTGGGAACTATAGGTGACAACAAATGGTGTTCTTTTGTTTTCTCTTTTGTTTTCTCTTGTATTTTTTACTGTCCTGCAGTAGATTGTTCCTAGGTACCTGTTGATCTGGTTTTTTTTTCTTCTTCTTCACTTCCTTGAATGGGGATTGTACCCTGAGAAATGCCCGATTTAGTTCCCCCTGCAGTGTGAGTCTCTGTCTGACAAGTCTGAGTAGATATGATTATATTTCAGGGCTTGGGTGTAGTAGACACTGACTGGGTTCAGACAAGGGTTGAGTATGGGTTGAGTGTGGGCCATTGTTGAAACGTGGGTTATCGTGTTGTCTGAGCCCAGCTGCACTAACAAGCCATGGCTTGTTAACCAGAAACAACCCATGAACAGAACCCATGGTTTGTTGTTGGGTTGTGAACTGTGGGTTGTTCACCATGGTTTGTTTTCTTGGCTGGGTTCAGGCAACATGACAACCCACATTTCAACAACAACCCATGGTTCAACAATAACCCACACTCAACCCATACTCAACCCTTGAATGTGGGATATCATGTTGTCTGAACCCAGACTGAGTTCACACAACATGAACACTCATCGTGGGTGACAAGCCATGGTGGATCGTTGTGTTGTGCAAACCCAGATACCCAGGGCTGGCCCAAGGCATTTTGCTGCCTCTGGGGGAGCAGCAAATTGTTCCCACTTCCCACCCAGGTAAGATGCATAGCATCCAAGGCCAGCGTAGTTATTTTGGTGCACGAGGCAGAAAATCCCACAAGCCCCTCTTCCCATCCCTGGCAGTAAAAATTCAACAATAATGTATTAAAGAATTAATTTTATTTATTATTTATTTATTTATACCCGCCTTTTTTCCTGCAAGGAACCCAAGGCGGCTTACATAATCCTCCTCCTCCTCCTCCTCCTCTCCATTTTATCCTCACAACAACCCTGTGAGGTAGGTTAGGCTGAGAGTCAGTGACTGGCCCAAAGTCACCCAGTGAGTTTCATGGCTGAGCGGGGACTAGAACCCGGATCTCCCGGGTCCCAGTCCAACACTCTCACCACTACGCCACATTGGCCTTCATTTACCATTAACTATTTGCGACACTTTTATGACACCCAAATTCTACTGCCTGAGGTGGCTGCCTCACTCTGTCTAACGGTAGGGCCAGCCCTGACCAGCCCATACTCTTCTCGTCCAGGTTGGGGGCAGCAAGCACAATAGTCCCAGACCCGGGTGGTATTTAGATGCCACCTGCAAATGGATATATGGATATTTGGTCTGCCTTTCTTGAAGCTTATGCATAATTGTTTTTGATGGCTGTTTTCATATACATATATACAGTCATGCCTTGGATTGAGAGCATAATTCGTTCCGGAAACATGCTTGTAATCCAAAACACTCTTATATCAAAACGAAATTCCCCCAAAAAAATTTGTACAGAGATTTTAAATTTAAGCCGCACTACAGTACTTGTATTGCAAGACGTCGCTTGTATATCAAGTCAAACAATTTTAAATAAATATTTAAAAATTTGCTTGTCTTGCAAAACGCTCTCAAACCAAGTTACTTGCAATCCAAGGTATTACTGTACTCTTAGGTACACATTTCATACAGACCTATTGTAAGCGATTTATTTCCATTTATTTATTTATTTTATTTTATTTTATTACATTTATATCCTGCCTTTTTCCCTCCTGCAAGGAACCCAAGGCAGCTTACATAATCCTCCTCCTCCTCCTCCTCCTCCTCCTCCTCCTCTCCATTTTATCCTCACAACAACCCTGTGAGGTAGGCTAGGCTGAGAGTCAGTGACTGGCCCAAAGTCACCCAGTGAGCTTCATGGCCGAGCGAGGACTAGAACCCGGATCTCCCGAGTCCCAGTCCAACATTCTTACCACTAAAATTGTGTGTGTGTGTTCTTATGGTTTTGTTTTGTTAAAAATCACAATAAAACAATAAAAAACAAAAACATAGTCCCCAGCCGCAAACCAGGCATGATGCTCCGGGAAGGTCTACTTAAGAGTCGCCTGGTCTCTCCAAGAGTAAAGAGAAAGTCTTAGTGGTGTGTGTGAGTGAGAGATGACACAGTCCCTCGCCCCACTCAATTGCTGCTTCTCCTTAGGGTTAACTGACTGCCCCCGTAGAGTCCCCAATATTTAAAAACAAAACAAACCCATTTTGTAAGAGTCGGAGAGAGAAAAGGAGAGAAGCAGAAAAAGCAAGTGGCATGACCAGGGCCTAATCGAAAAGAGGAGAGAGAGAGAGAGAGAGAGAGAGCTCCTTCGCTGTGCGTAGATGTCATGCGAAGAAGAGGGAGGAAAATTCAGCAGGTGCGCGCCTCTCTCAGCCCCGCCTGACCAGCGGCACCGGCCTCTTTTCGCGCAACTGTTAAGGCACAGCAGGAACACTTGAAAAGAAGGAGAAAGCCGGACACGTGTCGTGGATCTGGAAAAGCGGGTCTCATGTTGCAGGCTGGGGTTAGGGTAGGTCTTAGGTGCAAGAATGTCAAAGACGGCCATTGTAGGATATTCGATCAGATAGATTTCACAGATTTCATATAGATCATAGAGTTGGAAGGAGCCTGCAAGGCCATCGAGTCCAGCCCCCTGCTCAATGCAGGAAATAGAGGAGGGGTCTCCCATCCAAGTAACAACCAGGCCTGACCCGGCTTAACTTTCCACGCTCAGACAAGCTGAGCCAGCGTGAGCCACAGGCCTGTATATAGGATCCTCTATGCATGTTAAAACAGACAAAAGTCCTACAACTCCCAGCATTCCTCAACCAGCATGGATTGCGCCCTAGATTAAATTAGATTAGGATGGATGGACAGACAGACAGACAGAGAGTCAGACAGATCTGCCTGCCTGTCTGCCTGCCTGCCTGCCTGTCAGATTCACCATCTCGGCTAGAAAAACAGAACTCCGCCCGTGGCGCCGGCCGGTGTTTTGACGTGTTGCGGCCGGGAACTCCCATTCACAGCGCGGGGCGGGGTGGGGCGGGGCGGGCCAGACCCCGTTCAAAAAGGGCCGAGCCAGCGTGCCCGGCTGCATCTGTGGATTTCGCGATGGATCTCCCGCGGGTGCTCGAGAGCCAAGAGCCCTGCGCCTCCTCCTCCTCCTCCCCTTCCTCCGCCGCCCGCTGCAGGCTGGGGCTGGTGGTGGCGGTGGCGTGTTGCTCCCTGGCGGCCTCGCTGGCGGCGCTGGCCGTGACTCTGGCGAAGCACCAGCAGCAGCCGCTGCCGAAGCTGCCGACTTACCCGCCGCAGGTACTGCCCGGGAGGCGCGGGGGCGGAGCGGAGCGGAGCGGGGGAGCGCCGCGGATCTCCCCGGCTGGCCGGCTGGGGCTTATCCGCGGAGCGGCCGCTGCCTTGCTAGAGGCTGCCGCCGGGGCCGGGGCCGAAACGGCCCGGCTCGCTCCAGCTTGCTTGGGAAAGCCCGGCGCTTTCAGTTCTCCTCGTGGAATGGCCCCCTAACGTCAACTTTCTCCTTCCGTTTTTCAGAATTCTGCGCAGCTCGTCCTGAACCTTAATGGAAACCGTAAGTACCGCTCTCCTGAACATGTTTGCTCACTTTGAAACAAGAAGGGTGCGCCGAGCACTGGCTCCGCAGAAAAAAGGGCTGCGAGGGGCTCCGCGGCTCGTGTGATTCCTCCGTGAACAGCGCCCGCCTGCAGATTTTACTGTGACATTGAAAATCCGCACCCCAGCACATCACGTGCGGTGAGCGCAGGCAGCATTTCTGCAGTGTGCACGGGCACACATGTGCACCTGCAAAAGTGTGTGTGTGTGTGTGTGTGTGTGTGTGTGTTTTCCACTCCAGGTGGAAAAGCAGATTGGGATGATTTTGAACAAAAAAGAAAGTCCCCAACATTGTACACTCAAACTTGCAGTCTCTTGCATCAACAAGCGGCCGGGAACTGTTGATTGCATCTGCTTTGTAATGTGTGGTTTGGCACTCTGCAGACTGGAATGCTGTTGTGTCAGAATTAGACCAGAGGGGGCCTCTGGACACAGGGCTTGTCCACACAAGCTGCCACCTGAGGACCCAGGTGACTGCTCTGGTGCCTTACCAAAAAACAAGCCTTTCCCCTGGAACATCCCTGTGCGTAGAAAGATCTGAGCTGGTCCTGTAGTGATGCCTTGACAGTAGTGTGTGTGGATAGGATGAGGAACTTTTCAAGGAACACTTCCAGTTCTGTGGATACATCCTCAAAACTTCCTGGAAGGATTTCTGTATTTCTTGTGCATGATCAGATGTCTCTGACAAAGAGTTCTGCATCACTCTGAAGACTGCATTTATTTATTTATTTATTTATTTATTATATTTATTAATCGCCCATCTGGCCAGGCATCTTTCTACGTCAGCAGAACATTAGAATTTCTTAGGGCTGTTCTGCACAAGCAGATATATTTGTGGGTATTCTTAAGCAGAAATTGACAGGAAGGGATAAGGTTTAGCATTCACTCCCACTGCTTCTCCAGCTCTAAATTTCTTCCTCCCAAACCTGCTTTAGTCTTCTTCCTTTTTTTAAAAAAACAACATTGGGGCATTGTTAGATTCTTAGTATGTAATGTGTTGTTAGTCCCTGATAAGATGCAGAAGAGCTATAACATTTAGGACTGCAAGGAAAGCTCAGCCACTGGCTTTGTACGTTATAAAGAAAAACAGTTAAGAACAATACAGTTAATTAGGATGTATAAATCACTACAGGACCCGCTCAGATCTTTCTACTAACCCATTTAAATTTATTTAAATACATCCACAGCAAGTGCCTCTTTATTAGAACTGTGTTTTTTCTTGGATGCTAAGAGATATTCTTGTCTGTCCGTCAGCTTTTTCTCTGATCCTATTTTTCCTGAAATGGTGCAGTGTTATGGATGTGCAGGCTTTTATCTCCTCCTGTACTCCCCTGATCCAGCAGGGCTTGTCTTATGTTCATTTTAAATCTCTATTCCTTATTTCATTCCTCAGTAGTGGCATGCTTCCCTGCAGTGTTGAAGACACTATTTTTAAGGGACCCACAGCATGCATATCCCTGCAGCAAGTCTAAACCCATAATAAGACTCTCCTCCCTTCTCGTATATGTCCGAAGATGGGATATCATGTACTTGGAGCTGTATCCCTGCTTGTGGGAATATGGCACAGAACATGAAATTGGGATACTGCTGAAATCTGAGCTTGGCTAAATTCAGCAGTTGGGTTTGTGCCCGTGGCAGAATTGCATCAAAGAAGACCAGGAGACTTGTTAGAATTTGAGCTCTGGCTAAATTCTGTGTGGTTTTTAAAATCAACATCTGGCAGAGGCCTGTTATACGCTCTGTAGCTTTCTTCCATATATCATGTTCTTGTTCCAGTAATTTCACCACCGAATCTGAGCTTTTGGAATTCACAACATGGTTTAGAACTGGGAAGGAACTTTTGGTGGGCATTTGGCAAGAAAATTGGTACCCGCTGTATTTTATTTTTACGTAGATTGAAATTGGATCTTTTGCCGATCTCTAGATAACTGTCATTGGGGAATCCCTTTTCTTTTTGGATCATGCAGACAGGACCTTAGAAAGTCTCTAACAAGCCTGGTCTAGCTATGGGTCAGAATGAGGTGTGGTAGAATTTTGAGAGATGAAGGGAGCTCTTCTATTTCAAGTAGTGGGGGATGCAATTTTTTAATCCTCCAAAAAGTGAAAAAAGCTCCTAGCAATTTAGTCTGTTGTGGAAAAACCAATTCCAGGTAAAGGGGCTTTTATTTATGTAATCTTGGTGTGCAGAAAACAGAGACCTCAAAGTTGAACAGAAATCAGTTTTATTAGGGCCCTATGTGTTTCAAGTCAAGAAGTTCCTTTTTCAGGGACAATCACTTTAACTGTCTTGCAGACTATTTGATAAAGTGAATTCCTCTGAAGAAACCGGTTTGGTTGCCCCTGAAGAATGTCTCAACTCAAAATGCATTTTTTTGGGGGGGGCTAATTGATTCTTGTGTACCTTTGAGATCTTCTCTGCTCTGTTTCTTGGACTGGTCCTTCCCATCTCTCCCCTCTGGTTTATGTATTTATTTGTTACATTTATACCCTGCCGTTCCTCCAAGGAGCTCAAGGCAGTGTACATGATCCTCCTCCTTTCCATTTTATCCTCACAACAGCCCTATGAGGTAGTTTAGACTGGGAGTTAGCAACTGGCCCAAAGTTGCCCGGTGAGATCCATGGCTGAGTGGGGACTAGAACCCGGGTCTCCCCAGTCCTAGCTCAACACTCTAATCACTACACCACATCGGCTTCTATTCCTGACACGTAGCCTGCATAACCTCTTTGCAAAATCATAACCATACATAGTGGTACCATACAGCTTCATTTTGGCAAGAGAGAGATAGGCTCTAGGGAAGGGGCCAAACACTGTTTGACATTTGTTGGCACAGCTGTCCCTAACGCAGTGTTCTCCTACCTTGGGTCCCCAGATGGTTTTGGCCTACAACTCCCAGCATGCCCCAGCCAGCTACGCTAGTTGTAGGCCAAAAACATCTGGGGACCCAAGGTAGGAGAACACTGCCCTAACAGCTCCTCCTACAACTAGCATCGTCTTTTTGTGTTGCCTCGTTAGGGAGTGTCTTCTGCAGCATTTTGATGATGATGATGATGATGATGATGTGTGTGTGTGTGTGTGTGTGTTTAAAGCTGTTGTTGTTGTTGTTGATACTCACTCTTCCATGGAGTGTTCAGTGGTCTCCCAGTCTAGGAACTGACTACATCTATACCTACTTAGCTTCAGCAATGAAGCTGCACCAGGTGCTTGCATTCAGTGGGCCCAACATTTGGATGTTAAATTGTGCAGAGCATGTTTGTGTGTGTGCACCATACTGGCATAGCCTTGATCTGGTTCGCACATAATGCTAACCCATGGCTTATTTAACCCATGTTTTGTTGCTCTGCCCAGGATTTGTCCGGCAGATGATTGAACAAACCATGGTTTGCTTTTTCAATCCCTGGGTTGTTTGTTTCCCTCTTCCTTTGCCTGCTTCCTCCCTATATCACAAATGCCTTTCTGGTGCTGTAGTTTGGCATGTACAGTGGCCAGTTTTGTTTAGTTTTTACTGCTCTGTAGCCTGTCAAAACAAGCAACAAACAACCCATAGTTCTTGGTTCACATGTAACAACAACCCATGGTTTAAACAAGCCAGAGTTCACAACCCGCCAACAAACCATGGGTTCTCTTTCTGGGTTGTTCATGGTTAACAAACCATGGATTGTTAGAGCAGTTAGGTTCACATATCACAACAACCCATGGGTTAGCGTATTGTGCAAACCAGGTCATTGTCTCTAAATTTTCCAGGATGACCAGTTGTATTTGCCTAGTTATAGGGCCGGTTTGCACGGCAGCCCATGGATGAAACAACCCATGTGCTGTTGGAGATGAGCAGGCGAGAGTGGGCACATTGCTTCCCACGTGACCACCACTTCCACTTTTTCTCAGCAGTCCATCAGAGCTCCTTCATAGGTTGCTGAACATGTCATCTGAACCCAGACCACTGGGTTATTTAGGGGCTAAACAACCCAGTGGTTAACCCAACAACAAACCATGGCCAACTGCTGGGTTGTTTAGTCCCTAAACCAGCATAATGATATTTTTTATGACCAACTAGTGATTTTATTGAACTTTTATTGTTATATCTTTGTGGTTATATTATTATAACCTCTGATAGTTCGCTGGAAAGCGGTATATAAATCTGTGTAGTGGTAGTAACAATAGCTTCTGTTCTTTATTAGTTGAAGCCTTGCTTTTGTAGCATGTCACCAGTTTTATCTACAGTGGGTTGGTATACTCGGTGGAGGCTAGTGGCTCCCATGTCAGTGGGGCGGTGTATCCACTCTGGGCTCTAGTCAGAATCTTAAAGGAGCTCTCCATAGTGCCGAACCCCAATCTCCAGAATAGTTTCAGCACCATGGATAGCTCCTTAAAAGTTTTGACTGCGCCCCAGAGTGGATACTCTGCCACCAGCCTCCACTGGCTATGCCGTAGTGGTTAAGAGCAGTGTTCTCCAACCTTGGGTCCCCAGATGTTTTTGGCCTACAACTCCCAGCATGCCCCAGCCAGCATAGCTGGCTGGGGCATGCTGGGAGTTGTAGGCCAAAAACATCTGGGGACCCAAGGTTGGAGAACACTGGTTAAGAGTACAGTCAGTTCATCCACTGTCAGCGTCACCTCCTCCAACTGTAATTTGGGGATTGTGATCCTGGCCTGTTGCAAGGATTAATGAGATGAAGTGTTGGGAACACTTGGCCTGTCATTCTGAAGGGTGGCTTGAATTGGAGGATCCTTGAGGGGCAGTGTTTCTTTGCACACAGAGGAACATTGTGTGGCGCCCTGCAAGATCCCTGTCAATGAGGGCTAAGCCACTCAGCGTCTTGAGGTGGGAGTTCGGTTTTGCCCTCTCTGCAGCAGTGTTCCCTAGTAAAGCACTTCATTATTTCATTTATTAATTTCTATACTGCCCAGTAGTCAAAGCTCTATGAGTGCTTCACAGGTTACATGTTCCCTAGGAATAATAAGCCATTCAGTTATATGGGAGAAAGTGAAGGGGGTTGGAGCTAAGTCTGCTCCCTGTCCCTGAGGACTTTGGCTATTAAGAAGTCAGCTCTTCTCTACAGAGCACCATCTTGTGTTATGTTCTTGGTCACACTAAAGCAGGAGTGGGCAACTTGTGGCCATCCAGATGTTTTGTCCTTCAACTCCTAGCACCCACCACCACTGGCTATGCTGGCTAGGGCTGATGGGAGTTGTAGGCAATATGCCAATGGAACCAACTACCTAGGGAGGTGGTGGGCTCTCAAACCCTGGAGGCATTCAAGGTGCAGCTGGAGAGCCATCTGTCAGGGATGCTTTGACCTGGATTCCTGCATTGAGCAGGGGGTTGGGCTCGATGGCCTGGTAGGCCCCTTCCAACTCTACTTTTCTATGATTCTATCTGGCTTAGGGCATGATGACATGTTGAAAGCTGGCTTTTTAGCAAGTGGTTTGTTCTTTGACTAAGTTCTCTACAGCTTATACCAGCCTTCCCCAGACTGGTGCCCTCCAGATGTTGTGGACTTCAACTCCCATCAGCCCCAGCCAGCATGGCCAATGGGTCAGGAATGCTGGAAGTTGTAGTCCAAAACATCTGGAGGGCACCAGGTTGGGGGAGGTTGGCTTATATGGCATAATTGTGGAGGGATCTCTTTAGGGCAGCCTTTCCCAACCTGGGAGTTGTGGTCCAACACATCTGGAGGGTAACAGGTCAGGGAAGGCCACTCTAGGGCAAGCCTGAACCAGATACACTTAACACTGGGGCTTCGTTCTGCAAAAAACGATGCACATCTTAATGGCAGAGGCTGTGTGCAACCCAAGTCTTCTATGACACTGCAAGGAATGTGGGGGGCTTATTCTTGGTGTGGCGCTGCTGGGTTCCCCTACTGGGAATTCCTGCTGGTACTGCGAAATAATTTACTGCTGTCATAGTGAACAGCAATTGACATTCCTACTTGATTCTTTCCTCTGTCTGCAGCATCCGTAAACCAGAGGGAGCTGGATTGGTTTGACAGTGCTTCAGTTAAAGGCGTGTACCTTAGCTCAGCATTTGAATACAGCTCTCCGACGCTAATGGTTAAGGTTCCCGGCTGGTACTGTATCTATGCCCAGCTGTCTGTGAAACGTCTTCTGAGTGACTTCGCAGAGCAAGCGGATGCCAGCCTCATCATCCATCACACGAATACCACCAGTTCTTCCCCTCGTCAAGTTCTCACCATCCCCTTGAATCTGTCATCCAGTTCAAGCGAAACCGTTCAAATGTTCAGGGTTGTAAGTTCTCGACTGGAGAGTAATGACAAGCTCCATGTGACATTAACGGCAAGCCCGAACGCAGAACATTACTGGTCCCTTCCCGAGCTTGGTAACTTCTTCGGTCTCTTCCAGATCCTTGAGACCTAGTTCAGAGGTGACTGGACACAATGACTGCGCCAGTGTTAGGCTGAAAGTGGACTAGATGCTCAAGAGCTGCAGTAAATCAGAGGATTCCTCCAGTCCAGAAGTCGCAGCGACAGATGCTTGGAGGATCCTGCAGATTAGAGTTCTGGCTGAACTAGGACCAGGGCTTCTGCATGAAACTTGGCATTATCTGTTCAAAGTGGTGCTGCGGAATACATGGATCTGTCTGGGAACTGGGCTAAGGTGTCTAATAGGCATGAATCATGACCATATTGCACTGTGGGTCAATCGCTTTGTGGGACTGGAGAGAACACTGGGCAGCCCTGAGCTTTTAGGGCTGCTTTTCAGTATCTGCCTTTGAGAACGACACTGGGCCGGATGACTTTTGAAGACCCGTCGACTCTGTTTCGTATCCGATTCTATTGTATTTAGTAACGAAAACCAAGCACGTAAGATTTCGTTCAGGCAGCAATTCCCAAAGAATATGATGTAACAACACACTAGTGCACCCCCACCAAAAGAGCAGCAGAAGCGTGCCCATAAAATGCATTCTTGGCTTATTACCTGTCCTGATGGCTGGGGATTGCTGGGAGTTGTAGGACTTTTTTTTCTAAACATGCATAGGATTGTACCCATTTCTGTCCACAGCAGAACGAAGCTTTCTCCCGCTTGCCTCATATTCTCTCCCCCAAACCATCTTCCACAGATCCTTGTTGCCTGCATGTGAGTTGCTCAGCTTTCCGTTACCAGCTCCCCCCTTTCCCTTCAAACCAAATGGCACGTCACCCAGGCAGCAGCCCAAATCCCTGCTAGAGTTTAATACAATCAATAAAAGAAGTTTAGGATCTTCAAAAAGTAGTAAGGAGGCAAATTCATGATTTCATCCCTCAGACCCCACAAACAGAGCACCCAGAAAGTAGTAGCACTACTGATGTAGCCCGGTTCCTTCTAGAGTGTTCCTAAATGGAAAAAATACACATCTGTATTTTATATTTAAAATATTTTATAATAATGTATTGTTATAGTAACATATTTAATATTTGCATTTTATTTAATATATAATTTAGTGGTACACCACTCTGTCTTGCACCATAGGTGTGCATGCATGCGTGCACACCTGTCTTTCTGAAGTCTAAGGAGGTTCTGCTTCCAATGTGGCCATTACTCTTTTCACCAAAGCATCTCTATTTATCAGTCTCTTCCACAGATTCTTGTTGCAACCTTGTCCTTAGACTGTAAGTGCATGCACATCGTGCATGCACACACACCCCTCAGGTGTATGAGCAAAATGTGCTGCCAATTGTAATCCAGAGAAAATCCTGGTATGAAAAATTTGGGAAGCTCTAGGTTGGATCCAGACCCCATTGAAATCAATGAGGCAAATTAGTCACGACTCAACTGAAGTCTCGTTGATTGCAGTGGGAACCAAGTGTAACTAACTTAGCATGGATCCAACTCTCTGTATTAAAGGGCTCTATAATCTGTCTGTCTTGATTCTTGACTAGAACAAGTTGGTAGTTTCCGGCTCAATACACCAGTTGAGGCTGAACGGCCTCCATTTCCTTGGGGTTTGTGCAAAAGGACTTCCCAGTGTGTATGTAACTTCATAAGAGGTTTGTTATCTACATCAGGGGTGAACAGAAGGTAGATCTCCAGATGTTTTGGGCTTTAGCTCTCAGAAGCCCCTGCCAGCCGATGATCAAGAATACTGGGCGCTGACATCCAAAACATCTGGAGATCTACTTTCTGCCCATCCCTGGTCTACAGTATTGTTTTGATAAAATATTGTAAGTGCAATTATTTTTTTATGTATGTAGAAATATTCTTTGATAAATACATTTAATGCTGGAGTTCAGTGAGATTCTGTTGGTACACCAGTGTTGTCTACCATTCTGTGGCAGGGTGACATCTTGGAGCTTTTGTCAATTGGGGCCTGCCAAGTTGGCCTTCATAGCCTCCACGGCATAGAGGTGTTCCTAGTTGTGATGGAACTGAGGCAGGCAGGCTTGATCTTGTTCTGCCATAGATATGCGCAAGCTGGTTCTAATGCCTCTGCCCTGTCAATGGGGTATCCCAGCCTTCCCCAAGCCGGATCACTCCAGAATTATTCGACTACAACCAGGACCGGTGCAGGGCAGTTTGGCACCCTAGGCGAAATGATATTTAGCGCCCCCCCTCTCATGCCTTGGGGGGGGCTCCGGAGCAAAGCAGCCCTGCTCTGCAACCCCCCCCCCGCGCCGCCACCACCACCAACCTACGTTCCCCCTGCCCTGGCTGCCGCCGCCTCCTCCAAGAAGGAAGTGACGCGACGACGGGGGCCCCGTGCTCTGTTTTTTGCCGGGGAAACCAGGGCAACAGGGCTGTTTAAGCCCTGTTGCCCCAGTTCCTCCCGCCAAAACAACGCGGGCGGGGCTCTGGAAGCGACGCGACGTGGAGAAGGTAGGTGGCGGGGGGGTCGGGGGGTGGCGGCGGCGGCGGGCGGGCGGGGAGGCGCGGCGGGGGCGGGCGGGGAGGCGGAGGTCTGGCGCGGGGGCAGCGAAGAGGAGCGCAGCGTTTCTGCGCCCTCTTCAGCCGCACGCCCTAGGCAACCGCCTAGTTTGCCTAGCGGTAGCACCGGCCCTGACTACAACTCCCTTAATCCTCAGTCAGCATGACTAATTCTGGCTGTGGATGATGGGAGCTGTGGTTCACCCCTTCTGGTATGCCCTGGATTGGGGAAGGCTGGGATATATAGCAACAGGGTTACAACAGTAGTACCAACCCTATAAGAACTCGGAGTCTTTTGCATACTACACCCAGGCACCGACTGGTCGATGCTTTAATTCAAGTACTGTTGGATTTTTAAAAGGTAGCATTGTACATGACTGGGTTATTCTTTTAACAGAGATGTGACCACTGTGTTTTGTAAATATATAGATTGTTGAGTTGTGCCTAGGCTCACAATCCAAGGTGCTGTTTTTATTTTTTGAAGTCCCTCATGGCCTTAGGCCTGTATAGTAATTATTATTCAGGTTATTTATATTAAGAAAATAATGAAAAAGGATGTATATTTTCATATTTATATCTTGAGTATTGAATAAATAAAGACCAGTTTTTAACTATTTTATCGATTTGTTTTTCTTCTATCTTGTGAGGTTTTGTCAGTTTCATTGTTGATGCTGCATTGTATGTTTTTCTAATCTAATATAGTTGATATTTCAATAGATTTTCACTTTATGACTAACATTTTAGAAGCTGTTAATATATTAAAACTTCTAGGACACAACAAGGTTCCTATAAAAATTCTAATAATACTATATTTGGATCTGATGCTATTTCATATTCAGTTGTTTCCCTTGGTGTATCTAAAGTGAAAAAGTTCTGAAGCATATGGCCCAGTTCCAGAATATGGCCACAGTCCAACACAAGGATTCTTAAGATCATTGATTTCAAGCATGCTTAACTGCTTCTGAAGTTTGTGGTGTTAAATACCATCGGAATGGAATCTTACCATCTTTTTTTTTTTTAATTGTACACACTAGGCATGACTCATCCACACATTGGAAAAACTGTGCACATTCAGAAGGGATGGTATAAGGCTGAAGAGAACCCTATTCCTTCCTCCCCTCCCGGTGCACACATGTGCATGCACCAATGGCCCAGCATGCACCAAAGCTCGCTGGGTCATTGCACACATCCTGTATCCTCATCCAGTCTTCTGTCTCACCAGGCCAGTACAAGGTAAAGTTCCAAGCTGAATTAATTTGCATCCAGGCAACAGAGCGGGCTGCATGAGGATAGATGTGCGTGGATCTCCCATTCATGCATGCGCACCAAGGGGACTGTGAGCTCTCTGAATGTACAAGACAGTGCCTGTGAAGGGATTAATATGTTGGAGCATAACTGTGGATAATTTTTCTTTGAAAATGTTTTACCCGACCTTTCAACACAGGATTGCCAAAGTGGCTTACAAAATCTGTTTATTAAATCAACAGACATAAAACATCATTTTTCTATAGCAAAATCATGATTGCTGAGAGTCCCTGAAAGACATATGTAAACAAAATTAGAAGCCCGGGAACCAAAACTGTGTTTACTTGGCCTCTATAGATCACCAAACAAGGTGCCAGGCAGACTGACAAGGGATGGGAGTTCTAGAGTTACAGTTGCAGACTATTAAGTCCCTAGTTTTGGTAGGCGCCCGCTTCATTTAGAGGATGAGGGCACCCAAAGTTCTGCTTAGATAGGCAGTCCTTCAACTTTCCTGGTCCTAGCCTAGGCCATTTATGATGCAATCCTATTCCCAGCATCCTCCAGCCAGCCATGCTGGGAACTGTAGGATTTTTCTCTTCTCTCTAAATATGCATAGGATTGTACCCTTGGACCTTTAAAGGCTAGTATCAGCATTTTGAACTGTGCCCCCAAACGAGCTGGCAAGATATGTCACTTTCCCAGTGTAGCAACCAGTTAACAGCTTCGCAGCTATATTTTGAACCAACTGAAGTTTCCTAAAAGCCACCACAGCATGGGTATCTGTGGCCAGGTCATGGTTTTCCAAGAAGGGTCACAGCAGATGTACAAACCGGACTAAAGCACTATGTGCTGTCGGGAACATTCCCACAGCCATCTGCAGTGCTGGATCTAATAGCATCCCCGAGGCGTGGACCTCACTGAGGGCAGGAGTGGGTTGCCAGTGGTGTAGCAGAGCCAGGGTTCGCAGGGACGTAGCCCTGGCACTTTTTGACTAGCAGGGACGCTGACAGTCACCTGTCACCACCCAGCTCAGACTTCCCTGCTCCCTCTGAGCCCAGCTGCAATCCTCACAGCAGCTGAGGGGGAAAGAATTTGCCCAGAAACAATTTATTGTTCCTTGTTATAATGCAAAGTATTTTGGGGTGGCTTGGTCTTGAATGGGCCATTAGGACTCATTGGCTTTACTAACAACCCGCTCCTGGTGGAAATGAAAAGTGCTAGAACTGGCTTGTTGGTACGGATCAACACATCTGCCTGCAATTTTGGACTCTCCTTAGGGGCGTGGCTATGGGGACTGTCAAAATTTACCAGTACACCACTTTGGACAACTTGAAGCCTTCCTGATGTTTTGGCCTACAAGTCCTATCAGCCGTAACCAGAATAGCCAATGGTAGGGATGATGGGGGTTGTAGGTCAAAACATTTGGAGGGTGACCAGTCGCCCAGCCCTGCTTTATGGGAAGCGCAACACCATCAGGGGCTCTTCTGAGATTCTGTTCTGTTCTTTATCTTACCATTCTAATTATACTTGGTGTTTATTTTTCAATTTGGCTTTATTTTTTCTTTATAGTTTTCTTCTTTTTGTAGGTTGCCTTGGATGTCTTTCTATAGGGGGGGGGGAAAGCTGGGATAGAAATTTTAAAAAAGAAAAATAAATAATGCTATATTATATAGGCCTTGAAAATATCCAGTTTTACAGACGGTCCTGAATGGAAACCTCTTTCCCTCACCCACCCACCCCTTACTAAGCGCTGGCAGCACCATTTTCCTACCATCAGCTCTTACAGGCAGTTTGACTGCAGTCAAAAGTGTAGACCAAAAAAACCTCAGGCTGTTTTCACAGCGTTTCTCACACACACACACACACACACACACACACACACACACACACACACACGTGCGCGCGCTTTTCTTTTCACAGACTAGCAGCTCAGCGCCCATCTCCGGGGCACTGAGGGGCCCTCGGGAAAGATGTCTGCGGGGGTGGCGCCCTTAAACGATGGGCGCTTCTCGGCTTCTTTGCCACCGCCGAGAGTGGGTTTGCTCCATGGGTAAATATAGCTTGGGGAAGGAAGACTCTTATCAGTAGCTAGCTAGCTTCCCTTCCGCAAGGCAGATTTGCTGAGAGGGGAGTGGAATGATTCAGCCGCTCCTTCCACTTCAGTGGAAATCGGCGCTTCGGTCTGCATCTCCGTCGTCGTCGTCGTCACCTCCCCGCGCACAAGCAATGGGCAAAGGGAAGTCAGCGCAGCAGCAGCAGCATGCCGAAACCGAGAAAGAAAGCCACATTGTTTTGAGGAAAAAAACTCAGCCCGGCTCGCCAAGCCACTCAGCAGTTTTTCTCTCGCGCTCAGGAGCGGAAGGTTTTCCTCTACGTTGCTTGCTTGCTTGCAGCCCGCCGTGATGTTGTGTGAGGTGATGATGGCGCCGGGCCTGGAAAAACGGTCAGTGAGCGCGGCGGCGGCGGCTGCTTTCCCCGCCCGCCCCGTCGTTTCCTTCAAGACGCAGGTTTCTCCTTTCCTCTCTCCGCGTCTTGCTGGCCCGTTTGGAAAGTTAACACCCGTAGTTTTTCCCCTTCACTTGCTTGCCAACCCCCGTGTGTGGACGTTTGTATCTCACATGGCGATGCCTTACCCTGGTGTGGTGGGAGAGCTGAAAGGAAGCTTTTGAATCTGAGATTTGAATTCGCGTTTTAAACGTTAATTTTTTTTACCTCAGAATTGAAGTCCGCTAGACTTACTTCATTTGGACGAATACCAACTATTTATTTACATTTTATTGATTTTAGTACAAACATGTGAATCAGTAAAGTTATTTGGAGCAGTTTATCATATAGGCACGCTTTTTCATCCCGACTTTATCACCCCCACCCCCCCCCATGTCCTCCCTTTTCCCTTCCTTTCAACATGGTCCTTACAGTTTCAAACTTCCATAAAGCCCCTCCCTATTAATGACTTTGGTTCTTACTGTGAAGAACTTTTGACACATTCAGCCGCCGCACACTCAACCCCCATTAATAACTCAATAAATACAGGGAAAGAGAAAATGAAGTCAGCAGAAATGCAGGATGGAAGGAAAAGAAAGGAAGTGAGAATGAGTAAAAGAGTAAGGAAAAGAAAAATGGGGCAAAAAAGGGGGGGTGAACATATCAAATATGAAATATATTGTCAACTGTCAAATTTTACATACAATGTCATTTTATCCAACAAATATTGTCAGATATTAAATAATATAACATGCTATGAGCCAGTGTGTGGCGTAGTGGTGAGAGTGTTGGACTGGGACTTGGGAGATCTGGGTTTTAGTCCCCGCTCGGCCATGAAACTCACTGGGTGACTTTGGGCCAGTCACTGACCCTCAGCCTAACCTACCTCACAGGGGTGTTGTGAGGATAAAATGGAGAGCAGGAGGAGGATTATGTAAGCCGCCTTGGGTTCCTTGTAGGAAAAAAGGCGGGGTATAAATATAATAAATAAATAAAATAAACAAACAAACTGCATGTCAGCTATCAAACAGTGAAATATTAAATACTGCTGTATGTTCAACAAATACTACCAAATAAAATCAAACATCATTGTGTGTCAAACACAGATATCAAATACTCTGTGATATTCAGAAAAAAACTCGACTTTGAAATCTACCGAAGAGAATTTTGAGAATTACTGGAAGCAAATTTACTTTTCTAGTTTGGGTTATGATATGAGGAGTCGGGGTTCACATTCTCACACATACTTAAACTAGATAGGACAGTGGCAGGCAGCCATATTTGTTTCCTCACATTTCTGCCCTGCCTGTCATATAAAGTGAGGTGCTACTTTCATTTCATTTCATTTCATTTATTTCATTTATATACCACCCCACAGCCGAAGCTCTCTGGGCGGTTCACAACGCTCTATACATAAAAAAACAATAAAAAACATACAAACTAGTTTAAAAAATTAAAAATCAAATTTAAAAACATAGTTTAAAATAACAATACAAAAGCCAATAAAACTGAGCCTACAGGTGACAATCCCCTCCGTGCTATTCCAAGCTCCTAACTAAATGCCTTGGCATAGAGGGAAGTCTTAACCTGGCGCCGAAAAGATAGTAAGGTTGGCGCCAGGCGGGTCTCAGTGGGGAGCTGATTCCATAACTGGGGGGCTACCACCGAGAAGGCCCTCCTCCTCGTTGCCACCAACCGAGCCTCTCTTGGAGGTGGCAGTCGGAGGAGGGCCCCAGATGTTGAGCGTAGTGTCCGGGTAGATAACGGTTGGGAGAGACGTTCCGTCAGGTATTGTGGTCCTAAGCCGTGTAGGGCTTTATAGGTTAAAACCAGCACCTTGAATTCGGCTCAGAAGCATATTGGCAGCCAGTGCAAGCGGGTCAGAACTGGTGTAATATGCTCGGACCTTCCGGTCCCTGCAATAAGCCTGGCTGCTGCATTTTGCATAAGCTGCAGCTTCCGAACAGTCTTCAAAGGCAGCCCCACGTAGAGTGCATTGCAGTAGTCTAGTTTAGAGATCACCAGAGCGTAGATTACTGAGACCAGGCTATCCCTGTCCAGATAGGGGCGTAGCTGGGCCACCAGCCGAAGCTGGTAAAAGGCACTCCTTGCCACTGAGCCTCAAGTGACAAAGATGGCTCCAGGAGCACCCCCAAGCTACGAACCTTCTCCTTCAAGGGGAGTGCAACCCCATCCAGAACAGATTGAACACCCTCCATCCGGTCAAAGGAACCACCCACTAACAGCATCTCAGTCTTGTCTGGATTGAGCCTCAGTTTGTTAGCCCTCATCCAGTCCATTGTCGCAGCCAGGCACCGGTTCAGCACATCCACAGCCTCACCTGCTGAAGATGAAAAAGAGAAATAGAGCTGCGTGTCATCAGTGTACTGATGGCAACGCACTCCAAAACTCCGGATGACCCCACTCAGTGGTTTCATGTAGATATTAAATAGCATGGGGGATAAGACCAACCCCTGAGGAACCCCGTACTGGAGAGTCCATGGGGCCGAGCAACATTCCCCAAGCACCACCCTCTGGAGCCGGCCATCCAAGTAGGAGCGGAACCACTGCAATGCAGTGCCCCCCACCCCCAACTCAGACAGCCGCTCCAGAAGGATACCATGGTCGATGGTATCGAAAGCCGCTGAGAGATCCAGGAGTATCAACAGGGTCACACTCCCCCTGTCTCTCTCTCGACATAGGTCATCATACAGGGCGACCAAAGCCGTTTCCGTGCCAGAACCAGGCCTGAACCCCGACTGAAATGGATCCAGATAATCAGTCTCATCCAAGAGCACCTGGAGCTGGTTGGCCACCACCCGCTCAAGGACCTTGCCCAGGAAAGGAACAGTCGCCACCGGCCTAAAGTTGTTAAGATCTTCCGGGTCCAGAGAGGGTTTCTTCAGGAGTGGTCTCACCACTGCCTGTTTCAGGTGGCATGGGACCGGCCTAAAGTTGTTAAGATCTTCCGGGTCCAGAGAGGGCGGCAGAGAGATGTTTGGATAGAAGCAGTGAGATGTTGTCTCTTTGCCACCTTCATTGCCTCTAGGTATACCTGGCTATAGGCACATACCAGGGCTCGATTGCATCCACTAGGAGTTTTCCTCCACCTGCACTCAAGCCATCTCCTGTTTTGCTACTTGTTGTAACATCAAAAGGGGAGCATGAATAAGGGGCACTGACTGAACTTTCCCCACTCCGCTGCCTTCTCCCTTGCAGTTCTCCTGGACATGTTGGACGATTTCTTGCATACTTCCTTTACAGGTATCTTGTACTACCCACCATTTTGGGTCCAGTGTAGGGTGCTCACTTTTGCACAGGGATGTCGGAGACATCCGCAACGGCCTCAACTGAGTCCAGATTTCTCAGTCGGAGCCTTCCCCACAGATTCTGCAGTGGACTGGTATTCCCAGGTCGTGCCGGGTCCGCAGGGCTTGTGGACTGTTTTTTTTTTTTTTTAAATTGTGTATTTTTGTGCAAATTAGGCACAGGAAAATACGCAAAATAAAAAACACCCATCAAAAATGCACGGAACCCCTCCCCCCTCCCATAGAGTAAAGCGTGAACA
The DNA here is from genome assembly GCA_021292165.1 of Shinisaurus crocodilurus. Lineage (NCBI taxonomy): Eukaryota > Metazoa > Chordata > Lepidosauria > Squamata > Shinisauridae > Shinisaurus > Shinisaurus crocodilurus. The sequence continues at coordinate 15,191,468 of CM037881.1, forward strand.
GACGTGTTATGGGAGGTTTTGTGCATTTTTGGCCCATTTGCCATTTTCGGGAGCACACATTTGCACAAATGCAATTTGTGCAAGTGCGCGTGAATGCATTTGCACAAATTCCGAGTCCGCAAATCATCAGTCAGCGGAACAAAAGTCGCCCCAAAATCTGCAAATCACCAGTGGAGCGGCTTTCTCTCCATTCACACATCCCTACCTATTCATCACCAAAAAAGAGCACAAAAGGGGACACAGATTTGCATAAAAGGTACATACACCAATTGATATGCATAGATGCAACTTTAGAAATAATTACTGTAATTTAAATAGATATAAAATACATCTCACCAGAGTATTGAAGACTGTGCCCAGGTGACCCCTGCGCCTGCTGAGGCTGCTATCCAGATAGGAACTGTTCATTGTTGGTATATTCTAACAATTAACTTGAAATGATCTTGAAACAGATGTGTTTTTGAAGCAAGTTGACCTCCTCCCAGGTGTCTTTAATCTGGGTAAGCCTGAGGGAGGTGTTCTTTTATTGCCTGGCTCAATGACTCTCTGGGTCGGTTCACACGACCCAAGCAGCCGGCGGGGGAGGAACCACGGGGCCGTCCGCGGGGTCCGGCGGGGTGCCCCACACAACCGGCGCCCCGTGTGCGTGGGCAGACCCCGCAGTCCCCGCACCGCAGTGCAGGCCTCCCGGCGCTAGGGGGCAGGGCCCCGGGATGCCCAGAGGGGCCGTTTGCCCCTACAGGATGGAGCGGCTGCTGCTCTGGGCTGCCGCCTCTGTGGGGACCCCGCGGGATGGCCTCCCGCTGTTCGGACGGCACGGTGACCACACGCGGTAGGGGCTTACCCCTCTACCAACCATGGTCACTTTGCGTGCGTCCTGCCCACGGCTGTCCTGCGGGGGCACCCCTGGTCGGCGTGCACACGACACGGGAACCGCAGGGGACTTGCGGTTCCCGTGTCGTGTGAACCAGCCCTCTCTCTCATGATAGCTGCGGGGAGCAGAGAGGAAAGAATGCCCTGTATATAGTTTTGTTTTATCTCTTTAGGTTATGTAGTTCAGTAATGCTCTAGTAGTAATATGGAGTTATACAAACAGGAATAAATACTTTGGAAAGGACCTGGATGGGTGAGGTATTTATTCCTTCGTGGAAGTTCACCAATAAAACGCTAAGCTGCTGCTGCTGCTGCCTGTCTCTGGTGTGAGACAATAAAGAAGAAGCCCTGAAGAAATAGACAACACCAACACCAACATTCATGGGCAACTCAAAGGCCCTGCTGCTGCTGTCCCTTCTTAGGATCCCTTCTCTTTAAACTGGATTTCGACTGAACAGCCCTACAAACAGAGGACTGTCCTCTGTGAAATAGGACACATGGCCAATCTAGTCCTCAGATCTAAGCCTCTGATCAGTTTGCCTAAAAGGGCTGGTATGCTAACTTCAGTTTTTTCCTGTCTTCGAGCTAACAAGGTCTGATTGCAAAATTGCTGTTTCCCACCCTTAAAATCTCCTAATTTTATTTTATTTTTAAATTAAATGTTTAGCTCAAGTATGATCAAATCATACAAACTTTTCCGGATTTTTCTCAAGAGACTCTCCACAGTCACTAGAATTCCAAAATGCTGCCAGAAATATGCATAGAGTTTACTTTTGAAACTGATTATTACCCTTAATAGGGCAACCTGGCAAGCTGAAACACCAGCAGGATGTCTCCAGATGTTTGTGGATTTGGGACTCAGGCAGGCGGCTTCCAAATGGGAGGCTTCTACTGCTACCCAGTCATTGTTCTTCTGCTGTAAACTAAAAGAAGCTTTGCGCAATCAACATTCCACACTACTGGAAGTATTAGTGTTTTATCTATCTGTACATCCCACTATGTTCTGTCTGCACCAGTAGGCGTGAAATAGCTACCGGGCAGGGAATCATAGAATCATAGAATCATAGAAAAGTAGAGTTGGAAGGGGCCTACAAGGCCATCGAGTCCAACCCCCTGCTCAATGCAGGAATCCAGGTCAAAGCATCTCTGACAGATGTCTGTCCAGCCGCACCTTGAATGCCTCCAGACTGGGAGAGCCCACCACCTCCCTAGGTAGTTGATTCCATTGTCTTATTGCTCTGACAGTCAGGAAATTTTTCCTGATGTTTAGGTGGAATCTAGGTTCCTGTAACTTGAGCCCATTATTCCGTGTCCTGCAAACTGGGATGAACGAGAAGAGATCTTTGCCCTCCTCTGTGTGACATCCCTTCAAATACTGGAAGAGTGCGATCATATCTCCCCTCAGTCTCCTCTTCTGAAGGCTAAACATGCCCAGTTCTTTCAGTCTCTCCTCATAGGGCCTTGTTTCCAGTCCCTTTATCATCCTTGTTGCCCTCCTCTGAACCCTCTCCAGTTTGTCTATGTCCTTGTTAAAGTGAGGTGCCCAGAACTGGACGCAGTACTCAAGATGAGGCCTAACCAGTGCCGAGTAAAGGGGAATTATCACTTCCCGCGATTTGGAAGCTATACTTCTATTAATACAGCCCAAAATTGCATTTGCCTTCTTTGCAGCCACGTCGCATTGCTGGCTCATATTCAGTTTGTGATCTACCACAATTCCAAGATCCTTCTCACTTGTAGTATTGTTGAGCCAAGTGTCCCCCATTCTGTAACTCTGCATTTGGTTTCCTCTCCCTAGGTGCAGCACTTGGCATTTATCCCTGTTAAATTTCATTCTGTTGTTTTCGGCCCAGCGCTCCAGCCTATCGAGGTCACTTTGAATTTTGTTTCTGTCTTCCAGAGTATTAGCTGTTCCACCCAACTTTGTGTCATCTGCAAATTTGATAAGCATTCCCTGTACCTCCTCATCGAAGTCATTAATAAAAATGTTGAAGAGCACCGGGCCCAGGACCGAGCCCTGTGGTACCCCGCTCGTTACCTCTCCCCAGTTTGAGAAGGAACCATTGATAAGCACTCTTTGAGTCCGATTCTTTAGCCAATTGTGGATCCACCTGATAGTTGCAGGGTCAGGCCTGGTTATTACTTGGATGGGAGACCCCTCCTCTAGTTTCCTGCATTGAGCAGGGGGTTGGACTCGATAGCCTCGTAGGCTCCTTCCAACTCTATGATCTATGAAATCTATGAAAGCTTTGCTGAAGTCCAGGTATATAATGTCCACAGCATTCCCACAGTCCACAAGGGAGGTTACCCGATCAAAAAATGAGATCAGATTAGTCTGACAGGATTTGTTCTTGACAAATCCATGCTGGCTTCTAGTAATCACTGCATTGTTTTCAAGGTGCTTGCAGACTGACTTCTTTATAATCTGCTCAAAAATCTTCCCGGGGATTGATGTCAGACATCAGTCAGACAGGGATGTTGAAGAGTCCTTGGTCTTGAGTCACGAGTCGAGTCACGAGTCTTTGGACCCAAGTCTTGAGTCCGAGTCCGAGTCCTTGGTCCAAAATGGTGACTCCCGAGTCCCTATTAAAATCAATGGGGTTTTCCCCCCCAACAAAATAAGGCTACTTCAGATGTGTGACTTAAATAAATTCTAGGCACAAGTGTGCCTTTTTCCCCCCAAACTCTGCAACTGATTTTGACAAGAACAGACCAGGCAGACAAACCCAACATAACCAGGCAGGTAGAGGAGGCAGGGAACCCCAAAGCAGGCAGGCAGAGGCGTTTGTCTTGGACAATTCAAACTGTAGAGCTGGCCAAGAAGAGACCAGGCAGGCAGAGGAGGCAGGGAACCCCAAACAGGCAGGCAGAGGCAGCCAAACCCAAAATGTCTGAAAGGTTGCATTTTAGGAAAATGATTTTAAAAAATAAAATATTTGCTGGCGATCGCACTTCACTCCTTCTGGCACAGCCCAGGGATGTTGACGAGTCCTTGGTCTCGAGTCCTGAGTCGAGTCTCGAGTCCCATTAAAAATAGTGGGGCTCGAGTGGGACTCGAGTCAGAGGGGGGACTCAGTCCGACTCACGAGTCAAGTCTTGGAGTCCGAGTCCCCATCCCTGCTACCGGGTGAAGCCATTTCAAGCCCAGCACGTATTCATTATATCTATTGTAGTCGCCATTGTATGACTGCTTTTGTTTTTTTAATCAGCCTTTTCATAATTGCTAAAGCTCTTTTTAGTCTCTCTATATTTTTCAATGAAAGAGAAAACAGCAGTGACTGCAAAGTTTTCAAAATCATTTTTTTAAAGTAGCACTATTGTATTGTCATGTTATAGCACTATAATGCCATAATGCATGATGAACATTATACAATTATAATGTTGTAGCGCTAGACCTCCCTTTTTTTTTTTTTTAATGAAAGAGAGGAATGGCCCTATAATACTTTAATGTTCTCTTTTATTTAAAAAAAAATCCTGATAGAAAATGTTTTAGTGATAATTAAAAAATAGATTTAAAAAACCCCAAAGATGTCATAAAATGGCACCCACCACAAAGGTTATAATGAAGGTCTTCTGAGTTGTGATAGGTTTGCTTTTCTGATACATCACTGCCCACGTTAAAACCCTGCCCTTTAAAAGAGACAAAAGAGTAGTGCTACACCTGCCGAGATTTTGCTTCTCTGACATGGTTATGAAAAGTTGGATTTGCAGTCTGAGAAAAGACAGAACACACAGAAAATATAGGATGACAGTGACTGGATGACAGCATCATGTGGACGTCCTGTAAAAAGTCAGTGAATGAAGCATGGCGATTCCTCACTAACCTCGAGTATGGAAGCACCCTCACAAACCCACAATGAACTTCTAAGGGTGCAGTCCTATGCATAAAGTCCTGTAACTCCCAGCATCCCCCAGACTTTTTTTTGTTTGTTTAAACATGCATAAGATTCAGTGGTGGCTCATGGACAATCTTACTGGTGGGGGGACAGTAGGTCAGCAGAGGCGGAGCCACCCATACCTAGCTTGCAACACAGCGTTCTCCCTTGCAAACCCTAGGATTGCACCCATAACATTTTCCTCATCCCTCCCTGTTCCTTTTTCCTTGCGTGTTGTATCTTTTTTAGATTGTTAGCCTGCGGGCAGGGACTGCCTTCTTTTACTGATTATTTGTAAGCTGCTCCAGGAGCCTTTTTGTCTAAGGAGTGGGATAAAAATACTCTAAACTAAGGAAATAAATACTTAAATAAATATTTTTTTAAAAAAAAGATGAGCATCTGTAACCATTTACATGCCCAGCCAGCTGCTCCCAGACCATATATAAAAAAGGGTGTGTGTGTGAAAGGATGCTACAGCAACTAGCAGCATCCTTCATGGGCCCCAGCATGCCCATTTCAGCATGTAGTTAAGTATTCCATTGATAATGATGAAATTAAAAGTGTGTTACTTTAGCTTAATCATGCCCCATTCCCCCACCTCTCACTTGGTTGTAGTAGCCTTCTGTGGTTTAAGGCAGTGTTCTCCAACCTTGGGTCTCCAGACCTGGCGACCCAAGGTTGGAGAACACTGGTTTAAGGCATCTTTGCCAAATTCTATACATGTCTACTCAGAAACATATTCCCAGGCAAGTGAGTATATGCTTGCAGCCTCAACTGTAACAGCCCCCCCACCCCCCAAAAAAAGAAAGATGGAAAGAAAGAAGGGGGGGGAGATAGGAAGGATTGATAATTGCAATGGAATTATCTCCTGGTAAGAGGATGTGGGATTGCAGGCTAAATTAAAAATGGTATTATTATTATTATCATTTTTTACATGTAATGGAAACATGACCCATAAATATAACACCTTGCCACCCTCCCCCGCATTCCGTTTTCACAGACTGTTTTATACATCAGCAGGAAAAGATCAAAAAGAGAATACACATACTCACGTCATGATGATACATTTGAAAATATCACATCCACCTGCCAGAGCAGCCAGACTCCACCTGCTAAGCCTAAGGTACCTGAAGCAACTGAGTTTGGGTCAAGCTATTCCCACCCTGGCAGAGGACTAGTTCCCACCCGCTGGCAAGGCCATTAGTGGGGAGGAGATGAGCGCTCCAGTGGCTGGGCAAGCGAGGGTGGCAAGACTGCACCAAAAGGGGGGTGGCGTTAATATCGGCCCCTTTCCGTTAATCAAATGAAAAGAAATTGTACGCATAGCATCATGTCAATGGATTGAACAATATGAAGTGTGAAAAGCATGCATAAGGTAACTTCGTTTAAAATATTCAGAGGGTTCTCCGAGGGAATCCTTTCGAAAACCTTGCTGTAGGGGGCTGGAGGAAGGGAACGTTGAAGACACAACTAAAGTTAGCAGGAGAACAAGCTCCTTTAAGGTTTTATTATTTATTTATTTATTATATTTATGAATCTCCCATCTGGCCAGACATCCGGCCACTCTGAGCAATGTACAATGCAATAAAATACAGGGGGGGAACACACACACACACACACACACACACACAGTATAAAACACAATTAAAAACAGAACAAAACTTAAAAATCCTAACCCACCCCATATTCCTGCCTGAAAAGCCACGTTTTTAATGCCCGGCGGAAGCTAATCGAGGAAGGGGCATGGCGGAGGTCAATGGGGAGAGAGTTCCATAAATTGGGGGCTGCCACAGAAAAAGCCCTCCTCCTAGTCCCCACCAGCCTGGTTTCTCTGGCTGATGGGACAGCGAGAAGGCCGTCCGTGGCAGATCTTGTTGAGCAGCCTACTTGATGTTGCTGGAGGCGCTCCTTGAGATATACTGGACCGGAGCCGAACAGGGTTTTAAAGGTCAACGCCAACACCTTGAATTCGGCTCGGCAAACAACTGGTAGCCAGTGCAATTCTTTGAGCACTGGAGTGATGTGATCACGCTGGTGGCAGCCTTTAACCAGGCGAGCTGCTGCATTCTGTACCAGCTGCAACTTCTGAACCGCCTTCCAGGGTAACCCCACGTAGAGCGCATTACAGTAGTGCAGGCGAGAGGAGACCAAGGCATGAACCACTGATAGGAGCAGATGATTAGGAAGGTAGGGGCGCAACTGCCATATCAGATGGAGCTGATACAGCGCTGCCCGGCTCACAGCTGAGACCTGATCCTCCATGCCGTGTAGATTACACACACACACATAGCTGGCTCACATAGGTTAGAAAAAACTACTTAGCTGACAAGCGGAGTGGCGAAAGACTGTGGGGGAGGAGACTACCGAGGACCGGGGAAGGGCGGAGACTGCTGCAGCACAATTAGTAGGTAGGCAGGGTTCGGCAAGCAAGACTTACCATGAGAAGAGCAGCACTTTTTTTTTGCCGCTCTTGCCAAATGGCTCTGTAGCCGATCGTGGCAAACCACGATAAAAGCAGTTTCCCAGGTTCTGGACAACACGACAACCCATCGTGGGTAAGAACAACTCTGCAACAAGCCATGGGTTCTCCGTGTGGCTTGTTCACAAAAAATAAGCCGCCCCACAGAAAACTCTCCGGGTTCAGACGACACAACCTCCAACCACCGCTGGCTGCCCATGGTAGGTTGTTGTGTTGTGTGAACCCAGTCAAAGTAAGCCTTAGTTAAGGCCAGGAAGATACCTTCCCAGTGTAAACCACTAAAATGGAAGAAATTTTTGAAGTGTTTCAGTGTTAGCTAATTAGGTAGTACGGCTATCAACTAAAAAAAGTTTAATCAATGGAACTTTTGGTTGACTACAAAGCACCGTGATTAATTAGGCAGAAGATTTTTTTAAAAAATGTGTCATTTTTAATACAAATACTTAACAAAGCTTGTAAATGCAAGCCACAACTTTAAAATAGGTGTTTCCCCTTCTCTCACATGTGGGGGGAATGCTTTTTTTTTTTTTTTTTTTAATGATGCCTGCAACCAAAAATGCACACATCAACTAAAAACAAAGGAAGCATTCTTTATGCTTCAGAACTTTTGCTTTTACTCATAGTCATACTGTCAGACAAATTTAATCAGTTCCTTGAATTGGGTGATACGTAGATACATATGCATCTGATTAACATACTTTAGGTACGATTAAAAGTTACGTAGGCTGTCACTTGATTTCTTAAAATACTTTAGTATAAAATAAATTTGTACAGAAGATAAAACATACCCTCCTTATAAAGAACACCTTTCTTTAAGATAAAACGACCCATGAACCCATAGTTCTCAGTTCACACGTAATGGCAAGCCATGGTTTAACCAACCCAGAGTTCACAACCAAACAATGACTGGGTTCGCATGACATGGTAAACAGTAGGTTAATCCCTACTGAGGTTTAGCATGTCATCTGGGGTGCTTTAGAAGCCAACCTGTTGTGGCTTCTAAACCACCCTGCAAAACCATGGTTTGCAGTAGGGTTAAGCTAACCCTAGTAGGTTTAGCGTGAGTTGTCCGAACCCAGACAACATGCTAACCCTACCGCAAACCAAAAGGGGCACAGAGCTTCCTGCCCAGAGCGGCAAACAAAGGCTACCACTCTAGGCACGGGGCTCTGGCTGATGACAGCTGGCCAAGTGCCCAAGCAGCGCTTGGCCAGCTGTCATCGGCTTCCCTGTGCACCGCGGCTGATGCAGGCGGCCCCGCCTGGCTTGCTCTTGAGAGTAAGCCAGGGCGGGCTGCCTGCATTCTCCACACCGCCACCAGCGCCGTGCTGTGCCACTGCTGAGCTGCCCCCCATGCCCAGGCATCCCCCCCGGCCTTACCTTATACTCTGGTGGCCCGGCAGCGGCGGCGCAGTAACATGATCTGAGGGGAGACGATGCGTGCTCAGGGCTGGCGTGCTTAGTGTTGGAGCCTGTCTGTCTGCGAGCCTGTCTGCCTGCTACCCTATATCCCAGGCTTTCCCAGCCTGATGCCTGTTGGGCTACAAATCCAATAATCCTCCAACATAGTTGGTTGGGGGATTGTGGGAGTTGTAGTCCTACACTTCTGGAGGGCACCAGATTGAGGAAAGCTGCGATACCTGCTCCCCTGGGAGTAAGCCCTATTGTGTTGGCATGTATAGGAATCCGCTGTGTGCCTCTTGATGGTGGGGGGTTTCTGGACGCCACTTATGGGCACCTAGTGGGTCTCCTGACATTGTGTTTGGGTTAGTTTCCCCCCATTTTCCTGTTAGTCCGTCTTATAGGGTGTCCACCTGCACATTGCCCAGAAAGAGGACATGCATCACTAAAAGAGGACACAGATTTGCATAAAATGAGCAAGTCCCAGTTTTTATGTATAGATAAAAACGGCAAAATAATTACTTTAACTTCAGTAGAAATACAATACATCTCACCATAGCAGGGAGGACATGACCTGTTTGCCATCCTGTGCAATCTACTGCCTTGGTGCTCTCTGCTGATGGGCACCAAACGAGGCCCCTGCCCTCCCTTCGTATGGTTGTTTATCTTTAAATTGTTCTCTGTAAAGTAGGACGTGTGTGGCCACCCTACACTTTCAACCGACTAGTGGCAAGGTCTGCTGATGGCTATCCAGTTGCGACACCCCCACGCACCCCTACTGGGGGAATAGGAGGGCTATGGATCTTGTGAATCCAAACGTTCCCTGATCCACACTTCCTTCCCCCCCCCCCTATGTTGAAGCAAGCACTTCTCCAACACACGCAGGCCACATGCTGAAGCTAAGCAGGTATGAGCCGGGTCAGTGCTTGGATGGGTGACTGCCTGGGCTGCCCACATCTGTTCTGCATTGAGCAGGGCGTTGGACTTTGATGGCCTTATAGGCCCCTTCCAACTCTACTGTTCTATGAGTCTATTCTATCAAACACAGATGCAAAGATAGGCCGTGTAACGGATTTCCTCTCTGGGGAGCTTTATTCCCCTTCACCACTGCCCCTTTATGATAAGATCTTACTCTGGGTAGCATTCCTAAGCGGTCAGGCCATGTAAGGAGTCTTGGTCAGATACCTCGCAATTACATGACACAAACCCAGTTGTCAACCAAACAACTTTATTAACAGATTGACAAGACAAAATAGGGTACGGGAGCAAACCAAGGATACTGTAAAAACAATAAACAAAAACCTATAAACTGTCTGCTTTACTTAGCCTCTGCCTCTTTCACTCACACACGGATGGACTCCCAGGGAGACAGCCCTGCACCTTACGCTCCTTCACGGGGTCTGCTGCAGGGCCGGAGCGACAGACCGGCCCCTCCCCAGCTTCCCCACATGGGCTTCAGACCCCCCCCCCTTTTAAGGGGCAGCTGGCAAGGGCAAAGTGCTGTTCTGCACGTACTCATCTCCACACTTGTGCCTTGTTAACAAGGTTGGCTGATAACCTAAAGGGAGTTTTTGGGCACACATCCCACAGGCCAGGAACGTTTAAAGGGAGAGCGGTGAATTTCTAGGCGAGAAGCACAGTTTCTCGCCACAGGCAGTTCTTCCCAACGCACTGAACTAAATCAACTCCAGTTTCCATCTGAATATACTTATTCAGGAACCAAGCAGAGAGTTCAGAAATGGTAAGTTTATTTTGAAATAAAATGAAACATTGCATTAGCTAATGAAAACGTAATGCTTCAAAGCAGTTTGCAGCTGGGAGAGAGACAAGGCCCACCTGGGACTCCATAGCCTGGAAGACTTCAGTCTTGACTCTTTGCCAGCTGGTCGAAGACAAAAGAAGATTTCACAGACAAGGATATTTCTTGGGTGCGGCACAAAAACGAACCAGTGAATAGCCTGGGAGATCCTCAACCTGAAGGTAAGATCCCCAACCTTGTAAAAGGATGAGTCATGGGGTGCAGGGAGTCAATCTTCAGATGTGTAGTAATGCAGATTTTGGTGCCTATAGATGTCTGGGCATGTTCTTTGCTCAGACTTCAGCAACATTTCTAGAAGATGGCAGGGAGAGGTTGGTTTTGTCACATACCTCCATTTGGGAAATAAAAAAAATCCCAAACATCCAGGGGCTTGTTCTTCAGAACAGCCTGGCTAAATTGGTTTACAGAATTTAGGGTGTGGGTAGACTAAAAACAGAGAGGTAGATCCAGACCTTTCTACCTTAAAATCAAAACACATCTGCAATAAGAATGTCAGTGTGTTACAGCATCTCAAGTTACATAATAAATGGAGTATTATGTCTACTAACAGTTAAAGAATACTTTTCAAACCATATAATGATGCAGGATTACAAGCAATAAGACAATGGAACCAACTACCTAGGGAAGTGGTGGGCTCTCCCACTCTGGAGGCATTCAAGGTGCAGCTGTCAGGGATGCTTTGACTCGGATTCCTGCATTGAGCAGGGGCTTGGACTCTATGGCCTTGTAGGCCCCTTCCAACTCTACTTTTCTATGATTCTATGAAACAGTCATTATCAGCTAATATGCAGTTTGGAGTATACGCAATGTAAGGAGGCTTCAGTCTCTTCCTAACAATCGTAACCATTTCCATTAATAAGGAGAGTCACAAACATTAGTGGTTGGTCAAGTCATTTTTTTTTAGGAGGCCACCTGGAACAAAACAATAGCAACAGAAAAGAAAAATCAACAGGAGAAACCTCACACTTACAGTGAGATCATTGCAATTCTTCTTTGCAAGGTCCTGGCTGATTACTCTGGGCTTTTCTGCATGAGGCATTTATCCTATGCTCCTTTACCGGCTGTTCTGTTTCAGAGAGGTTTTTTTTAGAGCAAGGAAAATTTGGCTTTAACTGTGAAAGAGAAAGCAAGTATTATTTTCTCTTGTGTATTTGTGCTATTCCACTATACCACAGTGCCACCTAGTGGTTATGTAGCAGAAAAGCAGGAAAGGAAACACTCCTCCTGTGGCACTCAGATCTCAATTCCAGATTTTTTCTGGACTCTCAGTGGCGGGGCCAGCTTTTGAGTAACACAACTCCACAAGTCCCAACTTGGGAGTTCTTCCAGATGGAGCGGTCCTAGCGCTACCACTCAGAAGACAATCTTACTTGGTCACGAGTGATCGCCTACTACTACTACTCAGAAGGCCTCAGAAGGCCCTAGTGCAGCTCTTTTATCTTTTCTTCCTAAATCGATTTTCTGCAGTAAGAAAAAAGACAGAAGCAGCGATGGGAAAACATGGGAGGCTTCTAAGTGGAAGGTGTTGTCATCTGGCTCCACCCGTGCCATGCACCCATTCCCGTAAAATCCTGCGAATGAGGCAGGGCAACGGCGCAACAGAAGCCTTGCCTGGAAGCTTTGTGTACGCTAGCAAGGTAAACTGACGGTCCAGGATGTTCCCCATAGGGGCAGGGGTCTCACCAGAGCAGGAAACTTGGCTGGGGATGTTCAGAGACATTTCTAGAGGGGTGGGGGAAGCTGCTTTTGTCACATGGACTATTCAGATCCCCAAATTAACTGATAAAAACCGAATTATGGACTGCTCTCTTTTGGAAAAGCAGAATGGTGTGCTGCACTAATTTCAAACAACCCCAGCCTTTCCTTCTAAAAAATATATGTTTGAAGGGAAAGGGATAACAAAGAGCAATATCCCCTTCACGTGAGGAAGCAAGGAACAGAATCATGTCACAAGAAAGCTGGGAGACATTTTGGATTGCCATGGGCAATATCTAAACCAGTGTTTTCCAACCTTGGGTCCCCAGATGTTTTTGGCCTATAACTCCCAGGGGCATGCTGGGAGTTGTAGGCCAAAAACATCTGGGGACCCAAGGTTGGAAAACACTGGTCTAAACAGTGACACAACACACCCAGCGGGTGGAACCATACTGAAACGCTAGTAGGAGGTCTGAGCCTGTAGATTGAAAGACTCAAATCCTGCCATGTGAGGACTGTGGTGGCCACGTAGAGGCAGCAAATATGGCCACAACAACTTAGGGTTTTACAGACTGAGCAGCCAATAGGATTTTCTGGGTCCCGTTGGAAGAGCAGAGCGAAGGAAGAGGAAAGGTAGTCCAGATAAATGAAGGCAGCAGAGGGCCAGTGAGCAAGTAGGCAGCGGCATCTCCTGCTGCTCCTCCTCGCCACCACCGTTGTCTGGGCCAGAGCGAGAGGCAGGTTGAACAAGCAGGTTGGAATGGAGAAGAAGAGCACCAGCAACTGCAGCTGGATCCTGTCAGTGGGCCCCCGCTGGGAGGTGAGCCCTCGGCAGGTGCCCGACCATACCTACGCTTGATGCCGTCCCCACCTGGAGTTCACTTCCTTGCTGCAGGGAGGAACAAAATCACCAAGAGAGGTCTTCTGCAGCTCTCAGTTTGTATGAAGTATCAGCCATGCCAGAAGAAGACTGGGCCGGCTCTCCAACCCAATCAAGTATGCGCCCCTGAATCCTTTGTGACGTGTCAGAGAGCAGTCCCAAACTTTGAGGCCAGTTTGCCAGGTCCAGCTCTGCTCATCAGGCAAGGGGTGTGTGTGCAGGACCGGCTTGATTTGGCTCTTTATTTCTGCTGTTCCGGTTTCCACCATTAGATAATATATTTAGCCTCTGGTCACAGTGAAGAAGAGCAAGAGGATGTGGGGAGACCAGTGACTTTCAGCAAGTCTCTCAGTCACCAGCCAAACACCCACTGGTGTTGAGGAAAAGAAAAAGCACTGAGGTTTTTCTTTTCCGACATGCAATGTAGTGCTAAATCATTAGGTTTTGCACCACAAATACACAGACTGGGGGTCTCAGAAGGTCATTTGAAAAAGAAAAGAAAAGAAAAAAACCAGAAAGGGAAAGGCCTGCTCTCAATAGTGCAAACATATTTTAGTGCAATAATCATGGTAAATGTAACGGAAAAAAATAACAATGGATAGTCCCAGAGACACATTTTCTGAATAATTGTATTGTAAAGCTTTTAATGGCAAAGAGATGGATCCGGGCTGCATTTCAAGCATTTGGATATACCCATGTTAGACTCTTACATAAAAAACACACACACACAAAGAAACCTTGTGGCACTTTAAAGACTAGCTGATTTACTGGAGTGAAGTCCAGTTTATCAGATGTATGAAGTGTTTCCCCCACCATGTGAGTGCAGAGGAAACAGTTATTTTATTTTATTTTTAAATATTTTATTAAATTTTAAAACAATACAAAGAAAATAACATACACACATAACTAATATTGTGCTCCCATCACCATGGGACCAAACAATCCAATAACTCTATAATTGTTCATTATTCCAAAAATACAATATATCTTGACAGGGTAAACTCCCTTTCCCCCTTTTAAACACATATTCCAAAAATAAACCCCAAATATCCTTAAAATTATTTTTCTTTAATTGACCCCTTTTGCATTTAATATTACAAGTCAACATATCATTCAAAGCCATATCCCATACTTCCTTATACCATTCAGTAATAGTGAAAACTTGCTGGATTTTCCATTTCCTTGCTATCATTAGTCTACCTGCCGTTAACAAATTTATGATTAATTCTTTAACATTTTGAGAACCGATCACCTTTTCCGTTATTGTTAGCAAAGCTAGTTTAGGGCATACCTCTAAATCAACTCCAACAATTTCTGATATTTCCTCAAAAATCATTTTCCAAAAATCCATTACATTTTTACAACTCCACCACATATGAGCATATGTACCCAATTCCTGACATCCTCGCCAACACATTGGAGAACATTTATTATCTATTCTATTTAATCTCACTGGGGTCAAATACCATCTCCAAATTAGCTTATAAAAATTCTCTTTAATTCTTATAGACATATTTTTCAATATTCGCCTATCCCAAATCTTATTCCACTCATCCTTTGATATTTCCTCTTCAAACTCTGTATCCCAAACTATTTTAAGATTTTCTGCTTGCTCTTCTGATTTCTGCAACATTTTATATAACATCTTTGTAAGACCCCTAGCTGATGCATTTCCTTCTACAAGTTCTCTAGACATAACCACCTGCTCAAATGCAGTGAAATCCCTTTCATGCTCATGTCTCCTCTTCCATTTCTTACCCCATTGTACTAATTTAATTAAATTTAACCAAGAAATTCTTCCTGCCCCAACCCTATCAATTATTTGCTGTCTTGTCTCCATTTTTTCCAGCCAATCCATTAAAGTTATCACCTTTTTCTCTCTAAAAATTCGTTCTAAATGTCTAACATTCTGGAAACAGAGGAAACAGTTATGAACGGTGGGAACCCCACTTCCATTTCATGTCCTTTTAGCTCCATTGTTTAGATCCCCCGCCCGCCCTACTCTATATTTCTGCATGCCAGAATAAGTCTGTTGGTCTTTCAAGTGCCACAAAACCCTTAGTTGCTTTGATGAATATATGTATTTCAACATCATGGAGTGGTGATTTAGAATTTGTAATATTGCTCTTTTCACATATACCCGTTTAATCCAGGAGCCTGCAGCTCAAGGAGGGAATGCACCTCCAGCAGAATCTGAGCCGCACAAATACCGCTCTCATCATGGCTCCGGTTCAGTTAAGAGCCCTCTAGTGCCCAGTTGCAAAATTGCACTTAGACTAAAGTGCTGCTGATTTCTTGTCAATCTGCAGCAAACAGTGCGCATTCTGGAAGAGGGAAAGTTTTGATGCATCTTATACTGCCTGCGGTGTATTACCATGGTGGGTTAATCACAAGTGTTCAATTGTGTATTACACTCTGTTTTGTTCTTGTATTTTATTGGACTGTACATCGCCCAGAGTGGCTGGATGACTGGCCAGATGAGCGATTCAAAAATATAATAAATAAATAAATGGAAAAGAGGAATCGGTACCAATAGCCATGGGCCCACAGTACATTATGCAAGTACCCACAGTGTATCCCACATCATAATCCCGCAAAGCAATTTCAGGCTGTTGTGCTTATCATTTTGCAATTTCAGTATTTAGTATTGTGAGATGGGGGGGGGGGGAGACACACAAACCCTTTTGGTTCATCATCCAGAGAGCACAGTGTAGTAACCCACTACCTTAAGGGGAAACGTCACCGGACCACCACCTTCTCTCCTCCACCTCCTGCTTAAGCCAGCCGCTGAGGGTTTTGAAAAAGACTTTGAGGCGCTGGCACTGGCAAGCCAGCACAAGAGCATGGAAAGGGCCCCCAGAGTTTGCTTCCTGATTGCCTCTACAGTGGTTGAAGATGATGGAGCGTGGGCTGGGCCAGCCACCTCTCTCAGTCTGCTGATTTTGAGTGCCATGAAAGGACAAAATATATATTATATTTATATTATATTTATACCCTGCCTTTTTTCCTGCAAGGAACCCAAGGTGGCTTACATAATCCTGCTCCTCCTCCTCCATTTTATCCTCACAACAACCCTGTGAGGTAGGTTAGGCTGAGAGTCAGCAACTAGCCCAAAGTCACCCAGTGAGTTTCATGGCTGAGCGGGGACTAGAACCTGGGATCTCCCGAGTCCCCAGTCCAGCACTCTCACCACTACGCCACACTGGCCCTCATATTATTATTAGTTATTTAGGGCACAATCCTATGGTGATGGCCATAAGCCCCCAAACTCAGAGGCTTACGGTCGTCCAGTGCAGAGCGGGAGGTGCTGCAGAGGCGATCTTCGTCTCCCTGCCCTGCATGTTCCACTGGATGGGCCTTTTTGCCCATCTAGCTGGAGCAACTCAGAGGGGGAGGGAAGGAGGCTAGTAACTCGTATCCTGGCTTCTCCAGTCTCCTCCCTTTGCTGCCCCCTTTTACTCCTCTCCAAGGTCGCATTCTGGCTGCAAGTGGGCGGGGGCAGGGGGGGGTCAGAGCTCCGATTGCCCGCTCTGAATTCAGAGCGCTGTCTCCAACCTTGGATCTGGGAATCCAAACTATCCTGTGGCTCCTCAGACGCTGTCTTCGCGCCATAGGATTGCTCCCTTAATTCTTATTGTTGTATTTTTACTGCCAGGGAGAGGCGCTTGTGGAATTTTCTGCCTCAGGTGCCAACATAATTTTGGGCACTAGGCGCTCTGATGGGGTGTGGGGGGGTACCATTTGCCGCTCTGCCTCAGGCAGCGGTTGTCTTGGGCCAGCTCTGTGTGGATGGGCTGGCTGACATATTGGCGACATTTGCGTGTCATACCACACTCACAGAAGGGGTCCCCAACCTTTCTGGGGTAGTGGACACATTTGGAATTTTGAGAGTTATGGGTGCTGCCACAGAATGGCTGCCATGGGGGAGCAGCCAGTCACAAAACACCCATTTGATGGAAAGAGATACTGTTCAGGCTAAAAACAAGTAACTTGCTCAAGAACACGAGTACAAGGCAGAAGGGGGGGGGATTCTAAGTCCCAGAAGAACAAAAGCACTCCTTTGAACCCACTCTCTTCTGTTCCGAAAGACCACCCATTACCCATTTCACGTTTTACATGTTTGCTACAGGAAACACTGCTGTTTCCTTTCCTACCACAGTCATAGTATGTGGAGTAGCCCTAGTAAAGGGCCTGAAGTTGTTCCAAAGTGTGTAACGGCAAGAGCTTCAGTTCTCACCCTCTTCTATTTTCCACCCTGATTATGAATCCCGTCTTTGGCTCAGCCCCACTTGAGTCTCTTGCAGCTGCTTCCCGGCATTTTCATTTTTGTTTGCTGGAAGGCTTTCAGAAGTCATTCCCCAGACCAAAGTCACATACTATGACTATATGCTCTCGTGTTTTCCATAATTTCTATCATATTCATGTTTGGTTTCCTGGGAGGCAACAGGCCTTGTAGTCTCTGTGAAGTAGTAATCTTGTGCCCCACTTCAGGCTGTAGGTGGAAGCTCACATGAGGAAATGCTCGTCCATAGAAAAGATGTGCCCTGCACATAGAAAACTAGCATGTCATGGAGAAACCTAAGATAGTCTGTGTGTGTGTGTGTGTGTGTGTGTGTTGTGTGTCTGTCTGTCTGTCTGTCTGTGTCTGTGTCTGTGTCTGTGTGTGCATGTGATAGGAATTATTTGTAGGAGTATTTTTTGGTAACCAGAAAAATTCTCATGATTAAAAGTGGCCAGCAGTCGTTCCATAAATATATAGTAGTGGAACTCCCCAACTGCTCTGTACAAACAGCACTTTTCAAACATGACAAAGAAGAGGAATAAAGCTGCTTTCTGAATTCAAACCTAAACGCTTTTTCTTTTCCTAAACTCTGGCTGTTAAGCTAGTGAAAGGAGACTTGCTGAACCTGAAAGTCACTGGTCTCCCCACCACATCCTCTCTTCTTCGTTGTGACCAGAGGCTAAAGATATCACCTACTGGTGGAAATTGGAACAGCGAAAATAAAGAGCCAAATCAAGCCAGCAGCAGTTCTAGAGTAAAAATTATAAAAAGACGTCGCTGCTAGATATGGATTAAAAGTAATGTCTAATTTGGCCTTCAGGTTCTGTGGGTTGTATCCAGTGATGCCATTCTGCCAGCAGAAGGGAAACCACTGGTGGAACTAGGCCTCAAGTGGAAAAGTTGCCAACCATCCAAGTAGGAGTGGAACCACAGCAATGCAGTACCCGCCCCCCCTCAGTTCAGACAATCGCCCCAGAAGGATACCATGGTCAATGCTATCGAAAGCTGCCAAGAGATCAAGGAGAATCAATAGGGCCATATAGAGCAACCAAGGCTGTTTCCATGCCAAAAACCAGCCCAAACCCTGATTGAATGGATCCATATAATCGGTCTCATCCTAGAGCATCTGGACCTGGTTGGGCAACCACCCGCTCAAGGACCTTCCACAGGAAAATAATATTTGCCACCAGCCTAAAGTTATTGAGATCTTCTGGTTTCAGAGAGGATTTCTTCAGGAGTGGCCTCACCACCGCCTCTTTAAGGCAGCCTGGGACCACTCCCTCCCACAATGAGGTATTGATCCCTGGCCCAGACAGCTGCTTCCTCCATGCCAGTTTTATAAGCCAAGAAGGGCATATCCACACCTGTTTTTAATGGGGAAGTGAGGAAAGATGCCAAGTACGTTCTATCTGACAATAAAGCCCGACCATTCAAACATAGCGATTGACTAGTCCATGGTGATCATTTTATGAGGGGATAGGGTTTTATTATGTTTATATTTGTTTTATGTTTATTGGTGCCTCTATTTCACATGTGCATTAGATCTGTATTGTTACAACTCATAGTAGATGCAATAAAAACATGTAATAAAGTAGTGTGATGGGAAAAATAAACTATTAGTAGCTGACCAGGGAACAGATAGCCAAACACAAGCCTCAAGCATCCCTCTTGAATTAGCCTGAATTTTTTTAAAATGAAGGTTTCAAATAGCCTTCCCCAACCCGGTGCCCTCCAGATGTTTTGGACTCCAGTTTCCAGCATTCTTGACGATTGGCTATGCTGATGGGAGTTGGAGGTCCAAAATATCTGGAAAAATACAAGGTTAGGGAAGGGTGGTTTCATAGGAATGCTCACACTAAATGATACAAGCGTGGATGCTTTTCTAGCCTGATGGTCTGGAAATCTCACCATTTCCGAGAGGGGAGAGTTCTTAGAATTGCCCACTGTGAACCGTATTACTGACAAACCCAGATGTAGGTCATGGTTTGCACGAAATATGCTCTGAGCCACACATAGCGGGAACAGCCACAAACTAGTAAGAGCGCCTGAGGCTATGTTTACCCAGGGTACCAATGAGGATTGAGCCAGAGAAGCAGTGCTTTTCATGAACATTTTTAGACGCCATTGAAAGCATCCCCTCCTTTCGGTGATGACCCCGAAAAGGGTCTAAAATGGTCACCTATTCAGAGTGAGGGAAACGCTTCCCGAATTGGCTTTGTTTGCCCACAACCACTTATCCAAACCTGATTGGCTGCCTCGCATTTGGAAGTCATCCTATTCATTATGTGATCCCCAATTTGCTGGGATCATCCCTGTGAGTAAACCAGGAAGAAAAAAGATGCAGTCACTTGAAAAATAAAAACTGTACTGAAGCAAGCTGCCTGCAGAGAGCGGAAGCAATAGCAAGCAGGCTAAAAAATATGAATATTCTTACTGTTAAGGGGACTTGGGGGGAAATATTTCAGTCACCAGTAAGCACTAATTTTGACTCCATGATGAAAACAGGCACATATTTTAGTGCAGTCATAACGATACCATCAGATTCTCCCAATCATGGACACAACTTCTGGATCACATACATTTCCTCCCGGATGCCCTTGTGATGGGGCGACCCACCTTGCATGCAAAAGATACAAGTGAGAGCTGTGTCATTTTGTGGAAGGCTACAGGGGGTGGTGAGGTGTGTGTGCTCTCTTGCTTCTGAATACAAAAGGAGACTAGGGGTGCGGTGGAGCTGGGGTTCCCAGGGACACAGCACCTGCACATTTTTATTGGCAGGGACGCTGACATCATCTGCCCAGCCCCCTAGACCTCTTTGGTCCCTCTGAGCTTAGCTGCTGTCTTCACAGTAGCTGGGGGGGGGCGGCGGCAATGAATTTCCGCAGCAACAATTGATCGTTCCTTGTTGCAACGCAAAGTATTCTGGGGTGGCTTGGTCTTGAATGGGCCAGGAAGACTCATTGGCTTTACAAACCACTCGCTCCTGGTGGCAATGAAAAGTGCTAGAACTGGCTTGTTGATACGAATCAACACCGGACTCTCCTCGGGGGTTGTGGCGATGGGGACCTTCAAGATGAGCGCCTTGCACTGCTTCAAAATGTACCACCGCACCACTGGAGAGGGCATGCAGTTGTAAACGATGCAAGGAAGGAGGAAAGGCAGCGACTGTCTATTGATCTGAGGGAATGCAAAGACTAGGATAAATGACCACGGAGGATTTATGGCAGCCTTCCACAGCTGGGTGCTCTCCAGATGTTTTGGACTTCAACTCCCATCAGCCCCAGCCAGCACAGCCAACTCTCGGGAATGCTGGGAGTTACCGTTCAAAGCATCTGGGAGGCATCGGACTGGGGGGGTGGCTGATTGCACCAGTTTTGCATACTAACGGCAATGAGTTTCTTCTCCCTCCAAGGATCTGGTTGCTTCACAACAAGTAAAGATGAGCCTGGGGCTGGCCTTCTACTATGTTCCTCAGTGCTGCTGCTGATGCCAAGTTCATCGTTTCTGCTCAAGTTACAGAAACCCGTGCAGCTTTTCACCTAACTCTCTCTCTCTCTCTCTTAAGCGAGTTCCAGCCAAGTGTTGCAGGCCACAGGAAATCCTCTCTGTGATGCCTCATGCAAACAAGCCCCCTTGTTTGCATGAGGCGGTTTGACTGAAAGGAAGCATGTGTGAGGCACAGCAGAAGCAATGCCGAGTTGATGTTTTAGCATTTGAGGCATCCAGAGCTGTCCCTGCCACCCACTTTCTTATTTCTCTTCAAGTGGCCCTAACACGCATTTATCCTTCATCCATAGCTGTCCAGACATCCTAGGCAGCACTTACTGTTTTACTGAGTTTTTACAACAAAGTAATACAGAAAACAATAAACAGAAAGCCCCCCCCCTCCTGACAAGTAACAGAAATAATTACTATTACTCTCACCATCCCCGGCTGCTCACTTTTATTTTGGTTCACTTAGCACAGTGATGGCGAACCTATGGCACGGGTGCCACAGCTGGCACGCAGGGACCTCTCTGTGGGCACTCGAGCCATTGGTCACCAGATCACGAAAAGACCGTCCCCTTCTGCAAAACACTAATGATCTTGTTCTTTCTCACAGTGTGGAACAGAATGATTTTATTCTAGAATTCCTGTTACAGAATTCTTTTCTACATTGTTATCACATTTAAAAGATTTTGAAGAATGATGCACAGAGCATGGCTTGGATGTAAAGCCCCAACAGTTGACCTGAGTGCTGCATGTGTTGCTCTCAAACTAACGGAGTATGAGCCAAGGTTTGACAAATTATCAGCATGCATGCAATAGCAAAAATCACATTAATTGTGCAAAAGCATGCCCAATGCAAACTGTTACCTAATGCAGTTTGCAGTCCAAGACATAAAGTGTTTAAAATGTGTTAAGCACGTTTAGTTTTCTTGTTTATCTTGCTCATCCTAGTACAGGTTGACTTTTACTTTTACTAATCCGCAGTGCTTTTTTTCTGGAGAAAAGGGTACCGGAACTCTTGGATTACATTTCCTCGGGAGTAGATGGCGATTAAATTGTAATGCAATTAATAGAAGAAAAGGTGCTGGAACTCAGTTCCAGTGAGTTCCACCAGAAAAAAAGCCCTGCTAATCCGACACCTGTAGAAGCAGGGAAAGGACCCGGAGTAAAGCTTGCCCCATACAATTTCAGTCTGGCATATAATCATATTACAAGTTGAGAATCCCTTATCCAAAAATACATGTGCCTAATTATTGAAAAAGTTTGTATAAATTCCCTTCAGGCTATGTGTACAATGTAGTACTATAATTTTTTGAGTTGATTTTTTCCCCAACAAAAAACTGTTTGTATCATTGAAAGCTCTGTTATTGTGTTTTTCTTTAAAGACAAAAGATGTTAATTAGTTCGGACAACTGTATGAGTTGTTTTTCTAAAACTAAAACCTCGGTATTCAGGTTTAATTGCAGTGTTCGCACTTTGAAATAAATAAGTTGGTTTTGTGTTGCAGTTTGGGCACTCGGGCTCAAAAAGGTTCGCCATCACTGACTTAGCATAAAAAACAACAGCAACCCGAAAGCAGTATCTTATAAGGCAGGGGTGCACAACCTTTTTCACCCCCAGGGCTGCATGCTATGGTGGGTGAGCGGCCGTGCACATACACACGTGGGTGGAACACACGCACGCACGCACACAACACATCAGCCCCCCCATCTCAGCAGCCCTATTCAAGATCACTGGGGTGAGGGATGCTGCTTTGGGGTCGCTGAAGGAGAGGGATCGGCGTCTCCTCCCACCCCCTGAGATCCTGATTGGGATCGCTGCTTCCCCACAACCGTTTGTGGCACAGACGCCGCCATCCTGGCTGCTTTGGGGTTGCTGTTGGGAGAGGGAGGGTAAAGTCTGATTGGGATTGCTGTCTTGGCACTGCTAACAGCAGTGGCCAACCAGCAGTCTTTTCCCTGCAGCCTAGCTGACTCATAGATTCATAGATCATTGAGTTGGAAGGGGGCCTGCAAGGCCGTTGAGTCCAACCCCCTGCTCAATGCAGGAAACTAGAGGAGGGGGTCTCCCATCCAAGTAATCACCAGGCCTGACCCTGCTTAGCTTTCCACACTCAGACAAGCTGAGCCAGCGTGAGCCACGGGCCTGTACATATCAGCAGGTGCTGCAGGGGAAAGTAGATGGGGCTCCCTCAGCTCTGTGGGCTGCACAGAGAGCGGCCAAAAGCCACTGGTGGCCCAGGAGCTGCAGGTTATGCGCCCCTTTTCTAAGGCAATTAGCACAACATATAGTCTTGCTCTTTGTTGTTGCTGTTGTTGCATTTATATCCCACCTTTTTTCCTCTTGCAAAGAACCCAAGGCAGCTTACATCATGGTCCTCCTCCTCTTCTCCATTTTATCCTCACAACAGCCCTGTGAGGAAGGGTAGGCTGAGAGTCAGAGAGCGGCACAAATTCACCCAGTGAGCTTCATGGCCGAGTAGAGACTAGAACCCGGATCTCCCAAGTCCCAGTCCAACACTCTAACCCAGGGCTCTCCCACCTTGGGTCCCCAGATGTTGCTGGACTACAGCTCCCAGAATCCCTTGCCATTAGCCATGCTGGCTGGGTATGCTGGGAGCTGTAGGCCAGCGACATCTGGGGACCCAAGGTGGGAGAGCCCTGCTCTAACCACTACGCCACACTGGCTCTTTTTGACTTCCTTCACAGAATCAGTTTCCAAATCTGCGGTTACTGGCTACCAGTCTTCCTTAAATCATCAGAGTTCTGGGACAGACTTTTAGAGTTGTATCCTGTGGACAGACAGCTTCCATCAACGGCACAGGGAGGGGTGATTCCCCCTCCTCCTGCATCCCCCTGCGCACCCTTAAAATCTGCTCTGGAATGGGGGGGGCTGCAGGAGAGAGGGGAGCAAGGGAAGGTCCCATTGGGCAAGTGGAAGTCCACTTGCATGATGTTGGATTTCTCCATGAGTGTTCAGGGGGCTGTGCTATGTGGGCAGAGATCTGAACGGCCCTGTGTTCCTCGAAGGAGCTATGCTAGGCAAGGCTGTCCACTTTTGGCGCCGTTCATTGTTACCGGCTTTAAAGCTGTGCGATGCAGATAAGGAATACTTTCAAATGCTGCGGATTCTAGGGCCAGAGAGAAAGAGAGAGAATTGTGTTTTGTTTTGTTTGTAAAAAGAAATATAAAAGTGGGTTGAGAGAGGCCTGTCTTCTCACAGTGTACACAGGTATTCCTTTTGTGCACTGCTGCCAAAAGGTCTGGCAGACAATTTCTGAAATAATAGAAAACTAGGGAGGGCTGAAGTATATCACTCATGAAAAAAAAATCGGGGGGGGGAGCTTGTGGGGCACAGAAAAATCCCACAAAGCCCCCAACCAACATACCTTGTTTGCTTCTTCTGTGGCTCTTCGTTCATGCAGCAGAGGAGCAGCGGAGCGGATCAACAAAGTATCTGAAAAGCTCCCAGTCCTCCCCCTCCCCTGGTCTTTCCTGCTCTGGAGTAGAAAATATGGGGGGGGGGATGTTGGACACCACTGCCTGAAGGCACTTGGGGAACCTTCAACCTGGGACCCCGAACCAGCACTCCGTACCCACCCTTCCCTTGGGAAAGGCAAGTAGTGGTGCTGGCGTGTTGGACACCGCTGCCTGAAGGCGCCGTATCCCATGCTCCATGGCTATCCTTCCCTTGGGGAGTGTTGGACACAACTGTTTGAAGGTGCTTTTTGGGAGAGGGGTTGAAGAAGACATATTGGGGCCTGCTCCAGTCAGACTGTTCCCCTCCCCTCTCCACAGGGCCATCTACCACCAACATAATATCAAAATATAACAGGTCACCAGGATCCTTCCCATGACCTGTTATATTTTGATATTATCTATTGTGATTTTATTAAAGTATTTTGGTGTTACTTGCAAATGGCTTTGGAAGGCCTTGTATCCCGAAGGGCAACATATAAATAACTGCAATAAATAAATAAATAAATACATAAATGTGGTAGAACTCTGATCATAGCCACGCTGAGCAGATGGAAGCTCGCACACGGAGAACCGAACCTGCTAGGCAAGAAAGCCTTTCGCGCCCACGCACAGGCAAACACTGGCCTGGTGGTTGCTGTGGCTGTTGTGGTTTGCGTAGGTAGTGAAATGGCATTTTCGTGGAGGGGGAGGGGGGGCAGCACCAGGCAGACGACATTTATTTATTAGGAAAATGAACAAGAACTCCCCACGGGGCTTACAATATTGATAAAAAGCATGTACAATAAATCACAGCCATGTCACAACAAAATACAATAGAACTGAGAGTTAACAGCAGCAATAATAAACCAGTTATAGATAGCAGCAGGGTGCCAGGCGAACCGGGCAGAAGCCTGGTGTAATAAGATCGCCTTGACAATTCACCTAGAGGTGAAAATGGAGGGAACTAACTGAGCTTCCTGAGGAAGAGCGTTCCATACCTTTGCTCCGGTAATGTCCTGTGTCCCAAACAACCTCTGAAGGCAAAAGGGACATGGAGGAAGGCCTCCGATAGTGACCATAAAAAGTGGGCAGATTCATGTCAGAGAACACAGTCCTTCAAATAGTCTGGCCCTAAATCATTTAAGGATTTCCAGGTAATCACCAGCACCTGGAATTGTGCCTGGAAAGAAACCAGCTGGGAGCCAACGCAACTCATGTGAGACTAGACTTATATGCGCTGTGAAGCAGGTCCCCATCAACATCCTGGTGGTGGCTGCATTTTGCACTAGTTGGGGTATGCAAACACTTTTTAAGGGCAGCCCACGTAAAGCGCATTGCAGTAGTCTTTATTTCATAGATCATAGAGTTGGAAGGAGCCTACAAGGCCACTGAGTGCAACCCCCTGCTCAATGCAGGAAACTAGAGGAGGGGTCTCCCATCCAAGTAACAACCAGGCTTGACCCTGCTTAGCTTTCCACCAGCGTGAGCCATGATGATGTACTATTACTTAGGACTGAGTCTCACCAAAGTCAGCGGGACTTACTTCTGAGTTTACTAGATGCAACTCAATGCCATTAGAATTATGCACGGGCTCTCCCAGGCCTATGCTGGTCTGGCTAGGGATGTATCAATTTTGTTAAATTGGTTCTGTCTGTGTTTTGTGGAATGTCAGACGTGTCTTTTGTTCTATCATCCACTCATTGGTGGAATTGAATTTTTTTCAGGGATAGACAAGAATTTTGTTCCACTTGCGCAAGTTGCGCATCAGCGCAAGTATGCACTTGCACTAATGCACATTAACACTAATGCACACTTCCAGAAGCACGAATTTGCACTAAATCCCACCAAAAAGTTTTTTTTTTAAAATGGTCTACAGGTCTGTAGAATCTGCGCATCTCAGAAGATGCCAGTCCTCTGTGGAATCCGCAGCTCAGATTCATAGAAATCTGAACTCATTTGAATCCATTGCAGATTTTTCTGACATCCCTAGGTTTGGCTCAGAGGTTTCATAGATTTCATAGATCATAGAGTTGGAAGGGGCCTACAAGGCCATCGAGTCCAACCCCCTGCTCAATGCAGGAAACTAGAGGAGGGGGGTCTCCCATCCAAGTAATAACTTGTCAAGTGCCAGTTCTAAGCTAGGAGATCAATTCTCTCCCTGTTTAATAAAGGACCGTTCCTTTGGTAGATTTCCCTCCTATTCTGAACAAAAGGACAATCAACTGGTCTTGATTACAGATATTTTAATTTTATTTCATACCTTTATTATCAAGGCAGGGTTTTTTTTTGTACACATTGTCAGCAATGTAAAACAACAACACAACGCCACCCTTTTCCAAAGGGTTTTCAGCATTTCTTGTTTTTGGCTATTCATTTACATCGCCCTCAGTGAGGTCATGCAGCCAAATCTATTGCATGATGAGGTCTCCCTGTTTACTCTATGGTCCCTGGTTGGCTGGACTACTCCAGGTAGCACTGCCCTCTGAATCATCCCCAGTTATCATCAGCTGAATCATCACATAGTCAAATATAGTTCGAGTGTCATATCTGTATCTTAAGGTGGGGGACTCGGAAAAAGCAGCCACTCACACGTAGAAGAGAACTCATAAAGCGAAGGCTAAATATACAATCTACATCAGTGTTCTCCAACCTTGGGTCCCCAGATGTTTTTGGCCTACAACTCCCAGCATGCCCCAGCCAGCGTAGCTGGCTGGAGCATGCTGGGAGTTGTAGGCCAAAAACACCTGGGGACCCAAGGTTGGAGAACAATGATCTGCATAATCCCTTCTGGAATACTTGGGCTGCAGGGGAGGGGGAAAAGATTATGCAAATAAATAAAGCATCGGGGGCACAAAGTAGCAACGCCTATCAAGGCACCGAACGGTCAGATTGTTTTCTTGTTCGCGCACAACAGCAATGCTTCCATAGCTGACTGCAGGTGTGTCGCTTCATCTATACTTTTCACGGACATGTGATGAGCAACAGCCGGCAGCGCAGGAGCCCTCCTTAGCTAAGCAACACAGCGTCGTGTCAGCAAAGTGGTAGACTAGCGTTCCTGACTGTGCTGGGTACCTCATTCGAGAAGAAGTCATTCAGTGTGGCAAAAATGGGGAAAAAAACCCTCCTCTTCTTTCACTGTCTCTGAGGCTGTATAGAAAGGGCAGCTTATAGGAACACGGGAAGCTGCATTCATACCGAGTCAGACCCTTGGTCCATCTAGCCCAGTAGTGTCGACACTGACTGGCAGCCGTGGCTTCAGGCAGGATTCTTTCCTAGCCCTACTTGGAGATGCCGGTCGTCGAAGCTGGGCCCTTCCGCACGCCAAGCAGGTGCTCTTCCACACTGAGCGATGGTCCCTCCCTCCCTGACGTTCAGAGGCGTTGAGCTGGTACCCTACATTTTTTTCATTGTCTGCGTCCTGCCACGGTGCCCTCGTCAAACTGCAGGCTGCCGCCACACTTCAAAAGCGTAATGTGGGAAAGCCAAGGCTAGCCCAAGCATGGCGCCCAGTGCTACGACAAGAGATGGGCATACTTTGGGTGGGCCAGTCAGGGCAGGGGTGCCTTTTGCCTGGTGCCCATGATGATGAGTAACACACTATTTTATGTTGTTTATATCTATTTTATTTATTTATTTTTGCAGTATGTGAAAGGAAGAGAAGAGAGCTCGCTCATCCACATGAGCACTCAGTCAGGCAGCATAGCTGGCTGGGGCATGCTGGGAGTTGTAGGCCAAAAACATCTGGGGACCCAAGGTTGGAGAACACTGTCTTTAAGGAAACAGACAAAGTGCAAGGCGACAAGCTCCCCCGCAGCTCTCCTCTGCCCTTTCCCAAGAGCATTTCCCGATTTGCTTTATTTGGTCACTGTATTTGGTCACCCAACCACGGAGCAAACATCCCCCCCCCAAAAAAAAAGAGTGAACGGGATGCTGCCCCTCAGCAAGCCTTCCCACTGTCCTCCATTATATCTGAAAAAAATGTTCAAGCTTTTGAAGCAGGACTGAGGGACACTCATGCCACCGTAGCAGTTTAAGGAAGAAGCCGTTCTTGTGGCACTGGCTCCCCACAGAAATGATCGTGATTGTCTGTACACGGCTCTAGCTGTTTTCAGATCATGAAGGTGCCAAAAGATGATCTTGACTCCTCACTGACCAACACCAGGTGTGTCTCGGACACCTTGACGAAGACCTCCTCGTTCTCCTGTAGATGCATCACCCCGGCGAGGAAGCTGTTGTGGCTCCAAAGTGGACTCTCTCTCAGGTTGCAGTAGGGGATATTGTTGGTCAGCAGCTCTATTGCCTCTGGATACTGAGAAGTCCTCTTGTAAATCGTGTGGGTGACAAACCGGCTCTTCTGGCGAGTGACCGGGCAGTCTGAATGCCCCAAGAGGAGGTTTGAGTAGATGTAGTAGTGTCCAGACTTGTTGCAGATCAGGGAGCCGCCCTTGTAGCCCATGTCACGTAGAAAGGCAAAGCCGTCCTTGTGCTCCCACAGCAGAGCGCCGCTCACAGCCGCAGTGATGGAGGCGCCTGGAAAACACAACCACCTCCATCTTCAGCATTGTGTCGTGCAGGGGGCGGAGGAGGTGAGCGCACAAGTCCTACCCCTCACCAAGAGTGCCAGCCAGAGACGTTTTGCCGCCTAAAGCAGAGCGGCAAAGGGCAGTTCCCTGCTCGCCCACGCCATGATGAGGCAAGAGTACCCAAAGCCAGCCAAGTGATTTTGGCACATGAGGCAGAAAGCCCCACAGGCACCTCTCCCCATCCCTGGCAGTAAAAAGACAACAACAAGAAGAAATTAAATAACTAAACATTTGCTGTCCCTTCGCGACATCCCGAATCTGCTGCCTGAGGCGACTGCCTCACTCTGCCTAATGGTAGGGCCAGCCACGTCCACCAGTGGACTGGGACAGTGGAATCAAACCTAAAAAGTTTGGCTTCGACACATATGAACCCTGAATATCAGAGACCCATTGCTTCCCTTCAAGCTGGGACCTACCTTTGGGGCAGGGAAGGGGAGTAGTGCATTCCGATGCTTTACCCTTACTACTTCAGTCCCAATTCCCTTCTAGGTGGCCATGTGTTCTCTTTTACAGAGGACAATCCTCTATTTCAGTGTTCTCCAACCTTGGGGTCCCCAGATGTTTTTGGCCTACAACTCCCGGCATGCCCCAGCCAGCTATGCTATGGGAGTTGTAGGCCAAAAACATCTGGGGACCCAAGGTTGGAGAACACTGGGCTAGCCCCTCCCCACCTCACAAACCTGAGGACAGACTCCAGAAGGCCTGGCTTAAAACGTAGCTACTTCAAACCACTGTACCCTGCTCACCACCAGTCTATTTATTTATTTATTTATTTATTTGTTGTACAGTAATACCTTGGATTGCAAGCATAATTCATTCCGGAACCGTGCTTGTAATCCAAAACACTCTTATATCAAAGCGAGTTTCTGGCGGGCGTGAGCGGGGCCGATTTGGGCCCGCTATGCCTGCTCGAGGCGAGCGGTTACATCTCTACGACTACTTGCATTGCAAGACGTCGCTCGTTTATCAAGTCAAATTTATTTTAAAAATTTGCTTGCCTTGCAAAACGCTCTCAGACCAAGTTACTTGCAATCCAAGGTATTACTGTATTTATGAATCACCCATCTGGCTGGCAAACCGGCCTACTAGCTCCTGCTTCCTTCAGCCCCACTTCATTCAAGCTCTTTGGAAAGGGAAGACACTTTTGACATAATTAAGAAGTTTTTTCCTACCTAGTGTCAGGTGAGCAGCTGGCTTTTCAGCGGTAGATGTGCGGCCTGTAAAAGCAAATCCGACAAAATTGAATTTTGCTAGCTGGCTGTTCCTTTGTCCGCAGGTCACTTATAGGCAACAGAGACGATTATAACGTAACTCCTTTGGATGGCAGGCTGGCGACCATTATCAGGTCCCTGTGCATGCTGCAATTCTGTAGGAGTGGGGGGGGGGGTACAGAAATGTGCTGCTGGGTGCATTATTCAACTTCCTAGAAATCCCAGATTAAGCAAGCTTCTTAAGGTTGCAAAGATGTGCTTAAAAGCGCGTCATAGGAATGCTGCCTGAAATCTCAGAAACCAGAAGAATTGCTGAATAAGATATATCCCCAGGGTTGAGGTGGCAAATTGTTAAAAAGAAGAAGAAGTTTTAATGCAGAACTAAAAGAAAGAGAGAGAGAGCAGATGATTTTACTTCTTCCATCCCGCCCACTCAAGCATTTCGGTTTCCCTGCGGCCGGTTTCCTCTTAAGCAGCACCAAGTTTTCATTACATCATTGACGTTTCCTACACCTCGTTCTTTGCTAGGGCAGGCAGGCAGGTAGGCAGCAATGATCAGCGTTAACCGGCACCTGCTAGTGCCACCACAGACTGGGGAATACGGCAGTCACCTTTGTTCAGATCTGTGTACGTTCTCGGATCTGTGTGCACAACCCAGTAGCCAAGGAGGAGAGGGGTGGGTGGCGTTGTCAGCAGCAACATTCTTGAATGGAGAAGGCATTCGCCAACCCACACCACCCACCCACCCACCCACACCTCAGCCAGCCCAGCTTATGACTTGCTGTCCCATCAGCTCATTCATTCATCTGCTTCCTCCCTCCCTCAGAAACCACAGGCAGTGGCAAGGCAAGGGGGTGTAGGGCGTCTCTATCCCCTTGCACCATGTGGCATGCCCTAGGCAGCCGAATTAGGAGGAGGTGGCGCTCAGCAGCTGCGCACATCGAGAATGAGGAAGGGGAGGATTTGGAAGAGGACATCGTTCTGTGCCCAGCTCCACCTTGGTTCACTTTGCAGTAGCAGGCTTTGCCTGAGCTGTCTGGAGCCCAAAGCAAGAGACAGATGACGGGGGTGGGTGAGGAGAGTTTGAGAACCCAGGCCCTGATCGCAGACGTCAAATGGTCAGGGGGAAAGGGGCCCCACTGGTACACTGGGGCCCCAACAGCCCATAAAACCTGGAGCCAGGCCTGTTGCTGACTATTAAACAAAGCACACCGAGCTGCTAGATCAGAGAGCTGAGTTGCTAGATCAAAGCAAGTTATTTTGCAAGACCTCAGCTCCTTGGCAAACTAATTACGTCACACAACTTAAGAACTGCAAAAATTCAAATAAGATTAAAACTAACCCTTTCTTTCTTTCTTTCTTTCTTTCTATCTATCTATGTATCTATCTATCTAGATTATCATATTAAATCCTGCACATGGTGCCCGGAATATCCTCCAACAGCTGTAATCCAAAAATAGCCACCTGTCTGGGGGTAAGTAAGTACGTAGACCGTCTTCTAGTTACCTTCGGAGCACTGGGTAAATTGTATTAGGTATTGTGGCTTGTGTTTGTAAGGACCTTCCCCCGGATCACGCGCAGCTGTGGGCGGGAAGAAATTTTGCGGACGTGGGGGGAAGTGAGGCGAGACCTACCTGTTGACGCAGGTATACAGTCAGCAAGGGGGGGCGGGACCGCAGAAGCCAATATTAGGTCTCGCAGCCTGCCCCACACACCCTCTTTGTTTTCCTGCAGCTCCCGCCCGCCCGCCCTGTATACAGTATGGGCTCCGCCGGTCGCCGTTAAGGGGCCGAGTAGGAATTTTGGCTCATCTTTTTAGAAGGGTGAGCGCGTTTCGCCTACTCCATACTGCTGCAAGGTTGGGAGTATGTGTATTTAGTGTATAGCAAGTCAAAATGGTCACATTTAGTTAGTAGGCAGGGAGCAGCCACTCACACGTAGAAGAGAACTCTAAAGCGAAGGCTAAATATACAATCTACATCAGTGTTCTCCAACCTTGGGTCCCCAGATGTTTTTGGCCTACAACTCCCAGCATGCCCCAGCCAGCATAGCTGGCTGGAGCATGCTGGGAGTTGTAGGCCAAAAACACCTGGGGACCCAAGGTTGGAGAACACTGATCTGCATAATTCCTTCTGGAATACTTGGGCTGCAGGGGAGGGGGAAAAGATTATGCAAATAAATAAAGCATCGGGGCACGAAGTAGCAACGCCTATCAAGGGACCGAACGGTCAGATTGTTTTCTTGTTCACACAACAGCAATGCTTCCATAGCTGACTGCAGGTGTGTCGCTTCATCTATACTTTTCACGGACATGTGATGAGCAACAGCCGGCAGCACAGGAGCCCTCTTTAGCTAAGCAGGTAAGTGCGGGTTAGGGGATTGATAGGGTGAGGTGAGCATACCTGGCACCATTCAGGTGACAGGCGGTTCCAGGATGCTTCAGGTTTATGGGTCCGTAGGCTCAGACAGCTGGGGACCAGGAACGCCAGTGAGGCCTTTGTTCTCGCCACGCTTGTTGTCGTGAGACTCCGAGAGGAGGCAACGCTACAAAGGCTCCCATCACTGTAAAGTGGGAAATGGGGCGGCGGCGGATTCATCGCCACCTCCCGGTTTTGGATGCTCCGCCCACTTGCACGCTTGAGCGGCCTAGGAGGCCGAATAGAATAACCCGCACTCCATCCCTTTGCAGTTCATTGTATGTAAATAAACGTGGCCCAGTTAAAACACCAGCTAAGCGTCTCGACTCGTCATTTCCCCCCCTACATCCGCAATAGGAATTTCCCGGTTTCAGTGTTTCTGTTGGCCTTTTGGATGGATGTACATGCATCTTGACCTTCACACACACACTTAGACACACACACACACACACACACACACACCTACCTGCACACATAGCATCCCTCTGTGTCTAATTCTACGAATAGATTGTGCAACATTTCCTTACCGCATGGAAGGGTTCATGACTGTAGCACATAACCAGAGGAAGTGTAGACTGGGGGTGGGTGGGTGTTGGTGACATTAGCAGGGCCAACCCAAGTTTATTTGCTGCCCTAGAGAATTAGATGTTGCTATTCCCTTGTGTCATGATATGGTGAGAAGCATAACAATAACACAGTGACAATAACACAGACCAGGAGTTGCCTGGGATAATGTCTTCTCGTTTTCATTTTTAATGCCTCTCTTTTCTTTTCTTCCTCCCCTTGACCACCAGGTCGGTGCTCTGGTGGGGATCAGAAAGTTCTCAGTGGGACACCTGAGGACTGGCTCAGCTAAGTTGCCCCTGTGCACCTCCTCCAAAAGTGCAGGCAGAGGCTCCCATGGCTGAGATAGGTGTCCCGGGAAATGTGCAAGTTGCCTAGCTTGTCTCTATGGTCGGGTTGGCTATCAGAGATGTCCATTCTGTAGCCGAGTTCCCCAGTGCTCCTAGATAGCTCTCCCCGTCTGCACATGGCCAGCCCAAGACATTTTGCTGCTTGAGGCGAAAGACAAGATGCCCCCCCCTTCCATGGACAGAAGATGACTGGACTAGCAGTCAACACTGGTGATGGAGCAGCATCTTCCACCACACCTTAGGGCATGCAGGGCAGACCTTATGGCACGCATAGCTGTGTCCTCCAACATCTCACCGCCACTCACTCACTGCTCAGCCTGGCATCTGCTCTGCACCCACTTAATGCAATGCCGCAATGCAGCAGTGGCAGCATGCCTCACATGAGCGCGGAGCAACACATGCGCGCCTGTGATGTTTGCTGGAATGTGTGGCCTGGGCTGGCTGCCTCTCTGCCTGCTCACTCGGGCAAGGGCCTTTCCCAGTGGTGCTGTTGGTGATGCACTGGGTGATTAGGTGAGTCACCCAGCCAGCCCAGGCAGGCAACAAGGAAGCTGGACGCCAGCTTAGGAGGAAGGGGATTCTCACAGGGAACAGCCATGGGGGGGGGGGCCTGCCACCACCACCGGTGCACCCAGCATCTGCCACCTAAGGTGGCTGCCTTCCTCTGCCTAATGGTAAGGCTGGGGCTGTCTGTGCTTTTACAAGTGGCTTATCAAGCAGGAATTCAACACGTGCTTTTCCTAGCCGGAAGTTCCAGCACTAAGAAAACGTTTGCCATCTGCTTGAACGTATGCTGCCACTAAAGGCACAGAGGAGTCTTGTCAAAAAATAAAGCAGGCAACCCTAATCTTGGAAAACTCTATCTAAAGTAGCTTTTTAGACCATTTCAGTGTGTTTCAAAGTATGTCTCTCTGCTGGAATCAATCAGATCCTCAGCTCAGTGGAATATTTCAAATTAGGGAGGGAGATATTATTACAGACCCAAGGACCCTAAAGCAAGGACCCACCTCAGGCGGTGAGTTGATCAACAACATAAGGGATGGAGATATTTTGACAGCACTCCAAAATGTGCAATTCTTTAAAGCAGGGGCAGGCAGAGGCAGATCACTGCCAGCCAACTTGTGACCAATTTCTGATAGATTACCTAACTAATGCCTGCTGGTTCCTGCGATTTTGCAAAGACTAGGGTGGACATGGACCTTGGACTTCACCAACCAGCAAGACACTTTTTATGTCCATAAGTATGAGCACCAACTCAGATTAGTTAAGCCTTAACAGTTAAGAGATGTACACTCCTGCTTTATAAATTCAACGCACATTGGTGAACCAATTTAATGTAATTTGTTTTCCTCTTTTCTTTCTTTTATTGCAAGATAGCACTATTTCACTATAATAGAAAGGGAAAATAATGGAAAGAAACCAATAATTTTACACACACACACACACACACACACACAACCTGTGGGGAGCAAATGCTGACTAAATAAGGGGCAACTCAGCACTAATCCCCCCAACCAAACAGGGATGCAATAAAATGGGCTGAACTTGCAAAGTGGAAGCTTTCAATGAGATCTAAAAGGGACCTTTGTTGAACAGAACTTACTACTAGGTAGACATTATAGTTATACTAGGGTCCTTGCCATGAGGAAGGGATCGGCTGGATAATATAGCGCCATATTAAATACTGTGTGAAACCTGTTTTAATTACACCTCCGGCTAATTGCAGAAAAGCAAATGCCTCCACAGCTCTCAAAGGCTCTGGTGTGGAAGCAAACCTAAACAAGGGTTAGGAACTTAGGATAAAGGGCAAGACCAGCTTACCTTGTACAAATTTCTCATAGGTTGCATCAGCTCTTCCCTAAGTAAAGAAGAAAAAAACCAAAAGTCAATTCTCAGAAAAACCCATTTCAAAAAGCATCTCAAATTCACATTAAACAACAATCTTCCTTTTGTCACAGCTGAAATATCCGTCTTATTTATTACATTTCTGTGAAATTCTGACTGGTTTCCATTAATGTACAGGAAATCAGTGCTAGATAGATGCAACAATCTGATTGTGAACCACAGTCTGGTTTCCACATCTCCCTGCCTCACTCCTTCTGCTTCTCTAACAGGCACCTGGAGGCTCTTTAAAAAATAATTCAGGAATGGCTGTTCACCAGTTACAGGGAAAGGAGTTATCACAACACTTATGAATTTAGGGCCAATTCAGATCTTGAAAATATCCTTCATTGAAAACACTTTGGGCAAGAAAAAGGAAAAGCTAAAATTGCACAGAGATCATCGTGTATTACAATTGCACCCATGTGTAATTTACTTCCTGTCTCTATATGCACCTAGAAGCAAGGAGCAGGTTGCAGATTTCCAGGATGTATACAGGCAGCAAAAGAGACACTGTGGAAACATCATATACTATAATCTATCGGTGATTTTCATTTTCCTATAATCTCTCCATGTCGGAAATTCATAATGGTTCAAGTGGCCTTTAGATTCCCCCAGAATTAACCAGGGCAGATTCATTGCAAATTATAATTACACACTCAACTGATACTGAAATATGTTGGTCTTCTGTTCTGTTATTGAATTGCTGTTCAGATTAGGAACATTCCATAAAGTTTAACTCAAATCTTTTTCTCATAAATTAACGACATTGTTTTAGCCTCCTACCTTTAGTGATGGATACCATATACAATGTGGAGTTCTTCTACCCCAGTTTACATACCCAGGCCAGGGGATCTATGTGCTCCCTGCTCCCATTCATTTCAGTACAGCTTGCCTAGGAAAACTTCCCAGTTTTCATGCACATAACTGGGTGCTTTGCATCAGACATCTCCACATGGGGAGTATCCTTACAGCTCCATTTGCAACATCATCTCTGGTCCTTGCTTGCTATATAGACATCTGTCCCAGAGAATTTCTATGAAAATGCATGCATGCAGTAAAATATAACTGCACTTTCATTGGGCCAACATTTTTTTTTTGGCTGAAGGAGTATGCGTGCTTCTGAGTTACACCTGGGTCTTCATGAAACAAAATGGAAAGAAATCTCATTGTGTGCTATACAGAAGCAATGCAACTCCCTGTCCCCCCCCCCCCCGGTCACTGTCATTGCAAACAAGTAATTTATGAAGCACAAAAACTATGGTCCTTGTGGCAGCAGCACAGAATAAATAGCCTAGTTGTGTGATCTATCAAAGAGGATTTCAAAACAAATGCTTCCATTTTCAACCAGCTAAAGTTGCCAACAAAGCCAGCTCCAGAGGTTGACGGCACCGGATATTCGCCATAGACCCAGACAGACAAAAGGCCGACCGCTGCCCCAACGGCCCAGCCATCTTCACTTGGCAGGCACAGAGCACCCAAGAAGACCTGAGACAGCGCAAGAAAATTCTGGGTTTCTTGGCATGTACGAATTTGGTTAAATCTGCTCCGTGTTTCGTGGATTCTCAGGTGCCTTTCGTTCTGCCGTCTGCTCATTGATGGAATTTGATTTTTTTTTTTTTAAGGGATGTATGAGAATTTCCTTCCTGTTTGCAAATGTGCACGTGCAAATTTGCGCTGGTACATAGTTGTGCAAATGCGCAGAAGCACAAGTATGCAGTTGCATAAATCCCCCCAAAAGTAAAAAAAAACCTTGATTAGTAAGTTTGCGGAATCCACGTGACACAAAAAAAGCTGGTCCGCTGCAGAATCCACAGGTTGGACTCATAGAAATTCGAACTCAGTTGACTCCATTCCATTGTGGATTTCTTCAAAATTCCCAGTCTACATATCCCACTTCCCTACATTCCACACCTTCTAGGCTAAGAGGTTCCTCCAAATCCTGGAGCCAGGCAGGTTACCACTTTTTTCACTGCTTTTGTGCCTTTGCCAGCAGCAGCTTGTCATACAGAAATGAAGCAGGTCCCCCCTTCCTGCAATTAATCTCTATGCCAAGAAAGTTTCATTTTTGTGCGTAAGGGTTCCGGTAAAGGGAAAAGGTGCATTTTAAAAAAAATATATAGCAAAAGTGGCAAATCTATACACTAATTTACAGCCGGGTTCATATTCCAGTTACCTTGGATAATGTGGATTCCAATGTCTAAGTTTAGCCCCATTATCTTAAACAAACTTGGCTTTTAAGTCTAAATCCTTCAGTTAAACCAGTTTGCAGGAACATTTATACAGGACTAGCCATATTTCCATTTCTGTGGGATAAATAGCACTTTGTATCTTGAAAGCTAATTTGACCGTTCTCCAGTAGAAATCACTCCTATAAAACCTGTTTGTATCCACAGTTCTTGAATATGTATCCTCCTGTCTCCCTCAGTCTCTGTGTCTGTCTGTCCGTCTCTCTCTCTCTCACACACGCACACATTGTTCTGAGCAAAATTAAATTGATCACACAAACGTATGCCCTTCCATCATAGTACATCAAGCCCTGTCTGTCAACCTGCAGAAAGTTCCGAGCCAAAGAGAAACAACAAGCATCACATTCCCAAGGGCACATGTACTGCCACATGCCCACTTCCATTCCTTCATTGTCTATATCACCTCCACACACAGTTGACGACGCTTCCATGCCCTGCTACCCACTCGCATCAGCCCTTTGTTCTCTGTGAACTCTACATATGTATAAATGACCTGTGCCGTTGCTCGGTCCAGTTCCTTGCGGAAGCAGATCAGGTAATAGGCTTGGATGGCTAAGCCAGCCAGCATGAGCACCATCAGGATCCCCAGGAGTAGCTGGCCAAGCTGCCACTTCTTCTGTCTTCTGCGCACAGGGGGCACAAACGGGACATCTCTCTGTGGCGCATCCACGACAAAAACAGACGGGTACCCTGCACTGTGTTCCATAATGCTGTCCTTTAGTAGGAGGGCACTGGGACGGCTGTGGTGCTGCTGAGCAAATAGGCTGGTTGCTTCTCTGCGGCCTGAGTTATGTAGACGAGTGAGTGCAACACCCACATCCCTGGAGAGGAAACCACAATGTTACCCAACTGTCCTTTATGCATTCGGTCTGTACGCCTGCTTTGGTGGGCTGGGACTTCCTTCAGGGAAGCCACTCCTCTTGCTCCTTTCCTGGGTGGGTTCATATGGCTTTCTGTTTGCACCCTGGAGCATTGCACGCCCACGCACATTGCCATGCAGAAAAAAAAGGTGCAGGGGGCCTATCTTAGGCTCAGCCAGGAGCGCCACCTGCTCATGCGTCCTCACAGCTAGTCGTGCCAGTGGGAACTGAGTCCATGAAAGAGGAGCATTTTTGGCTGCAGGTAGGTGGAAGGTGTGCCTCTGTGCGTTGCAGTTGTTGTTGTTTGTCTTACTATCCATTCTAGGGACCAGCAATCATCAAATGAAGAGATCACACTTGCCTTTCAGATCCTACAAGGCTACAGAATTCAATCCCCCGTTCCTTAATGGGAAAGCATGTTTTACAGAGAACGCAGAAAGCTGGAAGAGGAAGTATGACAAATCAGTCATATTTCTTCAAATGTCTTTCATAAGGCTATCAATGGCTACTAGTTCTGATTGGCTATATGCTACCTCCAGTGTTAGAGGCAGTATGCCTATGTACTCCAGTTGCTGGGGAACATGGGCTGGAGGTTGCTGTTGCACTCCTGCTCTGCTTTGGGTTTCCTGTGGGCAGCTGGTTGGACACTGTGTGAACAGAATGCATTAATGCTAGGCTAGATGGACTCTTGGTCTGATCCAGCAGGGCTCTTCTTATGTTTTTATGTTCTTAACTATTTAACAATGGTGTGTAGACTCTAGCAGGAAAATTTAGCAACACCAGCAAAAGTGTGTAAACCTTATCTACATATAAAATTGAACAGAAATAGCATGCTATCCTTTGCACATGCTACTGTGAGCTTTCCATCAAGTTTTTCCACGGCGTCTAATTGTTTAGCAAGAAAAGATCTGATCCCCCAGAAGTGTCCAGCATTTTATTAAACCAGCAGATGTTCTTTATGTATTTCGATCACAAGATCTTCTTCAGGGTGGAAAATGGGACTAGTAAAAGGAACTACTGTTAAAAGCTGTGCAATTTCTAAACATCTTCTCAAAGAATATTTGGCTAACTACTAATTGTACCTAATTGTTTAAATTGTTTTCTTCCTCCCTAGGTATCAACTGGGATAAAAACTCAGTAAGACCTTTTCTACATGAGGCTGTTAATCTGCCATATCTACTTTCAATTTTCGTTGCAGAATTGAGATCCAAGCATTACACTAGGAGCGTTTCCTTTCCTGCTTTTCCACTACATAACTGCTAGATGGAGCTGTGCTATAGTGGAATAGTGCAAATATACAAGAAGAAATCTCACTTTCTACAACCATTCCAAGATCCTTCTCAGAGTCACTTGTAGTATTGAAGGATGAAGTGACATGCTCCAGGTGGTAACCTGAGGGGACAAATGAAGGCAGTAATTGGTGTCTGAATGGTGCAGCAAGACATTTTAAAGAGTTGTCTCTAACAGGACTGTGTGACACCATTTGAGCTCTGCTTCAGGAAGCAAAACATCTTGGGCTGGCACTACCTTTTCTCTGGAATCACCATCCTTTGTTCACCCAGTTATTGTGGAGAATTCAAACAACATAATTACGAAATCACTGCACTCCAGATTTTCCTGTGCTATTTCTCCTGCATTTTATCAGCCCTGATTTGTGGAGATTTTTCTGACTTTGAACAGAGCTGTAGTGCTACTCTGGCCAGTCTGGATGGACACAGCTAGAGTATTCATTACTGTGAAGGACTGCCAACCGGT
Organism: Shinisaurus crocodilurus; assembly: GCA_021292165.1. Lineage (NCBI taxonomy): Eukaryota > Metazoa > Chordata > Lepidosauria > Squamata > Shinisauridae > Shinisaurus > Shinisaurus crocodilurus. The sequence goes on from CM037881.1 coordinate 15,231,589, forward strand.
CCTTTACTCAAGACCAGAGATCAAAGGTGCAAAACTGCCCGCCTTAGCTCTGCCGTCTTGACCTGATTCTCTCAGGGCTTTGCCCTTGGTCTATACACTGGATTTAGCACTGAACCACAGAGGAACCACACACACCGTGTGGGGTAAAACCAGGAAAGTTTATTTAAGGTAAACAGATTACAACAAAAGGTGGGGAATGAGGGAAGAGGGAGAAAAGGTGGGGAGACACTTTGGTACATACAAGTACCAATAAAACAACAAAACTAGTTCTTTACTATATAAATACCCAGGCACTCCCTTTGTCTGGGGGTTGGTCCTCTTCCCGGGGCTTGCCTCAGCAAAAAAGCCCTACTCCTGTGAAAGTGTGCAGACAACAATGCAAACCAGAAGCCACAGCAGCAGTATAGATTCTTCCCCCCCCCACCCCTCCTTTCAGTAGCCCAGGTGCCTTTAGCCAATCAGGATGAACTTCATCTGGGCCAAGCAGGGGAGGGGTGGCTCTTTGCCACATTTGCATGCAAATAGCTGTGGCACTGGCCAACAGTCAGGAGCCATCAGAGAAACTATGTACATTTTGCATTTCCCAGCCCCCAGCTGGGATTATACTCGTTTACACGTGTAGGTGTGTGTGTGTGTGTGTGTGTGTGTGTGTGTGGTGCAGGAAACTCTGACACTTTTTTATCCACAATTACAAACACCCCCCCCCAATACTCCTTTACAGTGCTGCACAAAAGAGAAAGTGCAGCAATAAGGAAACTGAATCTGAGAAAAGGAACGTGGAGAGGCCAAATCTGTGAGGTGCATGAGGTGATAGGGTGTGTGTGTGTTCCTGACTGTGGTACTGTTATCACCAAGTGCTGGATCTTCCCAGAGGAAGTCAGAGGTGTAGCAACTGCAGACTACAGTGTAAGGCAGATGCCAGTCTGACTGTGCCACACTCCCTTTGACATGTGTGTGTGCATGCGTGCGCACGCGCGTGCACGAGAGAGAAAGAGAGAGAGAGAGAGAGAGATGTATTTGGCAAAGAGGAGAGCTAGTCTTCAGACATGGGGAATGTCTTGGCCCTCCAGGTGTTGTTGGAGTCCAACTCCTATCAGCACCAGCCAGGATGGCCAATGGTTAGGGATGATGGGAGTTGTAGATTCATAGATCATAGAGTTGGAAGGGGCCTTCAAGGCCATTGAGTCAAACCCCCCGCTCAATGCAGGAAACTAGAGGAGGGGTCTCCCATCCAAGTCATAACCAGGCCTGACCCTGCTTAGCTTTCCACGCCCAGACAAGCAGAGCCAGCGTGAGCCACAGGCCTGTATCTTGGAGCTGTTTCACAGCGCAGGGAAGCATTTCATTTGACACGAGAAGGCAGGATGGTGTGACCTTGCCGGCCGCACAGGTCAATTTGTCAGAGTTGGGGGTGTCTGGGACATTTGCTGCCTGTGATTTGGTTTGCGGGGGGAATTATAAATAACCAGGAAGGAACTTCCCACAAGTTGCTAGGGCAGCCCTTTCTGCCTACAGTGCCATTTCTCCATAAGCAGCCGACTTTCCCTTCCCTTTCTTGTTCTTGCCGGCTTCTCACACTGGAGGAAGACCAGACTGTATATATATATAGTCTTGTCTATGGAGAACGTGAGGTGGCAGAGGTGCTCTGGGCCTGGGGATTCTCCCAGACTGAAAGGCCCAGTCTGTGGGTGAGGGAGATTCCCTCCGATTGCCTAGTCCCAGATAAGAATGGGAAGTCTGGGGGGGTATCCCCTTGCCCTTCTCCAAGTTTGTGCAACACATTAAAAAAAAAACACACATTGGTGCACAAAAGCAGAATTGTGCTCCTAAAATTAATTTTTTTATAAATTAATTAAAGTGGTCCTTTCCCTCTATTACTTCTTCAGCAACTGCCATTCTTCCCGTACCCCTTGCTACGTGGCAGGGCACTGCGGATTTTTCCAGCTGATTATGGAGCACCTGTCGGTCTGCTGCGGGGAGCAGGTGTCGCACAAATATGCTCAGAGTTTCCCTTCTCAGAGAGTCAATACTCAAAGAAGAGAGAAGCAGCCACCTCGAGTGAGTTTTCAAAGTTTTATTCTGTACAGAGGGCTCGGCAGGGGCGAGTGCCCAAATCAGAGCTGAACAAGGGGGAAAGGGAGCGTGCAGGCCTTTTAATGCTTTTTCTTACACTCATTGTTGGTTCATTCATTTTCAGCAAATCAAATGCGTTCACTTAAACATGCTAACTAATCACGTACATTCATTTGAACATGGCAACAACCAATCATTCAGAGACTTTTCTTTGAACATACCAAGTATCAGTCTTTAGTTACATATAAGGCTATCTATCCCTTCCTCCCTTGGTTAAGTTGATGTTTCTCATGAAAACAACAGAATGAAATTTAATAGGGATAAATGCCAAGTGCTGCACCTAGGGAGAGGAAATCAAATGCAGAGTTACAGAATGGGGGACACTTGGCTCAACAATACTACGAGTGAGAAGGATCTTGGAATTGTGGTAGATCACAAACTGAATATGAGTCAGCAATGCGATGTGGCTGCAAAGAAGGCAAATGCAATTTTGGGCTGTATTAATAGAAGTATACAGTAATACCTTGGATTACAAGTAACTTGTTTTGAGAGCGTTTTGCAAGACAAGCAAATTTTTAAATATTTATTTAATTTTTTTTTACCTTATATACAAGCGACGTCTTGCAAGACAAGTACTGTAGTACGGCTTAAATTAAAAATCTCTGTATAAATAATTTTTGGGGGATTTCGTTTTGATATAAGAGTGTTTCTTAAAGGTCTTTAAGAAAATGTTGGTTCCAAGACTAAAGAGGTTATTTAATGATATTTTTTGGAGGGGGGAGAGATCCCCTCTTCATGGAAGCAATCTAAGATTATTTTAATCCCGAAGCCAGAGAAGGACTTAACGGAGCCAGGTTCCTATAGACCCATTTCCTTAATAAATCAAGATGCAAAATTGATGACAGCAATATTAGCGAGAAGGATGAACAAGTTTATTACTAAATATGTCGGGATAGACCAATGTGGTTTTATGCAAGGAAGACAAATGGCAGACTTAACAAGAAGAGTTTTAAATATAATATATTTAATAAAGAAAAATAAATTGAGAGCAGGGGTAATAGCGTTAGATATTTTTAAAGCCTTTGATTGCGTGGAATGGCCAGCATTAAAAAGTTTAATTAAAATTATGGGGTTTGGAGAAAGATTTAGAGGAGTAGTTAATCAATTGTATTCAAAAAATGTTTCATCAGTTGTAGTAAATGATGGTTTAACAGAGCAAATTTACCTAAGTCGAGGAACTAGACAAGGATGTCCTCTTTCGCCTATTTTGTTTGCATTGGTAATGGAGATTTTAGCAAATGTATTTAGAGAAGATAGAAATATAGGTGGGATAGGGATTAGGGAGAAGATAAAAATAAATCTTTTTGCAGATGATACTCTTTTGACAATCGAAAACCCTATGGAAAATATGGATAGAGTGGAGAATCATTTAAAGGAGTTCGGGGAAGTAACGGGGCTACAGATTAATTGGGAGAAATCTAAATTTTTGTTGTTTAACTATAGTAAAAGAGAAGAGATTGAAATGTGTAAAAAAAAAGTAATTATAAGATTAATAATGTAATTAAATATTTAGGAATTGTAATTCCAAAAGATATAGATAAATTGGGAGATCAGAATTATAGGAAATTAAAGAATGAGGTAAAGAATAAAATAGAGGAGTATTAAAAAATTGGACTTTCCTGGTTTGGTAGAATTGCTTTGATTAAAATGAAGATTTTGCCAAAGATAAATTTTTTATTTCGGATGATACCAAGTGCAATATCAGAAAAGGAACTTAAAGATTGGCAATCAATTATTAATACATATTGTAATGGAGGGAAAAAATCTAGGATTACTAAAACAAGATGGTATAAAGCACAAAAAGTAGGGGGTTTGGGTCTGCCGAATTTAAAATGGTATTATATAGCGAATCAATTAAGACATATAGTGGATATTATAGCACGCCCTAAAGAAATAATGTGGTTGGAGTTAGAAACATGTGAACTACGTAGTACTTTGGGGAATATTTTTTTTCAAAAAAATAATAATAAATTGATAAAAAATATAGACAACCCTTTTCTAAGAAATTTGTTAATGATTTGGGGTACTATGAAGAGCATATTTATACCAGGGATATCTCCATTAACTCCGGTGGTAGCTCTTAAGGATTTTCCTGAAAACTTAAGATTAGAGCTGGAGAGTAAACTAAGAGAAGAAAGGGTTATTAGATTGACCGATTGGGTGGAAAAGATGGGGACTAGAGATCAAATAATGGAAATTGTTGGGAGAAGAAGATTATCGTGGTTAAATTTACTACAGTTAGAACAGTGGTCGAAGAAATGGAAAAGGAAAACTGAGTACGAGAGAGATTTAACTAATTTTGAAAAGATGGTCATGTCTAGAGACGGCCTACCAGGTAATGCATCAACAAGAGGTATAACAAGGGATTTATATAGATTGATCCAAAAAACAAAAGAACAAGAGGATCAGCTTAAGACTGTATGGGATAATGAATTTGAAGAGGTGACCTCGAAGGTGGGGTGGAACAATATATGGGATAGACGGATTGTGAAAATGATGTCAATTAGGATAAAGGAAAATTTTTATAAACTAATTTGGAGATGGTATTTAACTCCAGTAAGATTAAATAGAATGGATAATAATTGTTCTGCATTATGTTGGAGAGGATGTCAGGAAAAAGGGACATATGCTCATATGTGGTGGAGTTGTAAAAATGTATTGGTGTTTTGGCGAGAGGTTTTTACAGAAATATCGAAAATTATTGGTACTAATTTAGAGGTCTGTCCAAAATTAGCATTGTTATCAATAACTGAGAAGCTTATTTGTGATCAAAATACGAAGGAGTTAATTGTAAACTTGTTAACTGCGGCCAGGCTAATGATAGCGAGAAATTGGAAAGTACAACATGTTTTCCTAATAACAGACTGGTATAAGGAAGTTTGCGACATAGCCCTAAATGATAAACTAACTAGTAGTATCAAATGCAAAAAAGGATTGCTAAAGAAGAATAATTTTATGGAGATATGGAATCAATTACTAGACTATGTATTAATAAAGGGGAAGGGTAACATGCTTTGTCAGGATATGTTATATTTTTGGAATTTAGACTTTATTTGATCAAGAGGATAGAAGTATATTAACTGGTCCCTTGAAGGGTGGGGGGGAGCACTTTATGATTTATTGTATGTTGATTATGTTATATTTGTGTGATAATTTTGTATTTTGCTAAATATATTTTCTGTGTTATAATTTGTTTTGAAAAATAAATAAAATATTAAAAAAAAAAAAAGAGTGTTTTGGATTACAAGCATGTTTCCGGAACGAATTATGCTCTCAATCCAAGGCATGACTGTAGCTTCCAAATCGCGTGAAGTGATAATTCCCCTTTACTCGGCACTGGTTAGGCCTCATCTTGAGTACTGCATCCAGTTCTGGGCACCTCACTTTAAGAAGGACATAGACAAACTGGAGAGGGTTCAGAGGAGGGCAACAAGGATGATAAAGGGACTGGAAACAAGGCCCTATGAGGAGAGACTGAAAGAACTGGGCATGTTTAGCCTTCAGAAGAGCAGACTGAGGGGAGTATGATCGCACTCTTCCAGTATTTGAAGGGATGTCACACAGAGGAGGGCCAGGATCTCTTCTCGATCATCTCAGTTTGCAGGACATGGAATAATGGGCTCAAGTTACAGGAACCTAGATTCCACCTAAACATCAGGAAAAATTTCCTGACTGTCAGAGCAATAAGACAATGGAATCAACTACCTAGGGAGGTCGTGGGCTCTCCCACTCTGGAGGCATTCAAGGTGCAGCTGGACAGACATCTGTCAGAGATGCTTTGACCTGGATTCCTGCATTGAGCAGGGGGTTGGATTCGATGGTCTTGTAGGCCCTTTCCAACTCTACTTTTCTATGATTCTATGATTCTAAGAGGTAAGCTGGTAGCCAAGCCTAAGTATGTGTGTGAAGGACCAGCACCCGGGTCCTATGCGTGAGTTCGGCACTTAACGGGTTAACCAGTACTGAGTTACAGCCCGTACAAGCAAGTGAAACTGACTAGGAGGTTTGCGTACACAAGAGGAAACTAGAGCCCTTTAAATGACCAAATAAGGCTTTATTTATTTACACAAGATACAGAGCAGAACTAACAGCTTTCTAGGAATACTATAATGTCAACACAACCTGAGGTGACCTCTACATTTATCAATGAAACAGGCTCCCAGGCTAGCGCATTGGGATTAGTCAGTTACCTTAGACTAAAGACTTTATGATAGTCAATTTCAGCCTGGCTCCGGGTCGGCCGATCCAGGGATGAGAACAGCTTACTCCAGTCGCTACTTGGAGGATGAACCTTGTTCCAAAGCACCCTGTGTTCCCAACAACCCCACACAGGAAGGGAGAGGGGTTTTCTACCCCTGAGTTTCCCACTCTCCCCACCCTCCAGGTCAGGTGGGGGCTTATGCCTGCCCCTTCGTATCAGGTGGGCTTATTCCTGCCCGGGAAGAAGGTGACGTACTGGGTACTTTACAGCTCTTTGAGACTGCCCTGATAATTTGATGGTCTTGATGGTCCTTTCTTGGGTTTTGTAGAATTCAACCGAGACTCTCCATTGTTGGGGATGCCGGTCTGTCTGGCTGCTTCCCTGTAACTCAATCCCCCCTCCTCGCCCCCCTCCCCTGGACGGAGGCTGTGTGTGTGTGTGTGCATGCATACTCGTGTCAGGCTTTCTCCACAATGTGGAACTGAAATAAATAAATATTCAATCCTTGTTTACTCCTGCCTCCACTTCATTCCTCTTCCTCTGTTGTCTCTCTGTGTCAAATTTGTGATTGTATGCTCTTAGCGGCAAGGACCTCTCCTCCTGTACTTTGTAAAGCTCCATGCAATCTGATGGTTCTGTATCAGTCAGTCAGTCAGTCAGTCAGTCAATCAATCAATCACTGAAACAATTAATACCAAAACAATATTAAAACATGACACTGCTGGTTAACGATTAACATGAAATCACAATAAGCAATCAGTTCCTTATTCTATATAGAAACAATCTGGAAGGGAAAATAGGATAACAAAATTATAGGAAGCTGGAACTTCAGGAGGGAGTTCAAAATGGCTCAAATATGCATGTTATGCCAGGCATTTGCAGGCAACTCTTCAATATTTCAGTCCTGCAGCCCACAGTTTTCAGCATGTTGGAGAACTGGATGAGGTCAGCACACAAGTTCTGGAATTCTTTTTCCTGGCATTCTTCATAGTTCGGCCATCTCTCAATCCAGGTATACTTGCCAATGACGTAGCTGAGACTGGAAAAGAGAGAGGGGAACTTCTGTATCTCTGCTCCACAAGCAAATTAGCTTACCTGGGTGCTGTGAAAGAATTTACGAGGACTGGACTGAATCGACAAGGACCATTTTCATAGCCATTTCACACCCTCAAATTTTGTTTTGGTTTGGCTATATTTCAGGGGGTGGGGTGAGGAAAAATTCTTTTGGAGAGAAGAGAATCAGAGTGGCCAATCATTTTGTCCCCCCCCCCCCCCCAAAAGCCCTGTTCTGAGGAGCTTTTTAAATTCTGGGAAATTCAAAATGTCTGCCCCCATAAAATATGGCTGCCTCTTTTGCCTATCCTCTGTGTGTGTGTGTGTGTGTGTGTGTGTGTGTGTGTGTGTGTGTGTGGCCATTATAGTGGATAGCAGTTGAGTATCTACAGAAAACCCATACACCATTATAGAGCGGGTGGATTTGTTCCTCTGGGAACCCATTTTATTTGAGAGGTGCAGTGTTAAATATCCTTATGAAGAAAGGCAGTGACTGAAGAATTGTTAAAAATATAAAGTCATAGTGTGCCATTCCATGCAATCCTGAATTAGTAGGAAAAATGTTTTTTATGTTGGGATTTTTTTCTCTTTTTAAAATAAGAATATCTACCAAAACCACAAAGATGCTTTATTCGAAAGCAGACCGCAAGGTTTAAAAGGAGCCCTGTGACATCTTTTTGGGGGGACGGGGGACAGAGCATGGTCACTTACCAGGAAGTAAGTTCTGGTTTGATGTGACCGAGGCATTCACAGATGGGTTAATTCTCCCCATTGCTCAGGAAAGGGCGGGATCCCCTGACCACAGAATTTTGCCAGAGGCTGGTTGTCCTGTTGATCCACCCCCAAGTTGGCCTAACACACTTTGCTGCCTGAGGTGAACCAGAAAATGGCATCTCCCCTTCCTGCTCGTTATGATCAAGGAGTTGAGTTTCTTTTTTAATGACAAACGTCTAGTCTATGCAATGAATGAGTAGTGCCAATATCACTAAATAAGATGGTGCCTGTGAAGAGGGGACATGGCGGCAGTTGAGCTAAGTTGGGCCATCTGGTTTTCTTCTTCCCTTCCCCCTCCCCTTTCTTGATTCTGCCTTTCTCTTTACCCTTGTTTTCTTACCCTTCTTTGGAATGTGCCAGCATCCTTGGAGCTGGAGTAGGGAGTACCTGATAGATTAATGACAGCTGGGAGACAACAGGTTATCTGCAGAGCTGTAACACCAAGGCCAGAGCTAATTGGGATGAAGTCATGCGAAAGTACCCACAGCTGAGAAGGGGTGGGGGACCCTCCTTTAGGAATCAGGCGAGAAAGTTCTGCCTAGCAGGATGATGGGATTGGTGGAGATTGGGCGGGAAAGGAGTTCCAGTTTTAGATAAAAGAGTGTGGTCAAGAGGGTTCTTTGTTCTTCCTTGGGCTTGGACGCTGCGGGAGTTCCATCATGGGCAAGTATGCCGAGATTTCAAGATAGCTGGGAGGGCTAGGTCTGGTTTGGCTCAAGCAGTTCTTTGCAGACTTTTGGGTTTGTTTTAGATAATCTTTTAGAGACCCTTTTTATTCCCCTTCCCCTTCCCTCACAACAACCTACCTCACCCCTTTTCCCTACCTTCCTTTTAGCCCTTTCTTATAAGGGAATATGTTTATATGTATTGGACCATTTGAGACCCTACACTGCTTAACTTTTAATTTTTGTTCTAATAAATTCTCCATCTTAATAATTATGTGTTCCTTCTTTGTTTGCAAGGCTGGGCTGCTACACCAATTTGGTGTAAAGGGAACCGGGAAGGTGGGTGGCAGTCCCTGGGTAAGCTGGTACTGTGGCCTACCTGGTAGGGCTGGCAAGCAGCAGTCCTTCACAGTGCCAATATCAATAAAATAAGATGACTTGGGGCAATTATGGGACCCCTAAATAGTGCAACTTTTTCACTCCCCTCCCTGGAGTTAACTTCTGGAAAATTCTTTCTACCCTCTCTCTATACAGGTTTTAGTTCCACGCCACTACTTAGGCTTCCTTTAGTGCTGTTCTCACACAGTAACACTTCTTGGATTAAACACACATTGAAAGGTGGGGGGGGGGAGGAGAGAGACAGAATCAGGAAAAACCCAGAAGGAATCAAGACAGACTATACAGATTATGAAGTGAGGCAGAAGTTTATATAACCAAAGATTAAGTTTCGAACAGCTATACTGTATAACTTTTTAAACATGCATGGCATTGATTTGATAAGGATACTATTATAATTTTTAATGTGCATGCATCCTGTTCTGTTCACAGTAACAATATCTCTTTGGAATGGATTAAGGACACACTGCAGCTACAGCAAAGGGTCACATGGACCCAGGGAGCGGTAGAGTTTGAATCTCTATCCTATTTTCAGGAGGTTCTTGTACACATTGTAGCCTACAATTCTGCACTCCCTTTTCTGCAATGTGTGTGTGTTCATCTTGTCTAGGGGCTTTTCTACATGAGGCATTTATTGTGTGCTCATGATTCCTTACTCGTGGTTGTTTATGGGCTCTTTAGATGATGTCGTGATCCTCCAGTTTCTCTCCTGTTTTTTCGGAGCACTTTCTCGATTTATTTTAGAACAAAGAAAATGAAGTATTAAATTACAATGGGGGAGATGGTGCTCTGTGGCACCTGAGAATTCTGTGGAAAAGCTACTAGTTTTATGTTGCTTCTTTCCTTGGTGGTTGCTTCTTGTTTTCAAATTGCACTGTAACATTTTATGACATTTTAGATATATTGTTAGGCACTCCATGGACTTGATGGTGGAAAAGGAAAGTATACGTCTAATAAATAAACAAAATGAAATACATACTTGCTTTTTCTGAAAAGGAAAGTATACGTCTAATAAATAAACAAAATGAAATACATACTTGCTTTTTCCCAGCATGTCAGTGCTGGGACCCCAGATCAGATAGTCCTTGTTCTCCTCCAGATTCAGAGCTGCCCTGCATTTCATCTGACTGATAAATGTGCGAGGCGAGGCTTGTGGATTTGGGTCACTCCCTGGAGGAATCAGATAAAACATTAAGAAATATTTGAATCAGGGCTCATTTTACTGATTTAATTGTGAGATGTGTTGAACAATTGATGGCCTCAGGGAATGTGGGGTGTGTGTGTGAAATCAGTAGGAAGAAGAAGACAGAAGTCTTGTTTTGATGCCATTTTGGCACTAGTGGCTTAGGGTGCATACAGACTGATTGGGTTCACATGACACGGTCGGTAACCCACCGGTGGGTTAGCGTCTCATGCGAACCCTGGACCCCTTCCCCCATAGCCTTATTTTTAGGCTATGAGCCACCCTGACAAGCCATGGCTTCACCCTTGATGGATTGGCATATCACCCGAACCCAGCCAACCGTCCCCGTTGTGGGTGATGGGAATGGTCAAGCAGCAAGCAAAGCCTCTTGGGAAAAGCAGCAAAAAAAACCCTTGCCACTCTTGCTCAGCTCGACCTGGGCATGGCCACTGCCAGCCACCCCGCGAGTGCCCAAGTCAAGTGGCAGTTTTGGGTGACTGGCATTGGCTGGGTGCCCCCCGCCATTATCACAAGCTGTTCTAGGCTCACCATAGCTTTTTTCCCCCTTTACCCCCCCCCCACTTTTTTTGAGATCATAATCTCCAGCTGTCAGGCAGTAGTTATTTACCCCAAACGTTCCTGCTTTTGTATCTAAGGTACGATTTCCGTCAGGAGGGAAATTCTTACCTGCTTTAATAATTTCCAGAACTTCCATGACATAGTTGTCATAGCCATTTGCTTCTTCTGTTCGAATCAGCTTGGCTTTGTACACTTAAAGACAAAGACAGAGAAAAGATGTTCGCATCCTTAACAACCAGCGGGACTTAGTCATCATCAGTGCTGCTGAAGTTTCAGGAGACCCCGAAAATCTCATTACATTTTGGCACCGGCAAATCCAGAGCCTGCTCACTGATCCAGATGTCATTCTAGAATACATGAGCTGTGGTGGTGTCCCTGAGGCCCAACACGATGCAACAACAAACTACAGTGCTGTGGCCACAGAAAATGCCGCCACAGATGAGTTAGGGTAGCAGCAGCTCACCATGTGGAGGGAGGCAGCCAGCTTTACCTGGGGGAAATGTGACTCCCCCAAGTGGTGGCTTTTGGTTGCTAGGTCTTGGCCATTAGCTCTGAAACACAGCCAGCCTCTGCCTCTTTAACATCGTTCCGCAGTATAAACAATTACCATAATCCAGGGTTGGCTTGCAGGCCAATTCAATTCGTATCAGTAGATCGGCAGCCTTGTTGAGCAAGGAGCAGCTTTCTTTGGGGGAAGAGCACAAAGAAAGAAAGAGCACGTGAGGACATGATGGAAGCCCTCCTTGGAAGCCCCTTAGTCTCTCTTGGGGGTGTTTCTAACCGGGTTTGTTGGACTGATCATTGGGGCTGCCAGGTTTTGATTTAAAAATTACTGTTAGGGCAAGGAGTAGCCAGGGTGGAATCTGAAAGCATCTGTGTTGGAGCCTGAGTACAATGCAGAATTTACTGGGTTTTCAGCTCCAATACTGGATACTGGGCAGCTTTATGGATCGAACCACTGTTGATCCCATGACCGTGTCCCTTCCATGGTGGGCAGAGGGCAAGATCCATACTGTGCAGGCGCAGAGGCCTCTAGGGACGAGCATTCACTCATATTCTCATCAAAGCTTGCCATGATGGAGCCTGTGATTCCCTCCCACTTCTCCCCATTTCCTAATTTCCAAATATTTCTGGACTCCAGCAGAAGTCCTAGCAATGACCTGCCACTGGGATCTTCTCTCCACACGAATGGGTCTACTTGAGGAGATTTTAGGACTTTGTGGAGACTTTAGTTTATCCAACAGTTGACATTTTAAAGGCAAAAATCTTAGTAGTTATGCATGCAGCAAAAATTAAGAACATTAAGAAGAAGAATTCATTGCAGGGGAGGGCTTGGAGTACTAATGGGTAGATTTTTTAAAATTTTAAATTATTTTTGAGCCACCTTTAAGGGTGGAACCCTTCCAAGGAAGTGTACAAGACACAAGAAGCAATGCAAAAACAAGGTAATGCAGACCATCTAAAAACATGTAGCATTTATATAGCACTTCAGAGTACTCTGAGCACTTCATATACCGTACATTACTCAGACTGCAGATGGGGGCTGAGGCTAAGACCCCCCCTTAGTGAGCTTGTGGCAGAGGCAAAATTAGAATTGGGGAATTCCTGACCCTTTTCCCACTATATTACACCAGTTCTCATATTTGTCTGTGGGCGGAAGTAGTTATAAACACTCTTATACATCATCTATTTGATTGCAAATTATAGTGTGATAAAACGGTGAGGCTGATGGCCTCTTTGCTTGTTAGGAAAAATTAGCAGCTCTCTGAAACTGAGAAATGGTTATTTTTATCAGATTATACATGGGGTGGAACTATCAGAGCTCCAACCAAATTCAAACTCACCATTTGTAATTTTGCTGAGCTTTGTAATTACCTGCTTCAGGAAACACCAATCCTATGCCACCTTATAGATTGTAGATCACCCTCCCCCAAGCTGGGTGAGGTCCTTCCAGATTTTCTTGACTACAATTCCCAACAGCCCCAGCCAGAGTGGCCATGGGTCAGGGATGATGGGAGTTGTAGTCCAAAACATCTGGAGGGACGCAGGTTGGGGAAGACTGCCAAAGATATACCCTGTGCATTACGCCCTATAAACCAGAGATCTCAAATTTGACAGTAGCCCAATTTCCATGCAGTCCCACCCCACACACCCCCACATCTTGCCTTTGGGTGAGCAGAAGCAACATCTCCCCACCACCACACCTTACCTTCTGCACACCGGCAAACATCATCGTAGCATATCTTCCTGAGGAGGCTACTTCCTTTGTCTGGATGGTAGAACTTGGTGCACTGTTCATCTGGAAGAAGGAATGGAAAGAGAGGTCCCTACTTCACACTGACACGCTTGTGTAATGCACTGATTTAATTCCTGAGGAGGAAATCCCAAGAGGAGAGAGCCTTGGGAAGCACACAAAGTAGGGGTGGCTGACCCATTTCTCCCAAGGAGAATGTTGCTTATTAGTGACACAGCAGCCTGACTGTGCATTGGAAACTCATCAAGAGGGCTGGCTGGCTGGCTGGCTGAGCAAGCTTCTTTCAGCGGTCACTTGGAAAGGAGAGAGTGGGGTCCCAGCATCCCCCGCAATAGGGACGGCCAGCTTCTGTTTTCGATGGGGCCACGCTATCCTCCAGGCAATGATTCAGGGGCCGGAAGGGTATTTTGCAGCACAAACTGACCTAATTCACAAATGGAAACGGCTCCACAATAAAGACAGTGCCATGAAGCATGAAGGGCCTCACAAGTGGAGTGGAGCTCTGTGCTTAAGCATGGCCAGGCCTTTACACATAAGATCCAGAAGTAACATTAGAAATGTAGAATATCATTATTTCTTACAAGTACCTTAATAGAGAGATGGTGGGCTAATTGATTGATTTTGGGCCAGATAAAATTGCTTTGGGGGGCCAGAATGAGGCTCCAGGCCAACAGCTGGCCCTCCCTGGCCCTGTGACAGTGCAAGGGATCTTGGGATTGCATCTATACGATCAAGCACTGCAGCTGTTTGGATCAGCAAAATGCCTTGGGCTGGCCCACCATCCTGCAAAACAAATCACAGCAAAAACCACTCTTCTGTGCTGCAACAGAGCTGGATTAGGACAACTACCCATGTTTCGACAGCATTCCATCTTCCTTATGTTCATGCATGCACAAACATCCTGTGTGGGTTGGTGGTAGAGGGAGCCAGGAACCAGGTCTCCCTGGTTTTTTTCCCTGCCCTTGGAGGGAAATTACATTTGGTGGGTTACAGTAAGGAAATTTTGGACCTGAAAGCTGTTTGGAGAGTTAGGATGAGTGCTTTTGCTGCTCCCTGGCGCCCTGTCACTACATTTGTTTCATTTTTCAGTTTTACACTCATAAAATGGGGACAAAAACACTTTTGGAAACTCAAGTAAAATTTTGCGAAGCGCTAATGGCTTCATGCTGTTTGGCTGGACACTACTATGCTGAATCCACTGGAAGAGCTGCAGTTGCCTTTACCTAAATTGTAATAGCTGTACACCTTGACGGATGCTGGCTGAATGTAACCAACTTGAAAATACTGGTAAGCTTTAAACTGCAGACATTCATCCTCTGTGTGAGAGATCTGGGATGGAGAGAGAAAATAGAAAATGAGTCCCTGGGTGCCAGCCTTCCAAGGGGGGGCGTCCTCTCTCACAGACCCCCTGAGCCATCTTGAGGAAATCACTCCATCCTTCTGTTCAGACTGTGCGTTCAGGTTTGACGGCGGTTTTTAAGGGTTTCTAATGTTCATAGGGCTCAGAAGCAGATCAAGAATGCCACAAGTATGGTGAAGTCCGGCAGATTAAAGTGGTATGCCAATAAAAGCTTGGCAGTAGCCTGTCAGACTTACGGAGCCACAGTAAATATGGCACTCCAGTCATGTATTATTATGGCCCACCAAATGCTTGGAAAATGTCAGTTTTCTAGCTCCAAGATGGCCCCACCATAAAATCGGACCATGGTGGTGTTGTTGTTGTTACCAAGCACCAGATGACCTACAATCCCTGACTGACAATGTTAGATATTTTCACTCCTGAATGCAGAAGACATGAGGTTCAGAACCCGTTCCATCTTAGTCTAGGTTGCCAACTGTCACACATAATGCTGAACCCAGGTGTGTGTGCGGGGCAAATGTGAGAGATTGGAGAGGGGCAGGAGGAGGGTGCTTGCAATTCTGGACCCTACTCCTGATTCCTAAGCCCTGGTATTGTTGTACATCTAAGCTAGATCTGAGTGGGATCCTATAATTTTAAGGGTTGTGCAGAAAGGAAAATTCTACCAGCTGTGGATTCTCCTTCCACTGCAGCTCTATGATGGGAAAAGCTGCAGGTTGAAATTCTCAGTTCTAAATCACTCCTAAAAGACATGGAGATCACTCAGGGTCTCAACCTTGGACTGAGAAGACCTGGGTTTAATGCCTGCCTGAACCAGGGGGCTCATAGAATAATAGAATAGTAGAGTTGGAAGGGCCTATAAAGCCATCGAGTCCAACCCCCTGCTCAGTGCAGGAGAACAGATGTGGGCAGCCCAGGCAGTCACCCATCCAGCACTGACCCGGCTCATACCTGCTTAGCTTCAGCCTGTGGCCGGCATTATGTGCTCTCGACACATCATTAAGCAACCAACTGTCTGTAAGCATAACCTACCTCACAATGCAAAACACAGCAGAGTATCACATTCTCAATTTTTATAGGGCCTGATGCGGGTTAGAGATGGCTCAGGAAGGTGACATGCTTCTTGGGTCGGCTTAAGAAGACATACATTTATCTTAAAATGTACACACCCATCCCAGCTTCTTCAGCTCACAGAACTTTGCCTTAGCACACACCACTGCTGGCCGAGCTGTGTTTACTTTTAACTAGGCCAAGTATTCCGCAGAGCTCCTCCGCAAGTCTTTACCTTGTCCAAGTAAATTATGACATTCCCTCTTTCAGACATGACATTGTCAGCTTCAAACTTGGAGATGTATCTGTCGACTCTGTTAGAAAGCTAAACATCAAAAGGAAACAAGAGACATCACTGGCACCAGGAGTTGCAGGTGTCCCAAGCAAGCCATCCCTCAGAACTAGAACTGCCCCTGTATTTTCTTCTATAGCAACATTCAAAGAAAAACAACTCAGAGCTTTCATAAGATTAGAGAAATTTGCCAGGGAACTTCAACACATTCCAAAGTTTTCTTAAACAGCTGGGAAATTTTTAGGGCCCTGAAAATAATTTTGATAAGAATCACAAACTTCCTTCGAGGGCTTTTGCACATCTCTAAGACTGTCCAGAATCAATTGCTCACAACATCTGATCATGTGTCTGTTCTGTCTCCATCAAAGGTAATGGCTCTCTCATGGACACATGGCCTGGCACAGCAACATTTTCATACACATGTAAAACTGAGCTGTGGGCAGCCATGGAATATGAGCCAGGAGTCACAGCTAGGACACAGGGCTGGAGGTTGAAGCCAGGAGTCAGTAAGGACTCTTGTTTCCGTTTTATGCATCTCATAATGGGCAAGGACCAGCCAAGATGTTTTGGCAATGGGAGCTCTTGTGTAGCTCCTATTTATATTTCAAAGAGCCTTGCGTGCAGGGGAACTACCCAGCGACTTGTGCCTCACCAAGGGTCAAATGAAATCTCTCTGCCATTCGGACACCGATTCTTCCTAGCTGCCCTCTGTGTGGAATTGAGCTCCCTTGCTAATGGTGCCACCTCTCTCTCTCTCTCTCTTTAAATCTCTCCTTAACTATTTTTCCACATGGCCTTTAGCTTATCCCACAATCCTCATTCCCAACAGTAGCCACGTGTCAATTGCATGTAACTGCATTTACCCCTATTCATTCATCTCTATCCTTATCTTTCTTTCCCCTCTCCCTACTGTTTTTCCCATTGTCCATTTTCCACTGTAAGCTCCCTGGCGGCAGAGACCTGACTATTTTTTGCCAATAACAGCAAGGTGTCATGTACACCAATGACACTATAAAATAAATAATAAGAGCTAATAAAAAGGGGGCGACTTTGGCACAGGCCACTGTTACACAGATACTTGTCTGCAAGGAACTGGCTGGAAACAGCCATCCGCTGTTGTATCCAGCCCACTAAGCTGCTGTGTCACAGCAGGAGAATTGGTGGCATTCATGATTAATCCCAATCCATTCTCTCTGCAGGTCCAACCCCATGGCCAAAAGCTTTTTGCTGGCTGCAGTGAATTTTCTAGTCCAATATCCTCAAAGGACAATTTGAGCAGCCATTTGTAGCATGAAGCAAGGCTCACCTACCCTCTTAAGGTCTTCAGTGTCAGGTGCAAAGCCAGTGAGCATGGAGACATCTATGATCGACATTGTGGCATCAACTTCACCAAGATACCTACAATCAGGGAGATTGATGCATGAACAGATTCCATAGCTTAGAAATGGATCTGGCTTAAGTTCTGCCAGCTTAATTCTGCATATTTGCAAAGTAGTTCAGTCTGAAATGGGAAAAGCCATCTGTAGTAGAGGGTGCTCATTGGCTAGTGCCTGTGACATCAACAAGGTATTGGTTCCTAATCCCCAGAGTACTTTTGTAAAAGTATAAAATGCTTGTAAATTGGGGGGGGGGGGGAATTGAGCAGGGGGCAAGATGAAGGAGGCTCTTAAAAAAAAAAGTAGACAGCTTGCCCGATGCACTATGGTGGATGGGGGCAGGGGAAGCCTGGCTTACGAATCAAGCTGAAGAGCCAGCAAATTGTAAATGTAGGATCAAACCGAGGATGAAGAACCCGCTGTGACTAAAAATCCAACTTCTATCCCTCGCTTTCACCCCCCACCAGCACATTGTGGACTAGGACACACACACCCCAGGCAAAACAGATGTAAGTCTATGTACAAAAACACAGAGGGTGTGTTTGCACTTCATGCTAAACTACCCTGGAAATAAGCCATGGTAGGTTGGTTGTTCTTGGAACAACCCACGGTGTGCCCAACAGATAATTGGATTCACCATGGGTTGTCCCCACCCTCCCTCTCCCTTGGTAATTGTGAAGGACTGCCAACCAGTCCTTTTCTCAAGACCAGAGATCAAAGGTGCAAAACTGCCAGCCTTAGCTCTGCTGTCTTGACTTGATTCTCTCAGGGCCTTGCCCTTGGTCTATACACTGGATTTAGCACTGAACCACAGAGACACCACACACACTGTGTGGGGTAAAACCAGAAAAGTTTATTTAAGGTAAACAGATTACAATAAAAGGTGGGGAATAAGGGAAGAGGGAGAAAGGTGGGGAGACACTTTGATACATACAAGTAGAGCTACAAAATAACAAAAACTAGTTCCTTTACTATATAAATACCCAGGCACTTACTCTCTTTGCCTGGGGGTTGGTCTTCTCAGGGTTTGCCTCAGCAAAAGCCCTACTCCGCGCTGCTTCACGTCCAGACACACAACAAAACCCACAAGCCACAGCTGGCAGTATAGATTCTCCCCACCCCCACCCCTCCCCTTTCAGTAGCCCAGCTGTCTTTGGCCAATCAGGATGAACTTCATCTGGGCCAAGCAGAAGAGGGGTGGGGTGGCTCCTTGATCATGAACATAATGCTTGGGCCGCATTTGCATGCAAATATCCGAGGCACAGGGACATCAAAGGGACATGGGAGACTCTGAGGCACCATCAGAGAAAGCTATGTACATTTGCATGGGATTCCCAACCTCCTGCTGGGATTACCTTGTTTACACATGTGGAGGGGTGTGTGTGTGTGTGTGTGTGTGTGTGTGTGTGTGTGGTGCAGGAAACTCTGACGTTTTTCTTCACAGTAATCCCACAGGTATCCCAGGGGACTCCACGGCAGGACCCATCTTGTCTGCAATCCCTGTGGCAATCACGAGCCCTTTCGCACTTGCCAGAGCCCCCCCCCCTTTTCCATTTCTGGAGGGGCTGTCAGTTGTTTGCCACCTTTTGTGTGTGTGTGCCCCAAATATGTGCAAATATTTTTGTAATTTTTTCTTTTAATTTTGTTTGGTCTTTCACAACTGTGCATTATGCAACTGTGGGGGTCCAAAATGCACTGCCTTGCCTTGACAGTGTCCTGGGAAGTGTCTCCTGTCAAAGTGCAGGAGGCACCATCCCTGCACACTGAGAAAGCAAGGCTACAAAGAGGTTATTTTCTTACTTTGCATTCACCATCTGTCAAAAGGTGAGCTGTCAAGTGAAAGCAATGCCACGAGTGAGCTCTGCTCACAAAAGGGGGTGGTGACTTGTTCACCCCCTTCACAGCACGATCCTCAACTTTGGGGGGGGGGGTCATCAGCATCCTCAACCTTTTCCATTCTAGCTGCTCGGGTAAGTGGAAAAGTACATCTGACCCCATTTCCGGGAGCATGGAATTTTGAAAGCTGTCAAAACTCAAGCTCTCCTTTAATATGGGATTTTTGACAGGGCTAATTGGGGTTTTTGACAGGGATATTTGCTGCCATGAAATCTGTATTTAAAACAATGGCGGCGAATCACTGACAACTCCTCCAAGGTGCCGCTTTGGCCCTTTAAATGGGCTGTCACCCCGGAGATTGCAAAAAGTGATCTCTGAAAGAAAAAGGGGAAAGGGGGAACAGGCCTGTGGCTCACGCTGGCTCAGCTTGTCTGAGCGTGGAAAGCTAAGCAGGGTCAGGCCTGGTTGTTACTTGGATGGGAGACCCCTCCTCTAGTTTCCTGCATTGAGCAGGGGGTTGGACTCGATAGCCTTGTAGGCTCCTTCCAACTCTATGATCTATGAATCTATAATCTAAAGCTGCAGCAAGCTCCAAAGTGCTTGTGATTGCAGCTGGGGACACTGAGCCAGTGATGGTAGCCTTAAAGTGCTGCTTGGGCACTTGTGGGGCTGCTGTCACTGGCGGTGGCCTGGGCAAGCTCTGCAAGAGTGGCAAGAGGTGCTGCTGCTCTTGCCAAGAGGACCTCTTGCTGTTTCCTGGTACTCACGATGGGGTCAGTCACCCAGGTTCGGATGACATGACAACCCATCATGGGTACCCCTAGAACAGTGATGGCGAACCATCTTTTGCCTGAGTGCCCAAACTGCAACACAAAACCAACTTGTTTATTTCAAAGTGCCAACACTGCAATTAAACCTGAATACCGAGGTTTTAGTTTTAGGAAAAACAACTCATACAGTTGTCCAAACTAATCAACATCTTTTCACATAGCCTGAAGGGAATTTATACAAACTTTTAAAATAATTAAGCACATGTATCTTTGGATAAAGGATTCTCAACTTCTAATATGATTATATGCCAGACTGAAATTGTAGGGGGCAAGCTTTACCCCGGGTCCTTCCCTGCTTCTACAGGTGTTGGATTAAAAAAAGTAAAAGTCAACCTGTACTACGATGAGCAAGATAAACAAGAAAGCAAAACGTGCTTAACACATTTTAAACACTTTATGTCTTGGACGATAAACACAGCATTAGGTAAAAGTTTGCATGGGGCATGCTTAATGTAATTCTGCTATTGCATGCAAGCTGATAATTGGCCAAACCTTGGCTCATACTCCGTTAGTTTGAGAGCAACACATGCAGCACTCAGGTCAACTGTTAGGGCTTTACATCCAAGCCATGCTCTGTGCATCATTCTTCATAATCTTTTAAATGTGATAACAGTGTAGAAAAGAATTCTGTAACAGGAATTCTAGAATAAAATCATTCTGTTCCACACTGAGAGAAAGAACAAGATCATTAGTGTTTGGCATAAGGGGACAGTCTTTTCGCGATCTGGTGACCAATGTCTCGAGTGCCCACAGAGAGGTCCCTGCGTGCCAGCTGTGGCACCCGTGCCATAGGTTCGCCATCACTGCCCTAGAACAAGCCAGGGGATGTCAGGGTGGCTTATAACCCCAAAATAAGCCACCCTGTGGGAATGACATGACAACCCACCATGGCTTGTAACCCACAATGACTGGGTTCGGACGACAGAATAAGCAACGGTGGTGACTCACCACTGCTTGTTGGGCGTGTCATTCGAACCCAGTCGTTGTGACTCACCATTGTGACTTATCCTTGTTTTGAACAATGATAAGTCACAATGGTCTGTTCTAGGGTTTGTTTGTACCACGATGGTTTGTTGTGTCGTCCGAACTCGGACAACATGACTCATCGTGGCACAAGCCCTAGAACAAGCGAGCCGCTTGGCAACAGCGGACATTGCCGCTCTTGCCAAGCAGCTGGCCACAGAGTGCGGCTCACAGCTGCCCCAAAAGTGCCCAAATGGTGCTAGGAGGCAGCTGTCAGAGGCTTCCTCTGCCCCCGCCACGGAGCGGAGCGGATCCATGTGTGGAGCAGCAGCAGCCGTGGGGACCAGAGCACAGCCTCTTGCCTGACAGGTTTTCTCCCAGGCGGGAGGCTGTGGTCTGATCCCCATGGCTGTTCCATGCACTGAGCAGCTGTGGGGATGGAGGCGATTCCTGCTGTCACCACTCACCAGCGCAGCCACGCCAATGACAGCGGGAAGTGCCTCCCCCCTCCACTTTCCCGGGATCTCCTGGAAAAGTGGAGGGCGGAGAGGGCAGGTGCTTCCCTCTGTCACCGGCACAGCTGTGGTGATGACAGAGAGGAGCGCTCCCCCGCTGTACCACAAGCCTCCTGCCTGAGAGGTTTACTCTCTGAAACCATGATAAGCCCAATCGTCTGTTGTGGTTGTTCGCGGGTTCCAGCAAACAATTGTGGTAACTTGCCACAATTGTTGCCATGTCATGCGAACCTGCCCAGTGAGTTGTGTCGTGCCAACCCAGTTACTGTAAAGGTGATTGTTTAGCAATGTCAGTAGAAACCTCAGGACTTCAAATATTGCCTTTGGTTTCTGACGCATTTCTTTCCCAGCAATGCAAGCTGACAGCAGGGTATACTCCCTTGCCCTGCAATCAGAGTCAAAATATCTCAAACTCCTGAAAACAGAGAAACCTTTGGAAAATGTTGAGTGAGCTGTTTTCTTGTAAAACAATCATTTCTGCTTCTCTGACTTATCACTCCAGTTATGACCTGGGAATCTGGGATTATCTTTAAAGCCCAACATCCTCACCTTGTGCAGATTTTGATTGTGACTGCTCCCTGGGATCCCTTTGCCTCCTTGTCAGCTAGAAATTGTAAGACAAAAGGGGGGGGGGGGAAATAATCAGTTCCTTTGTACAAATTCCATGCAGCAACTGTGTCTGTCCAAACTGGCAGATTTTCACATGGCATCCCAAGATCTGTTACTGTCTGCATTCTGTTTCTTGTTCTGTCTCATTAAAAGGAGACAGAAGCATTTACAGCAGGGGAGGGGAACTGGATTGGGGTGGAGGGCCGGGTGACCCACTCATCCAGCCCTCCGCAGGCTGAATGACAGATGGGGAACCTCCATGGGCCAGATTAGACCTGGGGCCAGAGGTTCCCGTCTGCTGATTTACAGGATGGGTCTGGAATTAAATCCTGCACTGTCCTTTCTGTCTGTTGACCCAACCCACCTCCTTCATTTTCTGAACCCTTTTCTCTTTTTTCTTTTCTTTTCTTTTCTTCCCTCTCTCCCGCCAAGCGTAGTTTTTAAATTGTGAGTTTTCACCATTGTACCCCTATATCCATTCACCAAGCTAACATCCTATGTTAATTTCTTTAAGCAGAAGATAAACAAAACCATTTCATGATTGGGTCTCGAGGTGCCCTGCCTCTTCTTTTAGTAAACGACATCAAATGTAGTAGGATAGATGTATAGGTGCAAATGCACAGACAGGCTTTTAAAGAAGAATCCTAGCCTATAATTCTATTAAAAGAACATATATATGGGAGGCACGTGAAGATTTGTTCCAAAACCCTGAAGGACAAATTTGAAGTGAAAAAATAACAGGAATACTGGTATGTGGATGCATCTTGTCCTACACTAGCCTTCCCCAACCTGGACTACAAGTCCCAGCATTCCTGACCATTGGCTATGCTGGCTGGGACTGACGGCAGTTGAAGTCCAAAGGTCGGGGAAGGCTGTCCTACACACACACACACACACACACTTCATCCATATAAAGGTTTTAAAGGATTGCATCTAATCTTCAGGATTTGTGCTGCAGTTAAACTAGAGAGCAAAATCTAGCCCTTTCATTCCAGAGGTTAACCTGGGATTTCTAGCAAATGTAAGCCCACCACGTAGACTTACTCAGGTTGAGGGTCTGAACGGTAATGTCAAGATGGAACCTCTTGCACTGAGCTGCATCCTCCCCTGGCTTTTTGTTATACACTGTCACAACAGTCATAGTTGCTTTTCCTTGGCCTGAGGCTTGCACGGTGAAATCTTTATTGATTGTGGTCTGAAAAGCAACCAAAAGCAAGGGTCAGCATGCCCTTGTATTGGATTATCTTGATTTGTTTGATTTTATTCATTCATTTATTACTGTTTTATTATTTGCGTTGTAACCTAACTTGAACTAATACAACTCTATGAATTAAAGAAACAAACAAAAAAAATGTCTTAGTGCGTGTGTGGTGATGGTGAAATGATAGTAGGTTTGCATGGCTCAATAAGATATTATCAAGAAGAAAAGAAAATACTCCTTCCCTCCAGTATCTGAGATCACAATCTACCAAAGTCTTCCCCATGCAAACCCTATGACTATGAATGGGAGCTATTGTACACAAATCCCATTGTTTTAGACTTGTTATATTCATAGTAATGAATATAACATAATGGAATAGGTGGATTTAGCTAGCTGCAATAGAAATTAAATCCCAAAATCTGAAAGAATGAGATCAGGGGCTCTAAAGATACATTTGAACTATGAATTTTAAACCAGTCTGAAGTTTGTTTTACGACAAGTCCAGATGTACATAATTTTACTCATAAGCCTACTGTGAAAGTACACTTGAGTCTCCAAGTATACTCCCTTGGTCTGAGTTCAGGGGAAACACGTCCTCCTGCTTGTAGATGAAAGGACCGTGCACAGTGCTGACTGGCTGGCCTTCGGAACAATCACAATTACACACACACACGCTCAGAACTGTTTTTCATTAAGCACCAAGGAAATGTTAATCTGATAAATTCGAATGCCTCTTGCAAATAAATGTGAAAAGTGGACTGCCCACCTTCAGCATGGGAGGGGGGGGAGGAGCAAAGAGGAAGAGGAAATCAGCACTGGATTCACAGGAAGTACGTGTGTCATTTGAGGACCAAAATCAGAGGAAAGCCTAGAAAACCCCCAAAGGAACCCCTGTTTGCAGGTGGCATATAGATGCACCTTCTTATGAGCCTTGGCAACTGTTAATTAATCCAAACAGGGGTAGATCAATGCTTGGAACACAACAGGATCCCGTCAGCAGGTCCCGCCTGTGATCTCCATGCCTTCATCTCTGATTTGCGTGCACTGAGCCTACATCAGTGTTTCTCAACCTTGGGTCCCCAGATGTTTTTGGCCTACAACTCCCAGCATGCCCCAGCCAGCATAGCTGGCTGGGGCATGCTGGGAGTTGTAGGCCAAAAACATCTGGGGACCCAAGGTTGAGAAACACTGGCCTACATGCATACAGCTGTACTTGCATAGACTCTCTCTCCCACCCTGTAGGATACCAGATCCCATGCAGAGCCCACATGGGGGGAAACCCCATTTTAAATAGCAAAAGGGACATGCAAGTGTGAGGTGCAGAACCTCTCCCCACAGCTTACCTCCCCACAGACTGCCCCCCCCCAAGAGCTTTTTACCTCAGCTAAGTGCTCAGCTGGGAAATAAGCACTCAGAGGCAGGGTGGTAAGCAGTGGTCAGAAAGATGGTTTTTGTACTCCTCACCCTTTCACTGTTAAAAACAAAACACTGCCAACACACACACACACAAGAGTCAGGGGTCCCCAACCTTTTTGGACCTGTGGGCACATTTGGGAATTTCAGAAACTGCTGTGGGCACCACCACAAAATGGCTCCCATGGAGGATGTGCAACAGCTGTGGAGCTCCCTTCCCGTAACAATTCACCAAAACAGAATATTCCTTAGAAGCGTGGGAAGACTTTCTTTGGGGTGTGGTTCTGCTTTTTAATAGTGGGGCAGTGTTTCTCAACCTTGGGTCCCCAGATGTTTTTGGCCTACAACTCCCAGCATGCCCCAGCCAGCTATGCTGGCTGGGGCATGCTGGGAGTTGTAGGCCAAAAACATCTGGGGACCCAAGGTTGAGAAACACTGGGCTAAGCCAATTGCGGGTCTGTGGCAGGGGAAGGGAAGAGAAACGGTATGTCTTCACTGTAGACAGTAATTGAGGCTTTCACTGATATTTTATACTGTCGGTTTAACTAAGCTTTATGTAGTGCTATCCGCCCTCAACCCTAGCAATAAGGTGGGTTAGAATTAGAAATCTAACAAAGTAATAAATAACCATTTCCAGAGGCTAAATTATGAATAACCATTTCCGAAGACTAAATGGTAAATAAAAAATTGCTCAGAGAAATGCTGTACCTCTACTGTCCGATTTAAGAGGGCACCACGACTGTCAATCCAGAAATGAAATGGAGCTACACATTGTGGCAAAATAATAGAAACATTCAAGTTCAGGTCTTTATGGCTAGCGATGTCAATCTTGTACTGGCCAAGAGCTTGGAACACCATGATGGTTGCCTGAAATGGCAGGAGGAAGATGATGTAAGTTAGTTCACTTTGAAGTACCGGTAGATGTCTAGATAGGGATCTTCTTAGTGCAGATGAACTGGGTATCCAGTGACAGAGATTTACCAGAGAACTGGAGTGCACTCAGAGCAGCTCCATATTTTAGGTAGTTGGCATGTTTCATGAAAGTACACCAGTGTGGAACTGGTGCTTCCTGCAGCAAACGTGTAAGACGTGAATGACATACATGCATGCACATGGTTCTTTAAACACCCACATCTTTGTGTCTCAGGGAGCAAACTTGGCATGTCACAGGAGGTCTGTGCACAGGACCTCCCACAGTTTGTTAAAAAAAGAAGTTAATAGCAGTTATGGGAACTCCTGATTCAGCTTGAAACTTTGGTATTGAGGGTGGGCATAACACCTACATCATTTTCCTGATCAGTTTCCCTGTGAAAGGGACTATTTGTGCTGCAGGTGAAAAAACATACCTCTATGGCAGTGTTCTCCAACCTTGGGTCCCCAGAGGTTTTTGGCCTACAAAACCTCTACGCTGGCTGCGGCATGCTGGGAGTTGTAGGCCAAAAACCTCTGGGGACCCAAGGTTGAAGAACACTGCTCTATGGTAACAGGGGAGGAAGACACACACCCCCATGCCTTCTCAGCTGCAAATGACTCCCTCCTAAAGGTACATGGAAGCTAACATGGACATGGAAGCTAACATTCCAGTGGTGCAGTGTAACCTTAGTTTGGCCCTCAGCCAGGCCTAGTTCTCCCTGTAGGGGTTACCCTGGGCCTGGGCTGCACCATCTGAGTCTACAGGTGGGAGCTCACATGAGTATGAATGCACCTCCCTATGAAAAGCTCCCTCCGTATAGGATAGTAGATGTTGGGCAGAAAGGCTGTGCCCGAACCCTTCTCCTTAACGGGCTAGTTCTTCTTCATGGTCTCTGTGCATCACATATATGGTCTCTGTGCCTGCTTCGGGGAACTTCCAAAGCTGAGGCGTTTTAGGCGGGAACCCCTCCCCCACTGCCCTACTGTGCATGCTCCTAGAGGGTTCCCACCTATCCCCTCAGTTCCTCTTCAGCCGCCATTGTGGCTAGGTGTCTTTGAAGCTTCTCTGTTGGATTGCTGAAAATTACTGTGTTTTATTCTAATTTTTATCTGCGACTATCATTGTCTTCTCTTTCGATTTTTCTTTTTCTTTCTTTATTTTACTATCCTCTCCCAGAATACCATGGAGGTATTCCGAGGCCATGCCTCTCAAGACGGCCTTTAAAAAGTGCATCCACTGCGATGCCAAACTCCCACCAACGGACGGCCACGTGTCCCCACCCGCAGACTGAAGCAGCCACAGATTTTCCACCTTAATCCAAACCAGGCCACAATGCAGGCCACTGTTCAGCTTTAAGCAGCCCAACTTGGGGGACCGCGCTTCAGAAGCCAATGCCTAAAGTCTGCAGTCAAAAGGACAGTAAAGCAAACACTCACCTGCGTCTGTCCTTTCGTGTCCCCGTAATACTTCTGCTCTTTCAGCCAATTGACAATGGGACCAATATTGTCAAACTTCTCCATTTTCAGCAAGGCCAGCAGACTGTAGGAGGTGCCTTCGATGTTGTAGGTGCGAGCATTGTATTCTTCCCAACGATTCCCACCTAAATACCAGCAGAGAAACAGATCTTGACAGAACAGATCTTGAGGGCACACGAGCTCATAATCCTAAACTCCTGTCAGTTTGCATCAAGAGATGATCGATGTGCTGTGATGATGGGTGAATCTGCCAGTTTCACTTTCTCCTGCATTCAAAAGGGGATCGGACACATTCATGGAGGGAGAAGGCTGTCCATGGCTGCTAGACCTGATTGGGCTCTATGCTACCTCCAGTGTCACAGGCAGTATGCCTCTGTGTACCAGTAGCTGGGGAACATGGGCGGGAGGGTGCTGTTGCACTCCTGTCCTACTTGTGGGTTTCCTGTGGGCAGCTGGTTGGCCACCGTGTGAACAGAATGCTGGACAAGATGAACCTTTGGTCTGATCCAGCATGTTTCTACTTCTGCTCTTAAGGGCCCGAGACACAAAATGGCCACTTTTGATGAGCAAAGACGAATTGCCTGCTTCCGGTGCCTCCCGACAAGCCCCCAACATGGCCGCCCTATGTGTTACATCACAAACCTTTGGTGTCTGCAAGGATCGACATTCATTCTGGGGCCTGTTGCGCTGAACTGACGATGTGCCACCTGTGTGCGGCTTCGCGAGCATGCCCTGGGAGCTACCCTGTCAGTTTAGCTGTGGGGCTGCCAGTGAGTCACAACTGCTGAGAGTCTCCTCCCGACCCATGGGAGATATGGGTGGCTGCTCTGAGGAGACCAACGTGGGCCGCGGCCCAGCGGGTTCCCTCGCAATGCACAAGCTTGACATGAAGGCAGGCTGCGAGGCAGGGAGCCTGGTGACTAAGGTCAGTTTCAGCTTCTGCTTTGCAGACTGTAGAGGAGAAAGAACCCCTACCTACCGGAGCTGTAAGGACAGAGAAGGGAGGACAAGAGGTTAAGGAAAGTAAATATTTATCTTTTATTATTATTTGAGAGACAGTGTGGTGTAGTGGTTAGAGTGTTGGACTGGGACTCGGGAGATCTGGGTTCTAGTCCCCGCTCAGCCATGAAATTCACTGGGTGACTTTGGGCCAGTCACTGACTCTCGGCCTAACCTACCTCACAGGGTTGTTGTGAGGAAAAAAATGGAGAGGAGGAGGAGGATTATGTAAGCCGCCTTGGGTTCCTTACAGGAAAAAAAGGCGGGGTATAAATATAATAAATAGATAATTCAAACAGAGACTAGGATCGAAAGAGAAGTGAACGAACTGACAGGAGATGGAAGGAAGAAACAGCCAAGAAGGATAGACAGATGACATTTTAGATTCAAACGGATGAGCCCAGGACAGAGAACTGTCCTGGGCTAAGGCAGCCTGGGAAACTGGAGGTGAAGCTGGACAACCCAATACTCCTTCGGTATCACTCGTCATGTGATCCTAGCCATCCTGGACAGTGAGGGGAGATAATCCATTGCTTTGAATGCCTCCTGTCGCCAACCAGAGAAGAGTGTGTGAAGCTGGGATGTACTTCAGAGTGGTTTGCTTTGTCACTGAGCATTCCAAATTCACACAGGGCAACCAGTATGGTTTTGAAGCTCTCTTGCAAGCTGTTTTCAGCCGAGCTGGTGCTCTGAGCAAGGTCGGAGTGTATCCCAGAATCCTATGCTTTGGTTTATCATCTTTATTATGGTCAATAGATCAGAAATAATTGCACAAAATAACCACCCAAGAGAATATAGTAGATGAAAACTAAAAAACACAAAGATGCCCTCAAAGTATTGGTAGATATATAAAGTGTGTGCGCGCGCGCGCGTGTGTGTGTGTGTGTGTGTGTAAAAGGATCAAAGCAAAGGAGAGCATTACAATAGATAATGGAAATTTAGGGCAACCCCCAAGTTGCCATATTATGGCAATAGAGGGGGAAATCCTTTGACTCACCAACTGTTCTCTATCTAGTCCTCTCTGCTGATGCTAAGAACAGGATCTACCAGGTAGAGAATGTGGGTTACCGGGCAGTTTAAAAGGCCTCTGTATGGTATTTCAAATGGCCAAGGTCACCTATCTGGCTTTCACAGGCCATCAGCATAGCAAGGCCAAAGCAGCATGAAGAAAGGAAGCAAAACAAACCGTGCCCCACCTTCCAACCTAGCTGGCTGCCATGTGTGAATAAGAATATGCCCCAGAGTGCTTTGCATACATCAATTCATTTATCACATTTTTATACCTTCCAATAGCCACAGCTCTCTGGGCAGCTCACAACATGATAAAACATAATATAAAACCTTTAACATACAAAAATGTAAAACAGTTTGAAACAGTTAAAAACACTTAATAATAAAATGATCAGGACCCGAAAAAAACTAACATTAAAAAGTCCCATCATATGCCGTCAAATGCCTGGGATTAGAGGAAAGTTTCAACCTGGTGCCGAAAAGATGATAATGTTGGTGCCACGCAGACCTCCTTGGAGAGAGCATTTCACAATCGGGGCCACCACCGAGAAGGCTCTCTCCCTTGTTGCCATCCTCTGCACCTCCCTCAAAGGAAGCTGTCAAAGGAGGGCCTCAGATGTTGAGCACAGTGTATAGGTATATTCATACCAAGGGAGCCACTCCATCCAGAATTGTAATCCCAAAACATGTAAGGATTTATAGGACAAAACCAGCAACCTGAATTGGGCTCAGAAATGTACAGGCAGCCAGTGCAAGCAGGCCAGAATTGGTGTTATATGCTCAGAACATCTGGTCCCTACTATCTATCTGGCCGCCACATTTTCCACAAGCTGCAGCTTCCAAACCATCTTCAAAGGCAGCCCCACATAGAGCTCATTGCAGTAATCTGACTTGGGAGTTACCAGAGCATAGCCTACTGAAGCTAGGTTATCTCTGTCCAGATTGGGTCAGGTGTAGCCAGGTCACCAACTGAAGCTAGTAGAAGGCACTTCGTGCCACCGAGGCCACCTGAGCTTCAAGTGACAATGACGACTCCAGCAGAACACCCAAGCTATGAACCTGCTCCTTCAGGGGGGAGTGCAATCCCATCCAGAACAGGATGAACACTCTCCATCCAGTTAGGAGAACCACCCACTAATAGCATCTCAGTCTTGTCTGGATTAAGTTTAAGTTTATTAGCCCTCATCTAGTCCATTGTTAGTCAGACACTGGTCTAACACATTCACAGCCTCACCTGATGAAGATGAAAAGGAGAACTAGAACTGCTTGTTATCGGTGTACTGATGGTAATGCACTCTAAAACGTAACAGTTTCATGTAAATGTTGCATAGCATGGGGAACAAAACTGACCCCTGCAGAACTCCATGCTGGAGAATCCACGAGGACCAAGTAACCACCTTCTGGAGCTGGCCATCCAAGTAGGCGCCAAACCACTGCAATGCCCCAATTGCCACCTCAGACAGTTGCCCCAGACATAAATCATGGTTGATGGTATTGAAAACCACTGAGAGATCCAGGAGAATCAACAGGGTCACACTCCCCCAGCCTTTCTCCCAACATAGGTCATCATACACGATGACTAAGGCTGTTTCTGTGCCAAAACCCAGCCTGAAAACCAACTGAAATGGATCCAGGTAGTCGGTCTCATCCAAGAGTATCTGGATCTGATCAGCAACCAGCCATTCCTGGACCTTGCCCAGGAAAGGAGCATTTGTCATTGGCCTATAGTTGTTAAGCTCCTTTGGGTTCAGAAGTGGTCTCACCACCTCTTCTTTCAGGCAGCCCAGGACCACTCCCTCTTGCAAGGAGACATTAATCATCTCCCAGGTCCAGCTGGCTGTTCCCTCCATGTGTGATGATAATGTGGCCGGTTATTTAATTTAATTTTTCTCACTACCACCTGGCTGTTAGTTGACTTTTTTCAATAACCTAGTGGCTGAGATATGGTAGCTCTAGGGTATTAGCTCACTCTATTTGAAACTAACACTGTTCTAAGGCCTGTGGCTTATGCTGGCTCAGCTTGTCTGAGCGTGGAAAGCTAAGCAGGGTCATGCCTGGTGATTACTTGGATGGGAGACCCCCTCCTCTAGTTTCCTGCATTGAGCAGGGGGTTGGACTCGATAGCCTTGTAGGATCCTTTCAACTCTATGATCTATGAAATCTATGAAACTCTGTCACAGTTCTTTACTCACTCTCAGACAAACTTGAGTGGACAATCTGTCTGTGGGAGATAAACTCTGTTAAAATACTACCATTGGTTATTGTGGTGTTTACGCTGGGTAGATATCGTGCATCCCTCCCACAGCAGCTTCACTAAGTGACTAGGTGTGTGAGCTTCAGGATGGTAACAGTTACTAGTCAGTCTCTTCAGTAACTTAACAAATAGCTCTTTATTTTCTTAAGTAAAACATTTCTTTAAACAGGAACGACTTCTTTTCAATAGAGGCAATAGTTTATGTTGAATTAACTTTATGACTCTTATCTGACTGACTAGAGTCTCTCTAACTCACTTCTCGCTCTCTCTCACACACCTCTATTCTCAGAGTCCCCCCCCCATCAGAACTTTTTTTTAGGCGAGCTCCGATAGGTCGCCAGGCGTGACTATTCTGCCTGGCAACGCTAGATGTTTCATCACACCATGTTAGACATAAGCCACGAATGGCAAGGATCCAATATGGAAGTGGTTGCATCATGAACCTGTCCAAGCACCTTGTCAATGCCCTTGAGCTGTACCAACTGAAACTCATCCAACAAAACTGGGTAAGACTGCACTCTGGATACTTCACCTGATTCTCCTGCTATGACAATGGAACCTAGGACCTGGCGGATGCAAGAGATTTTATCCTGGAAGCGCCTCACGACCCTGTCACAGCAAGCAAGCATCTGATGGTTCCATATCCTCCTTAGGGCCAGCATATAACAAGCCCCAAACAACCCTAAAAAGCTCCGCTTGACAACATACAGAAGATGTCACCTCTCTGCCTCTATTATGTTTCTTCACTGCCTGCAAAAAAACTTGAACATGGGGACACACCAGCATTCAGTCGCATCCACTGGGAGTTCTCCATCCATGCTCAAGTCATCTCCCTGCCTGTTTCATTGATTCATGGAGCCATACAAACTCTACTAATCAGGAGGGGGCACTCAGGAGCAATTGTGTCAGCCACCCAGGCTATTTTTGTATTCCACAGATTGACAGGCGAGCTAGCCATATCAGCCGGAAAAAAACCCAGAGCTCTCTGGAAACCATCTGGATCCATTAGCCTCTGGGTATGGGCCATTTTAATAGGTCCCCCACCCTTGCAGAGGGGGAAAGTTGTTGTAAGTCTACATCTCACTGTTTTTCACTTCACAGAGGCCAGCCAGGAGCAGAGAGAAGCCTTTGCCTTCCTTGTGCCAATGCAGCACTGAAGGCATGTGCCCATTATGCTTTCTCCAAGCCAGTCTCAGTAGTCTTTATTAATTCGGCTCCTTACATGAACCGTCTGACACGCTTCTTCTATTCAGCGCACTGTCGCGAATGTACCTGTTGATGCTGCCATGAGTACCCGGTCATCATTCAGCTGCCCTGCGAGGGCCAAAGCGTAGGCCGTGAGGGCTGTGGTGTAAGGTCTTTGCAACGTCCGATACATTCTGGATAAATAGTCAGTAGCTTTGGTGATGCTGACCTCTAGAATCTGGATTAAAAAGGGAGGAAAACATGTAATGTAAACACAGTGTTATATCTGTGCGCTCCACTTCTGAGTAGGGAGATGTTCCAGGGGGCAACTGTACTGGGTTCAGTTTCCTCTGGGTGAGAAAACAACAATGCCATTCCAGGGCATGGGGGGGGGAGGGGATACCAGTTGCCACGGCTCACCATTTCCACTCTCCCCTCCAGCCCCAGGATGTAGTCTGGAATGAGACTACATCCAAGCCATTCTGGGGGGAAATGATGCGCTCTGTCACCAAAAGAGAACAGAAAGCAATGCCACCACCTTCCCCCGCTATCCATCAGTAAGTCCCTTCTCCCAAACATTTTGGCCAGTTTCTCCCACTTCCTGTCACTCCTCCATTTGAACCCTCCTTGACATCTCACTCCCCAAATTTTGAGCCAATACTACACGGGGAAGAAATCCATTTAGGTAACACACTGAAAATCAACAAAAAGCCTTACTGAAAGAATGGAGGATGCACCACAGCAGTGCTGGATGGTACCGAAGGCTGTTAATGCTGTGGTTGAGCCTATAGTAGAGCCAGTGTGGCGTAGTGGTGAGAGTGTTGGACTGGGACTCGGGAGATCCGGGTTCTAGTCCCCGCTCGGCCATCAAACTCACTGGGTGACTTTGGGCCAGTCACTGACTCTCAGCCTAACCTACCTCACAGGGTTGTTGTGAGGATAACATGGAGAGGAGGAGGAGGATTATGTAAGCCGCCTTGGGTTCCTTGCAGGAAAAAAGGCGGGGTATAAATATAATAAATAAATAAATTAAATAAATAAATAAATAAATAAGGAGCAAAAAAAAATTGGACAATTGGAAAAAGAGTTTGGAATGTAATCATCATATTATGAGGTGACCATTTTGCTTATAATATCTCTCACCATAGAGCTACTTACATTGATGTGATCCTTGCAGATCTCTTTGGACTCCAGCAATGCAACCAGGACGAAAGCGGTTAATGACACCTCTTGTTCAGCACCGTTATAGCCTCCCTAGAAAGAAGCAGAGGAGAGAGCTAAACAAGAACTGAATGCACATATTATATAATGCCAAAGCCCCAACAACAGCAGTCACAGCTGAGATGCTGCCGATGGGAGGGCAATTTCAAAAAAGCAAGCCTGAGAATACCAGAAAATTGAAAACGTCAGAAGAACACCCAGATACAAGGCTTTAAAGAACTAAACGGTGTTTTCTTTTGTTTTTTAAATGTGCTTTCAGAATAAAGCAACACCTCCTGTGGTCCCATAGTTGATTTTCCAGCAAACAAAAAGTTAGAGTGCTTCCAGGAAGGCAGCTCCTAGCACTACTAAACAAAAGACTGCAGCTGTGCAGTCTTTCCCTCCTTAACATATTCTCCGTGGTAAGAGAAAAGATGGGAAGACATGGGACGGCTACAGGTGGAAGACATTGTGTTTTGCCACAGGTTCCCCAAGAGGGATTGGCAAAGGTTCTTTAAGGAATTTTCATGCCACAAATACTCTTCTGGGTCAAAGCCAAACATTTTTATTGTAAAGCTGAGCATGAGATACAACAATGCTATCAGCCTTCCCGCAAATTCCCTGGTGGAAGTCCCACCGCTTAGCAACACAGTCACTGTACTCTTTCTAACCAACCGAAATGCAAGATCCAGCAGTTCTCCGCCTGGGTGTTAGCTTCCAGCACTGGGCTTCAGCAGGGCTCTTCAAACAGCTTCTTCTGCTCCTTTTCACTCCTTCCAACTTCAGCACACCACCACGAACTGCACAACACCCATTCACCACTACTCACACCACCACACCATTATATATCATGAGAGCAGGCAGCTACGTGAGCAGCAGATCTTGCACTTGAATGATTACAGCTGTGCTTCTTTTTTGCAGTGTCATTCTGTTGGTCAGCAGCCAACTCACAGGCTAGCAATTAAGGCAACATCGTGCCTTGCTACTGCAGAGCAAGATACAAAGTATACAGAGCATCGAGGCAGCACTGCTGTGCAACACACTACACTCCTCGACATTTTCCGCGACTCCCATTACACATTGTCATCTGGACCTCCCTTTAAAACTCAGTGACTGGGTTCACACAACACAATAATCCACCATGACTTGTAAGCTACAGTGGGTTAGTGTGTTGTGTGAACTGGGGCCGCTTGGACAGCAAAGTCCCAAAAAAATGAGGATCTTGCTGAAAGGGGGGTGTTAACCCCACCACCCTCTTTTCACGATCCAAGATCACACGAGCCTTTTGGTTAAACTTGACAGCCTGCTTTTCGACAGCTGTCAAGAGTAACCAAAGGGGAAAATAAAACTCACATGCAGCCTCTCTGACTCAATGCCGATGACCTTTGGAAAATAGGGTAAAGTGCAAAAAAGCCACAGCAAGCTGAAAATGGCTTGCTGTTGTGGCAGGGAGGGGGAGACAAGTCAGTCCTGCTGTGGTGTCTTCTGGGATACCCGTGGGAGGACCAACGGAGTGGGGGGGGAGGATAACCCACAATGAGCTCTATTGTCTGTCAGGTTGTTCCCTCAACTAACCCACACTCCATGGCTTATACTGCAGTGTGGGTTGTCATGTTGTGTGAACCCACCCAGTGAATGAGGCAGGAAGACAGCATGATAAATGCCTTATCTGGGGGCACCCTAGGTCTCTGTGGTATAAGAGCAACACACTTGGTCTTCAGTGAATGAAACTGGCTGGAGTCTGCCCACCTCCACATTGTTTGTGATCGGCTCCAGGTAAAATAAGTTGAGTGCCTAGCCATTTGCTAACAGAAGTGGCGGCAGGAAGGGCAGGGACACTTCACTCAAAGGGAAGCTGCTTTGGGAAGGTTGGGGAGAGGGGTCTCTCTCTATTCCACTCAAACCTTGTATCATTTCTATAGATAAAATAAACACCAAGTGATCCTTATGACTCCATGCTGGTTCTCTCCTACTATATCTCACTTCTCCAAGATCAACTTTCCCTCCTACTGCCCTGATGAAGTTCCTCCATGCTTTAAGCCTCTGCCTTGCTCACTCCACCCTCCATGATGCTTCACATCAACTTCCACAGTTCCAGTGAAAGCTCTTAATATCTCTACAAAGGCTCCTTTGAGAAAAAGGTGCTCAATTACAAAGGAGGACTCCGCAAGCAGAAAGGACTTCTCAGGAGTGCTGTTTTACTTCTGAGTAGAGATGCATTGTTGTTGTTGTTATCAGCAGCAGCAGCAGCAGCTCAACAGAAAGAATTTAGGAAAAAGGTAAGCCCTCCTGATTGGTTAGAGTTACAAGAGTCAGGCTAGCTTCAACATATAAAAAGTAGAAACCAGAATGCAATTTTTAAAATAGAAGGTAGCAGAAGGCTGAAAAAAAGAGGAAGGCTGGAAGTAAAGAACAATCAGAAAGAGAATGAGAAGCAGAGAGCTGCTTGGGAAAACTGAGAACACTGACAGTAAGATATTGCTGGGGAAAACTTGGAAAATAGGGACGTAGCCTGATTAGGTTTAGCTGGATGCATTTACCCTCGTTATTTTTGTACCATTTCTGCTGTTATGTTTTCATTTGTGTGTGAGTGTGCTGAAGCTATTCAGATGTTGTCTTGTTAATTGTTGTAAACCGCACAGAGAGCTTCAGCTATTGGGCGGTATAAAAATGAAATAAATAAATAAACAACAACAACAACAACAACAATTTTTCAGTAAACTTTAAAATGCTGTTGTTTAAACCTTGTGGTCTCTTTTCTTGTTGAGTTACCCACCCTATGCCTAAAAGCCAAGTCACGTACTACCTAAATGCATTCACAAGAGACCCAGGGGGTTTTGAGGCTGTTTGGTGGAGGCTCTCAGGGAAAATAAACGATTCCACCTGGTGGCAGTGGAAAATACCAGGAAGGGAAGGGCAAACAGGAGTGGGCTGCTCAGTTTCCCCTTACTGGGGTATGTGTTATTGCTTGTTGAGGATTCAAAAGACTGCTCCACCTCTGGTGACCCCTTGTCTCTGGGTCTGGCAACCTGCCCTCTCCCCCAGCAACTGCCAGCGCCATCATGCCCTGTTTCCGAGCCCCTCTGATGCATCTGGCTGGCAAGTGACATCCGAGAGAATGCTACGATCAATAACTCACCTAGCTACAATACAATACAGTCTGCGAATTAATTTCTGCCTTGTGTTTTTCTGAATTAGGAACCAGAAAATCCCTGGATTTATTCAAGTGAAGCACCGTTAATAGCAGAAAGAAAACATACCATCATATCTGTACGGATCACAGGGGCAACTTCATGGAAAGTCCCATCTGGTTTTTGCCTCTCCCCAATCAGCCATGTCACATCTCCACAGAAGACTTGGTTATCAATAGTATTTACAATTTTGGACGCCATGGCAAAGACCTTTACAACATACGCTGTTAGCCTGCAAAGAATATGAAGCATCAGTCCGACCATCTCGATAAAGTCCTTCACATAATTAGCTGTCCACCTTACCTTTTGGGCCAGACATGTCAGGGTGACCACCATTAGCAAAGAGGACTTGTCCAGAGTCACATTCTGGTAGACTGCAGCATAGTATAGCAAGGAGAACCCATGCATGCCCCTAGGAGATGTATGCCAGTGGTTTTGACAGGACAGTCAAGAAGAGTGAAGTGGCCCGACCTCATCTCTTCATCAAGAAAGGGATGCCAGCCCAGGAGCCAAGCAAGAGGCCTGGAGTATCGTAAATCTGTCCAGTTTCAAGATAAGCCGTAGTCGTTATCACAGTCCGAGTGTCGAAGCCAAAATATATCAGTCCAAAACAGAACAAACATAAACCAGTTTGGGATCAGGCAAAGTCGTGGTCAGGGTCGTTCCAAGGATCAAAGGTACAGAAGTCTGAGGTCAGGAATGTCAGGAGCGTCCGGCTATAGCTGTATTAGCAAACATTGCTTCCAGCATCTGAGTGTGTTTGGGACCTGCCTTTTGAGCAGGCGCTGATTGGTAAGGCTGCCCAGCTGGGTCAGGCTGCACATAGCCTGGCTGGCCCCACCCCAAACACACTCCGGCACGGCTGGTCTCTGTCTGACCTACTGGAGGCACAACATGGAGTAATGGAGCATCTGATCAGCTGGGGGGGATCACATAGGCTGTTTAAGTACACCAAATCACAACAGTGCACATGGATGGGGGCGTCATCAGTCCCCGAGAACTGGTGCAGAGTAGTGGGCACAACTGTGCGAAGGGAAGCCCCTAATTCAGACCTTGCTGCCATCAGTTATGAACATTCAGCCTCAGGAATCCCGTCCGATCTGCCATATGGGGGATAATAAGACTGACCTACTTCGGAGGGTTGTTGGAAGGATTACCGAGATAATGCACATGAAATGCTTGCATCTCTTCCAAGTGCTACATAAATACTAAGCCTTATGATCAACAGCTCACAAGGGCCCCTGTTGATATCATATTGGTGATAGAAACTATTTCTGATGGCCTCCCCCTTACGAGTAAGACCTTTATTTTCAAAAGCACCATCATAGATTTCTGGGTGACTTTGGGCCTGTTGTGAGGATAAAATGGAGAGGAGGAGGACTATGTAAGCCGCCTTGGGTTCCTTGCAGGAAAAAAGGCGGGGTATAAATATAATAAATAAAAATAAATAGATTTCATAGACCATAGAGTTGGAAGGAGCCTACAAGGCTATCGAGTCCAACCCCCTGCTCAATGCAGGAAACTAGAGGAGGGGTCTCCCATCCAAGCAATAACCAGGCCTGACCCTGCTTAGCTTTCCACGCTCAGACAAGCTGAGCCAGCGTGAGCCACAGGTCTGTAGCGTAGGTGATTGGAGCGAAGGCCATCCGACCTTGGCAAGTCCCCCTCCCCTCAGTGAGCAGGAGCAAGGAGAGCCAACTCAGGAGGAGCCAGCTAATGCAGCTCAGCTGCAGGACCTGGCCTTGCTTGAACAGCGAGGCTGATTCAGGGGGAAGGGACATCGGGACTGCAGCCTTCACAACGTTGCCAGGAGAAGCGCCTCGTGGAAAGGCGTTTGCCCAGGAAAGAGGCACAGTTGACGACTTCAAGCCCCATACCCTTGCCAAGACCCTGGATCGGATTGTGACTGAAAGCGAGGCCAGTGTCAGACAGAGGGATGTACTGAGCTCCCGAAGCTGACTCTCATCGGCTTGTTGAATGCTCCTCTCCCAGTTTGACTCGGAGGCTCCAGCCACTGCGCGCGAAGTTGCCCAGCAAGATTCCTGCCGCCCACATTGGGAGCCAAGAACTCATTTGCATCTGTAAAGGCTTTCTGATGAGCCATTAGGGAACCTCTGCTGCAGTTCAGTCAAACTGGGGGAGATCTACCCTCCAGATTTTTACCAACACCCAAAACCGACCTCGTCATGCTATTTCTGCCGCTATATCCTGGATTTTTTCAGAGCAGTTATGTCACAACATTTTTATATGTTGCATTTCCCCCCAACATATATATTTCAGTTTGTGTATGTGTATACCTGTATAGTTCCCTGTCAAAAGAAATTTTTTTAACCCTGTCTAAATCCCTCTTTAAGAAGCAAGTTTTACTTTTGACAGCTGTCAAAAGTAGTAACTCCCGTAAATGGGGTGGCTCACACTTTTCCATGTTCCTGAGCACCTAGAGTCTTGGGAACAAGTGGAAAAGTCAAAGTGAAATCGCCCTTAGGATAGCAAAGTCCCCACAAAAATTAGGAACTTGGTATGAAGGGCATGTAAATCCCACCACTCCCTTTGCACAAGCAAAGATCACTCATGCCTTTGCTTTGGCTTGACAGCTCACCTTTTGACAGCTGTCAAACCAAATCAAAGGAGGGGAAAAGGCTATTTGGAGCCTCTCTCTGTCAATGTCCAGGGTTGGCAGTTGCTGCACTTCTTCGACAGCAAGTACCCTCCTGGACATTGCCCAGGTGAAGTTGTCCATTTTTGGTCCTCTGTAAGTGCAGAGGTACACACTTGCAAAAGACCAAAACAATATATATATTTTTAAAAATGTTCGCAAATAGTTGCGAAAATTAGGTGGTGCATTTTTTAAAAAAAAAATGGTTAGCAACCATGGATACCCCCTCCAAGGTGCCACTTGGGCAATTTGAAGGGGCTGTCAGTGGCTGTCAAAATGGGGATCGCAAAAGCCGTCTGTCAAGCCAGCTTTCGTGATGTCTGGGGGGAAAGAGTAAAAGGGAAAAACCCATGGCGTGCCCAAATCAGCTCATGAGTGTGGCGGGGAGCACCCAGACAGTGCCGCTCGCCCTAAAGTGCCACTTGGCCAGGGTCAGCTCGACAGAAGTGGCAAGGCGTTTTTGCCGCTCTCGCTGAGCAGCTCCCTCGCCGCTTCCCTAGACCCACGATGGGGATGGTCATCCTGGTTCGGAAGACATGCTAACTCATCTTGGGTCCTACAACAAGCCATGGTTTGTCTGCTTGGCTTATAAGCTAAAAATAAGCCACGCTGGGGGAAGCGGTCCCCGTTTGCATGACACACTAACCCACTGTGGCTTATATGCCACGATTGGTTGTCATGTTGTGCAAAACTAGCCAGAGACTACTTTGGTTGCCTTGGTGGATGATCTGTGCCCAGAACTGGACTGGAGAAGTGTGTCCCTGTTGGTTTTGCTGGTCTTCTTGGTGGTCCAATGGTGATACCATCGACCGTGGTATCCTTCTGGAGCATCTGTCTGAGATGAGACTGAGAGGCACTGTGGCTGCTTTCCTTCTTGGAGGGGCAATCCCAGAAGGTGTTAGGTTTTGCATAGGCAGAACAAGATTACCACCTGACATCAGGATTATCACCTGACATGGAGGTTGTCTCTTGAGGTGAAGTACACATGGTCTTCAGTCACCAGATAGAGTCTCAAGGTGATATGACTCAGTAGCCTTGGGACAGATTTGGGGTAAACATGTTGTGATAAACAGGTTATATAATAGGTGAGTAATATCCTATTTATAGATACAGGGTCCTGGGGTATAAAGACTGACACACTTGTTGACAGCTTCACTCGACTTGTCTCAACTTGTCTTGTCTTCCTGGCTTCTGTCTCTTGTTCTGGACTTCTACTTAAAGTCAGTCACTACTTCATCTCAGCCTTACCACTGGGGTCTTGGACTTGTATCTGCAATCATGTAGTGAGTAAGAGATGCATTGCTTGCCTTAATCCCATGTAATTGGGTCTTACAAATAAACTCTTTAATCTTTATTAACTGCTGTTATCTCCTCCTTCTGTCTGCGTGACTGGGACTGAGGGTCACTGGCTAGGTAAGCTATTGAACCCGGGTCAGTCCAGCTCTCACAGAAGGTGGTGCTGGGGAATTCCTGTTTCATGCTGTGGCCACATTGGCGTCCCTCGTGCTTCCATCTTATCCCTCATGCTTCTTAATAAAACTGCAATGAGACTGCTGAGAGAAATTGTCCGGAGTTTTGGAGTTCGGTGCCACCAGTGAGTTGACACCCAACTCTATCTCTCCTTTCCATCCAAATACAAGGAAGACATCAGCACCTGATGTCAGTAATGGACTGGATGAGGGCAAACAAATTGAAGGTAAATCCAGACAACACAGAGGTGCTCCTGGTTAGTTGAAAGGCAGATCAGGGAACAGAGATTCAACCTGTGCTGGATGCAAATGCAATTACATTCCCACTGAAGATTCAGGCTCACAGTTTGGGTGTACTCTTGAACCCATCCTTGAACCTTGA
Source organism: Shinisaurus crocodilurus (assembly GCA_021292165.1). NCBI lineage: Eukaryota > Metazoa > Chordata > Lepidosauria > Squamata > Shinisauridae > Shinisaurus > Shinisaurus crocodilurus. The sequence continues at coordinate 15,273,007 of CM037881.1, forward strand.
TGCAAAGGTCTCAGTAGTAGCCAGGAGTGCGTTGCATAGCTAAGGCTAGTGCACCAACTTTGCCCATTTTTAGAGCTCTGATATGGCCATGGCTTAGTTACATCCCACTTGGGCTACTGTAATGAGCTCTATGTGGGGCTGCCTTTGAAAACTGTTTGGAAACTTCAGCTGGTCCAGAACGCTGCAGCCAGACTGTTGACCAGGGTCAGTTACAGGGAACATATGACTCCCTTGTTACAGCAGCTTCACTGGCTACTGGTCCAAGCACAATTCAAAGTGCTGGTTGTGACCTATTAAGCCCTATATGGCTTGGGACCAGGCTACCTGAAGGATCACCTTCTCCCATACACGCCTGCCTGGCTCTTAAGATCATCAGCAGAGGCCTGTCCTTCAAGACTGCCACCTTCAGAGGCAACACGAAAGAGGGCCTTCTTGGTGGCTGCTCCCAGGCTGTGCAACTCTGTGCCAAGGGAGGCTAGGTTCACGCCGCCTCGGTTGTCGTTCTGCTGGCAGGCAAAAACCTTTTCATTCAAGCAGGCTTTTAAGCAGCAGATCTGCTGGGTTGGATACTGTTTTTGTTGTTGTTGTTGTGTTTAAATGCATCTGCTTTACTGTTTTAATCAAGTCTTATTTATGATTGTAAACTGACTTGAGTGCCATTTTTATCCAATCCAATCCAATCAATAAATGTAGTACCAAAGCAGTACTGCCCTTACCAAGTGCTGGATTTGCGGTCTTTAAATGCCGCATAAGAGTTGTCTTCTTTCTTGTACAGCAATTGCTGGGTGTAGCCTGAAAAGGGAGGAGAAAGAAAGCAGTGAAATGCTAGTCCAGATGTTTAGAACCATGTATGCATTCAAACAGGTGGAATCTACATCACTTATTCTTGCTCCCCCTCCTCCTTTCACTGCACTGTCCCATCTGTGCTTCTTTTCCTTTGCACACTCTCTTTGCTTTGTATTCTTTTCACCTTTCCCTTCTGGATCTCTCAGCGTGGCAATTCTATTCCGTCCAATAGCTCAGACTACACCAATTGAAGTACTGAATGGAACTGAAAGCAGTTCTTTAACTGGATGCTACCCAGGAGCATGTACTACCATCAGGAAGCTTGATTCCTACACTTTGAGGTACCTTGGTATCTCAAAATTCTCCAGAATATCAAAACAGAAATGAAAATTCCCTTCCTTGTGAAAGAGTATTCTGAGAACTCAATTTGTGCAGATTTAGGTATTTCTCAGAGGTCATCATCACCCCCCTGGAAGGGAATTAATACGCTTCTAGGGATGTAAAAGGAATTAGTTTCAGTTCAGTTTTGATCAGGATTTACTCAGTTCGCACCTCATGAATCAAACATGGATTTAAATGCAATCTGCGGTTGGTCTGAACATTTCTGAACTTGCAATGTGAATGATTTGGAGACCCCCCCAAAAAAAGTGCTTGACAGCATACATGCAGTTGAAAAATGCTCGTGGAAAATGTGTACTTTCGAAAAATGCACACAAGAATGCTTTAATGAACAGAAGAAGAATATGTACATTCCAAATATGCACACAACTGATGCGTACATTTAGAAAAATGCACATGAAAACATGCACGAATTTTCATGCGAAAAGGAAAAAAACAAAGATCATAAGGTGATACAGATATGAGATGGAACAAACATCAAGGTAGAATTTGGAGAACCTTGATGAGCTTGAGTTTTGCTTGTACGAACATCCCTACGTAGGTAGGCAGATGCCCATTCTGAAAGAAAATGAGCTTCTGCAACCAGTTAAGAGTCTTTCAGTGCTCCTTCATCTGGAAGCATCCTAACCTCAGCCAGACTACGGATGAATGAATCTAGAATCCACTGACATACCTTCGCATCAGTTGGAAGCGGAACAAGTCCAGAGATGCCTGCTTGCTTTACCTTGCATGATCTGCTTGATCGCAAGAGGTCTGCGATCCACCCCAATCTTCTCCCACTGCCCTGTGATGTCGAGGTAGAGGGTGGCAATAACCAGTGGTGTCATGGTGATCATGTTCTGCTCCCCAGTGCCAGAGGGGCTTATGAAGAGATGGGCCAGTTTGCTCCCATCGATCACGTCCTCAGCGATCCGAGCCTTAAGGTCTCCTGACCATGAAAAGGATAATAATGTGTTAATTTCTACCTCTCCTTCAAGTCCTCACCAAGGTTGGCTGTTGAAACCCTGTCCAAGTGCCTGGAGGCAGTGGGTGGCTGGATGGGAGGGAACATGCTGAAACTGAACCCCAACAAGACCGAGGTACTTCTGGTGGGAGACAAGGGAAGGTTAGGGGATGTTGACCTGGTGCTGAATGGGGTACATCTACCCCTGAAGGACCAGGTCCGCAGCTTGGGGGTCATTCTAGACTCCCAGCTGTCCATGGAGGCTCAGGTGTCAGCTGTGAGCCGGGCGGCACTGTATCAGCTCCATCTGATATGGCAGTTGTGCCCCTACCTTCCTAATCATCTGCTCCCATCAGTGGTTCCCATGCCTTGGTCTCCTCTCGCCTAGACTACTGTAATGCGCTCTACGTGGGGTTACCCTGGAAGACGGTTCAGAAGTTGCAGCTGGTACAGAATGCAGCAGCTCGCCTGATTAAAGGCTGCCGCCGGCGTGATCACATCACTCCAGTGCTCAAAGAGTTGCACTGGCTACCAGTTGTTTGCCGAGCCGAATTCAAGGTGTTGGCATTGACCTTTAAAACCCTGTACGGCTCCGGTCCAATATATCTCAAGGAGCACCTCCAGCAACATCAAGTAGGCCGCTCAACAAGATCTGCCACAGACGGCCTTCTCTTCTCCTTGTCCCATCAGCCAGAGAAACCAGGCTGGTGGGGACTAGGAGGAGGGCCTTTTCTGTGGCAGCCCCCAATTTATGGAACTCTCTCCCCAATGACTTCCGCCATGCCCCTTCCTTGATTAGCTTCCGCCATGCATTAAAAACATGGCTTTTCAGGTGGGAATATGGGGTGGGTTAGGATTAAAGTTTTGTTCTGTTTTTAATTGTGCTTTATACTGTGTGTGTGTGTGTTCCCCCCCCCCCCTCTTGTATTTTATTGGATTGTAAATCGCTCAGAATGGCCGGATGTCTGGCCAGATGGGCGATTCAGAAATATAATAAATAAATAAATAAATAAATAAATAAATCTGAGCATGCAGAAAGGCAACGGGAGCCGTGCGGCTCGTGATCTTCCTCTTGCAGGTTGCTGAGCATCAACAGCTCTTTGCAGAACTATTTCCCCACTCCCCAACACTGCCTTTGGAGCAGTTTGAGCTGGTTGTAAACCTTTAGTGGGATGGGGCCACTGTAGAGAAGTAGAGAAGGCCCTGCTGTATATTCCATCCATTCAGAATGGAAGTGCATTGGGTGCATTATTCCTAATGCTGGTGGGTTGCAGCAGCAGGGAGTGGGCTGATGGGGGTTTGGGCCTTTTCAGTTCTACACTCCTAGAATTCTGTACATTAAAATAACTGGCTCTTACCTAGGACACTAATTTTGATGTCAGGGTTTGTGTAAGGAACTATATCTTCTAAAATACTGGCCTTGACAAGCTGTTCCTGGACTCCATCTGAAAAAGGTAGGGAAAGAAGGAAAATTACACAGAAATATTAACGCCGGCTACTCCCACAATAAAACCCCTTAGTGTTGTTTTGGCATTGCTTTTCTACAATCAGCTGTAAGTGGAATTAAACAGAGATTCCACACAGCCAATTAACCCAAAACTAGGGGTGTTCATCACACATTACATGTAATGTGCATATAGTTTATGTACATGTGAACCCAGATGGTTGTTGTTCACACTTAATGGAGTGTACATGTGTTCTTACAGGTGTTTCTGGGAGACAGTCCAGTATTTGCTATCACACTCATGTCTTGCTTGTGGGTTTCCCATGGGCAGCTGGATGGTCACTCTGTGAACAGAATGCTGGACTAGATGGACCCTTGGTCTGATCCAGCATGGCTCTTCTTATGTTCATATGACTGGGAGAGATAGGAGCCCTCCTCTTCTTCTGCCTATGTACAGCAGTTGCTGGGGAACATGGACAGGAGGGTGCTGTTGCACTCATGTCCTGCTTCTGGGTTTCCCGAGGGCAGCTGGTTGGTCACTGTAGGAAACAGGATGTTTGGCTAGATAGGCCTTTGGTCTGATCCAGCAGGGCTCTTATGTGCTTATGTGACAGAATGGTATAACCCTTACATTGCTGCAACAGTATTCAAGCTTCTTAATTGGCAAATGGTTGAAATAACAAATCTTCGGATCTGGAAATGTTTTTTTTTTTTAAACAGCAACAACAACAACAACAACAACAAGCAATTACTCATGAAAGTACTTCTGCTACTCTAGCTTACACAGAAATAAGTACTGCTGTGTTCAATGGGGCTTGCATAGGATTGTAATCTCTGAAAAAGTTACTAGTTGTGCCTAAACCATTATAAATGTAGATTGTCCCGTCGCATACAAGTAGTCCAATTTTTAAAATTTCATCTACCCACCAAAACACTAATATGAAACTTTGAACATTGAGTAAGATCTTAAGGGAAAATGTCCACTGACAAGGATTTAACAAAGGGGTATGCAGCTAAATATACAATTTAAGGGAAGTCTCTGAACAAAACAAAAGAACAGAAGGGGGCGGAGTCTAATAAACCAGGGATCCATTACTGAGTGATTAGGGTCTCTCTCAGGCCTACTGCTGCAAGACCGTCCTAGGCTGGAATGCATCTGTAGGCCTCAACCTCTGTCACTCCCTAAATGCGTATCTGCAGCTGGATGGAGGCTGGATGAATCTGCAGTTAGCGCTGAGCCAAAATATTCAGTCCAGTTTCGCCTACATTTGTTTCCAGTGCAGCAAAATACTAATTCTTTAGCCAAGCTGAGTAGTACAGCAATAAAATGGGCTGAACGTGCAAACAGAAAGCTTTCAATTTAAAGAACAGTTGCCCTGAAAAGCCTCATTCGTATTTTGTTTGTCCACACTGGGCAGGCTGGTGTTGCAACTGCATTTTTTAGAATGCACACAAAATGGTCACAAATCAGATCTGAAAAATCACAGGAAGAAAACACAATAATACTGGAAAGCAATAACTTGGCATTATCCCCTTTAATGTGCTACTCACATGAAGGGATATCATATAATAACCATATAGCAGGGCATGCTACTGGCGCTGATTCTGATAATTGCATGGGCATACCGCTCATATGGAGCCTGTACACATGAGCAGCTGCTTGGCCTCCTCTTCAGATGTCTGCACTCAACACACAGCCTGGAGGGGGAGGTCTTAGCCCAGCATGTGATGCCAGGAGAAGGGTCAACAGCAAAGCCTAAGTCATCATGGGCTAACTCTTCACGTCAGTAACATGTGAAGGGGGCTAGTGTGACATAGACTCCATATAAACAGAACAGAAGGATGGCAAAGGATAAAAGTAACCAAAGGATGGCAATTGAAGCACGACTGTAATAATTTTAAAATGGGCACGTTTTCCAACATTTGGAAGGGTGAGGAGCACAAGTATTCTAAGTCTGCTCTAGGGCAAAGAAATGTCTGGTCCCTAGGCAACGTAAAGAGCAAAGCCCAACAGAACAGGGTTTCTGCATTTTAAAGTTTGGTTTTCAGTGGTGCCCGGTTCAGTAACCTTAGGAATATAGGAAATCAGGTCAGGTCAGACTAAGGTCAGAGTATTTGTCCATCTAGTCCAGTACTGCCTATTCTGCTTGTCAGTGGCTCTCCAGGGCAGAGGTCTGTCCCCATCTCTGCCACCTGATCCTTTTCTAGAGATGTCATGGAACTCCTCAGCATCCAGTCTTCTGCATGCAAAGCTCTTCCACAGAGCTCCGTTTCCTCCCCTTACATTTGCATGTCTTTCTGTGTGCACACAACCATCTTCCCAAGCTAAAAGAACTCCCATCTGAAATTTCCAGACAAAATGATGTATGTTGTGTCTGGAAACATTAAAGCAAAGCAGGTGAAGGGACTGGGCAACAGAGGCAGGCCTTCACAGGACTCAATGAAGAGTAAAAAGGGAAGAAGTGAAGAATGATGATGGTTACTCACTGACTCCTTTTACAGCTGGATCCAACTCAATGACTTTCACAAGCTTTCTCTGCAATCCTTCAGGCTGGTAAGGAAGAAAGTACAGGCACTGTCCTTTACAAGAGTCTCACCATAAATAAAGCTACTTAACATGACAGCAAGGAGCAACTCAAAATGGCAACATGGAAACACAAAGGCATCAGATCTATATCTGCTATAAATACAGGGTGGTTCAATGTGTCTGAATACACCATGGGAGGAGATTCAGGACAGCCCCGTTGCTTCCCAGTAGCTAAGTCACCGTCATAACCATCCTGGCTACAAATCTATGGTCAGTTTCCATAGGTAAGACCCATCTGTGCCACCGCTGCTAGATATTCCTGAAGTTTCAATTCATACAAGAGTTAGGTCAGCCCTGGTGCTGTATCACAGATGTCCTAGCAAACTGACAGAACCCACCAAGAGAACGGAACGTTGCACACTTACTCTGACACTTCCTTCTGGTCCAGTGTGATGGAGGCATCCATCAATGGGTTACCTCCTCCTACTGCCAAAGATCCCAAACCTTTTCACAAGAGTGAGGGGTTAGCCTCTCTTCTTTAAGGGAATCTAACGTCCAGATTATCAGTCGTAACACTGCTTCAGTTAAACTAGTGCCTCAAGAATGGGCTCCCCTTCTATAGTGATGACTGCAGTGAAGGGAGATAGAGTGGATGCACTCAGGGCCAGCGCTACCGCTAGGCAGACCTAGGTGGTTGCCTAGGGCGCGTGGCGGAAGAGGGCGCAGAAACGCTGCGCTCCTTCCTCGCCGCCAGCGCGCTCCTGCCCCGCCTGGCCGCCTGGCCGACAAAGGCACCGCAACCACCAGGTCAGTGCGGGGGGGGGGATTGCGGGCGCCGGGCAGGCTCGCGGTCGCGCTCAGCTTTCTTCTGCGTCCTGAGCTAGTCCGGGTCAGGAGCGCGCGTGGCGGCAGTGGCGGAGACCAGTTGGCAGCAGGGAAAGCGGCTGCTGGAGGCGGGCGGGCGCTGGGCAAGCAGGCATTTCCCGGCTGCTTTGCTCTGGAGCCCCGCCCCCTGGCACGAGAGGGGGGCGCGCTAAATATAACCTAGCCTAGGGCGCCAAATTGCCCTGCACCGGTCCTGGATGCACTCATTAACAAGACTACCGCAAAGGGCTGACTGGCTGGCTTCTCTTTCTCCAAGAGTCATCAGAGGATCAGACTTGTTACATACCACAACCTTCAGTTGCTTCTTCACACCATCAGGCACAGAATGTCCCCAGACGGCTGCTTTGACCTCAATGTCATGCAATCCCAGCTTCCACGGGACCATCACAAATGGCACAGCCCTGGAGGACTGGCCTTTAATAGTTAACACTTCTTGGTATCTTTTCTCGGTAGTGGAAGCACTGCAGACGGCTGGGTTGGGTACCAACTCCACCAGCACCTGAGGAGAAACAGAGATGATCCAGACACGCTGACTTGGCAATGTAAATACACATGCACATTGCACACGAAGAAGGACAGAGGCATACTTATGATTATGCATACACACACCCACACACACAAATTCATCCTTAATTTTATTTATTTAATAATCTTCTGGGATTGGCAGGAGGAAAGCTGAAGTAAGTTGATTGCCCTATCTTCAAAAAGGGCCAGAAGGAGGAACCTGGGAACTATAGACCAGTCAGTCTGACATCAATCCCTGGGAAAATTTTGGAGTAGATTAAAAAGAAGTCAGTCTGCAAGCACCTTGAAAACAATGCAGTGATTACTAGAAGCCAGCATGGATTTGTCAAGAACAAATCCTGCCAGACTAATCTGATCTTATTTTTTGATCGGGTAACCTCCCTTGTGGACTGTGGGAATGCTGTGGACATCATATATCTGGACTTCAGCAAAGCTTTCGACAAAGTGACTCATGATATCCTGATTAGCAAGCTAGCTAAAAGTGGGCTGGATGGAACAACTATCAGGTGGATCCACAATTGGCTACAGAATCGGACTCAAAGAGTGCTTATCAATGGTACCTTCTCAAACTGGGGAGAGGTAACGAGTGGGGTACCACAGGGCTTGGTCCTGGGCCCAGTGCTATTCAACATTTTTATTAATGACTTGGATGAGGAGGTGCAGGGAATGCTTATCAAATTTGCAGATGAAGTCTCACTTGAAGTCTGCCATACCTGGAGAAGCTTGCGCTTCTCTTCTGCAGATGGCAGGACTGAGGCTGGGAGAATAACGGCTTGCCTAAGGCCCACCTAGTGAGTTCATAGGTGAGGTGAGATTTGAACAGGGGACCCACCAACTCCACCAGTTCTCATGAGTGTGAGGTCAGGAAGTTTCATTCTTATGTCCAAAAGAAAGAGCAAAGAAAGACACACGGACACGGTGCGCTCCTGAATTCCCTGCAACAGCACAGACACAATGCTGTGCGGCACAACTTGTGAAATACATGGTTCAGCTATGCGCTCTTGGGTTGCAGCCCAGCTTCCAGTAGGAAGCTTCCCCAGCATCTCAAGTGGTACACACCTCCTACATTCTAAACAGCTTACCCTGATGTCCCAGTCCATATAGTTGTAAATAATAGCCCGAATCTCCACCTGTTCATTCCTCACCACTGAGTAGGGGAGCTGTAGATCGATGAAGAAGTCCTTCATTACTGTTATCTCATAAGGTTCAGCCACACAGATTCCTGCAAGGGGGGGGTCAACGGGAAAGGAAGCAGGTTGAGAATCAGAAACATCCGTTATCCTTAAAAACACATACCCCCCCCCCCCAAAAAAAAACCCTCTTAGGTGTTTTTCATGGCAGACTCTGGCATGGCATCATGTCCCCACCCAGTGCCAGTTCCAGGTTTTGGAGGGCCCTTGGGCAAAACACTCTCAATGGCTCCCTCCCTCAATGAGTCTCCCTTCTCACCGCCATGGTCACCAGCTGCTCTTGCTCCTCATCCTCTTTCTCATCCTTGCTACCACTTGCTTGCTTGACAGGCAGGGAGCCAGGGAGCAAGCAGGCCGGGGCATCTCCTGCTCCTCCTTCTCACCACCACCGTTGTCTGGGTCAGAGCAAGATGAAGGTGAACAAGTACGTTGCAATGATGGAGGAGGAGCAAGAGCCGGGGGGGGGCTTTTGTCAGGGGGGCCCTGCTGGGATTTTTGGGTCCTCGGCAGCCTAGTCACCAAGGACACGTAACTTCCTCAAGAAACAGACTGTAACACAGAGGTTAGTATATTGAGCCTGAAATGCTAAACCACATATTTGCTCCCACGAAGCACAAGATCTCTGTTTTACAGAGGGAAAACTGGTGATGGTGTGAGAACACACACACACACACACACACACACACACAAATAAAGAGGCAAAACTTCCCCAAAAAGTGAACAGACAGGCAAAAATACTCCCCAAACAAACAAATAAGGAAAGAGGAAAACCTGTTCCTCCCCACCCCCATGCGCCCCAAAAACCAGACAGCAGGCAGGCAAACTTCCCCAAAACCAACCACACACAAGGCACAACTGTCCCCCCAAAACTGAAAACACAACTACCCTCCTCCCAAAACACACACACCCCTTCCCCAAAGAACAAAACCAAAAAGCATACAGGCACCCCCCCCCATGCACACACACAGGGGAAGAGCCCCCCCCCCTCCAGCTTCTCCCCAGCCCCCTAGCAAGGTCTGTTTCTTTTTTCTTCTTCTGAAGAGCAGTTTTAGCTAGCTGGGCATGCTGCAAAGAGTGCTCTGGGCCTCACATGGGTCCCAGAGGCATGCTGGGGAGAAGAAAGGGAGTGGGCAGAGTGGCTGCAGGCCAGAAATCTCTTTTGCAGACACGGATGGTTAAAAAAATAAATAGAGTAGAAATGTTTTAAAATTCTAAATAAATAAATAAATCGGGAGAGCCAGGGGGCACCCAGGGGGGTGCTGTTGTCCCTCGTTGTCAACCCATGATCCTGACGGTCCGGAATTCTTTACCTTTTGTGTCTGAAATGCTCACAGCCAGCACCTCCCAGGTTGTGATGGAATCCTTCAGGTAAAAAGAAACAGTCTTGGACGAGATCCTGGATAAAAAGAGAATGGTGCCGTATTATGCCTGGGTGCAGCTGCCATGGTGTGCAGTCTGAGATGGCAACTAACTGTCACAATATACATGTGGCTGCTGCTGGATATTTGGTTCCCTCCTACCTCTTCCAAACATCTGGGACAGCTTACCCTTGTCCTGATGGCACAGCTTTGTGCCCTTCTTATCATCATCCCTGCCAAGAGCAGCCACTGATGTGGTGTGGGGGTGGGAAATACATAACACATTGGGAGATGGGCAAGTTGTCCTGGGCATTACAGAGAAGGAAGAGGGATCTATATGTGTGGTCGCTGCTATTTCAGCAGCAGCCCCGTGTGTCACATAACATCATCCAGTTCCAGTCTAAAGACGCCTGTTGACAAGGCAGACAGATGCTGCATTTACTGCCTCGAGAGTCCCGCCACTTCGAAGGAGGAACCACGTTCGTTCCACAACAGCAAGCCGGTTGAGCAGAAGTGCAGAGTTTTTTAAAAACCTGTATACAGAAGCCCTCCCTTTCCCAAAGCATGGGGGCCAGCCCAGTCCATCAGGCAAGAGCTAAGGGCCAGCATTCCCCCATATAGATTTCATAGATTTCATAGATCATAGAGTTGGAAGGAGCCTACAAGGCCACCGAGTCCAACCCCCTGCTCAATGCAGGAAACTAGAGGAGGGGTCTCCCATCCAAGTAATAACCAGGCCTGACCCTGCTTAGCTCTCCACGCTCAGACAAGCTGAGCCAGCATGAGCCACAGGGCATACCATTCACTTTCCCCTCTGCCATTTCCCTTCCCCTTTGCACAGCCAAGGAAGAAGAACAGACACTTCCTGCCTCAGGACTGAGGAAAAGTTTTTCACCTCCCATGGGGAGTGGAGGGGAAACCTGCGTCTCAACTTAGGATCTCTCATTTTCCTTTCTTCTAGGATGGAGAACTCTGGAGCAAGACTCGCTTTAGTCTAGAGCAGTGTTCTCCAACCTTGGGTCCCCAGCTACGCTGGCTGGGGCATGCTGGGAGTTGTAGGCCAAAAACAACTGGGGACCCAAGATTGGAGAACACTGCTCTAGAGACAAGCCCAATTTCCCATCGTTATGTGAATTCTGTGGGGCAGCCAAGTTTGCCTTCAGACTCAAAAGCGGGCTAATGCAGAGAGGAGAAGGTAGACCCAGATTCTACCTAAACATCAGGAAAAATTTCCTGACTGTCAGAGCAATAAGACAATGGAACCAACTGCCTAGGGAGGTGGTGGGCTCTCCCACTCTGGAGGCATTCAAGGTGCAGCTGGACAGCCATCTGTCAGGGATGCTTTGACCTGGATTCCTGCATTGAGCAGGGGGTTGGACTCGATGGCCTTGTAGGCCCCTTCCAACTCTACTTTTCTATGATTCTATGACATAGAAGTCTTTTACCCTTGATCATTAGGAGCTGCAGTCAGCTGTTCTGTTTGCCACAACCAGCTCTCCGGAAAGTCTGTCCTGGAGATGATCTGTTCATCTGATACGAACTCATCCTCAAAGTCACCTGGGAAAACAGGAGGCACAGACTTAGCTCTGATTAACTTATTACTGTGACGTCTCCTCAAGAGGTGGGGAAAACTGACCCAAAGCTTGACTTCTCAGACCCTCCTCATTAAACGGAAACTAAAAATGCGGCCTAGAAAATAATATTTTAGGAGAAACTATCTCACCATGCTTGGATGGCCAATGCCATCCAACGGGATAGGTATCCCGTATTCCTCTGATATAGTGGCAACATTCAAGCAAGACATTTTGGCACTCCTGCTGATCCAGAATGTATTGTGTACGCTTTTTGCAGGTGTGCCCCATGGCGTCCTCACGCATGCGATCTTCACAGCATTTTCTTAGCAGCCAATGCTGATACTGGGCCAGGGCCACTGAAACATGCAAGCCTCGTGAAACATAAGAGAATCTCTGTGCCCCAAACTAGTGTTGCCCAACTATTCATAACAGGAGACAGAAGAAGGTTGATATGCAGATCAATTCTATGAATGAACTACTCACTTACCCTGTCCTAGTCAGCTTCCACGAACATATGAACTGCCTTTGGCACCATTTTGGGGTAGGAAGGCACGGTTGGCTTATGAACAAATGAACATGGTTGGCTTATTTGCTAATTTTTATGGATTGCCATTTTATTAGAGAGTTTTATTGTTAACTACTACATCAGGAGTCTTGGTTCACCCTCGGGTTATATCTTGGGTTGAGAAACAATCAATCAATCCATCAACAAACAAGATGTTGCAGTTTACTCCAAGACTCTAACATGAGTGCTCCTGTTTCTCCTCCAGGATACTATAAGCTCTTAGCGGCTTAAGCAGGTGAATTCCCTTCCGCTCCATTTCCTCCTTTTTTCAACCAACACCTTCAACATGCTATGGCTCAATTGCCCTCAACATTCCATAGGTCCTGGAAGTTACTGAGCACATGTCCTTGTTGGGCCGTTTCGGCAATACGGATTAAAACTTGCTTTTTATTTTAATGTACAAATGTATCTATTATATACCTAGGGAGTCCCCTGAGTAAGCAGAAACTCCTGTCATCTTTGAGTTGCCCATTTTGCTTCAAAACCGATAGGCATTGGATTGGACCATATCATTTGATATCAGAGGGAAGGATGAGACTGAGTCAGGCCATTGGCTCATAATTCTCATCTGTGGCCAGTATCTAATGGGGTGCTTCTGCCCCAACAATTCTCCTGTGCCCCAATTCCATTTCGCAAGCGGGACCCACTGCTTGCACAACAGAGATTTTGTGCTTCTGGGAACAACCCGAAATGAGTGGAACAAGTGCTAGTTTCTCAAAGGAGGCAGGTCAGTGGAACTTGCATAATAAGGGAGCTCTGCCGACTTGCCTCCTTCCAGAAATGCTAAAACAAAGGAGAATCACGGTAATTACTACTGTGTTAGAAAAAAGCAAATGCCACCATGATCAAACTTACTCAGAATCACTCACAAAAAACTATTTTCACCCTTTAGAAATTTTTACGAAAGATTGTGAGTAGAGGGGGTTTTTTGTGGCTCATTACATTATGTTTGTTTTAAAAATGTTTAGCAACACTGTGGAAGTATTTTTATGTTATAGAGTTTAATTGGAACTAAACATAGCCCGTGATAATCCTTGAGAAAGGCAATGAAACAAGAGGATCAAACCGGTTTCTTGTCGGAGGAAATATAAGTGGAGAAAACAAGTGAAGACATCCCAGAAGAATCAGAGGAAGGCTCATATTAACTTTGTTGTAGAACAACAAATCTCCATTTAGATCTGTTTCATCTGCATTCCATCACATCTTTCCCCCAGTCTCAGTATTCACACTCAACTGCAAATCTAAGTGGGGCTAGTACTCTTTCAGGGCCCAGGAGCAAGAGTACTCGAAGACTGGGGTCTCCAGTAACAGCAACTCCAGGAGGCATCCCATCCTTTTGAACTGAGGTCCTCCATGTCGGATCCCACATCCTGGTCACATGACCCCTGGGAGATGCCATTGCCATCTGACTCTGAGGAGTGGGCCGGCAAACTGTACCTATCATCTCAAATGTCAGTAGGCCTGCCACACAGTGGGATTTCATTGAAATTGTGGAGGAGAATGTGGATTATCAGATTAATACAAAAGAAATAACAAAGATGTCCTGCCTCCCAATTGAAGATAAAAAGCCAGTTACTATCATGGTAACACCCACTAAAGATTTTTGACAAAAATTGCGACATCAAAGGATGAGCCGACCATCCCTTTTGTCATGGAACATTGCAGGCTGGCCTAAAAAGATACTAGATCCCTCCTTTATAGAATTCATCCAAAAGTATGAGATCATATTTCTCCAAGAGACTTGGGTTACAAAGGATATAGTGGTTAACGGTTTCTCCTCTCACTGTTTAGCAGGATCCCCTAGTGATAAGGGTGGGCGAACCAAAGGAGGTCTATGTACCCTGGTGTCAACGAGATTGAGTGGTTCCCTTGTTAAACTCAAGCCCCTTGATCACCTATCCACAGCGTTACTTATAAAATGTAAATCCCATAGTCTTTTATTAATTATATCCCCCCACAAAAGAAAAAAACAACTGATAAAAAGTGTATGGGCCAATTTGGAAGCGTATATTGACAATTTGACAAATAGGTTTCCTGAAGCTTCAGTAATAGTAGCTGGAGATCTGAACGCTAGAACTGGTCAAACGGATGATGCCCTATATGCCTATTACCATGAACTTCCCCCTGAACCAGATGTGGCTCACTCCATACCTTCTAGACTTTCCAAAGATAAAGGCTGCAATTACGCTGGACTATGTCTTCTACAAATGATTAATAGATTAGATTTGGTTATAGTGAATGGCTGTGCTGAAGGTGATAAAATAGGGGAATTTACTTTTATATCAAGCTTTGGAGCTTCAACAATTGATTATATTATTGTGTCTTACAATCTCTTACATAGGGTGATGGGATGCAAAGTGGAGGATCGCATAGAAAGTGACCATTTACCATTATGTCTTTTTTTTGAGGTAGAAAATGAGACATTCTGTAATGTTAGACATGAATCCCCGGAAACTATGGATATAGAACTGAGATTTTCCCGTATTAGGTGGTCTGATCAATTAGATAAAGAAACATTCAGTAAATTATACTCAGATGAATTTGTACATATGCGTGACACTCTGTTAAATACCTCCTCTCCCGTAACAAGAATAGCCCTGTTTCAAAACATGATTTCTTATCTTCAGCCCTGTTTGAGACCAAAAAAAACCACAACGGCCCATACGACATAATAAATCCAAACCATGGTATGACCAGGAATGTATTGCTATGAAGCACACTCTGCTGGAAAAATATAGGAGTTATAGATCAGTTAATATGCCTTCACTTCCGGTAGAGTGGTTTGAACTTAAGAGAAAATACAAATTGTTGATAAAAAAGAAGAAGAAGCAGGCTCAATGGGAAGCATGGCAACGTTTAATAGAAGCCTCGTTGAGGAAAGACTCTTCCACCTTTTGGAGAGCTGTTGCAAAAGGATGGCAGGGCGCCCCATCTGAGGTGGAATATGCTATCCCAGCTGGGGTATGGGAAGCACACTTCCAATCCCTTTATGCAAGCAAACAACTATCTCAACCATCCTCTTTGCCTTTGTGCAATGCTGGCCCAGAATGGCCTCCAGTCACTATAGAGGAAATTCGTCTGCTTATTGCAAATCTTAAGCAGGGCAAAGCCCCTGGGGGAGATCAGGGCCGGCGCTACCGCTAGGCAGACCCAGGCGGCTGCCTAGGGCGCGTGGCGGAAGAGGGCGCAAACTCTGCGCCCCTTCCTCGCCTCCGCCGCGCTCCTGCCCTGCCTACCGCCTCCGCCGCGCCTCCCCGCCCGCTTGCCGGCCGCTGCCGCTGCCGCCGCCGCCGCCGCACCACCCCCCGCGCGCGCGCGCCCGCCCGCCAACCATCTACCTACCTTCGTCCCATCGCGTCGGAGGAGGAGGCAGCGGCAGCAGCAGCCAGCAGCGGGGGCGGTGGGAAGGTAGGTGGTTGGCGGACGGGCGCGCGGTCGCGCACGTGCGCGGGGGGTGTTGCAGAGCAGGGCTGCTTTGCTCCGGAGGCCCCCCCCCACGGCACGAGGGGGGGCGCCTAATATAATTTGGCCTAGGGCGCCAAACAGCCCTGCACCGTTCCTGGGGGAGATAACATCCCACCCGATGTTATCTCCCTTAACAAGTAAGATGTTATCTTACTTAAAGCCAACGTTGAATGGTGGGCCCCAGCGTTGGCAGCCCTGTTTACTAGTATCGATCACTCTGCAATTATTCCTGAGGATTGGGGTTTAGCAATCTGTGGAGAAACGAGCCTTTGGGGGTACACACACACACCTCAGGTGTGAACCGGCTGGGGTGGGGTGTGCATAGTTAGCGTGTAGAGAAAAGAGTTTTTAGGGTTCCTGCATGCATGCATGCAGGAACAAACAAACACACACACACACACACACACACACGCCTCCTCATGAGTAAACCAGGTGGGGGCTGGGAGGAAGCAAAAGGTGATAGAACATGAGATGGGGCCTGGCATCTAGAAGTCTGAAGGAGCCAGGCTGAAGGCATTCTCATGCAGATAGTTCAAGCCATGACTCACAGTTCCCTTTCCCCCTGCATGGCCAGGTGAAATTCAAATTGATTGGCTGAAGAAAGAAGGCTACAGAAAAGGGGAGGGGGATGAGCTTTTTCCCCACGTGGAAGCCTTTGTTCCTGGTCAGTCTTTTTTGGTAGCGTGCCGGCATGGCAGCGCGCCAGCGAGGGGCCCGAGCCTTTAGGGGGGCCCCCCCTCAAGAATCGACCCCAGACAGCCTCTGGTAAAATTGGCTGGTTTGAGGGCACTAGGGAAAGCAAGCCTTGTAGGGGTTTACCCATCTTGGACCTTCGGGTAGGTGTGGTAATTCTCCATCGGGCAGCAAGGCTGTGCTGGATCTAACCCTTTGAAGAAGACACCCTCAGGTAACAGGTGTGTGCTTGAGAGATCTTAAGGAATCAGGTTTTGTTATTTTGCAGCTTTATTGTGTACTAAAGTGTCTCTCTATTTTGTGTGCTTCTTTTATTTGCCTAATCTTGTTGTAAGATGCTACCAGAAATAAACCTTGTCTTGAGTTCACTCTACATGGGTTTTGTAGTACTCTGTTGGTTCAGTATCTAAATCCAGGTTACAGAATTGAAGGCGAGTCCCTGAACAGAGATTCAAGTAGGGTTGCAGAGACAGCTGAGGCTGGCAACCTGGTACCTTGAGATCTCTGGGGGTCTTGGTTCCTTTGCCAGCAGGCAAGGGTGGGGTAGTGGCGGGTCAGCCAGCCCCCCCTTCTGGGCCACATGGTGGCAAGTGCTGGGTTCCCTTTGCAGGGAGGAAAGGGTTGGGAGTCTGGCGGGCCAGCCAGCCCCCCCTCTTCCTCCACATGGTGGCAAGCGCTGGGATTCGAAGCTGAACCACAGAGTGTGTGCGCGTGGGCAAATGAGAGAAATTTGAGACACGTTTTAGTACATAGTAGAAGGTTTGTTATTTTTTAGAAATAACATGTGAGATGAGCCTTAGAAAAACATTCAGATTGCTGGAAGGGGCTACCCCAGTCTGGGGAGCCTAGGAGCCCAGCAGAGAGCGTTGAAGGCAAGAAATTTCAACTATGGAGTGAGTTCCAGAACAGCCTGTGTGCCCAGCAAGTGAGCAGAGGGCAGCAAGTGTGTGATCCAAGAGAACCAGGACTGGAGGGGCCCTTGGCAGAGGGCTAGAAGCAAGAAAAAAGTCTGCGTGTGCGTGTCCCAGAGGCTGGGAGCAGCAGCTGCCAGTGAGTAAGCAGAGGAGGATCCTACCATCCCCATCGAGTGCAAAAAGGCTGTAGATGGGAGAAAGCGACCTGCGGCTGTGTGATCCCAAAGTTTGGGGGCTGGGAGAGCCCGGGAAGAGAAGAAGAAAATAGTGTGGGCGTGCGCACGTGTGTTCCAAGAAGAAAGAGAGAAGACCAAGAAACCTCTCTTAAGAGGCTGGTGAGCAAAACGTTGAATTTTGGGACAGCGTTTGATGAGTAATTTTAGTTGTGCTGTGTGCCCCAGAAGAGTCAGACTTTGGTGGGGGGGGGAGGGCACAGTCCTGCCCTACATCTCTCCCACGGGAGAAGGACTCAAGATTTTGAACTTAAGACTGTCCATTTGCTCTTGGGGGGGGGGGGCATGGTGAATGCCCAGGCTGGGCAGCAGCAAGCAGAGGGGGGGTGGACATCAGGAAACCCCCCCCCAGAAAAAAGAGACTGTCCTGTGCTGCAAGAAGCAGGCAGAGAATCAGCAGAAGAAAAAGGAATCCCCCCCCAAAAAAAGGAATCCCCCCCCCAAAAAAAAACATTTTTCTGCTGCCACTTGGAAAACAGCGGACTCTGACTTGTTCCTCAAGGGGGAGGGGGGACAGGTGATTCAAGTTGTCTTTGTATTGTTACTGAGTGAGCGATCCCAGTGTGGGCGGCGGAGAGAGAAGGGGATCTCCCTCCTAGCTGACAGAAGCCCAGACAGAAAGATTTTTTTTTCTTCAAGTGTCTCCCGAGAAGAAAAGAAGATTGGTGGTAATTGTGATAAAGCAAATGAAAACTGATGAGTTGTTCCTCGAAGGGAGGGGGGATGATCCATGATCCAAATGTATTTGTGTTATCTAGATTGTTGCTAAGGGGCCCAAGGGCCAAGTGCTCCCAGTGTAAACAGCTGAACTATTGTGTGGTCTTGTGTCATGTTTCAATGTAAAAATGAAGATGATGAAAAATTTTGAATGTAAAAGGTCTCAAGAGGCCAGGGAACTTAGAGGCGGGAAAGCCCTCTAGTGGCCGAAAGCAAGATTGCCAGACTGTGTGTTCTCAGTTTCTGAGGAAACTGAGTAGAGCCTCCAAAGCTAAGCATTCAATGCTGAGAGAAAGTCATCCCATGCAAGTTTGGGTGGTGGGCAAAAAGAGCCAAGCCCAAGAGGCTGGAAGATTGTCAAGCTGTGTGTTTTAGAAAATGCAAACCTTTGGGAAAAGGGGGGTGGTGGGAAGCCATCCCATTCAAGTCATTGTGTAAAAAGTGCCAAATGCAACCCTTGGGAAAGGGGATTAGGTATTCAAGTCGTTGAGAGCGGTAGGGGCGAATTGAGTCACATTTCAGTCCATAATCTGCCCCCTACAGGCTGTGGGAGAAACAGCAACCCTAAAAAGTTTGTTTTTTGTTTTGTTTTAATTGAAGAGTCACATTTCAGTCAGCAGTCTGCTCCTACAGGCTGTGGGAGAAACAGCAACCCTAAAAGAAAAAAGTTTTTGTTTTGTTTTGTTTCTTTTAGACAAGAGTGCCAGACAGGCAACAAAGGGTTGAGGGTTCTCATTTGAATTGTAATTGATGTTTCTTGAGTATGCAAACCTGTAAACTTCTGATTAATAGTTATTGATTGTGTTTTGCTGTTTTGATGTTTAAAGATTTTTTTAGAATTAAGATGTTAAAACTGTGTTAAGACTATAGTAATGTGTTTGATGTTTGATGCTTGTTTTTTTTGTTCTGTTCTGTTTTTTGTCTGTGTGTGGAAGAGAAGAGGTGCCTAGTGGTAGGAAGCTAGCGCAAGCTCGTTTCTCTGTGTTTTTTGTTAGTATAGATGAAAGGAGAGGGTTAGCCCCTCTTTTCATCTTTTCCCAAAGGAAAGGGTGTGGAGAAACGAGCCTTTGGGGGTACACACACACACCTCAGGTGTGAACCGGCTGGGGTGGGGTGTGCATAGTTAGCGTGTAGAGAAAAGAGTTTTTAGGGTTCCTGCATGCATGCATGCAGGAACAAACAAACACACACACACACACACACACACACGCCTCCTCATGAGTAAACCAGGTGGGGGCTGGGAGGAAGCAAAAGGTGATAGAACATGAGATGGGGCCTGGCATCTAGAAGTCTGAAGGAGCCAGGCTGAAGGCATTCTCATGCAGATAGTTCAAGCCATGACTCACAGTTCCCTTTCCCCCTGCATGGCCAGGTGAAATTCAAATTGATTGGCTGAAGAAAGAAGGCTACAGAAAAGGGGAGGGGGATGAGCTTTTTCCCCACGTGGAAGCCTTTGTTCCTGGTCAGTCTTTTTTGGTAGCGTGCCGGCATGGCAGCGCGCCAGCGAGGGGCCCGAGCCTTTAGGGGGGCCCCCCCTCAAGAATCGACCCCAGACAGCCTCTGGTAAAATTGGCTGGTTTGAGGGCACTAGGGAAAGCAAGCCTTGTAGGGGTTTACCCATCTTGGACCTTCGGGTAGGTGTGGTAATTCTCCATCGGGCAGCAAGGCTGTGCTGGATCTAACCCTTTGAAGAAGACACCCTCAGGTAACAGGTGTGTGCTTGAGAGATCTTAAGGAATCAGGTTTTGTTATTTTGCAGCTTTATTGTGTACTAAAGTGTCTCTCTATTTTGTGTGCTTCTTTTATTTGCCTAATCTTGTTGTAAGATGCTACCAGAAATAAACCTTGTCTTGAGTTCACTCTACATGGGTTTTGTAGTACTCTGTTGGTTCAGTATCTAAATCCAGGTTACAGAATTGAAGGCGAGTCCCTGAACAGAGATTCAAGTAGGGTTGCAGAGACAGCTGAGGCTGGCAACCTGGTACCTTGAGATCTCTGGGGGTCTTGGTTCCTTTGCCAGCAGGCAAGGGTGGGGTAGTGGCGGGTCAGCCAGCCCCCCCTTCTGGGCCACATGGTGGCAAGTGCTGGGTTCCCTTTGCAGGGAGGAAAGGGTTGGGAGTCTGGCGGGCCAGCCAGCCCCCCCTCTTCCTCCACACAATCATTATACCATTATACAAAAAAGGGAATAGATCTGAGCCGTCAAATTATAGACCGATTAGTCTCCTAAGTATAATTAGTAAACTATATGCTGCTCATCTCTGCAACAAACTAGTGGACTGGTTGAATCAAAATCATATTCTAGCAGAAGCACAAGCAGGATTCAGGAGGGAACGGTCAACTGTAGATCAAGGTCTTGTGCTTCAACACATTGTGGAAAAGTATGCCACAATAAAAGGGGGTCTCTTTACGCGGCTTTTATAGATTTTAAGTCCGCCTTTGATATTATACCCCGAGATAGGCTATGGGAAAAACTAAGTGGAACAAACATAGACAGACGCCTCTTGATTCTTATCCGCAGTCTGTATGAAAATACCAGGCTTCGGATTAGATGTGACTGGAAGGGCCACCTAACTAAGCAAATTCAGACTCACAATGGAGTAAAGCAAGGTTGCTGTACTTGCTCCTATTTTATTCAATTTTTATATTAACTCCTTAGTCGATTGTATGGAAAAAGAATGTACTCATCCACCAAAATTGGCAAATATATCTGTTCCGGTACTCCTATATGCTGATGATGCAGTTTTACTTTCCTTTTCCTGTGTGGGGTTAAGACGAATGCTAAGATCCCTAGCGGTTTACTGCAAAGCCGAACAAGTTTTAATTAATTATACTAAGTCTAAAGTAATGGTGTTTTCCAGGAAAAAATTGAGACATAAATGGCAAATAGACAACCAGTCAATCGAACAAGTGACGTTTTTTAGATATCTGGGCATGATCTTCCAAGAAAATGGTTTGTGGCACATCCAGATTAAAAATGCCTCCGCAAATGCTCAAAGGAACATAAAAGCAATTATAAGATTCTTTTACGGAGAAGGAGGTCAATACATCCCCGCAGCTATCCAGGTATTTGTAGCAAAAGTGATATCCCAACTACTATATGGCTCACAGGTATGTAATTATAAAAACATTCCCCCCTTTGAAGTCATACAAAATAAATTTTATCGTACTCTGCTGGGGGTCCCATCCTGTGTGCCGAATACAGCAGTTCGTTTGGAGGTTGGACAAATTCCAGTTAATGCCCGGATATGGATTTTAAAGATTCATTACTGGCTAAAGTTGATTTTTCTCCCGGTAGGTCTGGCACCCTTGACTTTAATAGATATATGCCAGACAAAATGGAAACTCTCATTACAAGAGAAATTGAGAAACCTAGGGTTTACAACACAGGCTTTAATAACCCTAGGATATGAGAAAGCCAAATCCATAATCAAGCAACGAATTTGGGATGTCGAGTTGCAAGTCCATGCATGTGGAATGGCCAGGTACAGTCAAATTAATGATAATGGGAGGGGGTTTACTTTGGCGAGATATTTATCCAAGCTAGATATCCCCAAATTCAGAAAAGCTTTTTCCCTGGCCAAATTCAATGTCCTACCATCTGCTCTATTGCAGGGTAGATTTGAAGGCAAACCATATTCTGAGCGATTATGCCCATGTGGTCTGAAAGAAGTGGAAACGGTCACTCACGTCTTACTATTCTGCCATTTTTATAGGGATATACGCACTGTATTTATTAATCCAATTAAGCAGCAAACCTCAAACAATTCTGAGGACCATTACTTAAAACATTTATTAGAGGATAGGAAACCAGAGATCTCCTTAAATGTAGCTAAGTTTTGTGCGGCTGCAATAAAACTAAGGAGTCAAGTCATTAAGAAATCAAATATATAATGTGCTAACATGTATTTTTTTAAAAAAAATTAACGGTTAAGGTTTACCTTACCTTATATGTTTTTATTGCTTTTATATTTGTATTGATTTTATTGCTCTGTTATTGCTCTGTCTTGCATCTCTGGTCTGTGACCGAAATAAAATTTATCTAAGCTCCTCCAGTAAGCAGGGAGACCTTGGGGAGCATTCCCCACCCCACTCCTCACTCCTACAACCCTCCCCCCCCCCTGGAGATGTCAGTGACTATACAAAAGGGCACTGACCATGATTTAACAGCCAGATACAGCACTTGAGGGAATGGAGCTTCCAGAAAGTCTCTCCTGGCCTGGTTATAAAACCCAGTCAGTTACTCCAGGTCAGTGCTGGGGTAACTTGTCTTATCTCCAGCTGCAGGATTGCTCTCCGTGGTCCTGAAGCTGAACCCAAAGTCTCTGGCTGACACCTGTGCTACTGCCCATGGTCCTGAATCTCTTGAGCCTACTCCCGTTGTCAGCTGCCTGGTGTCGCGTGCCCCTGAGCTGAGCCATTGCCTAGAGCAGATGATGGACTGTGCAATGGTGCAGGACACAGCAAGACGCTGTGACCAATTTTCAAGACACTTTGCTTTGCAGATAAAATTGATCATATCAGTGCCGACTTGAATGCCATAGTTGATACAGGTCCGGTGGATGTAACTTTGGCTCTTGTTTGTCCAGTTACAATGGATACTTTTCAAATTGTACGGCCTGATGAAGTGGACAGGATCCTTGGAGAAGTGAGGCCTATCACTTGTGTGCTGGACCCTTGCCCAAGAAGGCTTACAAAAGTAGCCAGTGGTGGGAGGCAGGAAAATGGCTGAGTAGGTAAGGTCAGTGGTGAATGCCTCCTTACAGCAAGGTGTAATTCTGTCTTGCCTAAAGGAAGCAGTGGTAAGACCTTTGTTTAAAACCCTCCCTGAACCCCACTGTGTTGGATAATTTCTGACCGGTCTCCAATATTCCATTCTTGGGCAAGGTTCTAGGGTGTGTGGTGGTTCCTCAGCTCCAGGGATTTCTGGATGAGATGGATTATCTAGTTCCATTTCACTCTGGCTTCAGGCCTGGTTATGGGACAGAGACTGCTTTGTTTGCCTTGGTGGGCGATCTACACTGGGAACGGGACAGGGGGAATGTGTCCCTGTTAGTTCTGCTGACCTTTCAGCAGCTTTCGATACCATCAACCATCGTTTCCTTCTGGGGCATGTCTGAGATGGGACTGGGAGGCACTGTTATACAGTGGCTCCAGGCAATCTCAGAAGGTGATGCTGGGGGATTCCTGTTTGATGCTGTGGCCATTGGCCTGTGCTGTCCCTCAGGATTCCATCTTATCCCTTTGCTATTTAACATATACATGAAACCGCCGGGACAGACTGACCGGAGCTTTGAGGTTTGGTGCCACCAGTACGCTGATGACACCCAACTCTATCTCTCCTTTCCATCTAAATCCAAAGAAGCTGTTCTGGTTCTAAATTCGTGCATCGTCTCAGTAAGGGGCTGGATGATGGCAAAAAAATGAAGCTTAATCCAGACAAGACATAGGTGCTCCTGATGCTCGAGAGCATCTGGATTAAAATAAATGGGGCAAAGAATAAAACAAACATGGTGGTTGGAGTCTACTACCGACCACCCAATCAAGGAGAAGATGAGGATGAAACTTTTGAAAAGCAAATTGCCAACGTGTCGAGGAGGCATGCATGATGTAGTAGTAATGGGGGACTTCAATTTCCCTGATATCTGTTGGTTGGAAGACAAATTCTGCCAAACATGGCACCTCTAAGAAATTCCTGACTTGTGTTGCTGATAACTTCCTCCTACAGAAAGTGGAGGAAAGAACTAGAGGATTGGCTATCCTTGACTTGATTCTAACCAACAGTGATGACTTAGTGCATAAAGTGGCAGTCACGGGAACCCTGAGGGAAAGTGACCATTTTATACTTGAGTTCTTGATTCTAAAGGAAGCAAAGGCTGAGTGTAGACAAATGCGTACCCTGGATTTTAGGAAAACCAATTTTAATAAACTCAGAACAATGATAAGTAAGGTCCCATGGCAAGTGACTCTAGTGAGAAAAGGAGTCCAAGATGGGTGGGAGTTTTAAAAAAATGGAAATTCTAAAGGCACAATTACAAACAATTCCCACAAAGAAAAAAGGCAGAGGGCAACAGAAGAAGCCAATGTGGCTTCACAAAAAGCTGACCTGAAAACAAAAAAGGACACATATAGGATGTGGAAGGAAGGCCAGGCTACAAGGGAAGAGTACAGGCAGGTAGCACAGAACTGTAGGAATAGTGTCAGGAAGGCTAAAGCTGAGAATGAGCTGAGGCTAGCGAGGGATGCTAAAAGCAACAAAAAAAGCTTTCTTCAGATACATGCATAGTAAAAAACAGAGGAAAGAAATGGTAGTCCAACTATGCAATGTGGATGGCAAAATGATAACAGATGACACAGAAAAGGCAGAAGTGTTCAATTCCTACTTCAGTCTTCTCCCAAAAGAGGGTCTATGTCCCCCCTGGCAAACTTGAAGTACAAACTGAAGGGGCAGGATTGCAACTTGAGATGATAGGCAGGACACAGAATAATGGGCTCAAGTTACAGGAACCCAGATTCCACCTAAACATCAGGAAAAATTTCCTGACTGTCAGAGTAATAAGACAATGGAACCAACTGCCTAGGGAGGTGGTGGGCTCTCCCACTCTGGAGGCATTCAAGGTGCAGCTGGACAGCCATCTGTCCGGGATGCTTTGACCTGGATCCCTGCATTGAGCAGGGGGTTGGACTCGATGGCCTGGTAGGCCCCTTCCAACTCTACTTTTCTATGATTCTATGAATCATGTGCGTCAGCACTGGTTTTGGAAACAAGGACTTGTAAATTATCACTACTTCTGTTTAATGTTTACCTAGCCCCTGTGGCTTGTAAGGAGGATGCTATTACAAACTTAAACAGCCCTGTTGCCATGGTTTCTCCACAAAAAACATAGCGTGGGGGTCCAGCGCGCCGGCACAGGGTCCCGTCGTGTCAATTCCAGCATGCCGGAAGTGATGCGACAGGACCAGCGCGGGCAGCTCACCACGGAGAGGCGAGCCGCCCAGGGGACATGGTAAGTCCCCGCGAGCCTCGTGTGGGCATGAGCGGGGCCGATTTCGGGCCGCTACGCCCGCACGAGGCGAGATGGTACATCCACTGTCTATTATCTTTGAGTGGAATCCAAGATGGCGATGTGACCACTAGCTTTTATTTTAGCTCCGCTGCCCACCTCAATTTTTCACCCTTGGGCGGCTGCCTACTTTCTCTTTTTTCCTTTTTGTTTTTGTCTTACTATACTTGTTTTACTATATCTCTATTCTTTATTTTTTTAATATATATATTTATTTCTTTTATTGGCTGGCAAGACAGTAGAGATAACGGGGTAGCTGGAAAGTTCTCACCAGCTCTCTTTTAAAACTTTTAAAACCTTTTCTCCCTCCCGTATCTTGGTTAGTTGTTTGTTTTCTTTTTTGTTTTGTTTGCTGATAACAACTGCAATATCGGGATGGGCAAAAAATGCTCCAGAACCAGGACAAGCCCAGCTACTCACCAACAGCCAAAGGTGTCCAAACAGCCAAGGATTGATGAAATGCTGACTTCCAAAAAAAATGTGAGTACGGTAACTTGTTGAGCCCCTTTCCCACCTCAAATGGCTCTTCCGCTCTGGACCCAGAGATTCTAACATCTCTCTTTCCTGAGATAGAAGACTGCCATGACAATACAGCCCTGGAGATGAATGAGTCTCCATCAGTGAACTCTATCACCTCTAAGAAAATCTAGCCCAGCTTCACCAGGAGTCTCCACTGGAAATTGCTGCTAATTTGCTGCTAAGGAACAGAGCATTTAACAACTAGGTGAAGTTTTCCCATGGCTATTACACAGGCCCAGGAACTACATGTACAGGTGAATGAAGCTTTTGGGAGCCCATATCAAAACCCCTCCTCTAGTTTCCTGCATTGAGCAAGGGGTTGGACTCGATAGCCTTGTAGGCTCCTTCCATCATCAACTGTGGGTCTCAGTATGCCTTTGGGAGCTATCGGACAGTCGGATAATCTTAACTTTTCTTCATCAAAGCAAACAGAGATGATCTCTCCAATGATCCCAATTAATTTGGACAATTTAAACCTGAGTGATGATGGCTCTTATCAAGGTTCCGAGCTGTGGGATCCTCACTTTGATAACAGGAGCGGCAACTGGCCATCGGACCCAGAATTTCTAGCAAGAAGACCTAATGAACACCTCCCATGGCTCCTCAAACTCTAGGATGTCAGGTTTCAGTAATAATCTCAAGAAGAATTTACCAGGATCAAGTCAAGAGCTGAGTAGTGAACATGCCAGGTACCTCAAAGCACAAACGAATCAAATTTTTTTTATAACTTGCAATTTTTAAAACAAGAGGTCTCCAGTATGAAAGCAACTTTATAACTAATAACTGCTCTGATAGAGCTGGGGATATTAAGAGCAGCGCCCCCAAATAAACCTGCAGACAGTGATTTAGTAGGGCAGTTTACCGATAAATTAAATCCAATAATGCCCAGGGGGGAGAATGATACACTGGGTTCTTCTCAAAGAACAATGTCCTACTTGGCAGTTGAAGGAATTACTGCAAGATTGGGTCACGATTCCAGAGAATTCATTCAAGACTATGGGTGGAGAAAGAATCGAATGGAATACTGTTGAAGCCTTTAATCTATCTTTTTCTAACCCAGATTTGATTCTTGTTGATGAATGGCAGAACGATACTCAGGAAGAGATCCAGGTCTGGTCCTCTCCTATAAATAAAGTTTACAGAAAGAACCCACAGGGGAATAGCTGTAAATTAAATTCCTCTAGGGAAACAACCATATTTCATAGATTTCATAGATTTCATAGATCATAGAGTTGGAAGGAGCCTACAAAGCTATCGAGTCCAACCCCCTCCTCAATGCAGGAAATTAGAGGAGGGGTCTCCCATCCAAGCAACAACCAGGCTTGACCCTGCTTAGTGCTTAGCTTTCCACACTCAGACAAGCTGAGCCAGCGTAAGCCGCAGGCCTGTATATGTTCTGATTTGTCTTCACAGGATGATATATTTCAACCTAGTCCCATAATTCATGTAACCATTTTTAATTAGCCATTAAGAAGGCCTAATAACTCATGAGTATTTGATACAGAAGTACTACAGGAGATTTTGGACACATTGGGTGAGGAGTGGGACCCTTTGATGGTCATAAAATGCTTCTGTATGTATCCCACAAGGTTAAAAAAGTTATGAGGTATTGTGTGTGAAGAAGGGACATGGCGGCAGTTCGGCTAAGTTAGGCCGCCTGGCTTTGTTCATTCTTCCACTTCCCCCTTCCCCTCTGCCTTTCTTGCTTTTGCCTTTCCCCCCCTCCTATCTTCTTGCCCTCTTCTTCGGAATGTGTCTGTGTGCTTGTACCAGCTAGAGAAGGGAGGACCAGGCAGATTAATGGCAGCTGGGAGACAACAGGTTATCTGCAGAGCTGTAACACCAAGGCCAGAGCTAATTGGTATGAAGTCATGCAAAAGTGCCCGCAGCTGGAAAGGGGTGGGGGACCCTCCTTAATGAATCATGCAAGAAAGTTCTGCCTAGCAGGATGATGGGATTGGTAGAAATCGGGAGGGAAATGATCCCCCAGGGTTAGATAAAAGAGTCCGGTCAGGAGGGTGGTTTTGTTCTTCCTTGGGGCCTGAACGCTGCGGGAGTTCCATCATGGGCAAGTATGCCAAGGTTTCAGGATAGCTGGGAGGGCTAGACCTGGTTTGGCTCAAGAGGTTTCTTTGCAGACTTTGGGGGTTTATTTTAGATGATCTTTTAGGGACCCTTTTTATCCCCATTCCCTTTTCCTCACAACAACCTACCTCACCCCCTTTCCCTACCCTCTTTTTAGCCCTTTCTTATAAGGGAATATTTTTTATATGTATGGGACCATTGGAGACCCTACACTGCTTAATCTTTAATTTTGTTTTAATAAAGTCTCCATCTTAAACAACGTGTGTTCCTTTTTTGTCTGTAAGGCTGGGCTGCTACACCAGTTTGTTGTAAGGGAACCAGGAGGTGGGCGGCAGTCCCAGCGGAAAATTGATACTGGGAGCCTACCTTGAAGGACTGGCATAAAGCAGCAGTCCTTTCACATTGTGAATTTGAATTTTTAAAATAATGATCATGCTCACCTTTTTTGGAGCCTATTATATAAATTTGAAGGCAGGGAAATCTCATTCAGATGGGGTAAGTATGCAACCCACCGAAACTCCAATCTAGGCCCCTTAAAGACTTCTTATACTCAAAATTTAACAAATAAAAAGAAGAACCATCCCTACAAATTGAAGGACACCTTTATTAGCAATTGGGAGAACCAAGAGCCTGACCATTATTTAAATTTGGCCAAGACTTCTGTAGTTCAGGAAAAATTGGCTTCACACATTCTATCTCCATCTATTGAACATCGGGATATGCCCACTCCCGTGAAATTCACTGAATTAACCCTTTGTAATTGGATTACAGAAGATAGAGCAGGCTCATTCCTTGGGGAACATAACATCTTACAAGCACTTGGACACAAAATTGGATGAGATTTTAAAATAGGGGAGGTAGAAATTCTTGATATACTCCCAGAAAAAAGAAACAGAGGAAAGGTGGTTTGGGGCTTCTACTCTGAGACCTTATGTTCCCACGTTCAAAGTTGCCTAAACAACCTGGGAAGGTGTCCAGCATTGGGTGATGTTCCTACAACTAAAAATGTTCAACCCAATAGTTGGGTACATTCAACTTTGGGAAATGACAAACTCTTCTCTAAGCAACAGTATTATAAGTTACAGCACAAGGATTCACTTTTGGGCTTCTGTGGTGAGGGTAGAGTGAGAAAAGTGTGCCCTTACTATGTAACTTTCCCTAATAACATCTTTATCAACCATCCGCGTATCCTTCCAGGGAATAAATTTAAGAATCATGTAATGCAAGCCCAAGAGTTGCCAGGAAAAAGGTTACCTGGGTATAGTTTTATATCACAGGGTAAATATGAGTTCTCAAGAAGACATAGCCTTCATTTGATGGCAAAAAGGAGGAATAATTTACCCAGATATGACAAAACAACTGAGCAGCCAGTTGAGCGTGTTCAGGACTGGCAATTAGGGAATAGATACGCCCCTTTAGCATTCCATTTTGAGGACAAGTAAGCGATTAGGTTTTGAAACTTTCTCTAATGATAATAATATGTGTGTAGGGGCAGCAATAACAGTGGTGAGGGTCATGGGGAGGTATGGCGTTGGCAGGGCAAAAATTCAACATAGGAGAAGGGAGGACAGAGACAGATATCTCACACCTGTCCTGCCCTCTGATTGTCCTGTCAGCCTGGGGACCTTGGGGAGCGGGCCAAGCCATCCACGTATCCTTTCTCTGCTCCTTTGCAACACCAGGTCAGTTCGTAATAAAACCGAAATTATCCATGACTTAATCATGGAAAAAGTCGACCAGAGACCTGGCTGGGGGAAGCAAGTGGGCCTGTATGGGCACAGCTTCTCCCAGCTGGGTACTCAGTAGAGCAGGCAAGGCAAGGGGAAACGGCCGGGGAGGTGGTGCGGCAGTAGTCCATAAAGATAACATCTCCCTGACCAGATTCCCTGTGAAGGAGCTGACTCACATTGAGTGTGTATATGTTGGACTTGGGACCAGGGATAAATTGAGGGTTCTATTGGTTTACCAGCCACCCCGCTGCCTGACAGAGTCCCTTACTGAGCTGACAGAGCTGGTCTTGGGGCTGGTGTTGGGAGTCGCCCAGGCTTTTGGTTCTGGGTGACTTGTCCCCCTTGTGTCTGGCTTGTCAGGTGCGGCTCAGGAGTTCATGGCAACTATGACAGCCATGGGCCTGTCCCAAGTGGTCAGAGAGCCGACGCATCAAGCTGGTGACATATTTGATTTGATCGTTTGTTCTGACCAGGAGAATGATCCATGGGTAAAGGTCCCAGTGGTCTCTCCATTGTCTTGGATGGATCACCATCTGGTCAGGACTGGCATTAAAGCTGCTGCCTGCCTCTGCAGGAGTGGGGGCCCAGTTAAAATGGTACACCCCCGAAGGCTGATGGATCCAATGCGATTCCAGAATGCCTTGGGGGGTCTTTTGGATGGTGCCGCCAGCGATCCTGTTGAGTCCTTGGTCTCCAAATGGAAAGAAGACCTGGCTAGGGTCATCGACACAATCGCTCCTAGACATCTTCTCCGACCCACTTCTAAATGAGCTCCGTGGTTTTCTGAAGAACTGAGGAAGCTGAAGCAGAGAGGAAGACAACTAGAACGCTGATGGCGGAGAACTCGATTCGAATCCGACAAAACACTCCATAGAGATCATTTGCAGAGCTACGGAGTGGCAATAAGTGCAGCAAAGAGAGCTTTCTGCTCTGCACGAAACGCGTCCGCGGACTCGCATCCAGCTGAGCTGCTCAGAGTGGTTAGGGAGCTGAGCCAGGCTCCCCGTATTCTGAATCAGATTTTAGAACCTTCAGTGGCTCGCTGTGAGGCTTTTAATGAGTTTTTTGTGGATAAAATTTCTCGGATTCGTGCCAACCTAGACACAGTTGTGGATACAGAAGTCAACAGTGGGGTGTCCAACAACTCTTCTTCCCTGATTAAATTGGATCACTTTCAGTTGGTGACTCCTGATGACGTGGACAAGCTTCTTGGTTTGGTCAATAAGACTGCTTGCCCTCTTGACTCTTGCCCATCCTGGCTTATAGCCCAGGGAGGGAAGACAGTAAAACAACTTTTGTTGAATATTATTAATGCCTCCCTAAAAGGGGGCATTCTCCCTACATGCTTGAAAGAAGCTATTATTAGACCATTTTTGAAAAAGCCCTCCTTTGATCCCCTGGATTTTAATCATTATAGGCCAGTGAGTAATCTACCATTCTTGGGCAAGGTAATTGAGAAGGCAGTGGCTATTCAACTCCAAGTTGTCTTGGATGAAACCGATTATCTGGACCCATTTCAAACCGGCTTCAGAGTGGGATACGGAGTTGAGACTGCCATGGTCGCCTTGGTGGATGATCTTCGCCTGGGAATTGATAGGGGGAGTGCATCCCTACGGATTCTTTTGGACCTCTCAACGGCATTTGATACCATTGACCATGGTATCTTATTATTCCACCTGAGGGAGTTGGGAGCTGGGGGCACTGCTTTGCAGTGGTTCCGCTCCTTCCTTTCAGGATGGTTTCAGATGGTGCTGCTAGGGGATAAAATACTCCTCAAAAAAGGAGCTACTGTATGGAGTCTCTCAGGGCTCCATTCTGTCCCCGATGCTATTTAACATTTATATGAAACTGCTGGGAGAGATCATCAGGAGATTTGGGGCTGGGTGTTACCAGTATGCTGATGACACCCAAATCTACTTCTCCCTAACTTCATTTTCCAAGGAAGGTACCGTATTTTTCCGTCTATAAGACGCCCCCATGTATAAGACGCCCCCCACTGGGCAGTTTCGCAACCGCGCGGTTCTCTCCTTGGCTTACTTCCATGTATAAGACGACCCTCAATTTTTAGTCTAACAATTTTAGGAAAAAGTATAGTCTTATACATGGAAAAATACTGTATGACTCCTCTGAATGACTGCCTGAGGTCGGTAATGGGCTGGATGAGGGAGAACAAACTGAAGTTGAATCCAGGTAAGACTGAGGTGCTCGTCGTGAAAGGTCCTAATTCAGGAATTGAGGTTTGTCAACCAGTTCTACATGGGGTAGCACTCCCCTTGAAGGAACAAGTACATAGCTTGGGGGTACGTCTTGACCCGACCCTATTTCTGGCATCTCAGGTGGAGGCGACGGTGAGAGGTGCCTGTTACCCACTTCGGCTGATTCGCCAGCTACGCCCATTCCTGGAATACGTGGACTTAGTAACGGTGGTGCACGCACTGGTAACCTCTAGGCTTGATTTCTGTAATGCGCTTTACTTGGGGCTGCCTCTATACTTGGTTCGGAAGCTTCAACTAGTACAAAATATGGCGGCCAGGCTGGTCTCCGGGACACCCCGTGGAGACCATATAACACCGGTCTTAAGATCTTTACACTGGCTGCCAATTTGCTTCCAGGCAAAGTACAAATTGCTGGTTCTTACCTTTAAAGCCCTACATGGTCTAGGCCCAAGGTACCTTAGGGAGCTCCTCCTCCCCTATCTTCCGCCCCGCCACTTAAGGTCTTCGGAGGGCCATCTGCTGCAGCTGCCTAATGGGAGACTGGCAGCTACTCGTCAGAGGTCCTTCTCTTTTGCTACCCCTCAGTTGCGGAATGGCCTGCCAGTTGAAATACGCCTGCTGACTTCTTTGAATGTCTTTAAGCAGGCACTGGAGATTTTATTATTTCAGCAGGCCTTCCTTTTATAATATTCTATCATATTTCTATGGAATTTTATTGTTTTTATGGAATTTTAATGGAATTTTAATACTGTTTTTATGTTTAACAGACTTTTTATTACATACTTATTTGTTTAATTGTTTGTTATTTTGTACGCCACCTAGAGTAATAGTATATAGGTGGGATATAAAATGAATAAAATAAATAAATAAATAAATTCTGACTAGGCCTTCTATGCTTGCCTGATTCTGTTTTATTGTATGTTTTTATTCTGGTGTACAACTGAGAGCTGGTATATCTTGTATGTATTGTATGTATATATTGGTGCGGTCAGTAGACCATAAATAAACATTATTATTGATGTTGTTGTTCATAGATTCATAGATCATAGAGTTGGAAGGAGCCTACAAGGCTATCGAGTCCAACCCCCTGCTCAATGCAGGAAACTAGAGGAGGGGTCTCCCATCCAAGTCATAACCAGGCCTGACCCTGCATGGCTTTCCACACTCAGACAAGCTGAGCCAGCGTGAGCCGTTGTTGTTGTTGTTGTTGTTATTATTATTATTATTATTATTATTGTGCCAGATGACTGAAGGAGGGCTAATGTTGTTCCTATCTTCAAAAAGGGCAAAAAGGAGAACCTGGGAGCTATGGAGCAGTCAGTCTGACATCAGTCCCTGGGAAAATTCTGGAGCAGATTATAAAGTCGTCATTCTGCAAGCACCTTGAAAACAATGCAGTGATTACTAGAAGCCAGCATGGATTTGTCAAGAACAAATCCTGCCAGACTAATCTGATCTCATTTTTTGATCGGGTAACCTCCCTTGTGGACTGTGAGAATGCTGTGGACATCATATACTTGGACTTCAGCAAAGCTTTCGACAAAGTGCCTCATGCTATCCTGATTAGCAAGCTAGCTAAAAGTGGGCTAGATGGAACAACTATCTGATGGGTCCACAGTTGGCTACAGAATCGGACTCAAAGAGTGCTTATCAATGGTACCTTCTCAAACTGGGGAGAGGTAATGAGCGGGGTAATGCAGGGCTCAGTCCTGGGCTCAGTGCTCTTCAACATTTTTATTAATGATTTGGATGAGGAGGTGCAGGGAATGCTTGCTTATCAAATTTGCAGATGACACAAAATTGGGTGGAATAGCTAATGCTCTGGAAGACAGAAACAAAATTCAAAGTGATCTCGATAAGCTGGAGCACTGGGCTGAAAGCAACAGAATGAAATTTAATAGGGACAAATGCCAAGTACTGCACCTAGGGAAAAGAAACCAAATGCACAGTTACAGGATGGGGGATACTTGGCTCAACAATACTACAAGTCAGAAGGATTTTGGAATTGTTGTAGATCACAAACTGAATATGAGCCAGCAATGTGATGTGGCTGCAAAAAAGGCAAATGCTATTTTGGGCTGCATTAATAGAAGTATAGCTTCCAAATCACGTGAAGTACTAGTTCCCTCCTACTCAGCACTGGTTAGGCCTCATCTTGAGTACTGTGTCCAGTTCTGGGCACCTCACTTTAAGAAGGATGCAGACACACTGGAAAGGGTTCAGAGGAGGGCAACATAGATGATGCTCAATGCAGGAAACTAGAGGAGGGGTCCCCCATCCAAGTAATAACTAGGCCTGACCCTGCTTAGCTTTCCACGCTCAGACAAACTGTTGCTGAGCCAGCGTGAGTCACAGGCCTTTGGCCTGTAAGTGGGTCTGTTGGCTTGGATGCTGTTTTTATTCTGTAATTGTTATGTTTTTTATTGCATTTTAATCTATTTTCAATTGTTTCGGTTAGCTGCCTTGAGTGCCAGTTTTTGTAGAAAGGCGCGGTCTAAATCAAATCAATAAATGATGAAATTGGGCTCAAATTAACCTGATATCTTGGGGTAGCAGGGGCCATCACATACCTTCGAGCTGCACAGAGCGATGTCTTCGTCTTGCATTTTGGGGGCACTCTAGATCTGTAGGGTGGAAGGCAGGAATAGGAAATGGATTACCCTGACTTGAAATAAGAATGTAGTGCTGGATTCTAATTCTTGCAGAGACTGATCCTAGGCATGTTTACTCAGAAGTGAGTGGGGCTTCCTCCCATGTAGTGTCATGTGCATGTAATGGGGGCCCCCAACAGCCACCATTTCGAAGCAATGTTGTGCAATGTGGGGCAGAGAAGTGGCGGTGGGTGGAGAGGCATGTTTAACCCAACACCCCTCTGTTCTTAGAAACAGCTTCCTTCTGGGATTTATGACATGCATTTGCATATCATGTAGTGGAGGATGCTGGGACAGCTGCATGAAGTCCAAGAACCTGCGTCCCGGCATCCTCTGCCTGGGATCCTATGATGCTAGTACTTGAGGCAGCAGACTGTCTAGGCCGGGCCTTTAGATGAAAGGTGTTTCTCACACTGGAAGTCCTTTGTCCTCTCATGGGCTCAAACACCCACCCCAGTAATACCTGTTCTTTGTTTTGTGGAAATCTTAACGTTGGTCTGCAGGGCCAGTCCAGCATCTTCAAACACACCCACATTGTTCCTGCCACTGCCAGCTGTACAGCCGATGTCGTTCTTTTCCACTGTGTCCCATACCTGGCGCACAGTAGACACAAGTGATGGGGGGGAAACAGTACAGTAATACCTGAGATTGCAAGTAACTTGGTTTGAGAGCGTTTTGCAAGACAAATTTTTAAATATTTATTATCATTATTTTTACTTGATATACAAGCGACGTCTTGCAATACAAGTACTGTAGTATGGCTTAAATTAAAAATCTCTGTACACATTTTTTGGGGGGAATTTCGTTTTGATATACAAGCGTTTTGGATTACAAGCACGTTTCCGGAACGAATTATGCTCTCAATCCAAGGCATGACTGTATATAGACTCAGTAAGGCCCAGACTGGAAAAACCTCAAAGCTTAAGCATCTCCATTCCAAGGAATTCACTGCCTTACCTTAGTTTGGGTAAGCTTGTGCTTCTTGTTAAGTTCATAGACTCCTTTGTCCACAGCCACGAGACCAACCCAAGCATTCGCATCCCCTTCCAGTTTGATTTTCATTTGAGCTCCTGGCTCATGAATTCGATTGTCTTGCTCAGTTGCTCCTTTCACAACCAGCTGTTTGAAGAAAGACAACAAAGAAGTTCAGTTCTGTGATAGGGAAAGTGCCCAGCTGAATGTCTTGCTGGGCGGGCGAGAGCGAGAAACTGCTGTGTCGACCTTTTGAATAAGTTGTAAAGATGTTTTACAAACCTCCCATATGTTTCCTTCTTCCAGAGTTAAAAAAGAGTGTGAGCGTAAGGTCCTAAGGACATGGTTCAAAATCTACAATGTGCAGCTGAGGGCAGAGGTCCCAGGAAAAGGAAGACACTCAGAACAAGAAGCCAGTTGTGCACCCCACAGCTTGGCAGGTCACCTGTATGACCTTCAGAGGTCAGTTGTCTCAGCGTATCAGACACCCACCCGCTGCACTTAGAGGCCACCTGGATCTTCTTCGGCTTCAGTTTTGCACGTCCCACCCACCCCCACGCCAAACCCCATAGAGGATTTTAAAAAATCAAATGCACAATTTCTCAGCTCTTACATATTTTCCAACTCTTCAGAGATGACAACAGGGAAACTTGCATATTTGTAACACCTGCTTACACTGCTTGATCACTGCCTGAGCTCCCTTCTAGTCTGTCCTGGCACGCCTTCTCTGCCCATTGTGTTTATTTACTCTCTGACAACTTGCCTTTTGTTGGTTTCTGAATCAGGGAATGCTATAAAACCAATCACAATAATTTCCTTTCAGAAAAAAGAACAAAACTCTAAAGACTTTAGCATACATACTTGTAATGCATTTGACTGCACTTAGTATATAACAGCTGCAATTCAAATATATTAAACAATATTTACTATCTAGTTAGGCAGTTCTGGAAGAACTGGTCAGGAAGCAGCTCATTAACAGCTGGTGTCCACACATGTGCATTACAGTATATGCAGGCACACTGAATTTGCATTGTCTTCCACTCAGGTGATGTCTAGAGACCTGGGTGACAGGCCTCAAGCCTAAAAACTATGGGTCAGATCTGTGCACACAATAATACAATTTTAAACATGCACCAGGGGGGGGGGACAATTCCGAACAGGATTTTACCAGGGACAAATACCACTCTCTCTCCCCAAAAGGGACTGTTCCTTGTACATAGTGATTTGGAGCATGTACTCTTCATATTCCTAAGAAATATACCTGTGCAATATTTTGTGTGCCAGTCTGCCTGATGAGGAACAGGTTTGGGGTAATACATTTGCATGCGAGCTGTTCGGGTCTACAGATTTTCTAACCAGAACTGAAACAAATTTGTGGGGGAAAGTCTCATGCCAATGCTCGGGGGGGGGGGGGGAGCCATTTATGGAGCTTATGAAGAGCGACCTACCGTTCCCATACAGGTATCCTTCACATCCACCAAGGCGGAGTCAGCCACAATCTCAGCGTCCCCCACTATATAGTAAGCCACAATACGGAAGGAAGGGATGAAAGCTGGGCTGATGGGCAGAGACATGGTCACCAGATTCTGTCCGGCTGCCTTGTTCTGCCTCCCAACCTTGTACACCTTCCCTTTAGTCAAGATCTGATGGTGAACAAAACATACTGATTAATGTGTTGGAAATTCTAATATTGCCTACTTAAATCAACGAGGTAATGTAACCACTAGTTACAGTGGGAGGAAAGGGTTAATTGAACAATCCCCAGGGTGCATGTTTTGTAACCCCTCTTCCCTACTTCCGGCCTCTCCCTCTCCCTCTCTCTCTCTCTCTCTCTCTCTCTCTCCCTCCCTCTCTCTCTCTCCAACCTGATGGACGCACGGTCTGAGCTGGCTTCCAGCCAGTGAACTCCAATGAAGCGGACCCTTAGCACCAAAACACTAATCTGCCTATTTGCATCCTGCATATATGAATAAACGGACTGTAAGTAAAACTAATAAATGTCTTTATTAGTTTTAAACCTCGTATGGACAATCCGTTCCTTTAAAGAGCCTTTTAGCAGGGTTTAACAACAGTTAAACTGTGATAACAGTTTCAATAACCAGGCTGCGCATAAGGGGGAAAACTCTGCTTTGTCGTAACCAGTATAGGACCGACTCCTTCCCATATCCTCCAACATAATGAAGAGGGAAAAGAAGCATGGATTGGTCTGAACAATGGAATGCTGGCAAGCAAAAACTCCATGCGCTAGGCTAACATGTACAGTAAGGGCATTACAAATGTTTTTTTACCTCCCCATGGAGCACTGTGATATAGAAGAGAATGTTTATTTTTGTGGGCTCTTCGTTAGGGCCATACCATGAAGCTGCCCTCAACCCAGAGTTCTCAAGAAGAATGGGAAGATTTTGGAAACCTGCTTTTCCATGAGGAATAGATATTTATTTTTTATTTATTATATTTATATGCCACCTTTTTCCTGCAAGGAACACAAGGCAGCTTGCATACTACTACTACTCTTATTCCATTTCATCCTCACACAACCCCCTGTGAGGTAGGTTAGACTGAGACTCAGTGACTGGCCCAAAATCACCCATTGAGCTTCATGGCCGAGTGGGGACTAGAACCGGGATCTCCCAAGTCCCAGTCCAACACTCTAACCGCTGCAGACTTGCCCTTCCCTCCCTCACCAAAAATTTCAATGTAAGAGTTGAATGGAAACTTGACTGTTGAATTTCCGCTTAGCCCAGGTCTATAGCACTTACTATGTAGGTGAAATACTGGATCTGGTTCAAGCACTTGTTGGTTGTTGCCTCTCACGATGAAATTGATATATAAGTTGTCTCCAGCCTTGTGCTCTGTACCTGGGACTGATAAAAGGAGATAGTTTCCTGATCCTCCCTGGGTTTCATAGGCAGTAATCACCATGTTCTTCATTGCCTGGCGTGCATTTGGGAGTCTCTCGCGGTTGGTTTTTACCTAGAGAGGGTGAGAAGAGTTAACCGAACCCCAAACCGAGCATGAAGGCTTTTAACTCCAGTACTCAGGGATGAGCAGAAGGTCCACAATGAGAGCCAATGAAAACAGGGCTGTGGAATTAGCTAGAATCCTCAGCGAACATGAGTAGAATGCAGCAATGTCGGGGAGTGAGAGGGCAAGAGCTGGCACATACAAGGACATAGCATGCACAGCACTGTCCCCCTGCATGCTGAGCACACTCACATGTTCAGACAACTGCCGGAAGAGGGCTATCGAAGTATGAGTATCGCAGGTAATTGAGACAACAGTATATTTTCCCTCAAATATAGGATGTTTCAGTTGTGGACATACAAATATGAAAATCATAATATACTGCAAATGAAAAGAATAATATACTGCATCCCAAGCTACCATGTGCCATACAAACTCAGGTAGCGTTCCATACAGGACCTGGCATCAATGCCTGCACTTTCCATGAATGCACTAACTGATAGGAGCAGTGGATCTTTTTGCTCCAGCACCTCTGGATAAAAGGAAAGCAATGAGGTCTCCTCAACCTTTCTGCTAGTGTTGGCTGAACCTGTTCGGACCAACAAAGATTCAAGGTATAGACTGATTTTCAGCACAAGCCAACTGAACTCTCACATGAAAACATTCTGAAGTAGCATGTGAACTGCAGTCTATAGCATAATTGTGGCTGAGCACATGACCAGGATGCAGGTCAGATGGGACTTATGAACGGCCTGCAGCAGGAAAACGGGATAATCATCTATTGCAGAGTGAATGGAAACTTGGACTTTCCATGAAGTGTCCTTCTGGTCAGCAACGGGTGGACCTGACAGGAATGGGTTAACTCCTCTCCTCTAGGCAGGGCTAAACTATTGATACATCAAGTGTCAGCTGTGAGCCGGGCGGTGCAGTATCAGCTCCATCTGATATGGCAGCTTGCGCCCCTACCTTCCTAATCATCTGCTCCCATCAGTGGTTCATGCCTTGGTCTCCTCTCGCCTAGACTACTGTAATGTGGTCTACGTGGGGTTACCCTGGAAGATGGTTCGGAAGTTACAGCTGGTACAGAATGCGGCGACTCGCCTGGTTAAAGGCTGCCGCCGATGTGATCACATCACTCCAGTGCTCAAAGAGTTGCACTGGCTACCAGTTGTTTGCCAAGCCGAATTCAAGGTGTTGGCGTTGACCTTTAAAACCCTGTACAGCTCCGGTCCAGTTTATCTCAAGGAGTGCCTCCAGCAACATCAAGTAGGCCGCTCAACAAGATCTGCCACGGACGGCCTTCTCCCTGTCCCATCAGCCAGAGAAACCAGGCTGGTGGGGACTAGGAAGAGGGCCTTTTCTGTGGCCGCCCCCAATTTATGGAACTCTCTCCCCAGTGACCTCCGCCGTGCCCCTTCCTTGATTAGCTTCCGCCGTGCATTAAAAACGTGGTTTTTCAGGCGGAAGGGAATATGGGGTGGGTTAGGATTTTTAAGTTTTGTACTGTTTTTAATTGTGTTTTACACTCTGTTTTGTTCTTGTATTTTATTGGACCGTACATCGCTCAGAGTGGCCGAATGACTGGCCAGATGGCCGATTCAAAAATATAATAAATAAATAAATAAATAATCTCAGGGAGACTCACAGTGATGCTTAGCTCTTGGCTGTTCACTGGTGTGTTCAGGATCAGCTTAGCAGTCCCATCATTCTGAGTAGTTGCTTCAGCCCGAATGGGCTCTGACACCACAGGGACATAGTCAGCTGGAGAGCCATCAGGGTTGGTGACATACACCTGAAGCAATTCAGAAGAGATCATTGAGTGTGGAATGTAAAGTCTCTACCGAGTCCAACTCATTCCTGCCAGAACATTTGCAACATCAGAGGATTAAAGGGATTTCCACTGCTATTTAGGTATGTGTGTGAGTCTGGATTTACAATAGCACAAGTGAGCCTGGGACTGGGCCACAAAAGGGAAAGAGTCTCCAGTTAATATTACCATCATTTCATAGGGCATCCCTGGCTTGAAGTACTTGGGGGTTTTCGTGAAGTGGATCTGATAGGGAGCTGTCACAATCTTAATGCCAGTTCGCTCGGTCACCACCATGTCACTGCCTGCAGAAGAAGAGGAGAAAGAGTTCAGATAAAAATACAAAAAACAAGTTGTATGTGGGAGAGAGAAAAATCCCTAAATGATTTTACAACCAGTCTGTCATCATTTGCTCCAAATCTCATGGTACACGAGCAGTTTTCAAACATCCTGACCTCTGAGAACCTTTGCACAGCTGTTTGTCTGCTGAAGAATCCCTGGGCACTGGATTGGCCATAGAATCTATTAAGTATCACGAAGAGAAGGCCATTCACAGAGGATGCCAATGAACAAACAAGAACCTTAACAACAAGAGGCTTATATTGAAAAAGCCATGCTGCAAACTGCTGCTGGCAATACAGAGGTGAAAGTGAAAGCATATTGGTGGAGAGTTCACTGAAGCTCTTCCTGGTATGCCAAGCCAAGAGGGCTAATCGACCATGGAATCGCTGCACATTTCAGAGGATTCTGACTGTGCGGCATGTTCTAATGTGTGCATTTAATTAACACAGAGCAGTGGCCAAGACGGTTGGGACTAGCTGCTGCCCCATGTGGACTAATGAATGCACCACACATCCAAACTACACATTGCCAGAGAAGATCAGTAATGGTGGATAAGTTGTTTTTCTGCTATGTTGTCTGCCACCGAGGAACCCCGGGTTCCTAAGAACACAGCTTACTACCAGAGTGAACTCCTGGAACTCCTGGAGGGGAGTGAGAGACTCCAGGCCGGTTCGCACGACCCAGGCTGCGGGCGGGGGAGGCACCACGGGGCCGTCTGCAGGGTCCGGCGGGGTGCCGCAGATGACCTGCGCCCCGCGTGCGTGGGCGGACCCCGCAGTCCCCGCACCGCAGTGCGGGCCTCCTGGCGCTAGGGGGCGGGACCCCGGGATGCCCAGAGGGGCCGTTTGCCCCTACAGGCTGGAGCGGCGGCAGCTCCGGCCGCTCTGGGCTGCCGCCTCTGTGCGGACCCCGTGGGACAGCCACCCGCTGTTCGCACGGCACGGTGGCCACACGCGGTAGGGGCTTACCCCTCTACCGCCCATGGTCACTTTGCGTGCGTCCCGCACGCGGCTGTCCTACGGGGGCACCCCCGGTCTGCATTCACATGACACAGGAACTGCGGGGGACTTCTGCTCCCCCGCGGTTCCCGTGTCGTGCGAACAAGCCCTCTGTGTGTGCCTGCAGGGCTTGGCAGTTTCCACCTACCTTGCCACTCCTGTAGCCCTAGGAGTCTTGCTAACGGAGCTGCTGCTGCTGCTGCTGCAACTACTACTTTTGGGGGGCGGTAGAGAGACAGAGGGAGAGAGAAAGCGAAAGAAGGTGCTTGTGCTGTCTTTAGGACAGCTTGAATTTCTTTGTCCAGGAAGAGGCTTTTTCTATCTTGTCTCTTCTGGTGCTCCTCTGCCAAAAGACAGCCAGGAGGGGTGTTGCCATGGGATGAGTGTGCCCTTTCTTGGCCTGGTGAGAGGAGGGTCTCTCTCTGCTGCTTGAGGGTGGGCTGTTTGAAGTGCCTCATTTTTTTTTCCCTTTCCTTTCCTTGCTGTGAGTTTGATGTGGATGAGATCCTGTTGTTGGGTCTCTTAACATGAACTGTTTAGCTAATTGTTTAATACGAGTATGATGTTGATATTATTGATACTGGATACTGTTAACTGATCTGCTGCTATGTCGCGCGC
Source organism: Shinisaurus crocodilurus (assembly GCA_021292165.1). Taxonomy (NCBI): domain Eukaryota; kingdom Metazoa; phylum Chordata; class Lepidosauria; order Squamata; family Shinisauridae; genus Shinisaurus; species Shinisaurus crocodilurus. The sequence goes on from CM037881.1 coordinate 15,315,188, forward strand.
TTATTTAAATTTTTGTATTTTCTAAATGAACTGTAATCGAGTTACCGCTGCAGGGCCGGATTAAGATAGGGGCTATTGGAGCTGCAGCTCCAGGCCCCTACCACAAAATAGGTCCACAATAGGGACGCGCCTCTGTCCAGCCTGCTCCCGGAGGCTTGCAGGCCGCTCGCCCCGCCCCGCCGCGCCCCGCCGCCAACAGGGCGGGGCCAGTCCAGCTCCGCCCCGCCCGGCCGCCTGCCTGGCTCCGCCCCCTGCGCTGCGCAGCCGGACGCGCTGCCGCCTGTGGGGGCCGGGGCGAGCGGGCGACGAACGCGTTGGCCAGCCGCCTCCGTCGCCCTGTGGCACCGGCGGCAATCAGGCAGCGCGTCCCGGGCAGAGGCAGAGGCACAGCGCCCGCCCGCCCACCGCCGCCTCCCCCCTCTCCGGACGCCTGCTCGATTCAGCCTTTTGCGCGCTCTCCGGGGCCGCGCTCCGCGGTATGTTTTGGCTGCGCGGGATCCCTCCGGGCAGGCGGCACCTTCCGAGGGGCGTCTCCGGGGGCAAGGGGCGGCGCTGTTGCGCAGGGACGGGGGAGGCCCGGTCGGTGTGTCTCGCAGTGCGCCACCGGCCCGCTCCACACGGAAGCCCCGCCGAGGGCCCGAAGCGCGGGGGGCCCTGCGGGGGAAGCGCCGTGACGCAGTCTGGCCTGTGCAACAGGCCCGAAGCCAAGGGCCGGCGAGCGAGGGAGGGAGGGAGGCAGCCGGCCTTGTCCGCAGCGCCTTGCCCCGGGCTCGAGAGCGGGACTTGCTGTTGCGCGCCGGCACCCCCCCCCTGCAGGTGGGCCAGGCAGTTTCCCGGGGTGGGCCCCGCTGCTACTGCTGCCGCTGCACGACCTGTTTCTTCGCCTGAACCCTCAAACACTCCCTGATCAAAAGATTGCTCCGCGGGAGGCCACCTGCTACCCTCCAGATGTTTTGGACTACAACTCCCATAAGCCCTAGCTAACATGACCAATAGTTGGGGCTTATGGGGTTGCAGCAGTGCAAAACATCTGGAGGGCCCCAGGAGGCCTGCTCACTTGCCTGACACCCCCTCCCCCTTCTCACTGACCTAGCCCTAACCCCGGCCCGGTTAACGGCAGGGCTGAGAGGGCTGTATCAGAAATATGCACTCTAGCAGCTGATAGTCTACGTTCCAGAGCCACTACACTAGTGTCAAAATATCCTGAAGATCTTGAACCCCTGTTTGCAGACGAAATTGTACAGTTTTCATCTATTTTCAAAATGTACCAATCTTCCACTGCAAATCAAGACATTCATGGGAGTCAAGAAACACAAATGTACAAGTTTATGATTGCACAATCTCTAGTCGGTGCATTTCCAAATACATTTGTGACCCTCCGCATGTATTTGTGTTTAATGGTCAGCAACTGCAGTGGTGAGCGTTCATTTTCAGCATTAAAACATGTGAAAAATGAACTAAGGTCTTCCATGGGTCAGGAGCGTTTAAATGCGCTCTCTCTGTTGTGCATTGAAAATGGTTTGCTGAATGAGCTTAATCTTGATTCTACAATTGAGGAATTTGCAAGTAAAAAAGCAAGAAAAGTTAATGTGTAATTTTATTTTAATCTACCAGCTTGATTCATTTAGTTTAAATGCAGGTTAGAGTTCAGTGAATAACCTGTTTGTGTGTTTAAAACTAGTGGTTGCTATTTATTTCAAGAGTTACTCTCTGCACCATAATCATAACGCAGGCTGTATTGATTATGATGCAATAATAATAATAATAATAATAATAATAATAATACTTTAAGGAACAAATTTTTATGAGCCAAACATCATACACTTATATTTAAATTGTTTATATGGTTTATGTTTATTTAAAAATGGTTGTTGTGAATGTTCTATTTATAACGGTTTTATTGAGTTAACAAGCTTATTGTTTACAAAAAAAGAAATATTTTCAATATGTTTCTGTTTTGGCACTTTAATGGTAATTAAAATATTTAATTTGTTTTAATATAAAATTGCGTCTTCATTTTATTTATTTCCATAAAAAGCCTCACCAAAATCCTCAGCACCAGGCCCATAATGCTCTTAATCCGGCCCTGTACCGGTGTATTGTATTGTAATGTATTGTAATTATAGCGACTGTGTTTATTTGTTTTGTGAACTGCTTTGAGTACAAGGTATTGTAGAAAATAAGTGATACAACTAAATGGACTATGTACAGAAATCCCCCATCTTATTCCATGAATTATGGAATGTGCCGTGTCTTCAGTTTATTGCTAGATAGCCAACCTGGCTTTTGCACATACATCAGACTAAAAACACAAAACAATAAAGATACAGAGCGTCAACATACACACACACAAAAATTCAGACTACATATAATAGGAAAATAACTAATAATTGAACAAACAGTCAACAACTGATTGTATACTAAAAATTATTGAATGAGTTAAAATACCTTGATGGTCTATATTATCATCTGTCAGGATAAAAAACTTCCCTTCTTTAGAGCTTAACAAATTTGGCAGTGAGGTGTGTTAGAAAATTATCTGTCCCAGCCAATAAAAATAAGGTTTTGTTTAAAGAGTTACCTAAAACTAGCAGTAAGGGGATCAAGGAACTGAGTCCCCAAAAATGCAACAGGCATTGCAGAAGGAATGAACTAGATCCTCTGCCTTTTGGCATCCAAGTGGACAATGTCTATACACCCTAGGTTGTCCACTATAGCATTCCTTAATCTCCATTAACTGCAGGGAGTTTAATCTGCATTCAGTTAAGAGCCATCTAAAATAATAGGGGCAGATAAAAAGAGATATATGGGGCCAATTTCGAGGGAAGGACTATAAAATTTTTACACAGTATGCTGGAACAACACTTGCCACTAGTGCAGTAGTCGTCTGGATGACAGCATCAGACTTCTTGAGACTTCCAGGGAGGCACTGTCGTAGGGATGTGCACGGAGCTCGATTGGGGGGTGGAAGTCCATCCGGCGAACTCGCCAGGCTCGACCCCCCCGCCCGAACTCCACTCATCCTACCTTTTCCCCGGCTCAACTTGCGTTCTCATGAGCCGAGCCAGGGAAAGCCACTTCCAGGTTCCAGCACTACTTTGTTTACTTAGAACATTGCCTAATTTGCGCAGATTACAGCCTAACTTGCACAAATTAGGCTGTTTTCTACGTAAACAACATGGAGCTAAGGACCCGGAAGTCCGGCGATTGTGTCTCAGCTGGCGCTTGCGCTCAGCTCGGCAGGGAGCCTTTTGGCTGATATGCGGTGAATAAATATATTAAATAAATAAATAACTCGAGTGCTGGTAGGTCGCCCATCCCTATGTGTAAATGAGCTTTTGCACATGCACAATATAAAAGTGCATCTTGGGAATGTACAGTGCCTCCTCAAAGCCAGGGCTGTGATGGCAGCAGCAACAATGAGGGAAGCTGCTAAGAAGACTACAGGATGACTAAACATTGGGGGGGGGGGGCACTGCCAAGTCCTCCTCCTCCTCTTAGAGCCAGAGTGATGGTGGCAGCAGTGAGGAGGGAAGCAGCACTGGATTGGGCAAGGGAACAGTCACTCCAACCACTGCCGCACATGCACAGAAATGACTGCACATACACAGAAACTCGTGATCAATTCCAAACCTAACAGCGAATTCGTAAACCGATGGTCCAGAAGATTCATTCAAAAAAAAAGTGAGCATTACAAATGGGTCTACCATTCAAGTCAACCAGTGAGCAGACTAATTACAAAATTTGGCAGCATCACTAGTTATCATACAAGCCCTGAATTCCCGTTAGCAACCTATGATCCATCTTCAAATATGGATATTTGAATATCCAAATATTTGCTGGGGCCAGGGTATCTGAAGGATCGTCTCCTCCCATATGTACCTGCCTGGACACTAAAGATCTGCATCAGCGGTCCTTCTCCGAGAGCCCCTGCCAAAGGAAGCGAGGCAGGTGGCTACCAGGAGGAGGGCCTTTTCTGTTGTGGCACCCCGGTTATGGAAGGAGCTCCCCAAAGAGGTTTGCCCGGCGCCTACTTTGTATTCTTTCCGGCGCCAGGTGAAGACCTTTCTGTTCTCCCAGGCATTTTAATCATTTTAATCATTTTAATCACCTTAATCATTTTAATCTTGTAATTGTTTTTAATTCCGTTATTGTAACTGCTGCTGCTAGCTCTGCTGTTTGTTTTTAATCTGTGGTTTTAAATTTTATATTGTATTTTATGATTTTAACTGTTGTAAACCTCCCAGAGAGCTTCGGCTATTGGGCGGTATAAAAATGTATTAAATAATAAATAAATAAATAAATAAAAATAAATAAATAAATAAAAGAGCCAGTTTGTGCCAAAGACAGGGCCAAGATATGGAATCAAAAGCAGTCTGAAAATCTGCAAAGGCAGCATAAAGAGAGTGATATGGTGGGGATGTCTATTTCCTTACCGGGTGATTCAGGAGGAAGAAATTGTCAACTGTTGATGTACCCTGGCAGAAACCTGCTTGCTCCCCCAACAAAAGATTTTCTGAGCTCACCCAACTTTCTACTTTATCCAGCAGGTGTCTCGCATATATTTTCTGGCAACATCCAAAAGACTTATAGGACAATATTCTTGTGCCTTTCTTGTTAACAGGGACCACAACTGCTATTCACCAATCGATAGGAAAAATTTCTGGTGTTATCAATATGTGTAAATAAGGGCCAGGATCCACCAATCAGCACAACTGATAAAAAAAAAAAATCAGGAGGGATTCTGTTCATCCTAGGAGCCTTTCCCCTTTTTCATTTCCTTCACAAATTACTGGGGCCCATTGTGGGAGGACTAAATAGTCAACTAGCGATGGTGAATGTGTAACTGCCTCATCATAAAAGAGAGAGAGGAAAAATGCCTCTGCCATTCAGACATTGGGATAACAGTATCAATGCAAGGTCCTCCAATGTGCCTTGAAGATGAAATAAGGCACCAAAGCCTACCCACACACTACGTTCATCATCTAAAGCCCTCCTCCAGGTGCCTCTTCCAAGGGAAGCTCAGAAGGTGGCAACGAAAAGAGGACCTTTTCGTTCAGCCATTAAAGTTAACATTAGGCTGGGCCCCAGGATATTGCGTCTCTACTGTAAGCAAATATTTCTTCGACTGGCCTTGACAGTCTTCATGATATGAGTTTGATTTCCAAGAGGGAGTATAAACATTTAACATAACAAAAGAAATTGAATTGAACCTAAGAAGTAAGAAATACCGCCATGGCCCAAGGAACCACCTGGCTAGTTAGATGGTTTTCCGCTCTCAGCACAGTGGCTATGCAACGTGCCAGTCCACCCCAAGGGTGCCCCTTGCCTCTAGAAAGGTTCACAGAAATTGAGTATGTTATATAATAATTAAGGAAAATATCACTAAGAGACCATGTTTCCTGGAAAAAAAACATGGTATCAAATGCTTTAAGATACTCCTAAAATGGGCCATCTCACTTCTTATTGGGCCAGCCAGAAAGGTTCCAACATAAACACTTTAAAAAAAAATAAAAAAAAAAAACCCTTAGGCCGCATTATATCACTGAGGACTGTCTTGTTCATATCAGATTGGTATGAACAAGAGAGTGAAAATTCCAAGAGGTTAATTTCAGCCACTAACACTTTCTGTTTAAATGGGTTTGAAAATGTCATGGCAAAAACAATGACAGTAGGAAATAAGAACAACCATACATTTCTGATTTTGGATAATTCTACACTATCCGGGATTCTTTCCAGTGTTAACAACTCTGGCTCAAAGACCAGCCCTATCGTTAGGCAGTGTGAGGCAGTCGCCTCAGGCGGCAGATGCTGGGAGGTGGCAGCAAAGTGTCGGAGGAGAGAGCTGTGTGCCGAGCAGCCTGCCCTGCGCCCCCTGCCTGCAGCCTTCAGGTCTGGTAGGGGATATATCGGACCATCGCCACTGTTGAAGAAGTAAGATTCAACTGCTAGCCAGTGGGCTTTTGTACATGGGGTGGGTCAGGGCACCATCTTGTTCTTCATCTCAGGCAGCAAAATGTCTTGGGCCGGCCCTATCTGGTTCTACTCTTGAGTTCTCTAACGAAGCAAAAAATCCTAATAAGAAGAGATTGAATAGTCCTCAGACAAAATATATGAACTGCACCAAGTAAGTGAGACTCCAGTTTTCCATGTATGAAACACTTGCTATTTTGTCTGGCTTTAAAACCATTGCTCACCCGAATCTGTCATCATTGTTACAGAGACATAGAGAGAGTGCCCAATGAGGTCGTTGAGGTTATGAAATCGGGAATGTAGCATGGCTTTTGTTAGTACTGCTTCTCCAACCCCTTCAACTATCTGAAAAGAAAAGAAACAAGGAGGAAATCAAAGTGGTATACACACACACACACACGGGGGGGGGAGGGGTGTCATCTTACTGGAATTCTCCTGAGTGACTCTGGAATACTCCTTTTTTCATCATCTATTTTCACTCCAAAGAGGACAAAGGCCACACCATCTACTTTCTTTCCATAGAGGAACCTGGAAGAACAAAACAAAAATTAAGGGTCAAACTAGACATGTTTGTGCGTTCACATCTAGTGCCCTGTTCACGTGCAGTGGGAGGCGAGAGGTTTAATCTCAACAGAGCCAGTGTGGCGTAGTGGTGAGAGTGTTGGACTGGGAGTCAGGAGATCCAGGTTCTACTTCCCGCTCAGCCATGAAACTCACTGGGTGACTTTGGGCCAGTCACTGACTCTCAGCCTAACCTACCTCACAGGGTTGTTGTGAGGATAAAATGGAGGGGAGGGGGAGGATTATGTAAGCCGCCTTGGGTTCCTTGCAGGGAAAAAGGCGGGGTATAAATGTAATAAATAAATAAATCAAAGGGTGGGGCACATGGGCAAAGGGAGCTGATACTGTATGCTTCGGGTTCCCGCTTTCATCAAGGCTGATCTACAAACATGGTCAAAATTCCTGGCATGGTTTAATGGTGTTTCAGTTTGGAGACATGATTTCCTGTTGGAGGCAGAGTTCCAGGTTCATTCATGAATTCAGTAGCACATTTTCTGTGTGACAATTAGGCCACGGTCCTGGTTGTTAATTCCCGGCCCTATAAAAATGCTCAGGTAATGTGCTTGGTCCAATCTATGACTCTTCCGTGGCCGTGGCCGGCAAGTGCCTGGACTAGGCAATGGTATTGCCTCTACTGAGGAATTGTGCCCAGTCGCAGTATTACACCGCTGTATGGTCCCGAGAGGTACTGCGGTGGGGGCTTTGTTTGTTCTGCCATGAGGATGCTCTCCTAGGGCTAAGTTCCAGTTTAGGCCTGTGGCAGAATTTACCTTGAGGGTAATGGGGCACGGAGACATGCGTCTGGTACGCATTCCTTCAGGATTGGGGCGGCGTTTACTGCCGCTGCCTTGGGATTCCCCTAGGACAGAGGCAAGCTGTGGGTCGATCACATTCGCAGGAATTTCGGTAGTACAAACGCAAATGGACGTGAATGGTGCTGCTGCTTCCGTTTCCTTTTTTCCAGAACATCTGTTGACCAGACCAGTTTGTGTGCTGTTATGTGGGCACAGCTTTGTTCCTTGGCAGTGTGGTGGGCTACTTCGTCGGCTCTGAGAGCCCAGCTTGGCATCGGTCAAATGGCAGACATCCAGTGGTTGGAACACCACGGTATGCAGTGGTAGCATCTGATTCCATTTTGCTCTGGTCTGGCTTGGATGGATGAACCCCGCACAAGCTGGTGCTGTATCTGGGGAGAAATGACCTCGGCTTGCTCAAAGGCAAGGCCTTGATCCTGCAGGCATATGCAGCTTGGTTGGATGACCCCTGGGACATACTGGTGTCTGATCTGGGGGGATGATTTGGCTTTTGCGCAAGTGCAACGCCTCTGATCCTGCGGCATAGCAGACTTAGGTGGTAGACGCACCCCGCCCACCTAGATGGCGCTACATGTCAGGGGGGAACAAAATGGCCTGCTCAACGGCGAGGCCTGGACTCGGACCATGCATCTTATGCAGACCTTTTTCACACTTGGGGCAGTGCTGGCCCAGAGTCCGGATGGTCTGGTCTTGTATACTGCCACGCTTCTGTTGGAGGGGTGTGGCAAATCCCAGGAGAAGGAACTGAGTAGGCAGAAGAGGGAAATTGCCAATGGCTGAGTAGGATGGGTTGTGCAGTTCCCCATCCCGAGATTTCTTTGGCATGGAGGGAGTTGGACTGATTGGTGTCCATTTATCTGAGGCAGGCAATGATCTGTTCCTCAATGACCTGCAAAGGGCCCTGCTGGAACTTGATCTGGGCAGGTGGGGGAGAGGTGACTAAGCAGATGCTCGTCCCTCTCTGTGGCATGTAAGTGCGGGTTAGGCAACAGATAGGATTCGGTGAGCATCCATGGCACCTTTTAGGTGAGAGGTGGTATCTGAGGCTTCACATTGCTGGGTCCACTACTTAGACTCGGTCTGTTGGGGATCAGGACCACCTCTGAGGCCTTCGTACCTCGCCAGCTTGTTGTCATGCGACTCCGAGAGGAGGCAACACTGCAAAGGCCTCCCAGCACTGTGATGGTGTAAAATGGGGTGGTGGCAAAATGCAGCCCCACCCTTCCGATTTTGGATGCATCGCCCAATGCACACTAGTACCAGCCACGGGGGCCGGATTAGGGTAACCCGCACTCCATCCCTTTGCAAGCCCTTGAATATCAATAAATGTGGCCCATTTAAACCCCATCTTGTTGTCTCAACTCTTTATTTCCACCTTTACGCTCGCAAAAAGCTTTGTCAATGAAACAGATCTGGATACATCTTCTTACTGTGCCCAAGCTGTGTATAGTAATTAACTGGGGGGGGGGGGGGAAATGTGTAGCTCCCTCAGTTTCTAAATGGTGTCATACAATCTGAACCATTGCTCTTATGTCCAAATCAACTTATTGCAAGACATAATGAAAACATTTTCTATCTTATTCCTTTTCTTCATCGCTATCTTTTTTTCCATGTGTTCCTCTTTTGTAGTTTTACAAATAAAAAGATTTTTAAATCATCATCACTGAACAATTTCAAGTAAAAATGTTTAAATCAAGATCAAGCTGTAAATAAATTTTTTTTCTGAATATTACGAGACAATTTGATCGTTTGAAGAGGATAGCAAGTGTCAAATTAACTCTCCTTCTTCACCTTCCCACAGTTGCGCACATACACCCACCTTGCAGTGATAGACACTTTGAAATCCCCATTGTCATTAATGTCTAAAAACATCTCTGATGGTTCCACTGTAACTTCAAAGCGTGGCAATACTGGAGGAAAAAATACAGGAAGAGGGAGAACGTAAACATTCATGGAGGGATGCCAGGGGATAAGAGTAGCAACCTTCTAGGAAGAGCAGCATTAGCAATTTCCAGTGCAAAGGTGAAGCGCAAAAGTGGGTCTTCTCAGAGAGTCAGGAGATTAAAGAGGGGATGAAGCCAGGGATCAGGCAGGGAAATGCTTCCTACCAGATTCCTTGACAGTCAAATGGTGTGCTGAAGCTGTACTGTGGGGAGTCTTCAAACCTGGCCACAACCTTCCAGGTCCCCAGACTAGAGAAGGAAAATGAAGGGATTCTTCACTGCTTCTGCTTCATCAATTCATAACAATAAACATGAAATAAGCATGGGCCCCAGTTCCTCTTACTGTGAACATGGATATATTTTGTGTTCTTTGAGGCTCATCCATGGAAAATGGACATAAACTTAGAACTGAATGCCTCACCCAGAAGTCTTAAGACCTGGCTATGTGGAACTGAAATCTGCCTTCCCCACCCCACGGGTTCAGCTCTTCACTTTCCCATGGAGCACTTGAGTGGTCTTAGGGAAGTCACTGTGTATTCAGTTTCCACCTACTGTACCTCACAGGTTTGTTGTGAGACTGAAATGGAGTAATCCCCGTGTGTGGTGCCCCATGCTCCTTGGAGGAAAGGAGGGGGCAGACGAGTGATGGACAAATATAGCAATGAAAAGAATGATAAGGAAGTGTGTGAGAGCTTGAGGTGTTCCTAGTTTAATATGAAAACAGGAAAGCAGGGTAAAGGGCACCATACATTCTAATATTTTTTAATTGTACATCAGCCCAGGGTGGCCGGGTGACCGGCCAGATGGGCGATTAATAAATATAATAAATAAATAAATAATAAGCTTTCTTCACCAATTGCTGTTTCACCTATGTTTCTTTTTACAGGTTTGCTGTATAGCAATATTTATGATAAATTACCTGGCAATCTTTGGTAAGTAGTAAGGCCGGATGTTTGTTGAAGTAGGCTTGATGGAAACCTGGCTGACAACAAGGCCTTCTGGTGTCTGGGAGGGGGAAAGAGGGAGTTGAAGGGATATTTATAGTACTTATTCATATTTTATATGGCATGAGTTCTGCTGGAGCAAAAGACTTACCCTGTTTCTACATTATCTCTGTGCCATCAGAGTGCGGAGATCAAAAGTGATGTGGAAGATACTATACAGCAGTGTTCTCCAACCTTGGGTCCCCAGATGTTTTTGGCCTACAACTCCCAGCATGCCCCAGCCAGCGTAACTGGCTGGGGCATGCTGGGAGTTGTAGGCCAAAAACATTTGGGGACCCAAGGTTGGAGAACACTGCAATACAGCATTGAATCTGGACCAGCAAGGCCTGGATTCAAATCCCCACTCATAAAACACACTGGATGGCCCTACCCTAAACACTCAGCCTAAATTGTTTTTGAGGATAAAAGGCCATATGCCACTCAGCATGATGAGAATGCAAGAAATAAATGGTTAGTGGTTATACGCAAAAAGTAAACAACCACCTCATCTCAATAAATTTCTTTTTACACAGTAGTGGGAAGACAGTTTTATAATTCTGTGGTGCTGATCAGATTGGCCTCACCTCTATGAAGCTTTGGCACAAGGCCTGAAAATAAAGTTTTATAGAAAATACACATAGAAATAGAGGTTTCTTTTAAAAAAGAAAGAAAGAAAAGGCTATACAGAGTGCTCATAGCTCTTCCTCTGCATGTGTGGTGCATGTGAAACTTCAACGAAGCACCAATAGTCGCGGCCTATTCAGGTGGCTGCAGCCACCACACACACATATGACTCTTACCTCAATTTCGACAATCACACTTTTATTCAATAGCTCAAAGTTGTGGCCCACAGAAAAGACACGATAGCGCACTGAGAAAGAAACAAGAGGATACAGTTTATTTTTGATAAAGTTAAGGGGACAGCAGGTGCTGGATCTGGAAGCTGAGTACCCCCCACCGGGGAAAAGTGTGCATTCCATGTGGCGCCTGACTTCACTGTGAGTCTCAAAGGGCAGAGTTAGAAACTGACCATGCAAGCTATTACTCGTATCTTTGCTATCAGCCAAAAGCAAAGGCATTGCTCAGAAAAGAGGCCCTGTGGATTCCGGTGTGGCAGAATCTTCTCTTCTTCACCCATAGAAAGAGAGAATGGAACATGGATACTCACATTAAGGTTCCTGGGGTTGTGTAGGAGCATCCCAGGCGGGGTTATGTTCCCCCACTGCAGGGATCATGTGACTATGGATCGGGAGGGATCATGTGACTGCCCCTCCGGTTCCATTCATGGCCAAGCAGAGACAAACCTTATAACAGACCAATGAGGAAATGAATGTATGGACAATGGAGAAAAGTGAAGTATGAAAGGAAAACCCTCCTCTTACCCCATCTGCAGAAGATGCATCCTGGGGATCAAAGTAAAAGCTAATACTTTGTATTCAGACTTAGCCCCTCCCCCCAAAATAGGTCATCACCACACAGATTTCTGAGAGGCGGCATTGGTACTGAAGGAGGCCGAGGTTACCATTACCCTATAGAATGGGTGGCAACGTGGGACAGTTTAGGGAGCTTTTGAATTCTGTAAACAGCAAAAATGCAGGATTTAAGCCACCGTTGCCAAGGTGGAATTGAAGACTTTCCTCCCCATAGTGGTTGAGTGAAAAGAAACAAAAACCGCAGAAATACAGCAAAACTCACCCATCTGTTTGATACAGACTTTGGGCGCCCTCCTGACATCCAACTTTTGCCACATCATCTCAGAGGGGTGTGAGGGATTAGAACAAAAGAAGGAAGTACAAGGCCTTGAGAATTGTGAGAAAGAGAATTCGCTTTAGGCAGAAAAGGGGTCGGAATGAGGAGTGACAATCAGTTCGGAAGATGCACAAGTAACTCCACTGATAACTCCAAAATCCATCCGGCAGAGGTGACTGCAGCTAGAAACAGAACTTTCTGCAAGAGAAACCTGAGGGAAACAGATTTTAAAGGTTCAAAATGTGACCTTGTGAGCATTGTGGGGACCACTGTTAGACCCCACAAGAAAAACTTGTGCATGACTGGAGAAAGTAGTGAGGCCCTTTGTAGAAACTGTTTAAGGTGAGGGTGTACCCCTGATTATTTATGTCCTTGTTTTAAAAGGATGGAAGATAGAGCTGAGGCCTGCTTATGCAAGATGTTAACCTTAAGGCCCAGGTCCAGACCTGGCTGTAAAAAGAGCAGGAATTCTTTAAGGGCAGCCTTGTAGATGCAAGACTTCCTCTTGCACCAGGGTAGGAATGCCCACCAAGTCTCCTCATCAATGCAGTTATTGGAAGGCCATCTAGAAGAGAGAAGCATGTGTTAATTACTTTCTCAGAGTAGCCTAAATGCATGGTGAATGCTCCATTCAGAAGCCAGGCAGCTGGGCACAGCCAACCTGGATCTGGATGGTACACAGGGGCCGTGTGATAGGAGCTGGGGCTCCCCTGGGGGATTATCCTTGAGATAAGTGTGGTATCTGAGAACCAGGGTCTTCTTGGCCCAAATGAAGCCAGGAGAACCACTGTTGCTCTCTCTGCTTTCAGAAGCACCCTGGCAATGAGAGGGATTGGAGGGAAGGCACAGAGATGACCTCAGGGCCATGGAGAGTTCATGACGTCCATTGCCTCTGCTCTTGGAGTAGCGTGCCTGGAAATCCTCATTGCAAATAGTCTGGGACTCAGTAAAGGGCCCCATGTCAGACCACTCCCTTTCTTCCTTGGCAGAAATCCTGAGTTCTAGGCAGAGATTTGACTTGAGTCACTATCACTGGTTAGAGCTTTAGGATGCTTAGCACCATGACTACGATTCTTCTCCTTAGGGACTGAATTGAGGTCTGGAGATTCATCTGCAGAATCCTCTGAGGAATGTGGTGCAGAACTCTTGGCGGAAGACTGCTTGTGGCTTTGCTTTGATTAAAGCTGAGGCTGATTTTTGCTTTGACTTCAGCTTAGATTGAGGAGGGGGAGAAGACTTTGAGGAAGACTCTGGCTTGTCCCTTTTGTAGTGCTGTCACCCTATACCCTGTATATTTTGAGAGAAATGGTCAGAAGTTTCTGCCAGGACCCCCTGCTTAATCTCTGCAAGCACCTCTCGCTCAGCATCAGAACCCCTGGTGAGCAGTGCCACAAAGGACTCAAGGCCCAGGTGGCTAAAAAAAAACTCACAAGAAAAGCAGCGGAATCCTCTGTATCGAGGAAGGAGCCGCCCTGGTGGACAGACAGGCACTGCAGTAGCACAACTGCCGCCGTGCAATATTTTGGCGGGAAGAAAAGCACAGGCCCAAGATTAAAGTTTTTAACGGACTGAAGGGAAAGGAAGTAGAAAAATTATCCGAGGGTAAAAGAAAATTCTTTAAGAAAGGAGCCAGGAAAGATGTGATGTAAAAAAATAAGATCAGGAGAGTAGAAAAAACAAGCTCTGACCTGGGCAAAGGCAGGGAAAAAACTGGAGGGGTACAGCCAGCATCTCAAGGACCAAGGTAACCATTTTTTGGTCATGTGATCCCATCCTGGGTGCCTCCTCACACCAACCAGACCTTTTTCTCCATAATAAAACATAATAAGAACATTTTAAAAAGCCCCCAGATGTATCCCAGCAGATTGTTTCCCACAATGGCCAATGAGATGCCTCCATAGTCTCTAATTGCCCAGAAAATGCCAGGACCCTCACTGAAAACCCTTAAGCCATCACCCATCAGGGCTTCTCACTTTGTCATGCAGAGTCCCTAATTCCCTTGCCTCCCACAACTGCAATCTACTTAAAGGGGCCATGGGCAAAATTGCAGCTAAGCTTGCAGTTTTAGCTTAGTTGCAATTTTGCCCATGGCCCCTTTAAGATAGCTCTGCTTAGGCTCGAACAGCTGCAGTAAGCAGGGAGGGAACAGACACTGCCAAGCTGGGAGGGCCAGGGGAGGATGTGTGTGTGTGTGTGTGTGCGTGCGTGCGTGCACGCGCACACATGCTTTACCTGCTGCCTCTGCTGCATGTTGCTGTGGGAAAGGGATTAGCTGGGATGAAAGCCTGGACCGACGGAGAGGCGAATGAGGGAATTTATCACATGATTCCTATCTTTATATTGCCAATGATTTTATTTCCTAACAGAGCTGACTCTTTGCCTCTAACAGGTGAGGTTACAGTGTCAGAAGGAAATGCAAGAAACTTCCCCTTCTCTCTGAAGTTCCATGTTTTGGCGGTGTGGGGGGTGGGTAAGCTTCTCCTGTTTAATTTGTGCCAATCCTGACCATTTTAAAACAAAAAGAGATTGTCCTGCAAGCACTGACACACACACACACACTGTGAAAAACACCAGATATCAACAATTAAGGGTTTAGTAAGGTTTTTAAAAAATTACAAAAGCCAATTATAAAATATTATAAAATAATATATAATATAATAATGTAATAATTATAATCAGTAATACCTTGGATTGAGGGCATAATTCGTTCCAGAAACGTGCTTGTAATCCAAAACACTCTTATATCAAAGCGAGTCTCTGGCGGGCGTAAGCAGGGCCGATTTCGGCCCGCTACGCCTGCTCGAGGCGAGCAGTTACATCCCTACGAGTGTCTTGCAAGACCTTGCTCGTTTATCAAGTCAATTTTTTAAAAAAATTTGCTTGTCTTGCAAAACGCTCTCAGACCAAGTTACTTGCAATCCAGGGTATTACTGTATAAGATTCTGTGTGTTTCCTCTAATAACCTTTGTACTTGACCACGCCCTTTGGTTGCCTGGCCATACTCTTGGCCATGCCCTCATGTTGCCTGGCCACACCCACTTGATCACACCTTCATGTTGCTTAACCATACCTTTTTCAAATTCACATGTGTGTCCCTATTTTCATCTGTGAAATGTTGGAGGGTATGGATGCCTCCAGGAAGCCCATGAGCCTTTTTGCCTTTTATAGCTTCCTTGACTCTGCACGTTAAGCATGCTGGCATCTTCTTGCACTTACTTGTTCCCTTCCTAATCTTGACTCTCCATTTTAATTTCCTTTCCACTAACCCAATAATTGTGGCTATTTCCTCTTTTAAAATCTAACCTACCTCACAGGGTTGTTGTGAGGATAAAATGGAGAGGAGGAGGATTATGTAAGCCGCCTTGGGTTCCTTGCAGGAGGAAAAAAGGCGGGGTATAAATATAATAAATAAATAAATAAATATGACAGTGTTGGACATTCTGGGCATCCTACCTAGCAACTAAAATCCGACCTCTATGACCTCATGGCACTGCTTTCCCAGTGTCACTGGTGCCAGTGCTCACCACAACCAATGAATCCTCCCCTACATTATCTATAA
This sequence comes from Shinisaurus crocodilurus, assembly GCA_021292165.1. Taxonomy (NCBI): domain Eukaryota; kingdom Metazoa; phylum Chordata; class Lepidosauria; order Squamata; family Shinisauridae; genus Shinisaurus; species Shinisaurus crocodilurus. The sequence continues at coordinate 15,330,771 of CM037881.1, forward strand.
GCCTGTCTACATGTTAATCGAAACCCATCTCTCTTTCTATTCCATTTCCTAATTATTGCCTCTCCCACTACCAGGAGCCCCCACCAATCCACAAAGGCATGACCTCTGCATGAGAATATGTCATTTCCTCTCCCAAAAAGTTTCTCTTCCTCAGAATGATGTTCTCCCACCCAGTTCGCATCATTTATTTATATAGTGCTATCAGTGTGTAGAGTGAAAAGTGACTCTGCGGCTCTTGCCAAGAAGAACAGCCCAGAATCTGGATCGATTCAGTAAACAGAAAAGCTGCTCAGCAGAGCAAGCACTGGAGGTGGGGGGTGGGGGTGCGTGTGTTTTAAAACATAACACTGGAACATATAAACTTGATTTGAAGTTTAATCTAGACAAAGTATCATGGCTTCCACCAAAAAACGCTCTGAGCTGTAATTTTTTGAGTAACCCTTTGCTAGAAATCTCTAGACGAGACCTACTACAGGAGAAATACAGTAAGCAGGTTTCTTTGATTGGGAGCCATGACAGCTAAACAGGCCTGAAAATATTTAAAGATGCTTCCAGATGGCATGGTCCCCCTGACGCTACCAGTCAGAAGGCATTGTGCAGGTATTCTGCCTTTTCTTACTTAATGGATTTTCTGTGGTAAGAAAAAAGATGGAAGACGCAGTGGGAAAACACAGGAGGGCTACAAGTGGATGTTGATGTCTTCTGGACCCCCCCCCCCCCATAACGTTCCATGAATGAGGCAGGGCGATGGCATGGCACGATAAAAGCCTTGTCTGGAAGCACCCTAAATATCTAGTGTGGAATACTTTTATTCAAGAAGCACCCCTCTTTCAAGCCAACTTCAAATGCCTGGGGAGAAAATAAAATAATCTGTTCCCAGCTCCAGTTGCAAGGGAAGCATCTCATAACTGTAAAGATCTGGCAGGGAAATTGAGGACAGATCCCGAGGAGGTTATCCACTCCACACACCCATTGGGGTTCCAGATAAGGCTACCGGTGGCAGCCAAGCTGAAGACTTTACCTGGAGATCTAGGTGTGTAGATGGTTTTATCTGTCTGGGTGAAGATATAGCCACTCTGGAAGGAGACCAGAACCACCTTCACCATTGTGAATTGAGGACAGCTGGCCTGGACAACAACGTACTGGTTTTGCTTGGAATCCTTCTTTAGGTCTTTTGCAGGAACCTGTATGGGAAGATCAGGAACTAGAGAATAAATTTCTCCAGGCCTTTACTAACAGGGCAAATAGTGCCATAGCAATTGCATATACAGTGCTGCAGGGGGAAAACAAACAGGTCAATTCCATGACTTTCCGAGTACCCTCCACCCGCCCCACTTCCCCAGTCAGAAGGACAATGAAGGAGGAATGATTGTTCTTTAAGAAAATAGGAACATAGGAAGAGCCATGCTAGGATAGATAGATAGATAGATAGATAGATAGATAGATAGATAAATTAGACCAAAGTCCATCTAGTCCAGCATTCTGTTCACACAGTGGCCAACCAGCTGCCCACAGGAAACCCACAAGCAGGACATGAGTGCAACAACACTATCCCACCCATGTTCCCCAGCAACTGGTGTACGTAGAGGCATGCTGCCTATATTGACCCAGTGTGCAGCTGCTGTGAAGAAGGCAAACTCCATGTTAGGCATAATTACAAAAGGAACTGAAAATAAAACTGTCAATATCATACTCCCCTTATACAAATCTATGGTACGACCACACTTAGAATACTGTGTACAGTTCTGGTCACCTCACCACACCTAAAAAAGGATGTTGGAAAAAGTGCAGAAAGGGGCAATTGAAATGATCAAGGGGTTGGAGCAACTTCCCTGTGAGGAAAGGTGTCAACACTGTTTAGCTTACAGAAGAGAAGAGGTGAGTGAGGGGAGACATGATAGAGGTGTACAAAATGATGCAGAAATTGGATAGGGAGACATCCCCCCCCCCTCTCATATAATACTAGAACCCAGAGTCATCCCATGAAACTGATTGGTGGGAGATTCATGACAGAAAAAAGGAAGTACTTCTTCACACAGCGCATAGTTAAACTATGGAATTCGCTACCACAAGATGGCATTTTTCAACTCTACAATATTATTTTTTAGGTGCGGTGACCAGAACTGTACACAGTGTTCTAAGTGTGGTCGCACCATAGATTTGTACAAGGGGAATAAGATCTTGGCAGTTTTATTTTCAATTCCGGGAATCCGGGCTTACTATGGAGGAGGGGGGAAACATACCGGCTCCTGTTTTTAGGGACGTCTGGAAGCACCCGAATTGTGCAGACTTCCCTGAGCTCTTCCAGGGGCCACACTCCTTCCTGTTGGCTTCAAGGAGTGGGAGGAGATGGCAGACAGAATAAAAAGCAAGTAGCATCTCAGGTGGGAGGTCAAGTCCCTGCATTCTGAGGTTCTATAGGGCAAGCCTGGAAATGCAGCCTTTCCATTAGGAGAGGGTTGTTCTGTTTTCAGTTCCAAGGCATTCACATCTTCAGTATCTACTAATTCAGGTCAGGAGAAAGCAATAGATGCAGATGTGGGTATGTAGGCACCCTTCCCTAATTGTGGACAAAGAGGTTGTCACCACCACTGAATTGGATCATTCATATGTATTCTGGCTGTGATATGATCCTGCTGACTCTTTTGCCAGGATGACCCTGGCTCTTGTCCTATTGTCAGAGTCAGCAAGGCCTCGAACTGGGATCTCTTGCCTACCAGCTAGTGCCTACTGGCTGGGTTCAGACAACATGATAACCCACACTCAAAGGTTGAGTATGGATTTTAATGGAATGGTGGGTTGTTTTTGAAACATGGGCTATCGTGTTGCCTGAACCCAGCTGTGCTAACAAGCCATGGCTTGTTAACCACGAACAACCCATGAAGAGAACCCATGGTTTGCTGTTGCGTTATGATGAAACTGTGGGTTGTTCACCATGGTTTGTTATCTCAGCTGGGTTCAGACAACACGATAACCCATGGTTCTACAACCATCCCACGGCTCAACAACAACCCACACTCAACCCTTGAGTGTGGGTTATCATGTTGTCTGAACCCAGTCACTGTAAGCTTCCGAGAGATAGGGAAGGGGGCATTACAGATGCAGTGTGTCCAAGAGTTGCTCCCACTGTCATTCCTATGGCATTACAAGAGATCCAGGAGCAAACCTCTAGGACCATGCAGTGCAAACAGTGCAGTGCCCAAATTGCTACAACTGAGAATTGTACTCTTTGGCCCACTGACATCCCTTTCCAGCAGAAGTAGCAGGCTTGTTTGCACAGATCCTCAAGGCATATTTTACTAGCCGCTACAATTGGTCTGCTCTGGAACCTTGAGCAATCTGGTTCTTACAATGTGTTACATTTTGGCCCAATTATACACCATAATTCTGCTACACTTTCTTTACATTTCCCATAAGTAGACTTGACTACACAGGCAATTTTTGCTCTTTCCTTACCCACTCAGGGTTACATACTAGACATCCCCAATTATCTTGCAAACAGTGCAAACATCCTATTGTGTTGAAGAGGACTTAGTCCCCAGGTAAGTGAGTATAATCTTTTATGGGTCATGTTGCATAAATTTGTTTTAGCTTTTTATGTCATTTTAAACTTGGTTTTAATTTTTTATTATGTTTTTATTGTGTATATTTTATATTGTATTGTGCCTTTTATTGATTGTTTTAAACTGCCCAGAGAGCTTCGGTTGTTGGGCGGTATAATAATAATAATAATAATAATAATAATAATAATAATAATAATAGATTGCAGCTTGATTTATGCACATACAGGACAGCACCATCTATAACCATCATCATCACACACACACACACACACACACCTTTATGGAAGGGGACACCAGCATGCCATTTCCTGGGTTCATGGGAACTTTGATTGTGTACATGATGTTCTTCATCTGTGGGAAGTCAAGAACAGAGATGTTGACCTCTGTTGCAACATGGAGTCCATGAGCCTCCACTACAATCTTCTCTTCAGTCTCTACCCGCAGGACACTAGGGGTGATGAGGGTGGAACTACAAAGGAGAAAGAGTTCATGCACTGAATTTGTTTGTTGTATTTAAATGTCAGACACATCTCTGTACTGCATCTCCTGACTCTGTTTTTGACAGAGAAATATGCAGCCATGAAATCTATATACGGTATTTCCCTGTCAAAAACCCTTTTCAGCCCTGTCAAAAATTCTGTTTCCAAAGAAACCCTTTCTTTTGACAGCTGTCAAAAGTCCATGCTCATGAAAATGGGGTGGGCTGCAATTTCCCCTTCCTGGAGAACCTAGAGCCTTGGGAAAGGGTGGGAAAGCTGGAGGACATTGAGAACTGTCAGGACCATGCTAAAAGACTAGAGCAGTGGTTCTCAACCTTTTTTTGCCCCATGCACCCTTTTCACCATACTGTATATCAGAATGTCATTCCCTGCCTTTCCAAGATTGTCTGACTCAAAAGTTGCATTCCAAATAATATGCATATAATATATAATAACTATAAATGGAATATTTCCACAGATAACAAGTGAAATATTTATCTGTATTTTTAATTTGATCTGTGCCATACAATAAGGTGTGATGTCCTATAGATTATGTACAATCTGTAGAATTGTAATTTGTAGAAAGATCAGTATTCCAACAGTTTTGAGTCTGTGGTCCCAATTCCCCCCCCAAAAAAACCCTAAAATTCCCCCTCTGGGGGGAATTCCCCCCTGGTTGAGAACCCCTGGACTAGAGGATCTCACTGCAAAGGGGGAAATATAGTCACCACTCCCTTTTGCTAATGGCTCCCTTTCTTTATTAAACCTCGGGAAATTTGTCATATTTGAACGTCTGAAAAAAGTCCCAAACTACACCTAGAAGGAGCAGAGTCCTAAATGTAATAGACCTCCTCAACACATAACTTCACAGAAGAGAAATGCTGGGGTGGGCTGCTGAAATTTATCTTGTACTTACAGCAGGCTGTGGGAAGAAGCCGGGAAACAAACCACAAGGGCCACCACTAGATAGAGAGCAGTCCCCTCCATGGTGATCTGGGGAGGCAGGTACAAATCCCAGTATTTATCCTGCAAGCCTGCTTCTAAGCCAAGCCCTTTTGCATTAGCTCAAAGTTTAATCATTATATAGGGAGGAGTTTGAGCAACCTGGAAATTCCAAAATAAACTAACAAGGCTTTCAAAAATCACAATGATGTATTTGTCCTTTTCAAAACAGCAGCTAAACAGTATTTTTGCGCAATCTGTTCTTGAGATTTGCGCTAGGAGGTGGTGCAATCCGCAAACATCCCATGATGTGGGCGTACCTTAGCTTGACTGAACCTAGGAAAGTGCAGACTGAAAATGAGCACACACACACACCATTGGAGGGGACTCCAGTACAAGTGGGATCAGGTTTTAAACAGGGATGTGTTATCACCCCAACATTATTTGCTATTTTCATCGCCATGATTTTACATCTTGTCGAGGGGAAACTTCCCACTGGTGTGGGAATTATATATCGAACAGATGGAAAGCTTTTTAATCCCAGCAGGCTGAAAGCAAAAAGTAAGGTAATTACAACCTCCGTTGTGGAACTTCAGTATGCTGATGATAATGTGGTCTCCGCACATTCAGAGGATGACCTCCAAACTATCCTAAATGCTTTTGCAGAAGCATACGAAAAACTTGGTCTCTCACTTAACATCAAAAAAACCAAAGTGCTTCATCAGCAAGTGCAAGCTAACCCTTTGGTGATGCCATCTATCCAGCTTGGCGGGACAATACTGGAAAATGTCAATCATTTTCTCTATCTTGGCAGCTATCTTTCTGTTACAGCTAACATCGACAGTGAAATCCAGCATCGTTTGAGCTCCGCAAGTGCCGCGTTTTCTCGAATGAAACAAAGAGTGTTCAAGGATCAGGATATTTGTAAGAAGACCAAAACACTGGACCAAACAGCCATTGTATTACCAACTTTATTGTATGCCTGCGAAACATGGACTATCTATAAACGTCATTTCCACCTCCTTGAAAGATTTCATTAACGTTGCCTCTGGAAAATCCTGCGAATTACTTGGGAAGATAGGTGAACAAATGTCAGTGTACTGGAAGAAGCAAAGACTACTAGCATTGAAAAAATTATCCTTCAACGCCAACTTCAGTGGACCGGTCATGTTGTTCGAATGCCTGACTGCCGTCTCCCAAAGCAGTTACTTTATTCCCAACTCAAGGATGGAAAGCGGAATATCGGTGGTCAATATAAGAGGTTTAAAGATGTTCATAAGGCTAATCTAAAAAAATGCAATATAAACATCGAAAACTGGGAAGCTCTGGCCCATGAACGAACTAAATGGAGGTTGGCCTTTCACAAAGGTTCCATGGACTTTGAAGAAGCCCGAGTGCAAGGTGAAAGGGAGAAACGTGCTAAGCGAAAAGCACGTCAAATGAATCCTCTACAGGACCATCTTCCATCTGGTAACCTGTGTCCTCACTGTGGGAAGCTGTGTGGATCTAGAATTGGCCTCCATAGTCACTTACGGACCCATCGCTAGAGTCTACACAATCTTCTTTAGAATTTCCTCCTTTTATCCTGGAAGACAATCTTACTCGGTCACGAGTGATCGCCTGATGATGATGACAGCTTCTGCCCCCTAAAAAGGACACCATGGATCTTGGCAAAAACAGAGCGTTCCACTTGCTGCACAGAACATCAATCTTTTGTATTGATGGCACCATCTTGGATGTGCTGGCATCAAAGATGGTGCCATGCCACCCATACAGGGTACAAAATGCCCCCTAGAGAGTAGCTTGAATGCTCCCATTCTCTCTATAGTTAATTGCTGTCACTGCCACTGTGGATTGATTTGGAGTGACTGAAAGGAATCTGTCAGTCAAAAGACATTTGCTGTGGTGGCAGCAGAGTGTAAGGATAGCAAGAGCTTTTGAGTTGTTCCTTGGACCTTCAAACTGTGAGCTGGTACAGACATGATCATAGATGCAAGTAAACTCCATAAGCAGTGTCGTGTGCGATATGGGGAACTGCAAAAGATTGGAGCAGCTACTTCTATGATGATAATAGAAAACCTGCATCTTCCGATTGTCCTAAAATCACAGAAGTAGCAGCTGAGATCGTCTATGAATCTCCGTGTCACAGATTACACTCCCCATGGAAGTAGACCACTCCAAGGAGCTTTGCCTTGCCTAGGCAATGCCATGATCCTGATTGCCGCTGCACATCCAAAATGGTGCCACTCCCATTGCAGCACGATTTCAAGGAGTATGAGGAGGGCATTCCAGTAAAAATGTGGTACAAGGTACTGGAGAGAGCTCTGTATGTGTTTCCACCCCACAAACCCCAGTGTGGACACCCACCCACCTGCCCCAATATTCAGTTCAATCTCTTGCTGCATTCAGACATTTCCAGGGCGGAATGTAGCCGGGAAAATGTTGCTGCCGGCACCCCGCTCCCCCCCCCCAATGAACACACACTGATTACTGAGCAGTAATCCAAACATTTCCCCCCAGTTTTTGGTAGAATACTTACAATATCATATTACATCGGAATATTACAACCTTCTCCACGGACAACTTTGCCCATTGTGCCTCAGTCGCATATTTTTCTGTCCACACCTGCAAAATGGGGGGGGGGGGGATTGCACTGCTATTCTGTTCTTTCTCTGCTTAGTGGATTTTCTACTATAAGAAAAAAGGCAAGCGAAGCTGTGGGAAACATGGAAGATTACAGGTGGGTGATGAGGACAACATCAGGAACCGCTGTAAAAATGCCTGAAGGAGGCACGGCCATTGCACTTTAAAAGCCTCATTTGGATGCACCCTCACTGCACATACTCAGAACCTGGGAATAGTTAGACATATCATATGCTTCAGCACATTTTAGCTCTTCTACTGAGGTCCACAAGTGTAGGAGACATGAAACTGTTTATTCGCAAGTTACAAAGACCAGCATCTTCTCACATGTTCCAGCTGTTTGTGTGTTAAAAAATGTACGTAGGCAAAAGTAATAAGTGGTATGGGCTATGACTCTTGCCAGATAAGATGGACAGAGATGTCATTCAAACAGAAGTTCACAAATTATAGGTTGGATCCTGATTTAAGCTGGATTATCTGCACTGGCAGAAGTGGACTTCCCTGCCAATGCTTCCCATGGCAGCCCCTCCAGCCTCCTGAAATGCTACACAGAGTCATGAGACCCTGCTGAATGGGGTGAGCTGTGGTGTGGTCGTGTGGAGGGAGAGGGGGGGTGCCCCCAAATCAGGCAGAATGAACTCCCGTGAGCAGAGCCCTTCCTCTCGCAGAAGGCAGGTCCGGAATCCAACCCATTATCTACTTCTGAACATCAATAAAGAGTTAATAAGGAAATGCCCGATAGCAGCCGGTTTCCCAGTAACAGGTTTTTTTCCTGGCAAGACATTTGGAAAGAAATGGATCCTGGACAATCCCCAAGGATGAACAATCACAACATGTCTACTTGTTTACTTTGGGCCAAATGTTCAGACTGCCTCCCAATTCCGAGAGCCCGAGTAGCCGTGGTGACAGACCCCACCTTCAGGTTGAAGGTACTGCTGCTGAATGCCAGGTTGGTGAACCTGGAAAAAGAACAGTCATCCAGGACTTGATCCCAGAGGAGCATGCTGACCTGGCCTGTATCACGAAGGACCTCAAGGGTGTGGGTGTGGATCCCACCTGTACAGCACCTCCGTACGGCAGCAGGCAAGACCTGGGGGGCAGGGAGGGGAGGTAGAATTGCAGTGGTCTATCCTGACTCAGCCTCCTGACCTGGTGCCCATCTCACAATCTTCCAGTTTTGAGGGTGTATTTTGAGTGTGTGTACCTGAAGGTGGGCTTTTGGGACAGAAAAAGGGATTCTGCTGGTGTACCTCTAACCCCACTGCCCAACTGGGTAGTCTCAGGTGTGGTGCTGGAACTCGCATGCCTTGTTGGGCTGGGGGACTTGAACGTACACGCCAAGGCTGTCTTGTCAGGAATGGCTCATGACAACCATGGGTCTGTCCAAATTGATATCTGGCCCCACACATTCAGTAGGACACACTTTGGATCTGGTTTTCTGTGCTGGGGGGGGGGAATGATTGTGCAGTGAGTGTGGAAGGACCTTCTATACTTCCGTTGTCATGAACAGATCACAACCTGGCGGGGTTTAGACTTACTGAGAATCAGATCCTCTGCAGCATGGGGGACCACTTAAGATGGTCTGCCTCAGCCCTCAGGAGGCTGATGGATACAAATAATTTCCTGATGGCTCTTGGGGATTTTCCTTTCACCTCAGCAGGCAATTCAGTCAAAGTCCTGGTTGACCTTCCCGGTGAGTAGAGCCAAACAAGCTCCCTGGTTCTCAAGGGAGCTGCGGTGATGAAACAAGTGGGACAATGGCTAGAGTGATGTTGGCAGAAAACTCAGAATAAGTCCAACTGAATGGGCTTGATCCCATTTGAAGGCCTACTCCATGGAGGTGAAGAAATTATTCTCCACCACCACCATTGTGCTTGCAGAGTCATCCAACAGAACTTTTTGGATGGTCAAAGGCCTTCTACATTCTAGCCCACGAGAAGAAAATGTCAACCCGTCGATAGCCTGTTGTGACTTGTTGGCAGAACACTTCAGATAGAAGTGTTCTGGATGCCACCGTTGATATAGGCCCAGTGGATGTAACTTTGGTCTCTGCTTATTCAGGTATACTGGGTAGTTTTCAGTTTGTACTGCCTGAAGATGTGGACAGTTGTTGGCAAGCTGCTCAGCATGAAAGCTCTAATACTTTGAGTGACATGATGCTGTCGCTTTAAGAATTTCAGCCTGGCACTCATAGTAAAGGCAAGTCTGAAGAGGCCCATCTTGCTGGAATGGGTGAAGAGGCAAACCAAGCGATCTTACCATGAGGTCATTAATGTTACAACAGATAATTTGAGCATTAGATTCCCTCTTCAGAGAGAGAGACTAACCTCACACTCTTATGAAGGTTTTGGGATCTTTGGCTGAGGTAAAACACACGCTGCTGGGTGGAGTATGCACTTTGCCCTTTTACACTTAAACAAACACACACACACACTCCAAAAACAAAAGGGTTGTTTTATTAAAGAGGAAATACAGAGTAGGTAAGGCATCTTACTTGGTAAAGCAAACCCAGTGATTTCAGGCAGCAAAATATCCTCATGCTATAGTTCAAACACACTCTATATTCTGGAGGGGAAAAAGAGTCCCTTTTGGCCCTGACAGCCTAAATAGAAGAAAGGGTGGAAGAAAGGCTTCTGTCTAAAGCAGGGCTCTCCAACCTTGGGTCCCCAGATGGTGCTGGACTACAGCTCCCAGAATCCCTTGCCATTAGCCACGCTGGCTGGGTATGCTGGGAGCTGTAGGCCAGCAACATCTGGGGACCCAGGGTTGGAGAGCCCTGGTCTAAAGGGATAGAAAGACGTTCAGGTGAGGCAGAAGGTGCTTGAGAGCTCTGCATTCCAAGCTTCAGTTGGACGACTTAGGATGACTCTCTCAGCTCTCCCCTGACACACACCATTGCCTTTGGTGATGTGCATATTAAATCTAAGCACTGCAAGCCTCCATCTGTTCTCCATGCATACCTTTAAGTCTCAATCACTCACCATTCAAATCTTCAGTCATGACCTGCACTGCCTGATTGTTGAAGGTGGCTCCTTTCTCCTGAATGCTTGCTTACCCATTATTGGGGCCTTGCCGTGGACTTCCTTCTGAGCTATAGTCACAACCAAATTATCATAACTATATTCCATCATAACAAGGGCCCCCATTGGTAGCTTGGTATTCAGAGAATATGAAGCTACCACCTCCTCAGTTGGCACCGGGTATTCACTTTTGTGTCAACCTTTTCATCCATACAATCATACCTAGGGTTGCAATGAACTGGTTATTACTTGGATGGGAGACCCCTCCTCTAGTTTCCTGCATTGAGCAGGGGGTTAGACTCGATGGCCTTCTAGGCCCCTTCCAACTCTATAATCTATGAATCTATGAAAAGACAATCTTGCACTATGGCTATGGTTACAATTGGTTGGAGCAGGATTGCACATACTCCTGCTAAATTTGGAGACCACCCCTCTAGTGAACTCCACCAGCTCTTCTCTCCTGTTTACCTTATTGAGGCTGCAATTTTCTTGATTTCCTGGTTGTCATGCTGAACTTCCAGGACTGCGTGTTCTCCTAGTTCCTTAACCATGTCTAGTTCTTTTTGCAGTGTTGCGTGGTCTAGCAATCCCTGTAGGTCTTGCAAGCTGTAACCTAAGGAAATGGGTGTGAAGGTAGGGTAAAACCCTACCTGTTCCTTAATCATTTGCACCATCCATACTGGCACACTAAATTCAAAATCACAACCTACTATCTTACTTATGCTACAAAAACACCTATTGACATGTCTAACCATTGGTTGAATGAACTGGTTGTTGATGATCCCATATGCACAATTTGTCCTGATACACACGCACCCCTGTCCAGTGTACACGACAGCTGAACTGGACTCCTTCATGAGCATAAATGAGCAGTAGGATGTATTCCTTGCCCCATAGGAAAAGCAGTTGCATGGAGTCTCAAAGGTTTGGTCCTCACACACAAAGCCTAACCCTGGGTGATGTTGACACTCTCTGACATTTATGGTCTGCCAAACCCCCGCCCTGAGATGTGCCCAATGTTGTTGCTCTTGCGCATACATGACCATGCCTTTACTGATTGGAATGCCCAAGGGAACAACTGGAAAAAAACCTTCATTGTTTCCCTGGCTTCCACAGTGGCTAGGAACAGTTCCTGGCCTTCTCTGCACTACTGTAATGCGCTCTACGTGGGGTTACCCTGGAAGACGGTTCGGAAGTTGCAGCTGGTACAGAATGCAGCAGCTCGCCTGCTTAAAGGCTGCCGCCAGCATGATCACATCACTCCGGTGCTCAAAGAATTGCACTGGCTACCAGTTGTTTGCCGAGCCGAATTCAAGGTTTTTGGTGTTGACCTTTAAAACCCTGTACGGCTCTGGTCCAGTATATCCCAAGGAGCGCCTCCAGCAACATCAAGTAGGCCGCTCAACAAGATCCTCCACGGATGGCCTTCTTCCTGTCCCATCAGCCAGAGAAACCAGGCTGGTGGGGACTAGGAGGAGAGCCTTTTCTGTGGCGCCCCCAATTTATGGAACTCTCTCCCCAGTGACCTCCGCCATGCCCCTTCCTTGATTAGCTTCCGCCGGTTATTAAAAACGTGGCTTTTCAGGCAGGAATATGAGGTGGGTTAGGATTTTTAATTGTGTTTTATACTGTGTGTGTGTGTGTGTGTGTGTGTGTCCCCCCTGTATTTTATTGCATTGTACATCGCTCAGAGTGGCCGGATGTCTGGCCAGATGGGCCATTCATAAATATAATAAAGAAATAAATAAAACGTGGCATTCTTGAGCTCCCACCATTTGTCTAGCTCTTGCTCTCCTTTGGACATGTATGGAGCAATTACGGTACATTTTTTTACCTCTTGGGAGAGTACCTGGTTAGTGGTCATATGAATTAGAGATATTGTTAGTTGATGGGCTAGTCCCTGTGCCTGCATGCATGACATTGCTAAAGAGACATTTTGCTGCAAAGACATGACAGTATTTACAATCTTAAAATTGTCTTTTCCCGTCACCCTTTCCCACAATGGAAGGATTGCAGAAATGACCCAAGGCACTTCCACCATATGTGCCAGGTCCGTGGTGATGGGCTCTGCCAGTTCTTCACTTTGTGTTTTTGTCTGTTTGATTGTTTTTGGCTAAAAACTTTGTTTCTTTTTATTTATTTTTTAAATAAATTTTATTTAGTTATTATAAACTACATACAAAACTATAAAACACAAACATACAACTAAAATAAATCATAAGGTGCACCCCCACCCGCCTAGGGACCAACTAATATACATCCATCCCCTTAATCAATTAAATTCCACATTCAAAAAAATATAACATATCCTGGCAAGGCTTACTCCCCTTCCCCTTCCTCTTTATTAATACATAGTCTAATAATTGATTCCATATATCCATAAAATTATTCTTCTTTAACTGTCCCTTTTTACATTTGATACTACAAGTTAGTTTATTCATTTCGGGCTATATCCCAAACTTCCTTATACCAATTAGTTATTAGAAAAACATGTTGTACTTTCCATTTCCTCGCTATCATTAACCTAGCCGCAGTTAACAAGTTTACAATTAGTTCGTTCGTATTTTGGGCACAAGTGATTTTATCGGTTATTGATAACAAAGCAAGTTTAGGACAGACCTCTAGATTAATACCAATAATTTCCGATATTTCTGTAAAAGTCTCTCGCCAAAATTCCAGAACATTTTTACAATTCCACCACATATGAGCATATCTACCTATTTCCTGACATCCTCTCCAGCAAAGTGTCGAGCAATTGTTATCTATTCTATTTAATCTTACTGGAGTCAGGTACCATCTCCATATTATTTTATAAAAATTCTCCTTTATCCTAGTTGACATAACTTTCACAATCTGTCTATCCCATATATTGTTCCAGCCCACCTTTGAGGTCACCTCTTCAAATTCATTATCCCTTACTGTCTTTAGATGGCCATCTTGTTCTTCTACTTTTTGAATCAATCTGTATAAATCCTTTGTTTATACCTCTTGTAGACGCGTTCTTCACTTTGCTCAGTGGCGTACTTCAGTTTATTGTCAACAAAATACGAGAGGAACCAGTCAAATTCAAAGAAGAATTAGAGACTATAATTACTTGTTATAACCCTACCTGGGCAGACTAACCAATTACTTAGACTTGTTCTGCCAACAGAATTCTTGAGAAAGTTTGAAGAAAAAAAGTGAATAGCCAGTAACTGACCCAAGGTTTGATGATCCTGTTAAATTGATAGGTATGCATATGAAATTACCTGATGCCCTTACTACAGTAGTGAAACCCAAAACTGACTGGATCAAGATTAATAACTGTAAACAGAACAAGGGAGAGTTGCCAGCTGACTATATGGACAGGTTAAAAGAAGTATTTTTTAAATTCTCGGGAATAGGAGATCCCGAGAAGGATGCCCCTCATGCTATCGGGAGAGCATTTGTTGCAAGATTGTTACCTAAAGTAAGAGAGCAGCTGAAGACAGTATGTGTGAGTGGCAAACTGCAAGACTGGCAGATTTAACCAATTATGCCAATCACTGCATGGCCATCCTAGATAAGAAGAAAGAAGAGAAGGAATGTAAGCTTAGCTGATGAGTTTGCAGATCCAACAATTGGATCTAAAGAGAGGCAGAAGAGGAAGGAGAAGTCGTAGCAAGAAGAAGTGGAAATAGAAGAATGCATAATTCAGAAAGTAGAGAGAAAATGGGTGCCTGTTTTTCCTGTGGTCAAACAGGACATTGGGAAAAGGAGTGTCCCAGTAATTCATATCAGCCACCATTTCATTTTCAAGGCCCAGGGTGTTGTGATATGTATCACTTTACCAGCTGCAGCACATTGTTTACACATGGAAGGGACAGAATGGCTGTAAACAGGTTTGTTGTGTCTTGCTGGGATCTTGTGTTTTCGCATGGGAACCTAGACTGTGAGAACAATATGAGCTAGTCGCATGGTTTGTATGTTCTGATGACGTGCTAACTTGTTTTCTGTCTGAAGCCATCTTAGAGAGAAGGTGGACTGTTTTCTCTCTTCTTTTGGTTCTTCTTGCTAGACTTTGTTCCTGCAACAATGTAACGTCTTTGCTGAGGTTGAGTGAAGCTCAACTTACTCCACTGGATGTAATGCTTGCTATGCATTTATACTCTGCACATGGACTGTAACTAGGAAATGTATACTCTGTAGAACTTTACTTGCTAAGTAAATAAACAGGTAGAATTAGACCTGTGGTGTTCCAGAGTGTTTCCTGACTCCATGGATTAATCTACAACGGGGAAGCTGGAAGCAAGTCTGATTACAGGCCAGACTGGGCTGGCCAAAACTGGCACCGACACAGCATGCTGCACGCTGCGTAGGGAGGTGAGATCTGGAAGCTCTGTGTGTGGAATTTCAGGCATTTGTTAGCACACAGATAGGATTATAAATCTCCCAACTCTGCTCACACGCCAACACAGGGCCAGCACAGTTTGTGCCCCTTCAAGCTCAAGCGGTACAACAAGAACAATATTAGGATAGCCATGAAGACAGTAACATCATCAATCTTCCATTAATCCCTACAGATCCCCAAGGACGCTTTGTAACCTGCAACATAAATAGACAGCTAACTAAATGTTTAATTGATACAAGAGCTGGTAGATCGGCTTTAAAGAAAAGTTAATTTACACAAATCAAAAATACAGGAGAAAGTGTGTGTTGAACATGTGCAAGAAGAGGGGTAGGGAATCAGTTAGTGAGTGCAGCTGTCCTTTTAAGGTAAAACCTCTGCCTGGTCACCCAGCTGCCTGAGAAATGCAAACTAGCTAATCACGTTCCTAGAAGCCAAACACAAGTTCTAAGAATGGCAAGAAGCACTGTTATTAGAACCATGTGTTGTGTTAAGAATTTATATTTGTAGGTTTATTTGGGCAGAAGGTTCCTGAGCATAATCCAAGTTTTTGTGCCTTTTGGAGTCTACACCAGTCCTGTATTTAGTGAAGAAAGAGTGTGTGCTCTTGATCAAAGCACATACCTTCTCGGATCTGAACTAGGGGCAGGAAGTCCCAAAAAGAAAAGAAAAATCATGTGTTATAGCTGCTAGCAAAATCAAGCAGAATATTAAAATATGGCAGCAACGCCCATGAGTATTTGTGACTGCATTCAAGCTTGCCTTTAAGTTTTAGTGCCCAGTTTTGTTAGAGTGGGCTTTCCTGAATTTTGAACCCCTCCCCATTATTTTAGAATCCATGCTTCGTTGGTTTTTGCTAAAGGCAAACCAACAGGGCATCTTTAGTTAATTTTTTGGGCAGTTTAGTTTCAGAATTTGTGCTTGGCTATTGGCTTTATGGCAAACTAGCAGAGTACTTTTGTTAAATAGTATTTGGGTACAGCATAGTACAGTAGCACCAAGATACTAACAGAATGGCAAGCTCCTCTTTCACTTTATTGTTGTAGTTATTACGTTGGTTTTCAAGATGTTCTAGTTTCATTTACACAGTGCTCCCTTTCCCATCACAGTTGCCACTGTATTTTATTTTATTTTTTATGATTGCAGCTTCTAATTGCTAATAGTTTTGGCATCCCAGTATTTTAAAACCTTGGTTGCATAAGTGCCTTATTTTTTGCTTTGTTTTGTTTTGAAAGATAGCATTTGGTTAGTTTTCTAAAGCGAGGATGCCTTGCTAAAGATTTTTAGTTGTTAACCCCTCCTAATTTCTTGGCAAAAGACAGGCAAGCATAATTTTAAAAGGTCATCTTTTTTCCCTGCATCCCCATTTTTTATAGCAATGTCACAAGCACCTGCTAATACATCTGATCTGCAAAATCTTGCTGCTATCCAGAATTTGACCCCAGAAAATGGGGGGGGGGGACCAAATAAACATGGAAATTGGCAGGTTGCTTTCTTTCTAAAGACTAGTGTATGGTGTCATTCGGACAGCCGTCTAGTGGTGCCCAGAGTTCTTTCCCCCTACATTGCTCACATGCTCCATGGACCTTCACATGTGAGCAAAAGGGGGATCATTCATTGATTTGTTTAACAAAGATTGGTTTGGATTAAATTTTACATCTGCAGCAACTCGGTTCTGTGCCCATTGTGTGGTGTGCCAGGCTCATAACATTGGTAAACTTGTAAAAATCAAAATCAGCACACACTCCCACCCTGGGGACCTTTTGTAAATATACAAATTGATTTTATTGAAATGTCTAAGTGTTGTTCCTATCAATATGTGTTTGTAGTTACAGTAATACCTTGGATTGCAAGCATAATTCATTCCGGAACCGTGCTTGTAATCCATGGTCAGGGCTGGCGCTACCACTAGGCAAACTAGGTGGTTGCCTAGGGTGCGTAGCTGAAGAGCGCGCAGAAACGCTGCGCTCGTCTTCGCTGCCGGCGCGCTGCTGCCTCGCCGACAAAGGCACCACCAGGTCAGTGCGGGGGGATTGCGCCCGGAGGTAGTGGTGGGGCCGAGCCTGGGCGCCGCTGCTGCAGCCGCCCCCCGCTGCCGCCGCCCCCCGCTGCCGCCACCGCCCCCGTCGCCCCCCGCCACCACCCCCCCCGCTGCCCCCTGTCGCTGCCCCCCGCCGCCACCCCCCCGCCACCCCCCCGCCACCTACCTTCTCCGTGCTGCTTCCGGAGCCCCGCCCACGCTCTGTTTTGGTGGGAGGAACCAGGGCAACAGGGCTTAAACAGCCCTGTTGCCCTGGTTTCCCCGGCCAAAAACAGAGCGCGGGGGTACCGTCATGTCACTTCCTCCTTGGAGGAGGAGGCGGCCAGGGCGGGGGGAAGGTAGGTGGCGGGGGGCTGTGGGGGGGTGGGGGGGTCCGGCGGCTGCGTGGGGGGGGGTTGCAGAGCAGGGCTGCTTTGCTCCAGAGCCCCCCCACGGCACGAGAGGGGGGGCGCTAAATATAATTTCGCCTAGGGCGCCAAACTGCCCTGCACCGGTCCTGTCCACAGTTACACTCTTATATAACACTCTTATATCAAAGCAAGTTTCTGGCGGGCGTGAGCGGGGCCGATTTCGGCCCGCTACACCCGCTCGAGGCGAGCGGTTATATCCCTATGACTTATATTGCAAGACGTCGCTTGTTTTTCAAGTCAAAATTTATTTTTAAAAATTGCTTGACTTGCAAAACGCTCTCAGACCAAGTTACTTGCAATCCAAGGTATTACTGTATTTGTATGTATTCTAAATGAGTTGAAGTGTACCCTTGTGTGAGGGCTGACACCACAACAGTAAGCAATACATTGCTAAAAGAATTGATCCCCAGATTCAGAATACCTAGGGAGCAACATTTCCATTGCCCGTATCATCCAAAATCAGCGGGAGCTATAGAAAGACATAATGGAATACTGAAAAACAAACTGGCCAAAATATGTGTGGAGATGGGATTAAAATGTCCAGATGCACTTCCCATAGCCCTCATGAGTACGAGATCATACTCATGAGTATAACGAGTAACAGGACTGACTCCTCATGAGATATTAATAGGACACCCAATGCAGAATTATTGCAAGACCCTAATGAGGTGTGTGAAGACCTTTAATTCACAGGTAGAGGCGGCTCAGCACTGAAAGACATTCTATTGAACCAGGTGACTGGATTCATATTAAAGTACATCAAAGGAAATAATAGCTGGATCCAAGGTGGAAAGGCCCATACCAGGTACTTTTAATGCTGTGAAGTACCAGGGTCTCCAGATGTGGATCCATGCCTCCCAATGTAAGAAGACATCTCCACCCTCTGAAGAGAACGAGGACATAATAAAGCCTCCACCGATTCAGGGTGAACGTGCTAGTAACTTCTCCCCTGAAGCAGAAGAATTTGTGCCAGGACATCAGTATCATGGCCTGTGGCTTACGCTGGCTCAGCTTGTCTGAGTGTGGAAAGCTAAGCAGGGTCAAGCCTGGTTATTACTTGGATGGGAGACCCCTCCTCTAGTTTCCTGCATTGAGCAGGGGGTTGGACTCGATAGCCTTGTAGGCTCCTTCCAACTCTATAGATCTATGAATCTATGAATCTCAGACCTCAGACGGGATGACCATCGAAGACGACACCCAGAGGATCGGATGAGAAGAACTGATGTCACCATTTTAGAAGAACTCCACCTCAGCCTGAACCATGAGCCTTACCTATCAGTAGTGGTGCATTTCGTACCTTGATGGGGGAGGGACGAATCGCCTTGGTTCTCCACGCCATGCCCCCCCAATCCTCGAATTCTCCGCAGCGTGGAGGGGCTCTTTGGCTGCTCAGGCAGCCGCGCCGCTCGCACGGGCTCCCGTTGCATCACTTCTGGCTGGCTGGAAGTGACACGACAGGCCCTGCGCCGACGCGGCTGAACCCTGTTGCTGTGGTTTTGCCATAGAAACCCTGAACCCTGTTTTTTTAACGATCCCTAGAACTCGAGTTATGTCTCTAGCTAGCGCCTCTGTGGGCACATGGATCTCCCCGGGGCTTAAGGATGTGACAGAGCAGCTGCCGAGGCTCATACAGCTCACCGACACATACCCCTTTCTTCTCTTCCACGTGGGTACAAATGATACTGCCAAGCAGAGTTACAAAGAAATCACGGCAGACTTTGAAGAGTTGGGAAGGGAACTCAAGAACTTTGGGGCCCAGATAGTCTTCTCATCCATCCTTCCAGTACTTGGAAGAGGAATAGAAAGGGAAAGAAAAATACTCCAAGTGAATGACTGGCTACGAAGGTGGTGCTGACGTGAGAGATTTGGATTCTGGGACCACGGGCTACACTTCCTGGAAGATGGACTGCTGGCAAAGGATGGGTTGCACCTCACAAGGACTGGGAAGAATGTGTTTGGCCACAGCATGAGGAACTTAATCAAGAGGGCTTTAAACTGAATCCAACAGGGGAGGGAGACATAAACTCGCGGGTAACAATGGAAGAAGGCCTCTGTGCCACAATGGAGAGAACAGCTCCAGCGGTGCCCAATGATAGTCTACCACAAAATGTAGGGGGAAAGTCGGACTATAAAGCACATAGTCTTCGATGTCTCTATACTAATGCCCAGAGTATGGGCAACAAACAGGACAAACTTGAACTCTTGATACATGAGGGCAAATATTACTTGATAGGGATAACTGAAACCTGGTGGGATGACTCCCGTGGCTGGAATACAGCAATTGAAGGGTATAACTTGTTCAAAAGGAACAGAAGCAACAGGAAGGGAGGTGGAGTTGCACTGTATGTTAAAGATACGTATCTCTGCACAGAGATACAGGAAGTGGAGCTTGGCAGCCCCATTGAGAGCATCTGGGTTAAAATAAAGGGGGCAAAGAATAAAACGAACATGGCGGTTGGAGTCTACTACCGACCACCCAATCAAGGAGAAGACGAGGATGAAACTTTTGAAAAGCACATTGCCATTGTTTCAAGGAGGCATGATGTGGTAGTAATGGGGGACTTCAATTTCCCTGATATCTGTTGGGAGACTTATTCAGCCAAACATGGCCCCTCCAAGAAATTCCTGAGTTGTGCTGCTGATAACTTCCTCCTACAGAAAGTGGAGGAAGGAACTAGAAGATCAGCTATCCTTGATCTGATTCTAACCAACAGAGACAAGTTAGTGGATAAAGTGGCAGTTTGGGGAAATCTGGGGGAAAGTGACCATGTTATACTTGAGTTCTTGGTTCTAAGGGGAGCAAAAGCTGAGTGTAGCCAAACACGTACCCTGGATTTTAGGAAAGCCAATTTTAACGAACTCAGAACAATAATAAGGTCCCATGGCAAGCGACTCTAATGAGAAAAGGAGCCCAGGATGGGTGGGAGTTTTTAAAGGCACAAGTGCAAACAATTCCCACAAGGAAAAAAGGCAGAGGGCAACAGAAGAAGCCAATGTGGCTTCACAATAAACTCAAAGATGACCTGAAAACAAAAAAGAACACGTATAGGAAGTGGAAGGAAGGACAGGCTACAAAGGAAGAGTACAGGCAGGTAGCACAGAACTGCAGGAATAGTGTCAGGAAGGCTAAAGCTGAGAATGAGCTAAGGTTAGCGAGGGATGCTAAAAACAACAAGAAAGCTTTCTTCAGATACATGCATAGTAAAAGACAGAGGAAAGAAATGGTGGTTCAACTACACAATGAGGATGGCAAATTGATAACAGAAGACAAAGAAAGGCAGAAGTGTTCAATTCCTACTTCGGCTCGGTCTTCTCCCAAAAGAGGGTCTATGACCCCCCTGGCAAATCTGAAGTGCAGACTGAAGGGGCAGGATTGCAGCTTGAGATTGATAGGCAAATGGTCAAGGAGCACCTGATTACTCTGAACGAGTTTAAATCTCCAGGGCCTGACGAGCTGCATCCTAGAGTAATAAAGGAATTGGCAGAAGAACTCTCAGAACCACTGTCTATTATCTTTGAGAAATCATGGAAGACAGGTGAAGTGCCAGATGACTGGAGGAGGGCAAATGCTTCCCATCTTCAAAAAGGGCAAGAAGGAGGAACCTGGGAACTATAGGCCAGTCAGTCTGACATCAATCACTGAGAAAATTTTGGAGCAGATTATAAAGAAGTCAGTCTGCAAACACCTTGAAAACAAGGCAGTGATCATTAGAAGCCAGCATGGATTTGTCAAGAACAAATCCTGCCAGACTAATCTGATCTCATTTTTTGATTGGGTAACCTCCCTTGTGGACTGTGGGAATGCAGTGGACATCATATATCTGGACTTCAGCAAAGCTTTCGACAAAGTGCCTCATGATATCCTGATTAGCAAGGTAGCTAAAAGTGGGCTGGATGGAACAACTATCAGGTGGATCCACAATTGGCTACAGAATCTGACTCAAAGAGTGCTTATCAATGGTACCTTCTCAAACTGGGGAGAGGTAACGAGCGGGGTACCACAGGGCTCAGTCCTGGGCCCAGTGCTCTTCAATATTTTTATTAATGACTTGGATGAGGAGGTACAGGGAATGCTTATCAGATTTGCAGATGACACAAAGTTGGGTGGAACAGCTAATACTCTGGAAGACAGAAACAAAATTCAAAGTGACCTCGATAGGCTGGAGCGCTGGGCTGAAAACAACAGAATGAAATTTAATAGGGATAAATGCCAAGTGCTGCACCTAGGGAAAGGAAACCAAATGCAGAGTTACAGAATGGGAGACACTTGGCTCAACAATACTACAAGTGAGAAGGATCTTGGAATTGTGGTGGATCACAAACTGAATATGAGCCAGTAATGCGATGTGGCTGCAAAGAAGGCAAATGCTATTTTGGGCTGCATTAATAGAAGTATAGCTTCCAAATCGCGGGAAGTGATACTCAGCACTGGTTAGGCCCCATCTTGAGTACTGCGTCCAGTTCTGGGCACCACACTTTAAGAAGGACGGAGACAAGCTGGAGAGGGTTCAGAGGCGGGCAACAAGGATGATAAAGGGACTGGAAACAAGGCCCTATGAGGAGAGACTGAAAGAACTGGCCATGTTTAGCCTTCAGAAGAGGAGACTGAGGGGAGATATGATCGCACTCTTCCAGTACTTGAAGGGATGTCACACAGAGGAGGGCCAGGATCTCTTCTCGATCATCCCAGTTTGCAGGACACGGAATAATGGGCTCAAGTTACGGGAACCTAGATTCCACCTAAACATCAGGAAAAATTTCCTGACTGTCAGAGCAATAAGACAATGGAATCAACTACCTAGGGTGGTGGTGGACTCTCCCACTCTGGAGGCATTCAAGCTGCAGCTGGACGACCTAAAGACGGTAGTGCACGCGCTGGTAACTTCGAGGCTTGATTTCTGCAATGCGCTGTACATAGGGCTACCTTTGTACCTAGTTCGGAAACTTCAATTGGTGCAAAATATGGCAGCCAGGTTGGTCACCGGTACATCTAGAGGTGCCCATATTACACCAGCTTTAAAAGCATTACACTGGCTGCCAATCAGTTTCTGGGCGAAGTATGAAGTGTTGGTTATTACCGTTAAAGCCCTACATGGTTTGGGTCCAGGTTACCTGCAGGATCGCCTTCTCCTGTACAATCCGCCCCACACACTTAGGTCCTCTGGGAGGAATTTACTCCAGTCAGCCAAAACTAGGCTGGCGGGTACCATCCAGAGGACCTTCTCTTCTGCTGCTCCCAGATTGTGGAATGGCCTGTCGGAGGAGACTCGTCAACTAGAAAGTCTCTTGGCTTTTAAAAAGGCCATAAAGACTGACCTCTTCCGACAGTCCTACCCAGTGGAATTTTAAGAGTTTTTAGGATACTTTTAAAGGTTTTTAAGAATATTTTAATAATATTTACTATGTTTTAACTAGCTATGTATTTTATATTTATGGTTGTTCCCCGCCTCGATCTGAGTGGAGAGGTGGGTAAGAAATAAATTATTATTATTATTATTATTATTATTATTATTATTATTATTATCCTCTCCCAGCTCTTTTAGCAATCCCCCACATTTTCCACTACTCCTTTTTCCTCCTGTGCACACTTGGATTTCTCCCAAATCACTGGGGGTGGGAGGGGGTCAAGGATGTTTTTATTATGCATTGTATTGAAAATTAATCAACCACTTTGTACGACTGGAAATTAATACTTTATGTAGTTTTTATATGTTAACTTGTAATATTTCTTCAAATAAATCTCTCCTATAAATTATGCGAAGGGCCATTCCTGACTTTCTTCAGATGATCCACCCTCACCCCAGTTGCCTCTGGTTTGGATAATGTGGGAAGTAGCATTCTTGTGCCTAGAGACCTGTGGTCTAGGGTAGGCACAAGAATGCTAGTTCACCCATACATGCCAACCCCTTGACTGCTCAATACTTGATGACCCGCTCTGTTGGCAGCAGTGGGGGACCCAAAATGGAACTGAGCAGAACCCAGTCAGTACTAGGAGAATTGGCTTTTAAATGCTATCTATCGGTGAGAGCATCAAAAACCATGAAAGGTTTTGCTTTGTCAATCTAGAGTCCCTTTTTGTTGTTTTTAGAAAGGTGTTGGTGGGTTAAAGCAACAGCCTGCACAAAAGGGATGCTCCAGACTCCCCAAGTGAGGGGTTGCATAATGACTACAGATAAATGGGTTAAGGAACTCCCAGTGTGTGAGATGGCACATGACAGCGCTCTCTCTGACAATTCATATGCCGTAACTCTCAGCCAAACCGCACAGATGCTTCGCAGGAGCCCCATCAGGCACAAAAACTACATCTCCCAAGATGCTTAGTGCCCACGTGGGCTTTGAGTCACGCATTAGGCGTGACTGGGTTCGCTGCTTCCTGCCTGCCCTCGAGGCCTGCATTTTCCTCCTCGCGTAGCTGTATATTCCGGGGGCAGCGATGCCGACCGGCGATTATGAGTGAGAGGACAGGGGTGAAGTCGGGAGGGAGGCCCTGTGGGTGGCGGAAGGGGCTCACCGCGGAGAGGGGCCCGCGTGGCCCTGGTGGACGCGCAGGGGTGGAAGCCGAGGGAGTCATAGGAGTGGCTGGGGGGGGGTGTGTGACTGGGGGGCGAGAAGATGCATACTGTGCGCGCGCGCATGTGTATAAAGTGTGTGTGTAACCTATACATACGTGCACACACAAATAAGCAAAGTGGGTTGGATCCAGACCTAGTCATCATACTTAAGGGTCAGTCAGTCAGGCGATCACTTGTGACCGAGTAAGATTGTCTTCCAGGATAAATAAAAAAAAAAGAAAATTTACAAAAAGGAGATTTTAAAAGGAGGAAAATTCTAAAGAAAATTGTGTAGACTCTAGCGATGGGTCCGTAAGTGACTGTGGAGGCCAATTCTAGATCCACACAGCTTCCCACAGTGAGGACACAGGTTACCAGATGGAAGATGGTCCTGTAAAGGATTCATTTGACGTGCTTTTCGCTTAGCACGTTTTTCCCTTTCACCTTGCACTCGGGCTTCTTCAAAGTCCATAGAACCTTTGTGAAAGGCCAACCTCCAGTTAACTTACGTCGATTTCAGAGGATCTTAATATGACTAAGTCTGGATCAAACCGTGTGTGTGTGGTGTGTGGTGTGTGTACACACACATGCATACAGTGGTGGAATTCTAACTTAAGACGGAGAAGGTAGGCCCCTCACTCTTCACAGGCCATCATGCAGCATTAAATACGCAGGCCAAGAGGCATAGCCTTGTTCTTAATAGGAGGTGGTAAACGTGTCTGGGCTGCATCACTTCATCTGGTAGAGGGGAGAAGAGGGCTCATAGGATAGAATGCTTCTCTATGCCACCACAAACAAACAAGCCACCACATCTAAGACTACATGTTAAAGAGAAAGCTTCCCTGCTAACTTTTCATGTGTGGAAGTGCTTTTGTCTGTCTGTCTGTGTGTGTGCGCGCACGCGCATAGAGAAGCTTGGCATCAGCCCCCACCTGTAGTCTGAAGTGGTACAGTCCAGACACAGTTTTACTATCTCGAAATGTGAACTAGACTTCTAGAGTATACCGTAATACCTTGGATTACAAGTAACTTGGTTTGAGAGCGTTTTTCAATACAAGCAAATTTTTTAAAAAATTTTTTTACGTGATATACAAGCGACGTCTTGCAATTCAAGTACTGTAGTACGGCTTAAATTAAAAAATCTCTGTACATAATTTTTTGGGGGGATTTCGTTTTGATATGAGAGTGTTTTGGATTACAAGCACGTTTCCAGAACGAATTAAGCTCTCAATCCAAGGCATGACTGTATGGAGCATTTGGCAGGACAGAAAGAGGAGCCTTTGGAAGGTGTGGAGCTGTTGTAATGGGCACCTCCTGTGCCTTTTTTATGACACATCCCGCCTTTTCAACTTGCCCCGCTTGTCCCTCCCCACCTCCACCCTGGGGATTTAGGTTTCCCTTTCTACAGAAGGAGAGGGGATGAGAAAAGTGGCAGCTCTAGCTTGGAGACATGGAGAGTGAGGTGCCTTAGTTGGGAGGATGCCTTCAGAAGCGGGTAGGCTGGACAAGAGAGATTGCTTTGGGAATATGGAGAGTGAGTAGGGGCATGCCTTTGGAATGGGCTGAGTCATCATCATCATCAGGCGATCACTCGTTGTCTTCCAGGATAAAAGGAGGAAATTCTAAAGAAGATTGTGTAGACTCTAGCGATGGGATGGGTCCGTAAGTGACTATGGAGGCCAATTCTAGATCCACACAGCTTCCCACAGTGAGGACACAGGTTACCAGATGGAAGATGGTCCTGTAGAGGATTCATTTGCCGTGCTTTTCGCTTAGCACGTTTCTCCCTTTCACCTTGCACTCGGGCTTCTTCAAAGTCCATGGATCCTTTGTGAAAGGCCAACCTCCATTTAGTTCGTTCATGGGCCAGAGCTTCCCAGTTTTCGATGTTTATATTGCATTTTTTTAGATTAGCCTTATGAACATCTTTAAACCTCTTATGTATATTGACCACCGATATTCCGCTTTCCATCCTTGAGTTGGGAATAAAGTAACTGCTTTGGGAGACGGCAGTCAGGCATTCGAACAACATGACCGGTCCACTGAAGTTGGCGTTGAAGGATCATTTTTTCAACGCTAGTAGTCTTTGCTTCTTCCAGTACACTGACATTTGTTCGCCTATCTTCCCAAGTAATTCGCAGGATTTTCCGGAGGCAATGTTGATGAAATCTTTCAAGGAGGTGGAAATGACGTTTATAGATAGTCCATGTTTCGCAGGCATACAATAAAGTTGGTAATACAATGGCTTCATAAACCAGTGTTTTGGTCTTCTTACAAATATCCCGATCCTCGAACACTCTGTTTCATTCGAGAAAACGCGGCACTTGCAGGAGCTCAAACGATGCTGGATTTCACTGTCGATGTTAGCTGTAACAGAAAGATAGCTGCCAAGATAGAGAAAATGATCAACATTTTCCAGTATTGTCCCGCCAAGCTGGACAGATGGCATCACCAAAGGGTTAGCTTGCACTTGCTGATGAAGCACTTTGGTTTTTTTGATGTTAAGTGAGAGACCAAGTTTTTCGTATGCTTCTGCAAAAGCATTTAGGATAGTTTGGAGACCATCCTCTGAATGTGCGGAGACCACATTATCATCAGCATACTGAAGTTCCACAATGGAGGTTGTAATTACCTTACTTTTTGCTTTCAGCCTGCTGAGATTAAAAAGCTTTCCATGTGGTAGGAAGGAAAGTGTCAGTCTTTTAGGGACAGAACTTCCCTAAAGAACTTCGGGATCTTGGCCTGAAAGGTTGGGGAGATGGGGAACCTCTGGCCCACAAACCTGTTAAGGCCTGTGGGGGTTCCCCATCCAGCCTGGCAGCTTCTTCCCTGGCCCCACTGCCACAGTGGGAAAAGCCAGACAGCTGCTTGGTCTTGTGGGTCGTAGCCAGCTGGCAGGTGGACTGTTTTCCTTTTGGTGTGAGGGGGGTGAAGGAGAGGAGAGAAAAGAACAGTTGTTGACCAAAAGGGAAGTTTTAATGGCAGCATACTTGGAACAGAATTCAGAGGTGGAGTTACCATTATGGGTGGCGTTTGGAGTGTGGTGGGGGAAGTGTTCCTTCTTTGCTATTTGCTGTTCTGAAGGAGCAAGTATGTAATTTGGTACAGGCCTGTGGCTTACGCTGGCTTCAGCTTGTCTGAGTGTGGAAAGCTAAGCAGGGTCATACTTGGATTGGAGACCCCTCCTCTAGTTTCCTGCATTGAGCCTAGAGACCTGTGGTCTAGGGTAGGCACAGAAGGATACCATGGTCGTTGGACTCTATGGCTTTGTAGGCTCCTTCCAACTCTATGATCTATGAAATCTATGGTGGAATCTATTAAGTGGGTTGGAATGGAGAGTGTACTGGTGAGGGTCATGGACTGGTTGCATTGCAGGTAATAGGAAGGTACTGGATGTGAGGAGACCAGCTGCTGGGATTAGAGGATCAAGGAAGGGCACATAATATGTTTATGGCAATTGAGATCAGACACTCAACTTGATATGTTTATCTCCGTTTCAGCTCCAAGCCCAGTTGGGCAGACTGTGCCAGTGGAAGAGGAAGGAGATGATGGTGAGACATTTCACCTTCAGTTGAAGTAGATGTGCGCTAAGCCAAAAGTTAGCGCCTTCCCTCTGCGGCTTCACCCAGGCCAGACTTGCACCCTATCTGCAGTGGGTTTTGCCTTGCAGAAACTCTCCAGGGGGCACCTTTTGGGATGCTCCTCAGACCTTGCCCAGGAACAATGTCAAGAAAACTCCATCTACGCTAATGTAGTTTTGGAGGCTGGACTTTTGCATCCAGGAATGTGAGTTACAAAACACCTCTGGTTGCTGCTCCCTGTGAACCTGCACTGCTCTTCACGACAGCAGATGGGAACCTAAAATCACCCATCACGTCCCCAACTAGCCTCTAGTACTTGAAACTCTGCCTCGCCCATCTGGGTGTTTTCAGACAAGTTTGTGGTTGCCATTCAAGGGCAGGCAGCTATACTGCCCCACAACCGGACCCTACCCATCATGCCTCCCAGTCTGGCTTCCCAACCCTTCCTGCTGCACTCTGCTTTTCCAAAGCAATCTGAACCAAACAAAGTGTTGGAAAGAGTGGGAGGGAGGAGACGCCAAACAAAGGAATTGAAAGTAGTACCGTAGTTTAACAGGGAGCCCATTTGATGGGAAATGGGTTACTGCTTTCGTCAGGGTTTGGGCAACAATATGTTCTTTCCTGGGGGAGCCAGGTTGAGAGGCAGTGTGGCCCAGTGAATGGTGCTGGATTTGGACTTGGGGAAACAATGGTTCAAATCCCAATTTAGCCATGGACTGGATTATTTTGCCCAAGCCCACCTAGCCGTAGCATTCTGTGATGGAATTTTATTTGTTTGTATCTTATTTTCTCGCCATGGAAATAATTTCACAGGGTTGTTAAGGAAAGTTAAGATTTCTCTACATCACAAGCAGGGCCCGCAACAAAATGTCCCTGCATGTAGAAAACATGCATGACTAGCATTCTAAGCCTTGTCTTCTCCCTGACTTGCTAGTTTTCTATGTGGAGGGATTTATTTATGGAGGAGCATTCTATTACATGAGCTGCCACCTACCATCTTGATGTAATACAGCCTAGACACAGGTTTACCACCTCAGTACTGAGCCCTCTCATTGGAGGTTGGTCTGGACACTGCCCATAGGTTATCCCCCCCCCCCCCCTTACACACACACACTCGACTTTGTAATCTCATTTCTGGGCAGCAGTGTGGAAACTAGACAGAGAACTAGCATAGTCCAGCAGTGAAGATAGTAACATTGGATGTGAGAAGGTGGGGCCAAAATCTCAAGTTTATCTACAGTTCCTTCATCTGTAAAATTAGGAGGGGGGGACGGGGACGGAAGGGTCCTGTCAGGGGTAAATGATGACAAACTGGTGACCATTTGGTTCTGTCCCCAACAGGAAGAAGATCGCTACAAGATGATGCTGAGCAAGAGTGACAGTGAGAATATTGCCAGAAACTATTTTAGCTCAAAATGAGTGAGCCAGATTCTCAATGCTGACCCTATGAAGAGTCCCTTCATATGTTCTTTGCTGCTTCTCCTAAAGTTATGCTGGCTGCCTTCTTCTTCATCATCATCATCATAATACCACCTAGCATCTGTGTAGCACCTTTAATGTGTTGAAAGAGCTTCACAAATGTCATCATAGCATCCCTTATAACAACCTGGTAAGGTAGGTCACTGTTCTTATCCCTGTTTTGCAAATGGGGATCTGAGTCTGAGGGAAGAGTAGATTGCCTACAGCCACCAGTGAGTCCATGACAACAAGATTTAAACTGGGGGCTTCTCGATTCATAGCTTGATCCCTTAGCAGGGCTGGTCCTACCATTAGGGAGAGCGAGGTGGCCATCTCAGGCAGCTGTTTTTGGGTGTCATGAAGGGCAGCAATTTTTTAATTATTTAAGGCGCGATCCTCTGCAAGTTTAGACAGAAAAAAAGGTCTACAGCTCCCATGCTGTCCCAGCCACCTATGCCTTTTGTAGCCCTTTTTTTCTGTCTAAACTTGCATCGGATTGTGCCTTAATGTATCATTATTGTATTTTTACAGCCAGGGAAGGGGGAGAAGTGCTTATGCAATGTTTCTGCCTCAGGTGCCCAAACAATGTGACTGGCTTTGGGTACGATGTACCTTGACTTGGTTTGTCGCTCCGCTACAGGCAGCCCTATCAGTCTTGGGCCAGCTCCGCCACTATTCAACACAAGCTCTCTGTATCATGTCTAGGTGTCACTGTGCCCATTCCATCCCATTATCCCAGTCATCAGCCTCATTTATTATGTATCAAGTACCTCATATGTACTGGGCACTGGTTCAGAATCTAAAAAAATATTTCTGCAGTGTTTTCAGATGGGCTCCTCCTATCGGGGTGTGGGCGGGGATGCAGAGCGGGCAGGGAAGTTTTTTCGGTTGCAAATACAAGCATCCCAATATTTTCTTCTTGTTTCTTTCCTCGGCAGCTTCCCATAACTCACCCCCGCTGCTGAGCAACAGCACTTCTATCCTGACTTCCAGCTTGGCGCCCGTTCCCCCTGCCCAAACAGTGGAGATGCCCCAGCCGTGCCCCTTCCGCCTTGAATCCCCGGACTTTTCCTCTCCTTCAGTCAAGACAAAACACAAGTAAAGCCGGAACAGTGATTAGGCACTCAACCCATACTCGGAGGCTGTAGCTTGCCCCAAGCTTTGCCTCTTGTTTTAAATATTTTAAAAATATTCTATAGACTCGTTCTTTTATATTTTATCTTCTTACCCATTTTGCTTTTAGCTGTTTTATCAATTCATTTAACCCCCATGAAGTACGAGGCCAAGTGTTTTTAATTCTTCAAGGCTACTCCAGCGCCTGCACTGCGCTTCCCGTCGGGTCGCCTTCGTGTGCCATGGACGGCGGGGATCTGACGAACTTTTCTCTACTTGTGTCACTAACGGGCCCTTTATCATGAGCAGCAACTCTGCTTCTGCAGCCAATGGAAACGACAGCAAAAAATTCAAAGGTGACAGCAGAAGTGCAGGAGTTCCATCACGAGTAATCCACATCCGTACACTCCCCAGTGACGTTACCAAAGCTGAAGTCATTTCCTTGGGGCTGCCATTTGGCAAACTCACGAACTTACTAATGTTAAAAGGCAGGAATCGGGCTTTCATAGAAATGAACACAGAGGAAGCAACTAACACCATGGTGAGCTACTACACCACAATCACTCCTGTCCTCGGGAGCCAGCCCATCTGCATCCAGTTCGCCAACCATAAAGAGCTGAAGGCTGATAACTCTCCAAATCAGGTGCGTGCTCAGGCAGCCCTGCAAGTGGTAAACTCAGTTCAGGCGGGGAATCTGGCACTGTCTGCCACAGCTGTGGATGCTGGCATGGCCACGGCTGGTCAGAGTCCAGTCCTGAGGATTATCATGGAAAACATCTTGTTACCCTGGATGTCCTGCACCAGATTTTCTCCAAGTTCGGCACAGTGCTGAAAATAATCCCCTTCACCAAGAACAACCAGTTCCAGGCACTCTTGCAATATGCAGACCCTATGAGTGCCCAGCATGCCAAGTTGTCTCTTGACGGGCAGAACATCTACAATGCCTGCTGTACGCTCTGCATTGACTTCTCCAAGCTGACAAGTCTGAACGTGAAATACAACAATGACAAAAGCAGAGATTATACCCGTCCAGACCTGCCTTCTGGGGACAGCCAGCCTTCCCTCAACCAGACCATGGCAGCTGCTTTTGGTGCTCCAGGAATCATTTCTGCCTCTCCTTATGAAGGGGCTGGCTTCCCTCCCACTTTTGCAATTCCTCAAGCTGCAGGCCTCTCAGTTCCAAATGTACACGGAGCGCTTGCTCCTTTGGCTATCCCAGCAATAGCAGCTGCCGCAGGATGGATGGGTATTCCTGGCCTTACCAGGGCAGGGAACTCCGTCCTGCTGGTTAGCAATTTGAATCCTGAGAGAGTTACACCCCAATGCCTCTTTATTATTTTCGAGGTGGTAATAATAATAATAATAATAATAATAATAATAATAATAATTTATTTCTTACCCTGCCTCTCCATTTGGATCGAGGCGGGGAACAACAAGAAACATAAAATATGTAATCTAATGAAAAACAGCATACATTATTAAAACATCTTAAAAGCATCCTAAAATTCCACCGGATAGGCCTACCGGAAGAGGTCAGTCTTTATGGCTTTCTTGAATTCCAAAGGACTGCTAAGTTGACGAATCTCCTTGGCAGGCCATTCCACAGTCTGGGGGCAGCAGAAGAGAAGGTCCTCTGGGTAATACCTGTCAGCCTAGTTTTGGCTGACTGAAGTAGATTCTTCCCAGAGGACCTGAGTGTGTGGGGCGGATTGTATGGGAGAAGGTGATCCCGTAGGTAGCCTAGACCCAAACCATGTAGGGCTTTAAAGGTAATAACCAACACTTTATACCGGAAACTAATTGGCAGCCAGTGATGTGCTTTTAAAACTGGTGTAATATGGGTACCCCTAGGTGTACCGGTGACCAGTCTGGCTGCCATATTTTGCACTAGTTGAAGTTTCTGGACTAGATACAAAGGTAGCCCTATGTACAGCGCATTGCAGAAGTCGAGCCTCGAAGTTACCAGCGCATGCACTACCGTCATTCGGTCTTCTGACTCTGGGAAGGGGTGCAGCTGATGTATCATCAGCCGAAGCTGATAATAGGCACTCCTAGCTGACGCATCTATCTGGGCTGTCATTTGGAGTGATGGATCTAGCATCCCCAAGCTGCGAACACAGTCTTTCAGGGGGAGTGTAACCCCATCCAGAACTGGTTGACACCTCCAAACCCAGGTTGTGACCTTTGACAGCAAGCACCTCCCATCTTGTCTGGATTCAGTTTGTTTATTTTTCTCATCCAGCCCATTACCACCTTCCAGGCATTCATTCAGAGGAGAACACACTATCCTTAGCTGATGCTGTTGCCGAGGGCATAGAGAAATATATTTGGGTGTCATCAGCATACTAATAGCACCCCGCCCCATGCCTCCTGGATGATCTCTCCCAGCGGTTTCATGTAAATATTAAATAGCATTGGGGAAAGAATGGCACCTTGTGGTACACCACATAGCAGCTCCTTCTTTGAGAAGCAGCTATCCCCAAGCATCACCATCTGGAACCTGCCCGAGAGGTAGGACTGGAACCACTGAAGCACAGTGCCCCCGATTCCCAATCCCCTTAGGTATTCCAGAAGGATACCATGGTCGATGGTATCGAAAGCCACCGAGAGGTCCAGAAGCACCAACAGGGACACACTCCCCCTGTCATACTCAGGCGTAGATCATCCGCTAAGGTGACCATAGCAGTCTCCACTCCGTATCCTGCTCTGAAGCCAGTTTGAAATGGGTCTAGAAAATCGGTGTCATCCAAGACTGCTTGGAGTTGGAAGGCAACCGCCCTCTCGATCACCTTGCCCAAAAATGGAAGATTTGATATTGGTCTTCAGACTCGGGTACACACACTCAATGTGATTCAATTCCCGAACAGGAAGTCTGGTCAGGTTGAGATTGTCTTTATAGACCACAGCTACTCCCCCCCCCCGCCCACTTCCCCATACCTGCTCACTAACACAGTACCCAGCTGGGAGGGCCTGGGCCCATGTCGGGCCACTGTCATCTCCCAGCCAGGTCTCTGTTAAGCATGCCAGGTCAGCCTCCTCATCTAGGAGGAGGTCCTACCTAGATGATATTTGTTTTGTTTTTAACTGACCTGGTATTGCATAGGAGCAAGGAGAGGTTCTGTGGGTGGCCTGCTTCATTCTCCCAAGTTCTCCAGGTTGGCAGGGCGATCGGAATGTAAGATGGGTGTTCTATATCTATCTCTCCTTCCCCTGTAATGGCATTTCGCCCTGCAATCGCCATATCTCCCTCTGCCCCATACAACACACATTGCTGCTCCCTTACACATTATGCCCTGCTGGCGGCAGGTTGCCCTCGAGCCCCTCAGAGGAGCAGGCTGGACGCGGCATTTCAAGCAGCTTCTCTCCTCCGTTTCCCCGTAGGTGTCACTTCCTCACAGGAGACACAGTCACTGTTGCCCTCGAGTCTCTCAGAGGGCGGGGTGGATACGATGTTCGAGCGGCCGCTCTTGCTCCCCTCCCCCCCCCTCACAGGAGACGCGGCTGCTATGTAGCTGGGACGCGGCGTTTCAAGCGGCTGCGCTCACTCCGTCCTCCCCGCAGTGGTGATGTGCAAAGAGTGAAGATCTTGTTCAACAAGAAGGAGAATACCTTGGTTCAAATGGCGGACAGGCAATCAAGCCCAGCTGGCCATGAGCCACCTAAATGGCCAGAAGCTGCAATGGGAAGCCCATCCGTATCACCCTATCGAAATACCAGACAGTGCAGTTGCCCCGTGAAGGGCAGGAAGACCAAGGATAATGGCAACTCTTCCCTCCATCGCTTCAAGAAGCCGGGCTCCAAGAACTTCCAAAATATTTTTTCCCCTTCTGCCACCCTTCACCTCTTCAATATTGCACCTTCAGTAATCGAAGATGACCTCAAGCTGCTGTTCTCGAGTAATGGCGGAATGGTGAAAGGCTTCAAATTCTTCCAGAGAGACCGCAAGACGGCTCTCATCCAGATGGGGTCCGTGGAAGAAGCCATTCAGTCGCTCCGTAACCATGGCCTTGGTGAGATTCGCAACTTGCGCGTGTCCTTTTCAAAGTCCACCATTTATGTGCTTTGGAAAAACGCACAGCAGAACAGACCTGACGGGAAAACAAGCTGCCACCAACCTCCCGAAGGGGCTTGGCCTTGCATCATTTTCAAAGGCTGGACCACCAGTGTGGGGTGAAACAACTTCCATCATTCCAGAAACAAAAAGAAGCCACTTTTTAAAAAAGAGAAAGAATGCAGCTGAAGTGACCTTAAAAGACAACAGATTTTATTTTTTTAAGGAGGAAAACAGTTTACTGGGTTTAAAAAAAAAAAAAAATACTAAATCTTAATTCACATTGCTATAATATTTTCTTGCAGTGAGTGGGATAGCAATCTTTGACCAGGAAAAAAAACAACAACAACCATAAGCCACAATCACTCCTGTCCTCAGGAGCCAGCCCATCTGCATCCAGTTCGCCAGCCATAAAGAGCTGAAGGCTGATAACTCTCCAAATCAGGCGCGTGCTCAGGCAGCCCTGCAAGCGGTAAACTCAGTTCAGTCCGGGAATCTGGCACTGTCTGCCTCTGCCGCAGCTGTGGATGCTGACATGGCCATGGCTGGTCAGAATCCAGTCCTGAGGATTATCGTGGAAAACCCCTTCTGTCCTGTTATCCTGGATGTCCTGCACCAGATTTTCTCCAAGTTCGGCACGGTGCTGAAAATAATCCCCTTCACCAGGAACAACCCGTTCCAGGCACTCTTGCAGTATGCAGACCCTATGAGATTAGATAAAACAACAACAGAGAATTCACTCGCAACAGTTGCTCTGCTCCAATATATTGGTTCATCTGCTCCAATATACTTTGAATGAACTTTAAAAACAACTTTAGCTTAAAATCAATAATATATAGTTATAATCTAAAATAAACTGGCGTGTCGTTTCCTGTGCCTGTAGTGGGACCAGGAGTTGCCGATAACAACACACTTTGTGTCTTGGACGAAGAGTTAGAGGGTTACTCCCCTGCACCGATGAGGCGAAATGGTGTTAAATGGCTCTTGCTCTCTTTTCCTCACACTCTCCACGCCTAGTTTCCTAGCAGGTTGAGAGGTGAGGCCTTCACCAAAACAGTTGACTCACATACATACCCTTTAGTCAGGCAATAATATTTGGAGTTCTACATTAAAAACACTGCAGCACTGGTCTTTAAACAGTTAACAGCGTTAAAGATTTTAAACAGTTAACATTTTCTCTTCTTGGGACTCTCATGAAGTTTGTGCCCAAGTGGGGAGAGGAAGGTGTGGCACACCTCACTGTTTTTCTATCACTGGCGATTAGTCACCTGAATAAATCCCTTTTACACTAAACCCTAATGTAGCCTTCCACAGCACTCCGTAGTGCACTTTTCGAGAGATCCATTTCCTGTCACCTCTATAACCTGAGGAGGTCACTTCAATCCAGGAATGCTTTTGCCTTCTTCCTCGTCGTGGCAAGAGACTAAGCTCGCATAGCAGCATCAGTGACACATCTCAGCCACATCTTTCTCCACATTCTGCCCAGAGAAAGCTTGAAATGTATCCAGGACAGAACATGGGTTTCTGGTTTGCACAATTAACTCGCCAGTTCCTCTGGATGAGAACAGCCGAACAAGAAGAGGGTGGGAAGGAACACTGCTGCCGCAGTGTGTGTGTGTGGGATTCAGATGTTCCTTTTAGACACTGCCCTGTCCATGTGTTAACTGATTTGTTTCTTTTCACATGAGCACAATAAACTGCCTGTCAATGACCACTTCAGCCTGATTGCTTTACAGCCCACCTTCTGCTACGATCTGTCATCCCCAAAGGGGCGTGTGCCAACATGGCATGAAACTAGAAGCAGGCTGGGGAGGAGAGAGTCCTTGCCAACACTAGAGATTCCCAAATACTGGGTGGTTGTAAATGACTCTTTGCTTCCTTCTACCCATCCCTAAAACCTGCCTGGGATGAGGGCACTGCATGCACACTTCCCTCATACCATTGAGGAATATCCCCAGCAGCACAAGCGCTAGTGCAGCACAAGCACTAGTCCTATAGGAAAGAGGAATGTCCTGACTGAGGGAAAACTCAAGCCAACCCCAAGGAGCCACTGAATTACTGTGGGAAGGTCTGCAGGCTGTCGTGGGCCCAGTCCTTCAAACATGCACTCTGGCACCCTGACACAGGACACTCAAATCAGTGAGACTCCCTTATTGTAACAAATCTCACGGTAAACGCTGAATGGTCACAGTCTTCAGAAATTGTATGGCTGATGACAGTTGGTAATTCCACAACGATCCTAAAGCTAATAACTAGAGCTGGGTCAGAGATCCAGACAACTGGTTTCCCTGCTGTAATTCCCTGCGACTCAGGATTTAGAACAAAGGGGCCGAATGATTCCTGAGGTCAGCCTTCCCAGGCAATCAAAGCCCAGGGTTCTAGAAAAAGACCTAAAACAAATCCGCACATGCAAAGGTTTACTTACGCAGACCTTGAAACGTGCCAAGAGCTCCCAACAATGCGGCACTGCCCTCCTGAAGGCTCTCCTGCCCACTGGGTTGTGTAGTGGATCAAAATCAGACTTGGAGCAGAGCGAGATGGAGTCAGTCATGAAGCCCACTGAGTTGGGCCTCTCAGCCTAACCTGCCTCACAAGGAGTGCTTCCAGACGAGGCTTTTATTGTGCAGTCACCCTGCCTCATTCTTGAAAGTGGTTAACATTATAAAGCTTGGTTCATATAAACGTCTAGTTTCTCTCTGTGATCCACTTGTAAAACGGGCCTGTGTGCTTTGTCCAGGATGGAAAAACGCCTGAGTAACAGCTGGAGTTTATATTTCCAAAATGGGGGATTCAACATTTTCCCCCTTTCTGGTTCCCAGCAGTGCTAGGGGCAGCTCCAGGTCCAACACTGTAACCAGGAGAGGCTGGCGACTCCTCAGTAGGGCTCCTAATCCATTGCCGCTTTTATTCTGAGCTCTAGAGTAGCTATCCATGGTGCTGTACTCCACCACCACCCCCAGATAGATATAGCACCATGGATAGCTCTTATAAAGCTCAGAATAAAAGCTGCAGTCACCAGCTGCTGCAGCCTGTAACCATCACATGACAGACCAAGCCTAATGTGAATGTTGGCAGACTCCTCCATTTCATCTTGAGGCTCTGAATGTGCAGACACTGCTGACTTCACCACCAAGACAGTTTTTGGTTTTGTTTTCTCATCCACCCAGGGTCTGACAAAGAGATCTCGAAAGCTAGCACGTTTTTGTGTTCTTTTGGTTAGCTTAATAAAGGAATTATAATAGGGATATTTGAATTTGAATTCTGGCAAATGGCCGGAATGGTGCAAATTGTTTGTCCACATAAGCACTGATAGCAGCAAAGAGAAATCATGATAACGCTGGTTTTTCTTTCATGAGAGAACGATGTTTTAAAAGAAAAGTCTCCGATGCAGAGCAAGATGCAAGTACCTTCCATGCTGAGCAAGACAAACAGTAAGATATCAGTGTTCTCCAATGGAGTCCATGTTTGGCTACAACTCCCAGCATGCCCAGCCAGCGAGCTGCTGGCATGTGGATAGCCAAACATCTGGGACCCAAGGTAGATGGAATAGATGATAGGTTAAAATGGGCCAGTGCATCATCTCTGGTTCTGTCCTGGCAGCTGCAGCAGTCAATTATTTCCGAAGGAGGGTCCTACAGCATGGGGTGTTCTACCCTGAGTGGGGGACTCCCATCTGGCCTCCTTGGTTTGTGCCGTGCTCTGCAGAGCAAACATGCCTTTGGCTCCCTAAAAAGGAATTGGAATTAAAAGCACATGGTGTCCTTCAAAGCTTTGGAACAAAAAAAAAGGGTGAGGCGCTAAGCTTTCAACCCCATGTTTTCCCCCACTGCAGACAGTAGCATAAGCACAGAGACCTGCCCACACAGGCACCCTGTGGGCCTGCCTTGCGGCCTACTGGTTCTCTCAGCCCATCTGGGCCCAATTCTCTGCTGCAACCAGCGAGAAGCAATGAGCAATCTCACGCGAACACATGCTTGATAAATCTGCCAGGTCCTTGCGATGGTATTTAAAAATATTTTTTAACTGACACAAAGAAGCCCATCACAGAGCTAGTGGCCAAGTTCCTTTTTTCTGCACAGAGGACGCGTAGGTCGATTCTTGCTTCTGATTTAAAATTTTAAAATTGCTTTTAGGATATGTAACCTTACAAATTGGTTACATTGTTCTTATATGTTTAAATGAGTTTTGTTGGGTCTGTGACCACACAATAAAGATTGATTGATTGATAAATCTGCCATGTTGTATGCATTCCCTTTTCTCTAGTACACTGTAACAAAGAGAGCTATAAAAAGGGCAAGACAATCCTTTTAACTGGGCTGACATCCATTGGTAAAAGAGAATGTGAGATTTTGAGTTCCATGTATGCCTTCTGGGTGTTCAGGTCTCCACATTGCAGCAATTAACAAACCATGTGAGATAGGCTGATCATGTAGTAAGTCCCCACACCCATCAACATGAAAGGTGCAACCATGCCACACTGGTCTGTATTGTTGAGCATTCCCCATTTCCAAGTGGTGAGACGTTCCAGGGAAGAGCTGTGGGGCTTAGTTTCCTTTGGATGAGAGAGAGAGCGTGCGCACGATTTAGACTTCTGGTGTCTTTCTAAGGGTTGCCTTATTTACAAATAGACAAGCAGGGCATAGGTGGAGGCAAATTGACATTCCTACAGCAGGTAGCATATCCACTAATCCTGCATCAGATTCCCAGATCGGGCCCTTGAACCCCAAGATGCTTCTGCAGCCAACTCATGGCTTTCTGCCTCTCTGTGGGTACTTCAAGATGGGGCCTTTATGACACCATTGTCCTGCTGAGTTCACGGATGTTTACAGGGGGTCCAGATGTCATTGTCTCTAACTTGTAACCCTCCTGTGTTTTTCCACCACCTCTTTTTTCCTTAACACAGAAAATCCGTTAAGGAAGGAAAAAACAGCACAATGCCTTCTGGTTGCTAGTGCTAGGAGCCCTCTGTGTAGAATCTCCCTGTGTCTCCCCAATTCAAACTAGCTTCTCCAAGCTGTTTTTTCTGCCCCCTCCCACTCACTAGAGAGTGTCACTTTTCCAAATTCTGATTGGTACTCTATTCCAAGAGCAAGAGGGAGACTCCCGAACTATCAAAGCACACTAATACTCTTTGGTTAAGCTTCCCACTGAGAAAATGATCAATTGATCATTTCTCACCATTAGTGAGTGATCAGCTTAGCAAAGGATAGTCAGCTATAACAGTATGAACCATCTCAATATTCTCAGGTATGTGCTGAGCAAGATTGCTTCCTATGGTCAATGCTCTTATAGCTCCATTCATATTATATACTCATAAGAGTCTTACTATGTTGAGCTAAACTTGCATGCATGGAATAGCAGCCCCTGAAAACGTCTTATTGAATCAACGGGATTTAGAAGTGCTTAACACTGGATAGATCATGCCCTCTGACAGTAGCAAGAGTCATTTTTCATCTTCCTCTCCCAGCTTCCAGCTGTTTTAAGATTAATATCAAACACATTGACTGGGTTCAGACAACCACAATAACCCAAACTCAAGGGGTATAG
This sequence comes from Shinisaurus crocodilurus, assembly GCA_021292165.1. NCBI lineage: Eukaryota > Metazoa > Chordata > Lepidosauria > Squamata > Shinisauridae > Shinisaurus > Shinisaurus crocodilurus. The sequence continues at coordinate 15,370,536 of CM037881.1, forward strand.
ATTGAGTGTGGGTTGTCGTTGAACCATGGGTTGTTGTTGAAATGTGGGTTATTGCATTGTTGGAATCCAGCTGAGATAACAAGCCATGGTTTGTTAACCACAAACAACCCATGAAGAGAACCCCTGGTTTGTTGTTGGGTTGTGAACTGTGGGTTGTTCACCATGGTTATCTCGGCTGGGTTCTGACAACATGATAACCCACGATTCAACAACAACCCACGGTTCAACAACAACCCACACTCAACCCTTGAGTGTGGGTTATCGTGTTGTCTGAGCCCAGTCACTATGACGGACTGAGCACCTTACTCAATCTTTGTTGATAGGCCTCTTCCATTCATTCACCCATCTGTGTTTGTGTGGAATTTAAGTCTGACCAATACATTCAATAGAAATGAGATGGGAATATAACAGTAGAGTCCAGTGGCAGTAGAATGGACTGTACCGCTTCCGCTTGCAGATGGGGATAATATTTTTATACTCTTTTTAAATGCCCCTCAAGTAAAAATTACTAGCACAGCAGGGAGTGGGCTGAGCTAGGACCTTTTGTCCTGATATCTTTCTTTTCCCTCTTTTTTTCTTTCAGCGTGGTGCTTTTTGTTTTACCTGGGGGGGGGGGGAATCATTTAGAAATGTGGCACACACCCCAGCAATCTGAAGTGATACCGTCAATTCTACCACAGCTGGTAGTCCGGGAAAGGGGGCGAGGCCGGGGGAATGGGGCGTGATTGCCTGGGAAACACCAGAGCGCCAGATTGGAACCTCAGGCGGGCCAGATTGGGCCCTTGGGCTTGAGGTTCAACGCTCCTACCTGCTTGCCAACCTGCACCTTTTGCTGTTGAAGCCATCTTCCAGTACTGGAAGTCCATACTCTCCAGTACTGGGGGAAGAAGCTGCAGAAGGTAAGCTATGGGTAGGGGGAGGGTTCTGTGGTTCTCACTCAAGCATTCCCCACCCGCACACTTTGCTGATGACAAGGGCTTCCCTACATGAGGGGTTTAACCCACCACTTTACTGAGGCTTCTTCTCCAGCTTTCATTGTGGGAGGAAAAATGTGACCTTTGCACAGGATCGTCGTCCCCCCGCCCCCCGGTGTTTGTATTTCTCTGCCTTTCTATATATTCTGCTAACCAAGCACAAGGTGGCGCTGTGGTATAGCTGCAGTATAGTGGAATTGCGACTTTACGCAAGGCTTTCATTCCGGTTTCTTCCGGTTTGAAATTTAATACCTGACTTTCCTCGTTCTAACCCCACCCCCCACCCCGCAAAAACAGCTGGAAAACATGAGAGAGGCCCTGGAGGATGGCGACATAAGTGTAAAGGGCCAACAGACTTCCATGAGTGAAGAAACGCGAGCGCACAATAAATGCCTTGTGTAGAGAAGCCCTAAAAATCAGACACACACAAGTAGAAATCAGACTCATACACATAAAGATCAGACACACATACATCTGTGTGTGTACGCCAGTGTGGCGTAGCGGTTAGGGTGTTGGACCGGGACTCGGGAGATCCGGGTTCTAGTCCCCGCTTGGCCATGAAGCTCACTGGGTGACTTTGGGCCAGTCACTGACTTCAGCCTAACCTACCTCACAGGGTTGTTGTGAGGATAAAATGGAGAGCAGGAGGAGGAGGATTATGTAAGCCGCCTTGGGTTCCTTGCAGGAAAAAAGGCAGGGTATAAATATAATAAATAAATAATTTTTAAAAAAATCTCTATGTGATTGAAGAAGCCCGTATTTAAAAACACAGAACTTCCACTGTCATTTCATAGATCATAGAGTTGGAAGGAGCCTACAAGGCTATCGAGTCCAACCCCCTGCTCAGTGCAGGAAACTAGAGGAGGGGGTCTCCCATCCAAGGAATAACCAGGCCTGACCCTGCTTAGCTTTCCACGCTCAGACAAGCTGAGCCAGCGTGAGCCACACAGGCCTGTATTTATCATTTGGTCCAACCCTTTAAGTCAGTGTTTCCCAACCTTGGGTCCCCAGATGTTTTTTGGCCTACAACTCCCAGGCTGGGGCATGCTGGGAGTTGTAGGCCAAAAAAACATCTGGGGACCCAAGGTTGGGGAACACCGCTCTAAGTGAAGATGCCAGTGGGGGCCAAAACAGACATGACGCAAAATGTGTTAACGCATTTAACGTCTTTGTTTCCCACCCCACCCCTTCAACAGTAGCAGCCACAAGCCCTCTCCCCAAGCAGCATCGGGACCGTGACAAGCAGGGAGGGAGTTCAACCATTTCCCTCCTGCCCCAAATCCAGCCCCCTCCCTCCACCCAAGCTGCTGCTGTTCCCTTCAGGAGGGACGTTTCCATTGGTGCCAATGGAAGTTTCAGCCCCAGGGCTCATAGCAGCTTCGGGGGAGGGATTTTTGGCAAAAGCACTGGAGGCTGGGAATGGGATGACCCCAGGGCCGGATTAAGGCCAGCTGATGCCCTAAACGCAGCCCAATAATGGTGCCCCCCCCCCTCAGCCCTTCCCTTGCTTAGCTGAAACTCAGTTTTCTTCAAGGCCATCCCCCACGCCAGAACACACAACTATATTAAATATAAACTGTTTTTTATTATATTTATTTAACACCTCATAGCAGCAAGCAATATAAGCCAATTACTTACCGTAATTAGGGCAACAGAAAGAAATACAAATCTTCATCACTGTTTTATGCATTTTTTAAAAATAAAACTGTTATAAGGGGGGAAATGCAAATGCAAAAATTTGTGGTACTCCGGTACTCTGTGGTGCCCTAAGCACGTGCTTATGTTGGTTACTGGTTAATCCAGGGCTGGATGACCCCCTTCCCCATATACCAGGGTCCAGCAGCTGCTCTTGTTAAAGGAAGAAAGCAGACAGCTTTAAATGCATTAACTCATTTAATGTCATGTCTGTTTTGTCTCTCAGACCTTCTGCATACGAAGCATGTGTTCTGCCACTGAGTTATGGCTTCTTCCATAGAGTTATGGCTCCTCTCTCACATTTGCTTTATGATGCGTCTGTTGCTGCAGGAAACACCAGTGTTCTGTACCAGACAGGACTGCAGCGTAAAATGTGGAAATGCTCTCATTAGGTTCTGTCGAATTGGAAACAGCTGAAGGATCTATCGCTCTGGCTGATTTATCACACAGGCGGAAATCCCTTGCTTATATGTTCTAGGGACGGTGACTTCACAAAATTAACCGCATGGTCTGGGGGACTGTTTCCAATGCGGGTAATCTGTCTCTAATTTTCTGGGCCCGAGAGATACCGTGTTATTGGAAGCTTATGACTGACATATACATCTGTTAATTGTCTCTTTCAGGCATATTAAAGCATTGTCAGATGCGGGTGTGAATTAACATATGTCATGTGCATGTCACTTCTAATTTTCAAAAAACTTTTACACTCTTTAGCTGGTTCATCCTAATAACCAAGAGTTGCTGCCTTTTTATTGACCCTGTTTCTTTAACAGCAACTCTGACCCACAGAGATTTAAAGGGTGCGTAGAGATGTACAAGAATTTAATTTGCCTTCACAAAACACTTGAACGTGTCCCGTTCACACCCCCAAGTGCAAGCCCAAGCAAGAGAACGTGTTCTCCTAAAATGTTCACAAATACTAGAACATACACTCGCATTTGAAAACTGCAAATTTCAAAGCAAAAGCAGTTTGAAATTGCGCAATTTTTAAAAATGCACAATTTCTCAGTTTGAAAAATACTCACATTTTTTGCACAATTTCCCCGTTCAATTGTGTTCGATTTGTGCAATTTCCCCATTCGCACAAATCGAACAGTGCTCACAAACACTTGCAGAAATCAAAGGAGACGAGGGTCAAGTTGATGCTCGGAGAATCTCAGCGAACACAAACATTGCTTGTTTGCCCATGCCTAATTTTCCCCACCATTTTCTCCGGGCCAGGAAAAAGCTTCATTTGCTAAATTCCCAGCCACCTCAGGAATGCCAGTAGTCCCTGGGCACTGACAGTGCAGGATATACACCTCATAAACAAATACATTTTTAAAAATCTGTGTGGCATGTATTAATAAAGGCACATGACCAGTGCCAGTGATTAAAATTGATATAACATACAACCTTATGAGGGGTGTCACCTATTATTCCTATTTTACAGATGGGGCATAAATACTGAGACTGGAGACAGCTTCTGTGTGTGTGTGTGTGTGTGTGTGTGTGGTAGTGAGGTAATTTAAATCAGGGAAATTGTGTAGCTAAAATATATTATTTTTTTAAAATAGATGTGCCTCCCATCCAGTCCCCTCCCCAGTTACTTTTTCATCTTAAGCAAAGTGTTGAGAGATCCAATCACAAAATAGATTGCCTGCATAGCCTATTGTTTTGACCCTAGGGCAGCTTCACCACCAGCAGCAATAAATGCTTTTTATTACAGCATAAGTCGCCAGTTTCTGGTCTGCCACCTAATGAGTTCAGGACTGAAATGAGATTTGAACCAGGGTCTTTCTGGAGCAAAATGCACATTACCTAATAGGCTGCCCAATAAATCATTGTCTTCCGGGATAAAAGGAGGAAATTCTAAAGAAGATTGTGTAGACTCTAGCGATGGGTCCGTAAGTGACTGTGGAGGCCAATTCTAGATCCACACAGCTTCCCACAGTGAGGACACAGGTTACCAGATAGAAGATGGTCCTGTAAAGGATTCATTTGACGTGCTTTTCGCTTAGCACGTTTCTCCCTTTCACCTTGCACTCGGGCTTCTTCAAAGTCCATGGAACCTTTGTGAAAGGCCAACCTCCATTTAGATCGTTCATGGGCCAGAGCTTCCCAGTTTTCGATGTTTATATTGCATTTTTTTAGATTAGCCTTATGAACATCTTTAAACCTCTTATATTGACCACCGATATTCCGCTTTCCATCCTTGAGTTGGGAGTAAAGTAACTGCTTTGGGAGACGGCAGTCAGGCATTCGAACAACATGACCGGTCCACTGAAGTTGGCGTTGAAGGATCATTTTTTCAATGCTAGTAGTCTTTGCTTCTTCCAGTACACTGACATTTGTTCGCCTATCTTCCCAAGTAATTCGCAGGATTTTCCGGAGGCAACGTTGATGAAACCTTTCAAGGAGGTGGAAGTGACGTTTATAGATAGTCCATGTTTCGCAGGCATACAATAAAGTTGGTAATACAATGGCTTCATAAACCAGTGTTTTGGTCTTCTTACAAATATCCCGGTCCTCGAACACTCGATGTTTCATTCGAGAAAATGCGGCACTTGCGGAGCTCAGACGATGCTGGATTTCACTGCCGATGTTAGCTGTAACAGAAAGATAGCTGCCAAGATAGAGAAAATGATCGACATTTTCCAGTATTGTCCCGCCAAGCTGGGTAGATGGCATCACCAAAAGGTTAGCTTGCACTTGCTGATGAAGCACTTTGGTTTTTTTGATGTTAAGTGAGAGACCAAGTTTTTCGTATGCTTCTGCAAAAGCATTTAGGATAGTTTGGAGATCATCCTCTGAATGTGCGGAGACCACATTATCATCAGCATACTGAAGTTCCACAACGGAGGTTGTAATTACCTTACTTTTTGCTTTCAGCCTGCTGAGATTAAAAAGCTTTCCATCTGTTCGATATATAATTCCCACACCGGTGGAAAGTTTCCCCTTGACAAGATGTAAAACCATGGTGATGAAAATGGCAAATAATGTTGGGGCGATAACACATCCCTGTTTAACACCTGATCCCACTTTAAATGGAGCACCATGAGAGCCGTTGTTGTCCAAAACCGTTGCTGTCATGTTGTCATGGAGAAGTCGCAAGATATTCACAAATTTATTGGGGCATCCAATTTTCATAAGGATAGTCCAGAGAGCTGTACGGTCTACAGTATCAAAGGCCTTAGCCAAATCGATAAATGCCATATAAAGGGGTTGATTTTGCTCCCGGCATTTTTTCTTGGAGCTGACGTGCAGTAAAAATCATGTCTACTGTCCCTCTAGAGGGGCGGAAACCATATTGAGTTTCAGGGAGGATCCCGGAGCATGGGAAACATGCTATGGATGAACTTGCAGAGTTACCGTAAAGTAAACTCCTCTTCCAGAACAAGCGCCAGGCCGAGCCATTTTTTGCCCCTCAAATGACAGTTCAGACTCACTCCAGCCCCTACAAATATTGCTGTCCCTGGCTCTTGCCACATCTTCCCTTTGGAAGGGACAGTGCCACCAGGGTAGGTCTCCCTCCGTCCTCACTGACACTGCTCGGGCAGGGGGTGGGAGGGGTAGCTGGCGGTCACGCTCACGAGACTTGGTGGAAACTTTTGGCTGCCAAGCTCCCGCTTCAAAGAAGCTGAGCGAGGGGGAGAGAGAGAGAGTCAGCCGTGTACAGACGGAGAGCCAGAGAGAAAGTGCATGCCGCTCTCTTCTGCAGGGGCAGGGACTTCAGGAGCATCTGGAATGAGTGAGATGTAAATATTTACAGGCCTTGATTGTAAGGTCAACACTGAGGTTCCCATCCCAGGAGGCTGCTTAGCCTCTCGGGAGGGAAGGGGTGGTGGTCTGTCCCTGCCTAGTGTGGGAAGGATGGGAGGGGATGCCGTTGCTGGGATCTCCCGTTGCCTCTGGGTTCTGCTCCTTCTAAACGAGACCTCCGCTCCCTTCCTTGTCGCAATGTGCTGCTAGATAACTGACCAGCCTCGGCAGAAGAGACCCCACACACACCCTTAAGGAGGTGAACTGGAGAAGCACGCTGTCTTCGGAAACCCAGAGCCCTGCCAATGAAAGGTAAGCACAGGTCGTTTCTGTTCATTTCTCCACCCGTCCCCACCCCTGCTCCCTCCCAATGTTTTTATCCTGAATCTTAAAACTGGCTTTCAACGTTAAGCGGAAGCAGGGGAAGAAAGTGGCTCCTGGTGTAAAGGGGGGGGGGATTCATGCACCGACACACCCCGCAAGGAGATGCCCAATTTCCAGGCGCAGGAACCACTACTAGCGCATCTCACGGTGGGAGAGATGCACTTTGTGTTCCTGGGAGAGCCCTTGTGCCTGTGTGACACAGAGGTGGGCAACCCGTGGCCCTCCAGATGTTGGACTACAACTCCCAGCAGGCTCCACCGGCGAGGCAAAGGGTCTGAGTCCAACAACATCTGGAGGGCCACGGGTTCCCCCATCCCTGATGTCACAGCTGCATGGCAGAAACTCAAAACGGGACACTTTCTACAGGTGTTCCTTCCCCCAGTTGTTAAAAACACAGGAGCCGTGCCAGGGAAAAAAGCAGCATGGTAGGCCTTGGTCAAGTGACAGCTACTGTTCATACCTTCAGCTGGGGAGCATGTGAAATTGCATGTTGGAGGAATGCTGTGAGACCCCTCCCTTTCGCCATGTAGACAGCCTCCAGTGTGAACCAGGCGGTCCACGTGAGCATCCTGTTGTAGCGAAGCTCAGTTGGCATGATTCTTCACCCACAATAAAGTGTGTGTGTAGGAAACCATATGAAGCAGGCCTTCACATGATTAATGATTTACTCAGAGGGCGTTGTTCACACTGGATGCTTTGTATGTAGAGGAGGAATGGGGCTTGTACCACTCCTCGCCACTGCTATTTCAGCATGGCTACTGAATGCATGAACTGAGGCTCAGTCTTTATTCCTCTCGTCTGTAAAATGGGAATAACTCTGACAAAACAAACAAACAAACAAAACCCAATAAAAGTGATAAAGGATCACACAGATAACAGCTTATTTGTGCCAACTTGCCAAACATTTCAGAAAATACGACCTTCCTCAGGGGGCTCCCTGCACTAAACAAAACTCCTGGTCACTGCACATTCGCCAGTGAAAAGGAGTTTTGTTTAGTGCACAAAAATAAACTGGCATCTGTGTGATCCTGTATCACTTTCATTGTTGTTTTGGCTACTTTTGGTGCCTCCTTGTTGTTGGCTATGTTTGCATTTGGGTTGGCCATGGATTGGAATAATTCTGGCACAATCTTTGGATGCCAGCTCAGAAGTGCATAAAACAGATGACTTTACTCATATTTTACTATATTCAACACACACACACACACACACACACACACACACACACTTTTAAAGGACTATATGAGTGCTCATATGGAACAGTGGCAACATATTCAGGCTAGAAAAAAATTAAGCATGGCTGGCTGGGGCATGCTGGGAGTTATAGGGTTTTTTCTGTCTAAACAGGCATAGGGATTGTGCCTTAAACCTTTAAAAACATGACCACAATTTTGCACGTGTGTGGGGAGAAACTGTATTCAACAAGCAACAGTGAATTGCAGACTGAGTACTGGTTTACTGCGCCCAAAACACAGCCTGGTGGGGGCAGGCGGGGGAGATCTATGCCTCCCTCAATTAAGGGGCTACAATGTACCATCATACCAAAAAAAAAAAAAAAAAATAGTCAGTACAAACCCTCATGTATATTAAACAGGAGCAACCAAATCCCAAGTTAAGCAAGTGAAGGCCAGATTCCATGTTACACTAAACACGTTTTTGTATTCAGTGTGACTGTTTAGGTTTTAAACCAAAATTGTACTTGCTGGGCTGGGGCAGGGGAGTTAACCCTTTCCCTCCCTGCCATGGCCCTGATGAAAATTGGCACCGTCCTCGAAAGCTGCTGTTTGGCACTAATGGGAGCTTTCCTCCCAGTGCAAATTACAGCTGCGGGGGGGGGGGGATTTTCTTCAGGACCATGGAAGGAGAAAAGGTTTAACTCCCCTCGTCCGTCCGTCTGTCTGTCTGTCTGTCTGTCATGATTCCTAGTCTGACCTGGGGTTTCCCTCACCTGCTGTTTTGGTTAAAAGAGCCCAGTCATGCTAAATGCAAACATGGATTTAATGTCATGTACTTGGGGCCCCAAATGATGAACTTACCTTAAAAGAGCTGCTTCATCATATTGTTATGCATACATACCCCACTTCCCCAAGCAAAGAGAAGTTACAGGAGTAGTAGCTTCAGTTTCCTTAATGAGGACGTGCTGGAGAATTATGGCATCTTTGGAAGATTTTATTTTCTGAACCATTACAGAAAAAAGACTATCGTGGAAGCAAATAGGCACTCCCACAATAGGCAGCAGATCTGCCAATGGAGAGAGCTGCTCCGCCTCCACCAGCATCCTTCAGTCAACTCACAGCGGTCTCTGCCTCTCTCTGACCTAATTTTCACTGAGGTGGTGGTAAAACTCTGTCTGGGCTGTACCACTCCAGACTGCAGGTAGGGGCTCATGTCACTGAACACTCCAAGGGTGGCCACGTGTCCTACTTTTCAGAGGACAGTCCTCTATGTGAAGGCATCCTCTATTTCAGTGTTCTCCAACCTTGGGTCCCCAGATGTTTTTGGCCTACAACTCCCAGCATGCGCTGGCTGGGGCATGCTGGGAGTTGTAGACCAAAAACATCTGGGGACCCAAGGTTGGAGAACACTGCTCTATTTGAAGGATTGTTCGGTCCAAGTCTGCTATAAAGATAAAGAGCCATAAGAAGGGAGAGCAAGGGCCTTGAAGTTGCCCATTCCCAGTCAGCACCTGGAGAGCAGACTGAGCAAGGCACGCAGGTTACCTGGCCCTGCTCTTCTCCACTATGGTAAAAATGTATTGCATTTCTGTTTAAAACTATCGTAATTATTTTTACATTTGCATCTATACATATAAATGAGCATATCTGTGTCCTCTTTTGTTCTCCTTTTTTTTTTTGGCGAGACCTGTCCTCTTTTTTGGCAATGTGTAAGCGGCCGCCCTAGCACGTACCAAAACAAACAAACAAAAACCCCAGTTCCCCTCACATAGAAAACTAGCATGTCAGGCGAGAAGGGTTCTAGCCTAGTCTCCTTTCTGACATGCTAGTTTTCTTTGTGCGGGGAATGGTTTTGTACAGAACACGCCATTATGCGAGCCCCGCCCCACGCCCCTCCACACACATGTAGTCTGAAGTGGACCAGCACAAACACAGGTGGATCACGTCGGTGAGAGGTAGGCCTGTGTCTCAATTCAAACCGTAAATCAGCTTCCAAATTGCCCCTCCTCCTCCCTCTCTCTCCAACTGTGACGGCAGGGGTGGGGGTTCACCATCCAGAGACTGGATTCCAGTTCAAACATCCGCCAGTCATTTTTGGGACCATCCAGGTTCTATTCTAAAAGTCAGTCACTAGCCGCTCAGTCACAGCGATCAAGACAGCCATGAAACGTTTTGTACTTGGGAGCTCATCCCCAGAGGACAAAAAAGTACACACACATGGTGTTAATTACAGAGGATGCCCATGAGTATAAATCACATCTCTCCCCTTCAAAATATACATATGCTTGGGTGGTGGTGAAATCCTTTCTTTGTCTATGGTCATGGGTATTTTAATGTTAAGGAGCACATGATTTTATTCCTTGGACGCTCTTTACAACTGATTTCATTTCATTTCATTTCTATACCGCCCCACAGCCGAAGCTCTCTGGGCGGTTCACAATTTATACATAAAACAACAACAATAAAAACATACAATATAGTTAAAAAGATTAAAAACCAAATTTAAAAGCACAGTTTAAAATGACAATAAAAAGGTTAATAAAACTAAGCCTACAGGTGACAATCCCCCCCCCGCTGCCCTGCCCTGCCCCCATGCGCTATTTTGAGCCCTTAACTGTTGAATGCCTTGGCATAGAGGGAAGTCTTAACCTGGCGCTGAAAAGATAGTAAGGTTGGCGCCAGGCGGGTCTCAGTGGGGAGCTTATTGCACAATTGGGGGGCTACCACTGAGAAGGCCCTCCTCCTTGTTGCCACTAACCAAGCCTCTCTTGGTGGTGGCAGTCGGAGGAGGGCCCCAGATGTTGAGTGCAGTGTCTGGGTAGATTGTGGTTGGGAGAGACGTTCTGTCAGGTATTGCGGTCCTGAGCCATGTAGGGCTTTATAGGTTAGAACCAGCACCTTGAATTCAGCTCAGAAGCATATTGGCAGCCAGTGCAAACGGGCCAGAACGGGTGTGATGTGCTCGGACCTTCCGGTCCCCGCAATAAGTCTGGCTGCCGCATTCTGCACAAGCTGCAGCTTCCGAACAGTCTTCAAAGGCAGCCCCACGTAGAGTGCATTGCAGTAGTCTAGTTTAGAGATTACCAGAGCGTAGATTACTGAGACCAGGCTATCCCTGTCCAGACACCAACTGATGGTGTCCTTATTCAGGAACTAGATATTCTTGGCCACAAACTGTATTGTACCAAGAGGTCCTCAGGTTGCTTCCCAACAGCTGCTTCCACTAGCAGTGTTGGACTCAAAGAGGAAGTGGGTTTAGGAAGCTGCTTTATAAGTAGCTCAGATTATTTCTCCATCTAATCCGGTATGGTCTACACTCGACTGGCAGCAGCTTCCCAAGATCACAGGCCTTCCCAGCATTTGCTACCCAACCTTTATTTTAAACTGGAGATCCCAGGGACGGACGGACGGATGGATGAAGGACAGAATCCTATGCATGTTTAGACAGGAAAAAAAAGTCCTACAATTCCCAGCATCCCCTAGCCAGTCAAGCTGGCTAGGGAATGCTGGGAGTTGTAGGATGTTTTTCTGTCTAAATAAGCATAGGATTGTGCCTTTTCAATGATTTTTATCCAGCTTCTCAGCCAAAAAGGCTCCCGGGGCGGCTCACATCCAATCAGTAAAGCAAGACAGTCCCCCTCCCCACAGGCTTACAATCTAAAAAGACACAACACACAAGAAAAAAGGAATGGAAAGGGAAGGGGGGGGGAATTCAATATTTTTTCAGCAGGGCTGCTGGTGCCTGAGTTTTGCATTCTTCTTCCTCCCGCCCAATCCCTTTTCCTTTTGTGTCATGTCTTTTAGATTGTAAGCCTGAGGGCAGGGACTGTCTTATTATTAATCTTTGAAAGCCACTCTGGGAGCCTTTCCTGGCTGAAGAGTGGGGTATAAATGCAATCAATCAATCAATAACGGCCCTGCTCTCTTTCTCTCTCTCTCTCTCTCTCTCTCTCTCTCTCGCTCTGCTCAGCCTGCTGGAATGGCTGCTAGAGGAGACAGCAGAGGGAAGGAGAAGGCTTCAAGGGGAGGTCTTTCCACAGGGTTGGTGGAATGGCCCCACTTCCCCTCTCATCTCCCTATGGATTGAACCTGGGATTTTCTGCATGCAGAGCAGGTGCTCTAACACAGTGTTCTCCAACCTTGGGTCCCCAGATGTTTCTGGCCTACAACTCCCAGCATGCCCCAGCCAGCATAGCTGGCTGGGGCATGCTGGGAGTTGTAGGCCATCTGGGGACCCAAGGTTGGAGAACACTGCTCTAACACTTGAGTTATGGTCTCTCCCCAGAAGGTGGCTGGGAAAAGGCCTTCATGTGAACAGGCTGCAACTAGTCTGGAAACCTTGTCATACGTAGCTGCTGTCGCATATAGCGGATAAGAGTTTGAGCTGTGGACCCGGAAGGTTTGGTTTGAATCTTACCCTAGCCTGTCAACTCACTCCCAGGCCACTGTGCTGAATATTCAGCCACAATATGCTGGCAATATGGGGGATGATGATAATAAAAGCTTACCTTGCAGGGCTATGGTAAGATGTCAACGTTTGGGAAGTGCTTGTAATTCCTACGGCATTCCATGCAAAAAGCCTTGTTTCTGGTTTTGTGCCGCAGTTGGTGTGCCCCCAGTGTTAATCCTGTCAACAGGGTCAGGTCAGCAGAGCCTCCCAGGTCTGGTCTGATACATTTTGGCGCTTTAAGCTGGAAAATCCAAATGGCTCTCCCGTCTTGCTAATTAATACGATGCACAATCCAGTCTCCTGCGCAGACCTCGTTGAAATGAAGAAGAGAAGCTGTCCCATTTCCCAAGCTGCTGTCCGTACCTACGGGCACTCGTGATTCATAGATCCATAGATCATAGAGTTGGAAGGGGCCTGCAAGGCCATCGAGTCCAACCCCCTGCTCGATGCAGGAAACTAGAGGCGGGGGTCTCCCATCCAAGTAATCACCAGGCCTGACCCTGCTTAGCTTTCCACGCTCAGACAAGCTGAGCCAGCGTGAGCCACCTGTGTGGCGGCCACCTCATGATAGCGCTGCCTCGGGATTTTGGTTCTCAGACATTCTGATTCTCCATGCTTATCATGCATAAGCTTATTCTTATGCTCACAAAGGTACTCCTGTCACCAGGGCAGCAGCCTCCCTTATGGAAATGCCCAAAACGGAAGAGAGAACACCTGTGCAGTGATCCGTGTTGGAGCTTGGATGGATGCACCCAGGCAGCGCATTTGATTTTGGCCATCTGTGAGCAGCTGCCTCTCCTGCCCGACTGCCATCGGTTAGGTTTAAGGCTGGCCTCCCACTTTTAGCACATTTAGCACAGAAGAAAAGAAACATTTCCCTGTGCTTCAGTACCAAACCTGGAGTGTGGGTAGCTGCTTTATGCACACTGAACTCCAGCCGCCTGCCTTCTCCACTGCAACTGTAAGCTCGTTGGGGCAAGGAGGAGCGTTTTATTCAGTGTGTGTGTGTGTGTGTGTGTAGGGTTTTTTGGGGGCCTGGTACAGCATCTGACTAGGAGAAAAACCTGGGGGGTGCACTCAAGGGCCCATTAGAACCCTCCCCCAAGTTCTGGGCCATGGGGTTCATTTGTACCCTGCTAGGGTAGCCAGATGCAAAATGGGATAGAGCTCCTGTTCTTTTGTCTTAAAAGAATGAATTTTGGCAAGCACTCCTTGTCATGCAGAGGTGCCAAAATTCTCCCTTCAACATTATTATTATTATTATTATTATTATTATTATTATTATTAAACTATCCACATCACAATCAGAGATTTCCCTTGGGGGAAGCAAATGGGAGGGAGGCTTTATCCAAGCAGTGTCAGCTTAACTACTACCACACCTTTGCTTTCACACACACACACACACACACACACACACTTTTGCTGGAGTTGAGGAAATATTTGAGCAGTGATAGCTCAGGGTGTTGCTGAGGCCCCTTTTGCTGGAAGAAGTATTAGCTGCCCTAGTCAGCCAGTATAAACATCAAGTAGCCAGTGAGATACAAAAAAAGGCCTTCTTTAGACCCTGGATCATGGGAAACGCAGGGCAAGCCAGTTCAATGATACTCTGTTAGAAGGAAATGCTCCCTGGATCAAGTGTACAGAACGGACAGGACCCCAGTCAGTAAAACTCACTCCAAAGAAAAACACAGTCACATCATGCTCAGCAGTTAATTGAGTGTAAGCGTGTCCATAATTTTCCATCCCACACTGGTGGCAGTGGCAGGCAGGATGTTCATTTTCCTTAAGCCCTGGTCAATGCCCTTTTCTCATAGCACTGGATGCCAAGTTTCTCATCTTCATTGCTTTGGACAGTATCTGCTAAACGTTTCAGTGTTCCTGAGGTCCTGTGTTAGGAAAAAATACCCCAAAAGCGGAAAATCCCAATAGCCTAATATACAGTAACCTGGTGCCCTCCAGATGTTTTGGAGTACCACTCCCAGCATTCCTGACCATTGGCCATGCTGGCTGAGGCTGGTGGGAGCTGTAATCCAAAACATCTGGAGACTAATGTTGAGAAAGACTGATATACACTCATTAATAGGGGGGCACAGTCCACTAGGACATTCTCTTGTGCGAGCTCTACTGACAAGATCTCGGGAAGAGCAATCCCTGTCATGGAAGGCTTAAAAGGCAACACCAGTCAGGAAGCTGGATAAGAACGTTATCATCTCTCTCAAAGAAGATACAACAGCAACGGAAAACTCCTGACTCCACCAAATACAACTAAGTCCAGTGACACCTAGTGACTAATTATTATAATGACACTATCCACTTGTCTGTCCACTTTTATTTAAAGGGACAACAGGTAAGTCTGTACTGTTGAGATGTTTGGTAGTTCAGGACATCAGTGACCCATCTCTAATTGAAGGCTTCTGAATAACTCAATTGGAGCAAGAGACAATTTGAACAGTAGCATCACTGTCAGTCTTCCAAGATGGCTCTGGCAGAATCATAGTAGATGAACATGGGTTTTCAGGTACAGTAATACCTTGGATTGCAAGTAACTTGGTTTGATAGCGTTTTGCAAGACAAGCAACGTTTTAAATATTTATTTATTTATTTATTACTTGATATACAAGCGACGTCTTGCAATACAAGTACTGTAGTACGGCTTAAAAATCTCTGTACAAATTTTTTTGGGGGGGTTTCGTTTTGATAGAAGAGTGTTTTGGATTACAAGCACGTTTCCGGAACGAATTATGCTCTCAATCCAAGGCATGACTGTACTTTCTTGTGCATTTGGCAATTGTACCTTCTCGGGAACAAGAGGAAGATGTCGTCAGTTTTCTGTTAAGTATTCTGCGTTCAGTCTCAACAGGATATGATCTGAGTGTTTCATATATTTTTTTTCCTTGTACAGTAGCTGGAGTCCGCCTTGTCTGTTCTCCATCAAGTTTGATGTAAACTTTCTCTCTCGCTCAGCTCTAACTGTGGAAGCCCTCACACTGAATTGTGCAGGCTGGTTATATGAACTCTCATAACTTCTTTTCGTTTGGTAAGCTGAAGCAGGAACTTTTTTCCAGCCCAGGTTGGGGACACCGGAGGAAAAGACCCCCTTGGCAGATCTTAATAGGCAGGCATATACAAGGAGACTCCCGGACTAAATTTTATAATGTCCGCACACATTCCCACACAATAACTCCCATTCATTTCAGTGGGGCTTCTACATAAGGCTTTTTCCAGTGGGCTGCTGTGTCCCATAGGTCAGATGTTTCTGTCTCCCAATCTGGCACCCTTAACTGGCACCCAAAATCCACAGCCTCACTCATGTCTGTGTGCAGTGCTCTTCTGTGATCTGCATTAGACCTACAGTGCTCCTGGCTGTCCATCTGCGTTAGTGGGAATCACCCCCGTTGCAGTGCCGTTTGCCAGGACTGGATGCAGTTTTCTGGGGCATCACTGCCAACAAAAGCACAATGAGAGCAGGCCCTCGGAGGGGCCAGTTCTGGGGCAGGACAAGTTTAGCAAGTGTCTGGAAAAACTATTTGGTAAATTAAGTTGTTTTAGGTTGGATTCTCCATTACCCAGTGCCATCAATCATACCAGTCTGGCTAAATGCTCCTGTCTCGATTAAACAAGATGTCTTATTCCGGGGGCGTCATGGTGCCGCTCTCTCTGTGTGTTCAGGACGCCTTTTTAACTTGGATTTTAACATTGTTGTTACGGTTGTTATGACGTCAAGGTTGTTTTTAACATTTTGTCTATGTTTTTATTTGATTATGGTTTTTATTTTCTGAAAAATTTGTAAGGCTGCAATCCTAAGGCCGCAAGACAGAGTCTAGACCAGTGTTCTCCAACCTTGGGTCCCCAGATGCTTTTGGCCTACAACTCCCAGCATGCCCCAGCCAGCTACGCTGGGGACCCAAGGTTGGAGAACACTGGTCTAGACAGCCATAGGATAATTCGGAGTCCCAGCTCCGACCTCAGACATTTGCTCCGAGGTTGGAGCTGGGACTCCCCAGACTCGGAGCGCCCTCCTTTCGCCTCCGTAGCCGGTACGGAAAGAACCACACCAGCTGCGGTTCCGAGGTCGGAAGACTGTCCTCGAAGATGGAGTTTTGTGGGCAGCATATGCAATATCCTGGGGGCGCCTCACACACACACCCTTGCTTGCGCTCTGGGGCAAAATATTTGGACAGCTGCAATTGGCCATGCCATCTAAGAGTTTTACAGGACAGGAGGAGTGCAGAGGGAACTTTCTCCTCCTCAATTCTTCCACCCTCCATAGGATGCCCATGATCCTCCACGTTTGGAGGGTTACGGGCAGCCTCATTGGATTGTGCTGCCCATTGCCTTGGTTGGCTTCAGAAAAGCGGTAGAGAAATACAATCAATCAATCAATCAAAGTATTACAAAACTAATGCAAATGTGTACTTA
Source organism: Shinisaurus crocodilurus (assembly GCA_021292165.1). Taxonomy (NCBI): domain Eukaryota; kingdom Metazoa; phylum Chordata; class Lepidosauria; order Squamata; family Shinisauridae; genus Shinisaurus; species Shinisaurus crocodilurus. The sequence goes on from CM037881.1 coordinate 15,387,374, forward strand.
CTTATTGCCCTTAGGGCCTTCTTGAATAATAAGTTTATACTGCAACAAATGCACAATTATTACTCATTTAATGTAGGAGCGTAGATATCTTTCCTCAAGGTTGCTGTTCTTTTATTTATTTATTTTATTTATGTATTTATTTATTTATTTATTTATTTATTACATTTATACCCCACCTTTTTTCCTACAAGGAACTCAAGGCGGCTTACATAATCCTCCTCCTCCTCCTCTCCATTTTATCCTCACAACAACCCTGTGAGGTAGGTTAGGCTGAGAGGCAGTGACTGGCCCAAAGTCACCCAGTGAGTTTCATGGCCGAGCGGGGACTAGAACCTGGATCTCCCAAGTCCCAGTCCAACACTCTCACCACTACGCCACACTGGCTCTCACTGGCTTTTGGGGGAATATCACATTATCCCAGCACTCATTCCATACCCTCCAACATTTCACAGATGAAAATAAGGGCACACATGTGAATTAGTAAGAGGTATGGTTAAGCAACATGAAGGTGTGAGGAAGAGGGTGTGGCCAAGGGTATAGCCACCCACCCCGGGGTTGCTCTAACCATTTAAGGGCTCTGAGCACTCTGAAGCCACCATCATCCAGACCCACGATGGTGATTGCTGTTGTTGTCGTTATTATTATTGTACCATCAATGTGCATGGTGCTTTACCGAGTATAAGAGAACAGTCCCCTGCCCCAAAGAGCTTACAATCTAAAATGTAATACAGAGGCGACAACCAATGGTAGGAAGGGGTAAACCGGGGAAGAATATGCCATTATTTCAGTCAAACATAACTTTCAGCCTACTTTCCCCACATTGTGCAGGAAACTCCTTGTTTTAAAGATCTCCTTCCCACTTTAAAATGGATCCCTCTATGGTGGCTTTGTTCTCATTAGTAGTTTGCCAAAGAAATAATAATATTTAACATTTAGATACCTCTGAGTGTGCAAAGTGGTTCACAGGCCCACCCTGCAAGCTCCTATTTTCTCCACTCAGAAAAAAAAACATGTGGGCTCTATTGTACTTTATTTAAGAAACAAGAACAACAACACTGTGATTGAACAATAATGCCAAAATGGAATGACGATGTTTGTTGCTGCTATTTGAGGTAGTTGGGATTTTTTTCCCCTTTCTTTCTCTTGAGGAGGGTATGTTTTCTGCTCAAAAATTAATTTTAAAAAATTTCTAGTGCATTTAAAAAAAAAAACCCAATCCAAAATCCCCGCAGAATAATCCTAATCATTACTGTAGAGAGCTTTCTCCATGGCACTTCAGCATGTGTTAGAAAAAAATACTTTCACATGGGGTACACAGGTAGAGCCAAGTAAAATTTACCACTGCTCTGAAAACAGAGTAACAGTGCAATCCTATGCATTTGTACTCAGAAGTTCTATTACGTTCAATGGGACATACTCACAAGAAAGTGTGTATATATGGCGGGGGGGGGGGTCAGTGCTTGCAGGGCAATCCCTTTCTTTTTGTTTTAAAATTGTCAGGCACAAATTCAGCAAGTGAAGTTTACCCACCCACCCCGCACCCCCAAACACGGAGCTTCAGAGAGAAGATAAGCTTTCTTGCATTTCCTTCTGACACTGTAAACTTATCTGTTGTTGTTGTTATTTATTCCATTTCTATACTGCCCAATAGCCCAAGCTCTCTGGACGGTTTACAACAGTTATAAAAAATTACATAATAAAATACAATTATACAATAAAAAGACAATTTTACAATAAAATACAGTATAAAAATAAATAAATACAAACAATAAAAACATCAAAAAATTTAAAGAAACATTTTAAAAACACTTTTAAAATTACTTAAATACGGTAACTAAGACAGATGTAAAAAAAAATAGACTGGATAAAAAGAATGACATAACCACCACCCCGTGTGCTATTTGCAGCTATTAAATGCCTTAGCATAGAGGGCAGTTTTAACCGGTTAGTGTTCTCCAACCTTGGGTCCCCAGATGTTTTTGGCCTACAACTCCCAGCATGCCCCAGCCAGCCAGCATAGCTGGCTGGGGCATGCTGGGAGTTGTAGGCCAAAAACATCTGGGGACCTAGGCAACAGCTGCTTCCATTCCCTCCCTGCTTACTGTTTCTTAAAGGGGCCATCCACAAAATTGCAGCTAATTCCGCTTTGTTGTTGGGCAAACAAAATCAACACACACACACACACACACACTGAATAATATGTAGAATGTTATCAAATGAGTGTCTCTTGCCCTGTGCACCTTATTGGATAGTGTTCCTGTGGTGTCATTAGTGATGATGAGTTAAAGGACGTATTTCAGAACCGTCTGTCTCAAACTGTGTTCCAGGCTACCCCAAGGTCTCTTGGAAGCTTATCGGGGAAATTCTAACTAAGAAAATCAGTAATGATAATGGATGAGCTATCCCAAAAGCCATCAGTGCTCACCTGTGCTGAAACTTGCCTTGGGTCTCCAGCGCCTGGTGGAGGCGGCAGCAGGCAGCCATTTTAATTTCCCACAATGCTCCCCACGTAGCATTGTTCCAGGGCATTGTGGGAAATCAAAATGGCTGTTTGCCACTGCCAGCACCCGGTAAGCTTGCAGTCAGAGCCCACTCACCCCCAGTGTCAGAGGGCACTCTGCCAAGGACCCTCTCAGGCCCAGAGCCAGCTCTGCCACTACTGCTCTTCTCATGCAGTGTGCAGCCGCAGAGGAGTAAGTGTTGGGTGCCTCTTACAGTGTGCTTTTGGTTCACGGAAGGCCTAACAGGCCTAGAGCTGGTGCTCTTTGTAAGCGGAGTGTCTGCCTTAGAATTTGCCCCGGCCAGAATCCTGTGTAACGCACAGGGGGTTTGGTGGCAGGCAAATCAACGTAGAAAGCGTTTCCTGAACGTTTTTGACTTCTGTGGATTTTAGGAGGTGCCCTTTCTTGTGTACGTTGCTCTGAGGCTGCTTTTGCAGCGGGAAACAGTGCACAAATTGAATGAATGAATGAATGAATGAATGAATGAAAATTAATTGAAAGTAGTAGGCAGTCTGAAAACCTCTGGAATGCTCCTCTGCTGTACCGCATAAGCACAAGTCCTCCCACGTAGCCCTTTAGCAATGAACAGGGCAAACACCAACAGAGCTACTCTTTCCATCCCTAAATGTTGGAAGCTTTGCTCTCTCTCTCTCTCTTTTTCTGGCTCCATAGCCAGACATTTTGTAGTAGAGCGGAAGGTTACATTGGGCGAGTTTGCATGGCGGTGATCCTTCGCACTCCCTATGCACCTTCCATACCACCTCCGGCTGCTCCACCGTCTTTATTCGCTGCCCCCGCTCCATAATCAGCTATTTTTACACCCGTGAAATCCCCCCCCCCCAAGTCTGCGTCTCCACAGGCACTGCTTACCTTAGCTGGAGACTGTTAAAGCTAATTGTGTGTGTGTATCATAGGTCAATGCGAAACAGGTAAATAATCCACCCCCAAAAAAACCTAAATACAAACAGTTGAACAGATTTACATCAAAGTTATTTAATTTATTAAATAACTTTACTACAGTAAAATGGCATTATGAAAAATACAAGTACCAAGGCTGAGATCCAAAGCACTGCACACAGTATTCTGGCTTAGGATGGGAGCTTTTCCAGCTCCCGCCTCTGACAACAGCACCTCGTACCTCCTCCTCACAGAGGTTGGGGGACTTTGTTACAGCACCTCCTAAAGTACTGGGGGGGGGGGCTGCTATTGTGATGAAAAATTGGCCACTGCGTACATAGAAGCACGTTGCATGTGCACATGGGTCTGTCTGGATCCTGGCCCAGGTGCCCTTGGATAGAATACTGGAGGGCAGGAGCAAGGTTGCTTATGGGTCACTTTGGGAAGTGCTTACTGTCTGCATGTTTCCACCTACATCTCTGTAACAGGGATACAGGGATAGGGAACATGTGGCCCTCCAGCTGTTGTTGGATGTTGTAACTCCCATAATCCCTCACCATTGGCTATGCTGGCTGGGGCTGATGAAAGCCACAGTCCGACATCTGTAAGGGCCCTGGGCTAAAGGCTTACACTTTTAAAAAAATCTCCTTAAAAGGAAACCTGAAAATTCAAGGAAGGAGCCTGTGACACTCTGGGGATGCCAGGCCCTCATAGGACTACCGGCCGCTACCGGCTCCTAGCCTACAGCCTTGCTTACTTCTTTGCCAGTGTAAGGTGTGTTTCTCATTTCCAGTTTGGAATCTCCCCTTGCATTTCGTAAGCGGCAGCTCCCTCCCCAGCAAGGCTGTGTCCCCTGCAGTCATGCAGCAAGCGGGCCCCGCCCCGCCCTGCTGTGTTTGGGACATGCCGGATAAGTCCCACATGACAGTACAAGGAAAGTCATAGTTGGAGGAGATCACGCCCAGTGCACTGAATTCTTTTTAAACAGTTCTCAGACTGCCTTAAGTGGAAGTTGGAAATCATATCCTGATGGGCTGCAGTGTGCAGCTCCAGGAATTTAACACTTTTTCCTGGCGCTGGATTGATGCATGATGCGAGAGGCAAGATGAGGGCCTAGTGAGCAAGTGAGAAAAACAGGGAGGCTCGGAGCCAGGACTTGGGGATCCTCTCTCTTATTTTGGGAAGGAAGTGGGTTCAAGTGGATTGACTGGAGGAAGGGACTGGACTCTTGTTTTTTTCTGGCTGGAGCAGCTGGAGGAAAGAAGCAGCCGGGTAAAGCCAGTAATATCTGTGATTGGACTGAGAAGATGTACATTTCCCAGTTACACAGAAGTCTTTATCCAGCAGTTTGGAAGAGTTGCCAATTCTCATATATATATATATATATATATATATATATAACAAAGTTACTTATTAATGCAAATATTTTTATTCCACTTCTGCACAGCAGAAGCTTTTAAAAACATATGAAGAGCCATGCTGGATCAGACCAAGGGCCCATCTGGTCCATCATTCTGTTCACAGAGTGGCCAACCACTGCCCACGGAAAGCCACAAGAAGGACATGAGGGCAACAGCACCCTCCCACCCAAGTTCCCCAGCAACTGGTGTACATAGGCAAACTGCCTCTGTCTGATACTGGAGGTAGCATATAGCCATCGGAGCTAGTAGCCATTAATAGCCTTCTCCTCCATGAATTTGTCCAATCCCCTTTTAAGGAAGTAAAAGGAGCTTACTTCCTTTTCTTTTTTTGTTTTAAAGTAAATATTTCCCTGTAAGTCATGAGAAGTAATGGTCCATGCTATTCATTACATCCAGGGCTTTTTTTCTGGTGGAACTCACCAGAACTGAGTTCCAGCACCTTTTCTTCTATTAATTGCATTACAATTTAATCGCCATCTACTCCCGAGGAAATGTAATCCAAGAGTTCCGGTACCTTTTTCTCCAGAAAAAAAGCACTGATTACATCACATGATGCAATTAACTTTTTATTTCCAGATTTACACTTTAAAAAATGTAGATGGGCTGGAGGTCCTATGGAGAGAACAAGATATAACAAGAGATGTTAACAAAATTTTGTCTTTCCGAGTCCACTGTCCAACCCGCACTGCATTTGGAGCTTGGCATATGATTTGGATGCTGATCATTTCGGTTTTCAAGTTCCTCTCCCTTGTGGCTATGAGTCTGGAAATCTGCAGGCAGCAATGGCAAAAGATCATGCTTTAAGGCTGAACAGTATATGGAAGACTTTGTTGTCCTCTTTGATTTCTAAACTGTTATCTTAAGGCTAAACTACATGAAATTAGATGCATCTTTATATTTAATGTGCAAGCAGTTTTTTTTCTTCATGCAAGTAGCATCAGTTGGGGGACTGATAATTATTAGGATCAAAGCAGGTGGGGGGTGGTGATGGAACAGAATGCTTTCTTCCATTGCTGCAATCCTGAAGAAAAATCTTCCTCTGGTATTGGAATTGGGAAGAAATCCACCCATTGCCAGCAATCTTGCATTTCCCATCAAAACAAGTAACAGTTTCAGAGAAAAGATTTTCCTCAGGACCACAGCAGGGGAGGAAATTGTTAAATTCCCTCTCCACGCCTTCTGTGATCCCAATCCCAATAGTTACTGGTCCGGTCCCCTCCAGCAGATGCTATGTATATTTTTTAAAACTCTGCATCTTAAATGCAAAGGCACGTTTAACCTCATGCCTGCTTTGCCTTGTACAGTGAAATCCTATACATGTTTACTCAGAAGTTCCATTTAGTTCAATGAAGCTAAATCCCAGGTAAATGTGTATAGGACTGCAGCCCTAATGGCCTTGCAGCTGACATCTTGCAAGACTAACCTTGGAAAGAAGCGATGTTCTTGCACTTTAATTTAGCTTGGTAAATAAGAGGTTTATACTGGTTTTGGTTAAGTGAGCCCCAATCCTTATGTGACACTACAGGACAGGTTATATTTATACCTGGACACTCAGGTTTTACTAAGCTTATGTTAATTAATTTGCAGGGGATCGTAGGTATTCCAAAGTGTTCTATCTGAACACTACGCCAGTGTGGCATAATGGTTAGGGTGTTGGACTGGAACTTGGGAGATCCGGGTTCTAGTCCCCGCTCAGCCATGAAGCTCCCTGGGTGACTTTGGGCCAGTCACTGACTCTCAGCCTAACCTACCTCACAGGGTTGCTGTGAGGATAAAATGGAGAGGAAGAGGAGGAGGAGAAGGATTATGTAAGCCGCCTTGGGTTCCTTGCAGGAAAAAAGGCGGGGTATAAATATAATAAATAAATAAATAAATAAATAAATAAATATCAGTTTTGATTTTGCAAAGCTTATGTTTATTAACTACCAAGGATCCATTTGACTTGCAAGGAGTTGATTTTCATTTATTTTTTTCAAACTCAGGTAGGAAGGACCATAGTTCAGTGGCAGAGCAGCTGCTTTGCATGCAGAAGGCCCCAGGTTCAACCTCTAGGTAGGATTGGAAAAACTCCTGCCTGAAAAACCCTGGAGAGCTGGTCAGGGCCGACCCTACTGGGCTAGATGGACCAAGGTCTGACTCAGTATAAGGCAAGTTCTTATGTCCCCACGTTACTTCTGAGTAGCCATGCAAAGGATTCAGTTAGCATAGACAGCAAGGATAGTCTCCCATCCTTCCTTGAACCAACTTGACTGAAGGAGGCCATGTCCAGAGGAAGGAATTATTTTCATAACGGAGTCTCGTCGCTGCCCGTTGCATTTTACTATTTTTATCTCCCTACTCCTCCTGAGAGCTGGCGTGAGAACAGGGTCAGAGGCTGGGGGTGGGGTGGGTTAAAGAAGCAGCGATAAGCCCCATATGGTGCAGCCCAGGGGGCCTGGGAATGGATGCTATGTTTACACAGGAACTAGGAGCCATCTGTCCCAGGGTGTACCACTGCTCTCTTCACTGCCCCCCCCCAGTCCCTGGAATACCCCCCAGTATTCACTGTATTTGTCCTTTCTCACTCTTATGGCACAGGCAGGCAATGAGTGATGTCAGGAAACTTGAGCATTTTCACATGTGAGGCTTATATCAGTTTTTTTTTTCGGTCAACCTATGCTGGCTGTAGCGTATGTTTGGTTTTTCTTCCGAATTCTCTCTCATGCATGGATGGCATTCATGTATAATGATCATGCAAAAGCACAAGGGAAGCCCCGAAGCAAATATCTGTGTAATTTGTGAAAACCTGGGGGGGAATGCTTTAGCCATGTCTCAGGTTGAAGACAGAGATAACAATCTAGAATTAAAAACACTTTCAGTGCATTCAGTACACAAATGTAGGTACTCTTTTCTCTCCTGGGGTAAGCTCTGAAAAATTGGTTCTGCAAGTTTTCAGAATGCTTCAGTTTGAACAGTAGGTATGGAAGACAGCTATTGGCTAGTGCCCATAATATCACCAACACCCCTGCCCCCCAACCCAGTTCTCGGAGCAGTTTTGCACCTGTTTATGTACATAATATGGGAAAAGACACACACACACACACACACACACACACGGATAGATGCCTTTTTAATGTTTATTTGAATAAGCCAACAGCTCATCCAGACCAGAACACAGGGGAGATGCAAGTTGGATGTGTCAGAATTGAGTGAGTGTCAGTGACGAGGATCATTAGCGGAGCACCATCTTTCCCCTCTGGGCCATTGAAGTGGGCAGGAGTTCTGTATGTCACATGGTGATTGTGGATTGATGCTTAGGGGGCTCAAGATACATAGAGAATTATTTCTTGCAGAGTGGGGACTAGGTCATGTGGGGCAGGGGCGTTGCTAGGCTCTTAAAAGATTTGGGGCCTGGGCCCATGGCACCAATCTGTATAAAATTTGCATATGCCGATTTATATCTATATATGCAAACATAGAAATTAATTCTATAATTTATTTAAACTTTGCAGGAGGGAAAGCCAGCATATTAATTTCTCATCCAAATAATCACAAAATAAAATTCTCAATTATTTTGCGCCCTGCCCCGGATCATCCCTGCATTTTTTTTTTCTAAGCTTCATTGCCATGCAGGGAGAGATCTGGGGTTGGGGGAGGTTTGCAGCATGTAGGAAGGGGAGACTTAACCGTTCCCTCCCCAGCTGCAATCCCCGTGAAAATCACCCTGTGCATGGCAATAAAGCTAAGCAAAAAAATGTGGTGGTTTTTTTTTGGGGGGGGGGGGAATAGATCTAGGGCTCTAGGAAAGAGATTGGAGCCTGAGACCACATAGGCACAGGCCTAGCTACGCCCCTGACAGGATGAAGCAGAATTGAACAAAAAACATTATAGGGGTCCCCAACGTGGGGCCCGCGGGCGCCCTTGGGCCCACAAGCACCTCCAATGGTGGCTGCACAGCTCTTCTCTCCCTGCCCCCTTTAAAAAATATATAAAAAATATAAACAATTGAGAAAGGTTAGGGTGCCAGTTTCTCCTTCCTGTTCCTGAAGCTGCTGCTGATCAGCTTGTTCAGTGGGCAAGAAGAGGAAGCAAGGCAAAGGAGTAGAAGGGGAGAGAAATAGAGTGAGGATAGAAGCTAGAAGGGGGGGGTGAAACAGTGAGGTAACCTTGGGTCCCCCCAGATGTTTTTGGCCTACAACTCCTAGCTATGCTGGCTGGGGCATGCTGGGAGTTGTAGGCCAAAAGCATCTGGGGACCCAAGGTTGGAGAACACTGCTCTAGCTTCACTATTTCTCTCCCCCTCACACACACCTCTTGTCTAGCCAGGCCCCCCCATGGCAGCCATTATGTGGCTAACTACATCCTCCATGGGAGCCATTTTCTGGCAGTGCCCACAGCAGTTTCTCAAATTCCCAAATGCGCCCACGGGTCCTTCAAAGGTCTAGGGGCTTGGGTGATAGATCACCAGAAGGAAGAGAGAAGAGGAGCCCTCTCAGCCGGCTCATGAAAGATAAAGCACCAGATGTGTGGGACTCTCTCCGGCTCCCCACACATCCGTGTGGGTATGATGCGAGTTGTAGTTCAACACATCTGGAGGGCGTAACGCTGGGTTACTGTTAGAAGTGAAACTGTCAAACTCTCCTTTTTTTAAAAAAACGGTCATCTGTCTCCTACGGACGTGTCCTGCGCTATAAATAATTGTAGTAAATAAATAAATAGATAAAAAAATATATCCAATCCCTGCTTTGAAATTCCAGCTCTGTTAATGGGAACCGCAAGGCAGCAGCCCAGAGGCTTGGGAGGATAGAACCGCCTGTCTCAGTGGTGGGGACTTTAATGGTCTTTCCTGAGCCAAATTGGATCCATTTCCCAGCGCATATTGGCAAGAGCTGCTGGCACGTACGGGGGCCTTCCAAGCCAGCCCTGTAAATCTATAGCAACGGCCGCCAGACCTAAATATTGGAACACTGGATCTACTTCCCCCGGACTACATTTTTAGAGGGGGGGGGGAGGCAGCTGGTGAAAAGGGAGGGTAGAGAGCAGGGTGAGGGTGACTGGGAGGAAGCCTAGCCCTTCCCTTCCACATCACAGCTGGCAGTTCCACGGAAACCCAAGACCAACCCCCTTTTAACCATTTTGTTTTCTCGCCCCCACCCCACCCACTTTGCTATTGTTTGTTATTGTTAGCTTGCCCCAGCCAGAGGGAAGAAGATGGCACGCGCCTCGCTTTCATCCAGACACAATACTCTTGTGAAAACAAGAAGTGCGGGGGGGGGGGAAGCTAGTGACTGTCGGCCTATAGTCCCCCCGTCCGTCCCCCAACTTCTTGTTTACACAAGAGTCTTCTGCCTGGGGACAAAGCTAGGCCTGCCATCTTCTTCCCTCTGGTTGGGGCAAGCTAAACAGCAAAGTGGGAGATGGAGGAGAAAACAAAATGGTTTGAAAAAAGGTCTTGGGCTTCAAAACAAAATGGCTTAAAAGGCCTTGGGTTTCAGTAGAGCCGTCAGCTGGGATGTGGGAGGAAAGCGCCAGGCTTCTTCCCAGTCAACACCCCCCCACACACTTCTACCCTCCCCTTTTAATCCAGCTAGTCCTACCATCAGGCAGAGCCAGGTGACCGACACGGGCCACTGATTTTGTGTGTCATGAAAGGGCAGCAAATTTGTTATTATTACTGTGTTATTATTTTTTTTACTGCCAGTGGGGGGGTGCTTGTGGGATTTTCTGCCCCAACTACCAAATAACTTCGCCAGCCTTGGGTACTAGGCACAACACCTTGACTTGTTGTGGGGGTGAGCGGGGGAGAGGCCATTTGTACTGTTCTGCTTCAGACAGTAAAATGTCTTGGGCCAGCCCTGCTTGGGTTTGGAAAAGGAAAGTTGACAGATCCCGTTCATTTTGGCAGGGCTTACACAGCAGAACTTCCTACTGGATTGTGTCTCTGGCTGCTCCCATTCTATCAACTCAGAACTTTACCACTTCATTCTGATGCATGGGTAGACCAGGCCTCAAGTCCGGATGCAGCCTCTGTTCCTTGTCAGAGATCTCCTGCTGTGGCCTTCCCCAACCTGGTCACCTACATGTGTTCTGGACTGCAACTCCCAGCATTCCTGACCATTGACCATGCTGGCCGGGGCTGAGTTTGTTAGTTTATTTATTTAATTAAACATTTCATGAACACCTTTCAGGGCAGGAGCCCTCCCAAGGTGACATAAAACAATAAGACACATAATGCTGGAGGTATAATACAGCTAATGCTTCTTATACTCATATGTTTTGGCAGTGCCCAGTAGTTACTCCTTTTGGGGAGGAGGTTTTAATACAGATATATGTTGTATTGGAACACTCTTCAATATTTACTGATGTACATGTTCTTTTAAATTATTTACTTGCTTCTTGGAAGTTAACGTGAGGTCAACAGCAATGGATTCCCTGTGCCCTTTTGACAGCTAAAAGGCTAATATTACAACACTGGAAGGACAAACACACACTTCCTATGATGCAATGGACTGAGGACCTAAAGATGCTTTCAGTATTTGAATGGGTGGTATTTAGACACCACCTGTGAGTGGATAATATGGATATTTGGTCTGCCTTTGTTGAAGCTTATGTATAACTTTTTTTTAATAGCTGTGTCTTCATATATATAGAGAGACACACACGTATGTATACATTTCATATGCATCTAATGAAATTTATCCAAACATATGTAGCTACAGGGTTGTTGTTTTTCCCCTTCTTTTTTTTCCTTTTTATGGTTTTGTTTTGTTGAAATTTAAAGAAAAAATTAATAATAAAAAACAAACAAACAATAAGACACATAATAGAAATGGATGTGGTATTAAAACTGGTAAAAACAGAATAAAAACAGTAAAAACACGATAAAAACAGCAACAGCAGCAAACATTCTAAAAAAACAGCAAACATCAACATAAAGTAAAGCTTGCAACAGACAACTGCAGCCACATCCCAGTCCAATAAAACATCATCAGGGCAAGGCCAGAGTGAAGTAGTACGCTTCCAGGGCATACAATACATAATCAGAGTTTAAGTCCAAAACATCTGGACGGTACCAGTTTGGGGAAAGCTGTCCTACTGAATATCCCTGTCACGTAGCTAGGTTTATTCTCAGCAGGGTAACATTGATCCTAACTGTGAAGACCATTAACATACTTGCGAAGGACAGCTCTAACTGCCTCCATGTTCTTTCTTCACAATACTTATCATAAGACCACACCTCCTTTCAATTCTCTGGTGCTAAGGCAATGTCAGGATGGAAGCTAATGGTACTGTACTTTGTAGGTCCTCCAGGGAGAGAGATACAAGAGTCATTGTTTCTGATCCCTCTTGCTGCTCCTTCTCCCAAAAGCATGGAGTCCCAGTACTTGGTGGTGGTACTGCTGCTGAGCCTGACCAGGCCTGTGCTGCCAGGTCCCGAACCCCTCACCGGACCAAGGTGCACCTACACCTTCATCCTGCCGCAACAGAAATTCACGGGGGCCGTGTGCTGGAGCAGCGTGCGACCTCCCCCAGAGCCTCCGGGCCTCAATCGCAGCGAGGTGGAGGAGCTCCGCCACCAGCTGGGCCAGCAGCAGGCCCAAATGGACGAGCTGCGTCGACTGGTGGAGGTAGACGGGGCGGTGGTGAGCGAGGTCAAGGCGCTGCGCAAGGAAAGCCGCAACGTCAATGCCCGGGTCACCCAGCTCTATACCCAGCTGCTTCACGAGATCCTCCAGCGGCGAGAGCGGCCAGTCCAGACCTCCCAGCTCGAAGGGCGTGTGGCCAATGCCTCTGCTGAGGCCCTGCGTGTAGCTGCCAATTATCGCCAACTGGAGGGAAAGTACCTCGCCCTAGGCTGCCCTGGTCAACAACCAGAGTGCCCTGATCAGCCGTCTGGAGAGGGAGTGCCAGCAAGGAACAAGTGGCAGGACACGCCCACAGGTACCTGGTCAGAGGGAACTGGGTGGGGATGCTTCCAGGTGAGGCTTTTATCATGCAACTGCTCTCGTCTGTCTGCCTCAATCACAGAATTTTACTGGGGCGGAGATGCCGTTGCCTTCAGTGTGTAACCCTCCTGTGTTTTGCCACCACTTCTTCCTCCCCCCCCCTTTTTTTTTTTTGCTTTCCACCAAAATAAAATCCTTTAAGGAGTGAAAGAGAATAGCCACCTGTCTGGAAGCATTCTAGGAGACAGGGACCAGATGGGAGGACAATAGGGTGGAAAGGGGAAGAGGAAAGGGATGTGGCTAGAGCAGCCTTCCCCAACCTGTTGCCTTCCAGATGTTTCATAGATATTCATAGATCATAGTGTTGGAAGGAGCCTACAAGGCTATATCGAGTCCAACCCCCTGCTCAATGCAGGAAACTAGAGGAGGGGTCTCCCATCCAAATAATAACCAGGCCTGACCCTGCTTAGCTTTCCACGCTCAGACAAGCTGAGCCAGCATAAGCCACAGGCCTGTTAATGTGTTGGACTACAACCTAAATGGCTGGGGGATGCTGGGAACTATAATCCACATCTGGAAGGCACCAGGTTGGGGAAGGCTGGGTTACAGGGTTGTCGGGAGACAGTAGGTGATGTCTCAAAACCAAAGCTGTGGCCCAAGCCTTCCTGCAAGCCACCCCCTCTCCTCAGGAAGCACTGCGTTTTAATCCTAAGTGTATATGGTTTAGCTCTTTCTGAGAACCAGTGTCTGGTCTGAGCCACTTCAAATTGTAGGTAGGCGCTGACATGAATGAATACGTACTTCTTCATCCCCAAAAAATAAATAAATCCCTGTATGTAGAAAATGAGCATGTTAGTGGGAAATATAATTTAGCAGCCTCCCTGACATACTCATTTTCTGTGTGCAGGAGATTCCATCATGTGAGCACCCTCCTGCGTGCACACACACGCACACACAGGCAGTCTGAAGTGGTACAGTGAGAGGTAGGCCTTAGAGCAGTGTTCTCCCAACCTTGGGTCCCCAGATGTTTTTGGCCTACAACTCCCAGCATAGCTGGCTGGGGCATGCTGGGAGTTGTAGGCCAAAAACATCTGGGGACACTGGGCTAAACGGTGCAGAAATATGAACCACACTCCCTCTCTCCTGTGGAGGCGGCAGTGGTGGTGGTGGTGGTGTGAGATGGCTCTCCTCTCTCCACAGCCACCCCTGGTGCCGGTGGTGCCTCACAACGCTGCAAGCATCGCCAATGAGAGCAGGGCCCATTTCGATGCCATCAACGACATCCAGCGAGACCAGACGGCACCTGCCCAGCACTGGCAAGGCAAGGCTTCCGTTCCACCAGAAGGCACTGCTCAGCCCTCTGCTGTCGCGCCCACCAAATCCACAGGTGAGAGAGGGGGTGAGGCTGCCAAAAAGCACACCCCAAGGAGGGGGAAGGTTGAGCGGGGCCATTTACTAGCCACAGTTGGATGCGGCTGGGGCCAAGTGAACACAAAAACAAGTGATGAGATACCTACAACGATTCCTGAAAATGCTGGATTAATGCTCCTCTGTTAAAAAAAAAAAAAAAAAAGCTCCCAGAACATATATAGGGAAGCATTCAGCCGTGCAGTTCCCCCATCCTGCGGTCTGAACTGGTACAGTCCAGGTCCAGGAACAGTTTAACCACTTCTTCTGCTGTTTGTGTGAATTTTCCATTACCATGGAAATCTGGTCCTCAAAGAGAGAAACCGCACTTCAAGGATGCTGCATCTTTTAGCCAGCTCACATCTCTCTCTCTCTCTCTCTCTCTCTCTGTCTCCCCAAAAATTTAAACTGCAAGTGCTTCAAACTGTTTATCTGCCCCTGCCCCCACCGGCCAGAAGATGTCCCCAAACTCTGCCAGCATTACACTCCGAAAGCTGAACTGAGATTGCCAGCTACCAAGACGACCTCCTCAGGGGAGGCTGGTGACTCCTATTTCGGTGGGGGCGTGGGGCTCCTTATCCATTGCAGGTTTTTCTGCTTTCATTTGGAGCTTTATAGGAGCTATCCATAGTGCTGAGCTCCACCCCCAAAATAGGTTCGCCACCACGGAGCACCATGGATAGCTCCTATAAAGCTGCAGATAAAAGCTGCGATGGATAAGGAGCCCCACCGAAACTGGAGTCACCACCCTCCCCTCCTTATCCTTTTCTGTCACAGGTCGAAATGTAATTAATCATCCTGGACTGTTAGCTAGCGACCAGCTTAACCGTGAGCCTATCAATGGATATTAGGTTCGTCTCTAAGTCATTCCTGACGATGCAAAACCAGCGTACCTATTTTCCTTTGGCAAACGTGGGAGAGTATACATGCTTCCTACCAGGGCTTTTTTTCTGGTGGAACTCACCGGAACTGAGTTCCAGCACCTTTTCTTCTATTAATTGCATTACAATTTAATCGCCATCTACTCCCGAGGAAATGTAATCCAAGAGTTCCGGTACCCTTTTCTCCAGAAAAAAAAGCACTGCTTCCTACAATAGAGTGACCTTTTTATAATGTCTCCTCCCCCATCCTCACAGGGCAGGGGCCTCCTGCTTCTTCCCTGAAGCATCTGTAGCCCAGAGCCAAATAAAACTAGTACAGTCTATTCTTCACAAACAAAAGCACCCCGCCCCCCACGCTTCATTCTGGAGCATCTAGTGTGTCGTCTCGTCCCCCACCCACCCACCTCCCAACCTGGTGCTGAAGTTTGGCTGAACATCAAACAACAGTTGCTGGGGGAAGGCCAGTGATTTACTGACAGTCTTTTGTAGCTGACGAGGACCATAAAGCAAGAATGCGGCCCCTCTCAAGCATATGGGAGGCTCCTGGTGTGGAGGAGACTGTCCAGGCCCCCTTCCTTGAATTCCTCCCCTCCACGGAGGTAGCTGTGGGCTGTGCTCAGAGGCATCTCTGCCAGGAGGCAAAATACCATAGCAGGTGGTAATGGGCCCCCTAGCTGAGACTAGGGATGTGTGAGGGATCCATTTGGGGGGTGGAAATCCGTCAGACAGATTTCCTTGGTTCGCCGCCGCCGCCCCCCCCCCCGCCGCCGCCCCCAGATTCCGACTCGCAACACCCGCGCCGGCTCCGACTCGCCCCGGCTGGCTCGCAGACTTCTGGTGGTAAGACGGACTGAGATGTGTGCAAATTTCCCACGTTGTTTCTTCACACGACAGGCGAGTTTTTGATGCAAAAGGGCACCTGAAAAGCGCGTGGCATGGCGTGATTTGCGCAAATCTCGCCCATTGTGTAAAGAGCCATGTGGGAAATTTGCGCAAATCTCAGCCCATCTTACCGCCAGAAGTCCACAGAATAACCCAACTTGTCCCGCTTCCGGTGAAGCAGAACGGACACAAACGGAAACCCCCCAGTGAGCTGAAATGAGCCGGATTTTTGAGTTTTGACTCATCCTTAACTGAGAGGTTGTTTTTTTAAAAAGGAGTTCACTGTGTCCTACAATTGCTAATAACTCACTTCTCTTCCTGGCATAGGGCCTTGGCATGACTGTCAAGCAGCTCAACAGGATGGGCAGGCCACTGGCATCACCCTGCTGCAACCGACTGGTGCCCGGGGCATCTTCCAGGCCTGGTGTGACCAGGAGTATGATGGGGGCGGTTGGACCGTCATCCAGCGACGGCAGGATGGGTCGGTCAACTTCTTTATCACCTGGCAGCACTACAAGGTGTGAGGATGTGGCTCAGGGTGTCATGCGAAGGGAAGGGGGCCCAGTCATGGGGGAGGGGTAGGTGGGGTAGGCAGAGCTATGGGATGCAGGTTCTCTTGGACTTAAGAGACAGAGAGCTGAAGTCCCATGGTTGGGTTGGGAACTACAGGGTGAAGAGGCACATGCAGTGGTGCTGGGAGCAAGGACCAGAGGGGCACAACACTTTCATGGGTGCGCAGCCTTCAATCCGGTTGTCACAGTTGGCATCAGCAGCAAGGATGGGTGGCACGACACCAGGATGGGAACACCTTATCCAGGTGTGCCGAGGCAAAGGTTTGCAGCATGCCTATGGATGCAGGAGGTAGAAGAACAGAAAGTTGGTTTTAAGGATCCTGCCAAGGAGCAGAGTCAGTGAAACGAGAGTTATTCAGCGAGGGGGGTCACACACTGACTGGGCTCAGACAACATGATAACCCAACTCAAGGGTTGAATATGGGTTGAGCGTGGGTTGTTGTTGAACCATGGGTTGCCGTGTTGTCTGAAGCCAGCCGAGTTCAACCATGGTGAACAACCCACAATTCACAACCCAACAACAAGCCATGCTTTACTGAGTTCCCCCTGCAAGATCTCTGCAAGAGAGCTATAACTGCCTTACACGCCCCTAATTGGCAGGGGGCGGGGAGGACTAATTACACACTCTTCTCCCCCAGGGCTAGGCCTCTTCTGTTCCCTAGAGCAGGGGTGGGAAACTGTGTAGCCCTCCAGATGTTGTTGTACTCCAGCTCCCACCAGCCCGCAGCCAGCATGGCGAACGATCAGGAATTATGGGCGCTTTAGCACAGTGTTCTCCAACCTTGGGTCCCCAGATGTCTTTGGCCTACAACTCCCAGCATGCCCCAGCCAGCATAGCTGGCTGGGGCATGCTGGGAGTTGTAGGCCAAAAACATCTGGGGACCCAAGGTTGGAGAACACTGCTATAGTGTGCTTCCAGACAAAGGGCCCCTAGCACCCACAATCAAAGGCCTCGTGCCGCCGTTCTGCTCCCCCCCCCCAAATGGGTTTTCTGCATTAAGGAAAAAGATGGAAGCAGCAGTAAGAAAACTCAGGAGGGTCACGCGTGGAAGATGACACAGTCTAGGCCCCCCTGTCAACTTCTGTGAAGGAGGCAGGGTGATGATGGCGCCATAAAAGGCTCCTCCTCCGGAAGCACCCCGCATCCAACAACATCCGGAGAGCGCCAGCTTGCCCACCCCTGCCTGAGAAGTGATGCCAGCCAGCCTGCTAATATCTCGCCTGCTGTGTCTCCCTAGAATGGTTTTGGTAACCTGGAAGGAGAGCACTGGCTGGGCCTGGAGTCCATCCACTGGCTGACCCACCAGGGCTCATACGTGCTGCGGGTGTGGATGGAAGACTGGAGTGGGCGAGAGGCTCACGCTGAATACGACACCTTTGCCCTGGAGCCCGAGAGCGATTTCTTTCGATTGCGGCTGGGGCGCTATCAAGGCAGCGCTGGCGACTCACTCTCCTGGCACAATGGCCGACAGTTCAGCACCCTCGATCGGGATCATGATGCTTACTCAGGTAAGAGGGCTTGGAACTAGAGAGAGACAGCTACAACAAGGGAACACCGAGAGCTGGGCAGAAGGTATTACTTATTCTTGATATTTTTTATCATTTGCTTTGCTCAAGTTGGTGTATGTGGTTCTTCCCCATGTCTCCTCACAGAAACCCTGCGAGGAAGGTCCAGTCATACAGGGACTGGCTCTGAAGTGGGATGTTAATCAAGGTCT
Organism: Shinisaurus crocodilurus; assembly: GCA_021292165.1. Taxonomy (NCBI): domain Eukaryota; kingdom Metazoa; phylum Chordata; class Lepidosauria; order Squamata; family Shinisauridae; genus Shinisaurus; species Shinisaurus crocodilurus. The sequence goes on from CM037881.1 coordinate 15,405,578, forward strand.
CCCTGACACTAGTCTAGCCACTGCACCACACTGGTATATGTATGGAACATCCCTCTGGGTTGCTCCTAACTCTGAGATGAAAGACTGTGGAGATGGGATTGGGAGGCAGCAGTATGACGTGGTCCCTTGTGCGGGTTCAGCACCTTAAGAGTTAACCGGCACCTGAATCATGCCCTGTAGGCTGCTGTCAAAACCTTTACTTTCAGCTGCAAGTGAAATTGACAAGGAATCCCCTTGGAAACACAGGGAAGCCACAAGCTAGTCAGTTACAGAAGAGTTTAATGGAGCTGAACTAATAGACTACAGGAATTTCACAGTATAAACAGAACAGTCAATACAGATAAGAGAAGTATTCAATTTGCTTTCTAGGTAGGCTTTGCTCGAATGAAGAATATTACCTGACTCCAGAGACTCTGACTCTAGATTCTAACATAGCGGTTTGCTTTGCTGATCGCCGGGCGTCCCGTCCGGGGTTGGAAGTTGCTTGGCCCTAGCCAGAGCTAACGACCTGACCTGTGCAAGCCTGCACTGTGTTCCCAACAACCCTTGGTTCTGTGGCACGTATCTTTTCTACCTTCCCTCGCCCCCTCCCCGCCCTTGATGATCAGGTGGGCTGGTCCCACCCCGTGGGGTGGTGGCACCTTTCGGGTGCTGGCATCTCCTGGGTACTTTGGGGTATTTTGCAGCTCTTTGCGACTGCGCCCCCCCACCTCCGGAATGTTATGCGCTTCTTTGAGGGAAGTGTAAATGTGCCCCATTGAAGGTATGCAGATGTGGCAGATGTGGCTTATGTATAACCGGTCTGCCCAGAATTGTGTCTCCTGTGCCCCGGGTGGGGATTATGCAGACAAGAGGGGTGACAGCGGAAAGGGGGAAAACATGTCAGGGTTCAATATGTCAGGGTTCAGCAGTGTGCTTAGGCTTTCGCTCCACATGAACCTTTCTGTCCTTCATTAACAACATTCATAAGTGACATTTAGGTCCCAGACTAAAAAATGTGCTGATCTTTTAAAGATGCTTTCCAAAAGCAAACTGTAGGAAAGACTGAGAGAACTGGGTATGTTTTAAAGTTGGAGTGGGTTGGAGGGTGACATCTCTTTTGGGAGCCCTTTTAGAAGAACAAGTATGGTTCCTGGACAATTATGGGGCCCTTCTAAAAGGGCTCCCAAACGAGATGGAGCCATCCCCAAGACTAGGACTACATTTGTGCTACACATTTCAGCCAATGACCTCTAAAGCCTTATATAATACTTGCATACCACAAGGAGGCTTCTACTCTCCTGCGGAACACATTGCCCGGGGAGATTTGCTGCCCCAGCCAAAGCCTCCTTCCTTTTAAAAGACAATGACTGGGTTCACATGACACGACAACCCATCATGGGTGACAAGCCACAGTGGGCTGTCGTGTCATGTTAATCTGGACCAACTCCCGCAGGGTGGCTTGTTTGAGGGCAACAGGCCACGCTGACAACCCATGAGTTTTTGTAGGGGTTGTTGTACCCACAATGGGTTGTCGTGTCATCCAAACCCAGGCGACTCCATCGTGGGTACTGGGAATCGACCAGCGAGCTGCTTGGCAAGACCCCCTTGCCACTCTTACCAAGCTTGCCCGGGCACCTGGCAGTCACAGCTGCCCCACAAGTGCTCAAGTGGCACTGGGACTAACTTGATGCCCTCAATGCTCCTGCAACCGTGAGCCATTTTTGGCTCGCCACAGCTCTCCCCCACTTTTTTTTCAGACAGACGGCTTTTGCAATTCCTGTTTTGACAGCCACTGACAGCCCCTTCAAAATGCCCAAGTGGCACCTTGGAGGGGCTGCCCGTGGTTGCCAACCTATTAAAAAAAAAATTCGCACCCCCTAATGTACTCATAATGTACTCAATTGTTCTGTCAAACCCCTCATTTTTAAAGGGGTCCCAAATGTGCTGTCCTCTGAGGACAGTCAGGGCAAAAAAGAAAAAGATGAGGATCTCACCACGAAGGGGGTGGAAATCTCACCATCCTCTTTTCACAAGCAAAGATCCCTCATCCCTTTGCTTTGACAGCTCACCTTTTGACAGCTGTCAAGAGAAAGCAAAGCGAAGAAAGACCTTATTTGGACCCTCTTTGGGTCAGTGTCCAGGGTTGGTACCTGCTGCACTTTGATAGCAGATACCCCCACTGGACATTGCCCAGCCAAGGCTCCCAATTTCTGTACTTGTGGAACTGCACACCTGCACAGTTGCACAAGTGCAGCAAAAAAAAAATTTTTTTTAATTAAAACGAAAATATTTGTGCACAAAATATTTGTTTTTTTAAAAAATTGTTTGCCAACCACTGACAGCCCCTCCAATGTGCCATTTGGGCACTTTGAAGGGGCTGTCAGTGGCTGTTAAAACAGAGATCGTGAACACCAGAGTTCATGATCTCCAAAAAACAAAGTTAAAGGAGCAAAAAGGCCATGGTATGTGAAAAAGGGCTTGCGATCATGGCAGGGGCGAGCAGGCAAGTCAGTTCTGCCATGGAGTCCCCTGGGATAGCCATGGGAGGAGCAAGGGGGAAAGAGAGGGAAGGAGGGAGCAAACAACTTACAGTGAACCCGATTGTCTGTCAGGCACACTGTGGGTTGTCCGCACAACAACCAACCCACTGTGGCTTATTGCCAGGGTGGGTTGTCGTGATGTGCGAACTCGCCCACTGTTGTCTGGACCCCTATAAAATTCCATGATTTGCACAATAAAAGCCTCATCTGGAAACACTTTCGGAGTCTAGAATATTATTTTATGATTTAGTAGTTGACCTTTACTCTGGTATGTTTAATGTGATTTGCTTCAATGTTATTCATTGGTTTTATTTCTGGTTTTAAGATATTTTATTGTTAGTTGTTCCGCACATCCCAGAGCAGTGAAGCCTGGGACAATGTTACGAGGCTTCATTTCCTTTGGATTAAAGAGCACTGAGGCCTTCAGGTGTCTTTGCAATATATGTTTATTTACAAAATATACAAGCAGAGCATAGATAAAAACTATGCAGGGATGAATGCATATGTCCCTGTGAAAACACCATGTGGAGCCCTGTAAAAAAAAAAAAAAACCTTTTAAAAGGAACTGGAGTTTTGACAGCTGTTAAAATTGACAACTCCCATAAAAAGGGGGTGGCTCACACTTTTCCACCTTCCCAAGCACCTAGAATCTCAGGAAAGGGTGGGAAAGTGAGAGGACCCTCAAAGGAGCCAGGTCCAGACACAAAAACCTTGAGGATCTTGCCAAGAAGGGGGTGATCTAGCGGTCACCCCTTTTTCATGAGCAAAGATCACTTGCAGCTTTGGTTTCTCTTGACAGCTTGCCGTCTGACAGCTGTCAAGTCAAACCAAAGTGAAAATTAAAGCTCTTGGCAGCCTCTCTGGGTCAATACCCATGAGGAGTGCCTGCCGCACTTTAACAGCAGACACCCCCAGGACATTGCCCAGGCGAGGCATGCCATTTTGGACCCACAAAAGTGTGCACTTTTGCAAGTCTGACTAAAAAAATAAATTACACCCCCCCCCCTGAAAAGAATTGCGCATATTTGGGGTGATTTTTTTTTTTTTAAGGGGTGACGAACCAGTGACAGCCCTCCAATATGCCACTCAGGCACTTTGAAGGGGCTGTCACTAGCTGTCAAATCAGAGATCACTTTTTGCGATCTCTGAAAGAAGAAGAAAAAAAGGTAAAGGAGGCAACAAAAAAAAGCCGCAGCAAGTGCAAAAGGGCTTGTGATTGCGGTGGGGGGTATGGAGCCAGCGCCAGTTGCTCCACCTTGCCACTTTGGCATCAGTGACATGGCTGGCACTGGCCTGAGCAAACTTGGCAAGAGCAGGAAAGGGGGGCGGGGTTGCCACTCTTGCCAAGCAACTCGCTAGCTGTTTCCTGGTACCCATGATGGGGTTGGTCACCTGGGTTTGGATGACACGGCAACCCATCGTGGGTACAACCCCTACCACAAGCCATGGGTTGACAGGTTGGTTTGTTGCCTGCAAACAAGCCACCTTATGGGAAATGGTTGCGGTATGAACAACATGACAACCCACCATAGCTTGCCACCCACGATGGGTTGTCATGTCATGTGAACCCAGTCATTAGCTCCTATGCATTGATGAAACATCAACTGATCATTCTAAAGTAACATAGTAGATGGCTGGCTAACAAAGCATGGTCACCCATGGCATTATTGCATGGAGTTTTTTGAGGTCTGTAAGCCACCTTAAGCATTGTTGATTAGGCAGGATGCATGAATAAATACATAAATGTCTCCATTTTCTCCCAGGGAAACACTGAAAACATAGTTTGTGAGGGTGATGAGAATTCTGTTTGAAATTCAGACATCCGATTCCAAAGGTTCCCTGGGGAGAGCCTGTGGCAGCTCTGTGCTCAGACTTGCTCTACGAGTGCTACTAAAAACGAACACCACCAAAGAGAAGCGTAGATGTCACCATAGTTGCAGCCTTTGAATGTTCCTGTGGTATCAAGCAGAGTCTAATGGCAGCTAATATCAGTGTTTGGTGATCGGTTCTCTGGTCCCCTTCCCTCCTCTTTTCCTACAGGGAATTGTGCCCACTACCAGAAAGGCGGTTGGTGGTACAATATGTGTGCTCATTCAAATCTCAACGGAGTGTGGTACAAGGGGGGGCACTACCGGAACCGCTATCAGGATGGTGTCTACTGGGCCGAGTTTCGTGGTGGTGCCTACTCACTCCGTAAGGTGGCAATGATGATCCGGTCCACAAAAGGCACCTAATTTCCACTCTTGGGGGTAAGAAAGGACACACACCAAGGGAGAGTCCAGACGTACTTAAAAACTGGAGTCACTGTGCTCTGGAAACACACTTTTCATGTTTTTGTCTTCTCTCAAGGGCTGACCTCAGGGGAAACTTGTTCTGCCAGTAATCAGCAGAAACTGTGTGCACTGTGCTGATTGGCTGGGGGCCTATGACATCACAAACCTGCCTACCCCCTCCCACCATCCTTGCAGCAGTTTTTCAACTTTAAAAAAAAGTGATTGGTTTTTCTATTAAAAATGTATATAAGTACAAGCAGCACCTTAAACAATTACAAACAGGTGTATAGCCTGCCTGAAGCATGGGGAAGGAGAAAAGCTGAAGAGGAAGGAAATTAATCTTTAATATAGACACAAGTCTGTAAAAGCTGGGAAGGGAGGAGGCTGGGTTCACAAATCACCTTGGCTTCTGTTTTAAGTTATATCCTCACTTTCTACAATGTAGGCCCAGTCCAGATGTAACAAACCATGGTTTGTTGTGACATGCATGAGCCGGCACAAGTTTTGGGCTTGCGTGCTCCCCCTCCCCTTCACATACAAGTGAAATTTAAAACTTTAGTTCCTGGTTAGGAACAAACCACAGTTTGTCCAAACTTGGCAAGTGGTGGTTTGGGCAAACCATGGCTTGTTAAGAAACCAGAATGATAATGGTTTGTTGTTATGTCTGAATCAGGCCATGCAGCATGCTCACACACATGTATTATGGAGGCGGATACTCCTGATGAGACAGACAGCCCTCTGGACTGAGACACCTTATGGGCAGGCAACAGGACTGCAGCGATTCAAGGATCTCTACTTTTAAGGATACCCGCAAAAGCATCATCAGCACTGCTCTGGCAGTGTACAGCAGGGGAGGTCACTTCTTGAGCAGAACAGTGCTCCAGCTCACAGAGCCCTGGGAGCAGCCTGGGATAAATTATTATAGGTGCTGAAATGGCATCGCTGAAATATTTGGACCCTGTACTGTGTATACTCTACAGACACACAGTTCCTGACGAGAAATTCTAGTCTGAACTGACCTAAGGAAAGGATCACTTTTCACAGATGGAAATCCAAGGCACAGCAGAGCAAAGCAGGTCTTTCTTTCAACGTTGGTCTTGGAAACAACTCATATAACCAAGCAACCAAATGGAGGCTGTTTGGTGTAATCCATCGCAGTCACCTGTTACTTTCTTTGTAAATAGTCATCGCACCAGCAGCCACATGTTTAGGGTTGACTTTTGAGGGGTGTTCATGTTAACAGGTATATACTCTGCTACACCTCTGTAAGTGGCTGAAGCGATTCATGTTCTGCATCCCCCTCCTTTCCAAATAGAAATTCTACTCCAAAGAAAATAAAATCCTGAACCCAAAATATACCAATCCCATAAATGAAGACAATTGTATTTATTTTGCATGACCCTGCTTTGTTCGCTTTTTGTTCATGTCCTTTTCAACTCAAATTCTCTGGCAAGGAAATCCACATTCTGTCCTCAAAATAAAATATGCAAATCTGTAATTCATCCAAATTTGCTCAGTATGCTTCTTTTTTTTTACATTCTGAATTCCAGCAGAGTTCTTCCCAGTTGTGGATATCCTTTGACAAAGTGCACAGACAGACCCAGCCTCCCGAATACCCGTAACCATTTGCAGATCTTCACCCCATCCAGGGAAGGGCTGCTGTGTGAATGCTGGCTTCTGCAGCATATCTCCAACTCAGTGTTCTCCAACCTTGGGTCCCCAGGTGTTTTGGCCTACAACCCCCAGCATGCCCCAGCCAGCTACTGCTGGCTGGGGCCTGCTGGGAGTTGTAGGCCAAAAACATCTGGGGACCCAAGGTTGGAGAACACTGGGCTAAACCATTTAAAATCTTTTAAACTGTTTTTAATTTCCTTATTATAGAATAATTTTATGGTTGTTTTATTGTATTTTGGCCTTGTTTTAGGCACCGTTGTAAACCGCCCAGAGAGCTTCAGCTATTGGGCAGTGTAGAATGAAATGAAATAAACAGATGAAATATGAAGAATATGTTGTGTGCGTGCATGCAGAATATTTCAGCATAAGCCCTGTATTTATTTATTTTTAATCTGCTCTTGAGTCTATAGTAGCCTTCCCCAACTTGGGGCCTTCCAGATGTGTTGGACATCTAACTCCCATCAGCCCCAGCCACCATGGGCCAATGGTCAGGAATGCTGGGTGTTGTAGTCTAGAAACATCTGGAGGGCACCAAGTTAGGAAAGGGCTGCTGTGTGAATGCTGGCTTCTGCAGCATATCATAGAATCATAGAAAAGTAGAGTTGGAAGGGGCCTACAAGGCCATCGAGTCCAACCCCCTGCTCAGTGCAGGAATCTAGTTCAAAGCATCTCTGACAGATGTCTGTCCAGCTGCACCTTGAATGCCTCCAGAGTGGGAGAGCCCACGACCTCCCTAGGTAGTTTTCCATTGTCTTATTGCTCTGACAGTCAGGAAATTTTTCCTGATGTTTAGGTGGAATCTAGGTTCCTGTAACTTGAGCCCATTATTCCGTGTCCTGCAAACTGGGATGAACTTTGAAGAGATCTTTGCCCTCCTCTGTGTGACATCCCTTCAAATACTGGAAGAGTGCGATCATATCTCCCCTCAGTCTCCTCTTCTGAAGGCTAAACATGCCCAGTTCTTTCAGTCTCTCCTCATAGGGCCTTGTTTCCAGTCCCTTTATCATCCTTGTTGCCCTCCTCTGAACCCTCTCCAGTTTGTCTATGTCCTTCTTAAAGTGAGGTGCCCAGAACTGGACGCAGTACTCAAGATGAGGCCTAACCAGTGCCGAGTAAAGGGGAATTATCACTTCCCGCAATTTGGAAACTATACTTCTATTAATACAGCCCAAAATTGCATTTGCCTTCTTTGCAGCCACATCGCATTGCTGGCTCATATTCAGTTTGTGATCTACCACAATTCCAAGATCCTTCTCACTTGTAGTATTGTTGAGCCAAGTGTCCCCCATTCTGTAACTCTGCATTTGGTTTCCTCTCCCTAGGTGCAGCACTTGGCATTTATCCCTATTAAATTTCATTCTGTTGTTTTCGGCCCAGCGCTCCAGCCTATCGAGGTCACTGGCTGGGGCATGCTGGGAGTTGTAGGCCAAAAGCATCTGGGGACCCAAGGTTGGAGAACACTGCGTCTAACTGAATGAGGAAACAGGTGCACAAACAGGTGCTGTGGGCAATGTTCCTCCCATGAGCCAGCTGCTGGTGCTGCACATATATGTAGCCCCATCTGATAGCATCAATCAGAAAACTGGTGCAGTGTAGTGGCTAAGAGCCTGAGCTGCGAAGCTGGTACAAGTCCCACCTCTGCCGTGAACTCGCTAGGTGACCTTGGGAGGCAAGGCAAGGCATCCTCTCAGCTCCCCCCCCACCAAATAATAACAACACCCACCTTGCAATGTTGTTTGTGCTATATAAATGTTAAGTATTATTTAATCCAGGGGTGGGGAACTGGATTGGTCCCTGGGGAACTGGATTGCCTCCCAGGACCAATCTAGGGGACTGTGTGACCTCAGTGGGGAGGCTCAAACCCCCAAAGCCCTGTCTCCTGATGTAGTCTGCCCCCATTCTCAGTGCAGAGAGAGGAGAGGCAATGAGCAATTGCGCCGTGCTTCTCTCCGCATGGAGAAAGGGACTTGTCAGCCAGCTTCGCCCACCTCTCGCCATTCATGGTGAGGTGCGGACAAAGTGACTGCACCCTCAGCCAGTGCCTGGAGGAGCGGCTCCTCTGGTGCCAGCTGAGTCCACAGCTGGCTTCACTCCTCCCTCACCTACCCAATCGGGAAAGGTGAGGGAGGAGTAACGCTGGCGCCCTGAGGCACTGGCCGAGTCCCAAGTTGGTTTTGCTCCCCATTCCCCAATGGGAGGAAGGGATGGGGGCTTGAAGGTTGTTTAGGATACAGCTGGCTTGAGGCAGTGGCTGTGCGTTCAGCCATCTTTGCCCCTTCCTCGCCTTCCCTTCTCCGATTGGAGGAAACCTCAGCTGAAGCCTTGAGGTCCAGATGGGCCATCCTGGCAGTTCCCCATCCCTGATTCAGTATCAGTAATCATGTCAGCCACCAGTTCAGAAGGGGAGCGTGGGCATGGGGACGGATTTGGTTTCTCTGTACCCTCTCTGCATTATGCCACAGTTGGATCAGGGCCATGATAGATCCTTTCTCATTTGTACCTCCACCAGGCCGGACTATTTGTCCATCTTGCCCAGTCTTATCTGACTGGCAGCTGTTCTTCAGAGTCTCCAGCTAAGGTCTTTTCCATCACCTGGTAGTGGATTCTTCTCACTGGAAATGCTTGGGATTGAACCTGGGACCTTTGATGTGGACCTTTGACATGCAAAGCAGGTGCTCTATTACTGAGCTATGGCCCCACTCCTAATGAATCTTATAAACATGCTTTTTAAACATGAGTTGTTGCTACTGACTATAATTTCGGATCACAGTTTGTGTGCTTCTAGACACCCTCCCAGCTAGTTCTCCACAGCATAGACAAGTCGTTGGATCAGTTTGATACAGATTGCAGCTGGCCATTTGACCTGTAGAAATGAGACAACATTTCAATGGGAAAACCCATCATTTTAATTTGCATCTGTTTTGGGTGGTTTTTTGGTTATGTGTGCCAGGGCAAGAAAGAACACCCTGTAGTTCATCTTATACATTCACACTTGGCAGAAAACACATTTCCACAAATGAGAGAGAAAGCAACATAAATCTGAAAGCGTTCAACCTGGAGATCAGGATTTAAAGGGGCAATCCTGTGCATGTCTAGACAGAAAAAAGTCCTACAACTCCCAGCATTCCCCCAGACAGCCATGCTGGCTTGGGAATGCTGGGAGTTGTAGGACTTTTTTTTCTGTCTAGACATGCACAGGATTGCGCCCTAAGACATCACAGATACTCACAACTGCGAGGCATTGTATATATGGTAGGCACTGATGACTTCCCTATAGCAATGCTAGTATCACACAAATGCTGCATCGGGTATTTGCTTGTTTATTTGTTTTTGTTTTTGTTTTTTTTTAAAAAAACCCATTTATATACTGCCTTTTGGATTTATATCCCCAAGGCGGTTTCCAACAATAAAAATCTCAGAACAATTTAAGAGTGATTCTCATAAAAACTGCCTTTCCTATATGCTCACGTGTAAGGGAGCTGGATTCTCTGAACAGGACTGTTAACAGAGCACTGGTACTCATAATAACAGTGCTCCTCCAACTCCCCTATCTCTGATTTTTGGTCCCAAGAGGCTTGTGAGCCAAATACAGTGGCTGGATCCAGAATCGGCCTTCCATTAGAGCAGTGTTCTCCAGCCTTGGGTCCCCAGATGTTTTTGGCCTACAACTCCCAGCAAGCCCCAGCCAGCATAGCGACGCTGGCTGGGGCCTGCTGGGAGTTGTAGGCCAAAAGCATCTGGGGACCCAAGGTTGGAGAACACTGCGTCTAACTGAATGAGGAAACAGGTGCAGTGGGCAATGTTCCTCCCATAAGCGTTGCTGGCTGGGGCATGCTGGGAGTTGTAGGCCAAAAACATCTGGGGACCCAAGGTTGGAGAACACTGCATTATGCTCACTTAAGGTCCTTCTGCCTGGTTTTGGGAGATCCCCCCCCTTCCATACATTGCTGCTCACCCCATTCAGCAGGGTCTCCAGAGTCTCTGTGTAGCATTTCCAGGGGGCTGGAGGGGCTGCCGTGGGAAGGGGGGGCCCCGGGAAGTCCACTTCCAGCAGGACAGTTGATCCAGCATAGATCTAGATCCAACCTAGTCTCTGGAGGACTATCAGTTGCTGCATCACCCCACCCCACTGGCCTATGTTTTCCTAATGGCTAAAAGGAACTTTTTATTTCCAGCCACACACTAGCTTTAGGAGGGAGGAGATGTTGCTAAAAAAAAACCTGCTAGCACATTCTTGCTGCAAGTCCCCTGAGGAAAGGCATCACCCTGGTCTGGTCTAGGGATTCCAGTCTCAGTCACCTAAAGCAGCAGCAGCGAGTGAATAATAAAAGATTCCCCAAAAAAGCAACTTGTTGGCTCCTCACCTTGTTGTCTTGCCAGCTTGGCTAGTTTTCAAAGAGCTGAAGTCATGTGCATCTTTCCTAACTGTGCGAGTCCATCTAGCGTGAACCACACTCGTTACACAAGCCCAGCAGAAATTCATTCTGTAGCACGCGACCCTACCCTCTCGTTCCAGCTGCGTACAAACCTTCAGGGAGCGGCTGGAAGAGCATGCTGATGAGCAGCACGTAAACATGGCATCTTTTAAAAGCCTCTTACTTCTTTCAAGGTGGATTTTTGACCACTATAAGTTAAGACAATGTCAAGTTCCACAGACAACTGGCACCAGTGGGAGGTGCCAAGGAGGGCTTGGGCTGGACAGAAGGGGCATATCTATACTGCTAGCTCATGCTGGTTTTATAGCAATTAAACTTCACCGCCCAAAGAACCCTGGGAATTGTAGTTTGGTGAGGGTGCTCAGAATTCTTCGTGCGAGACTCCTGGGCCTCCATCACAGGACTAGCAACTCTTACTGTTCTCCGAGGACAGAGAATGAAGATTAAAACCCAATTTAAACCCGTAGGTTTAGTTCTGTCTGGAAGATGAGCCCTCCAGAGCAGAAATCAGTAATAATAGGCAACAAAGCCAGGGAAAGGCCACACTTGAGAGAAAAAGCCAGGAAGAGGTCAAGAAATGATCACTGAGTTGGGCCCAGGCATGAGGAACCTTCTTTCATGTACGTTAGTAGAATTGGCAGGCCTGGAGCCTTAGGGTAGTGTTCTCCAACCTTGGATCCCCAGATGTTTTTGGCCTACAACTCCCAGCATACCCCAGCCAGCGTAGCTGGCTGGGGCATGCTGGGAGTTGTAGGCCAAAAACATCTGGGGACCCAAGGTTGGAGAACACTGCCTTAGGGAATATAAAGAAGACTCCCTCCCTGGGAGGCACCTCCACCAGCGTGCGACCGGTCATCCGTCTCCCACGGCCTGCTCCACGCATCCAGGGGACTAATTGCTGCTCTCGCCATCCTCCTCTTCGTCCATTTCCTTCAGATCCTCCAGGATGAGCTCATTGATGTCCCAGTGTGCCAAGCTGCCTTGGCTTAAGCAGGTGGCCACTGTGGAGCCGGTGCTGTCATGCACTTGGCTGGGGCTGATCACTTTGGGCAAGCCATTCCTAACCCGGCTTCGAGGATGCACACAGTGGGTTCCTGGTATGTGGGGCTCTGTATGAGAAGGGGGAAGACACAAGGCGATATTGGCAAACACATCCACCATCCACAGCCCTGGGGTGGAAGTGGAGGATCTGTTTTGTTGGAACGGCCCCAGCCACACATCAACTCACTTCTCTACACTCGCCCGTTTCTACCCTCTTTAGCTGGCAGTGTGACTGCCCCCCCCCCAATAACTTCTGTACTTTTATCAAGCTACCGATGCTGGATCAGGGCTGGTGCCATTTATTTATTTATTTTATTTATTTATTATATTTATACCCCGCCTTTTTTCCTGCAAGGAACTCAAGGCGGCTTACATAGTCTTCCTCCTCCTCCTCCTCCTCTCCATTTTATCCTCACAACAACCACCCTGTGAGGTAGGTTAGGCCATGGTGGCAGTAAAGAGAAAAGTCCCATTATGCCAGAGCAAAAAAATAATCTGCACATCATCCTATTTCTCTTAAACATGAACGGGAAGTGCAACAGGAACAAGGGAGGCAGCGTGGCATAGTGGTTAGTGTGTTGGACTGGGACTTGGGAGATCCAGGTTCTAGTCCCCACTCGGTCATGCAGCTCACTGGGTGACTTTGGGCCAGTCACTGACTCTCAGCCTAGTCTATCTCACAGGGTTGTGGTGAGGATAAAATGCAGGAGGAGGAGGAGGATTATACAAGCCACCTTGAGTTCCTTGCAGGAAAAAGGCGGGATATAAATATAGTAAATAAATAAAATACATAAATAAAATAAATTTTTTAAAGAGCCATTAGAAGGTGGCAAATACATCCGAAGGTGCTTTCCCCCCCCAGCTAAAGAACGTGCCTGAGCTTTTGCTACAATAATATTTTTACAAAAATCAAAACCACCTGTCTTTCTGCTCCCATCTCTGCAAACAGTAACTGGGTACCACGTAGCCTGGCACCCAAAAAGACTGCACACGTGCATGGTGGAAGAGAACTCTCTAGCACGGAAGAGACCCATGGCAGTGCAGCTCTCATTCATAGGAACATAGGAAGCTGCCTTAGACCGACTCAGACCATTGGTCCATCCAGCCCAGTACTGTCGACAACTGACTGGCAGCGACTCTCCAGGGTTTCGGGCAGGATTCTTTCCACACTCTGCCTGGAGGGCGGGGATTGAACCTGGGACCTTCTGCATGGAAAGCGTGTGCTCTAAGCCAGTGTTCTCCAACCTTGGGTCCCCAGATGTTTTTGGCCTACAACTCCCAGCATGCTGGGAGTTGTAGGCCAAAAACATCTGGGGACCCAAGGTTGGAGAACACTGCTCTAAGCGATGGCCCCTCCCTCATGGTACACTCAGTCTTACCTCTTCGGTTGTAGCAATCTTCCGCAAAGCAGGAATGCTGCTGTCTGCTTCGCGGCCCTGGGGTCTTACGAGGCGGGATGATGCAGCTGGGGAGTACTGGGGTATGGCAATTGTAGCAGGGAGATGGGGTCCCCATCTGGGCGGATCCCCTGCAGGGAGCAGATGGGGGGGGGAGTTCCTTTATTTATATGTCTATTGTTTATTATTTCTTCCACATTCTGATGTCCTATATTTTCCTTCTTTTTATTACCATTTTTTTTTTTTTTTACCATTCTCTCAGGAAGATGATTACAGTACAGAGAAAATTACACAAAACAAGGAATCAATCTAGTTTATAATATCAGTACTGGGAAGCTCTGGCCCATGAACGATCTAACTGGAGGTTGGCCTTTCACAAAGGTTCCATGGACTTTGAAGAAGCCCGAGTGCAAGGTGAAAGGGAGAAACGTACTAAGCGAAAAGCACGTCAAATGAATCCTTTACAGGACCATCTTCTATCTGGTAACCTGTGTCCTCACTGTGGGAAGCTGTGTGGATCTAGAATTGGCCTCCACAGTCACTTACGGACCCATCGCTAGAGTCTACACAATCTTCTTTAGAATTTCCTCCTTTTATCCCGGAAGACAATCTTACTCGGTCACGAGTGATCGCCTGATGATGATGACTGTACGGCAGTGTTCTCCAACCTTGGGTCCCCAGATGTTTTTTGGCCTACAACTCTCAGCATGCCCCAGCCAGCTACGCTGGGAGTTGTAGGCCAAAAACATCTGGGGACCCAAGGTTGGAGAACACTGCTGTACGGTTACATGTACCCCACTTCAACCAATCCATGAGGAATTCCAGAGCTGTGCTATCAGGTTTACGGTAGTTTCCTTCGGGCGAGAGAGAAAACACAGGGAACTTTGTAATATTTTGTGTATTGACAAATATAGAAGCAGAGCCTGTTTGAAGCGAGCTGACTCCCTCAAAGCAGGCAGCAGATTCCCAAAGTGTGCAACCCCACCCCAAGGCTGCGGCTCAGTTTCTACCTGACTCGAGCTAGAAACTCTCCATGCACAGTCTTTTCAAAAATCGCAAACTACTTTCTTGCTCCCCTCACCTGGAAAGGTGTTGCCTTCCCCAAACTCTGATGGATATCTCATTCCAAATGCTCGAGAGAGAGAGATTCCCAGCTATCAAGAGGACCATCTTCTGTCATTCGCTCCCATTGATGAAATAATAGATTATCCTGGGCTATTAGCCATGAAGCAGACTAATAAAAGTATCATCAGCTAGCTCAGTGTTCTCCAACCTTGGGCCCCCAGATGTTTTTGGCCTACAACTCCCAGCATGCCCCAGCCAGCGTAGCTGGCTGGGGCATGCTGGGAGTTGTAGGCCAAAAACATCTGGGGGCCCAAGGTTGGAGAACACTGAGCTAGCAGCTGTAACACCCTGTATAATACATTGCAAGACAGTCTTCAATTCAGTAGATTCATCAAATACAAGAAAACCTGATTTTCAAGGCCCGGTTCCATGTGCTTTGGGATGGCAAATGAAGGCACTAAAGCCCACCTTCCCAGGCACACGGTTCTTGCCTCTCACCTGAAGCTGCGTCCACACGCAGTACACTTGAACTCTGCTGTGCCCCACATTTTGTTGTAAGGCACCGGGTCATAGCGGTTCCCACACAGGTGGCAACGGGACACCTGTGGACGGCATCGAAGGAGAAGATGATGAGCAGGGAGGCACCCAAACCCCAGCAATGACCCACCCCACCTGGGCACAGTAAATGTGACGGCATTGGCAGCGGGCCCAACCCGAGTCCTGCAGAATCTCTAGAGCAGGGTGTCGGTATGGGGTGCGGCCCTGAGGCAGCTTCATCCCCGCCCTTTCTCTGCGGGAGGGGTCTGCTTCTGTTTTCAGAGTTCTACTGAGAGAAAATTTGGCTGGTTGGAGTGGTTATATGAGGTGAAAAGTGGAAAGCAGGGATATGGAGCGGGTTCAAACGTACCGGTGCTACGTTTTCACTCTTCCATACAACAGACCAACACCACCACCCTGCACAAAAAAACAAAACAAAAACCCTTCACACTTTAGATGGATTTGATGGCAGACACAATTTTTTAACACAGGCCAGCGGGCTGCCATCATGTGTACTTGGTCCCGAGCAGGGGACAGGAACGGGTGGCCCTGCAGATGTTTATTTATTTATTTATTTAATTTATTATATTTATACCCCGCCTTTTTTCCTGCAAGGAACCCAAGGTGGCTTATATAATCCTCCTCCTCCTTTCCATTTTATCCTCACAACAACCCTGTGAGGTAGGTTAGGCTGAGAGTCAGTGACTGACCCAAAGTCACCCAGTGAGTTTCATGGCCAAGCGGGGACTAGAACCCGGATCTCCCGAGTCCCAGTCCAACACTCTACAACTCCCATCAGTGCTAGCCTGCACTGCCAATGGTGAGGTAGGATGGGCGTCGCAGTCCAACAACATTTGGAGGGCCCACATTCCCTGCTCCTGGTCTGGAGCCTTTTTTTCCTCATAGATTTAGACAAGAGTGGGGAGACAACAGAAGGGAGGCAGGAATGGGAGAGGCAAGGGTAACAAGAAGAGATACTACCCAGACGAGACACCCATCTTCCTTGGAGCAGATGTCTGAAAGGCCAACCTGTGATCCGATCCGACCCCTATCTTTCAGACATGCTCACGCATAAACAAGTGTACACGCGCGCGCGCGCGCACACACACACACCTGTTTTCTCTCAGGGACTCGACGCCACCACATACTGTCACAGGACTGGCAGGAAAACTGGCGGTCGACAGGGGGGATGCGGTTGTTTTGCGCATTATTGAACATGCGCACGTTCTCCTTCGTCAGACTCAGGACCTTTAGCTGCCGAGCAACTTCCTGGGGAGAATAAACGGGGCATGTGTGGATGTGACTGCAAGGGCTCCCCGTGTCTCGCAGTTTCCCTCCAAAAGATGAAAAGGCGAGGGACTACCCCGTCCCCCCTCGCCATAGATTAAACTCATTTCCCTCATGCCTTCCCAAGTTGTGCAAGTGGTAAGCAAAGAAAGAAAGAGAGAGAGAGAGAGGGTGGGGGGAAAGAAAGAAAGGCTTCTGTAATCCCAACAGGCCTAGATGGGTGTTGGCCATTTTGGAGGGAGAAACTGAAGAGGTTTAGGACTCCCACTGGAAAAGCTCACAGAGGGACAGGCACAACCATGAGGCTTGAGAGGTAAAATTAATCCTTTGCAAGAACTGAAGTCTTTGATCTGGATGCTCTGATGCTGGGCAGGTACTGGGAACTGTCATCTGAAATGGGGACTTCCCAGAGGTTAATATGTCAGAAGGGTACCTAATGCCTGCAGCGGTGCTCTAAGTAATGTTTTATTTATTTGGCAATTCTGTTGCACTCCGCACCCCCGCTTCACTTGTCTTAATCTCAATAAAACCTCCCTTTGTTTCACCACTAATGATCTAGAACAGGCTCTCCAACCTTGGGTCCCCAGATGTTGCTGGCCCACAGCTCCCAGCATACCCAGCCAACATGGCTAATGGCAAGGGATTCTGGGAGCTATAGTCCAGCAACATCTGGGAACCCAGGGTTGGAGAGCCCTGATCTAGAAGCATTATAATTAGGGGATGAGGAACTGGGTGCCCTGCACACTTTGGAGTCGGTATTCCTATTTTAATTCCCATGTGGTCTGAAGTGCTCTGGGTTTGGGGCAGACACTGCTCTGGTTCTTCAGAGAGTAAAGGCTAGGAGGACAGAGGCCTACTGGAGCCAACTTGTGCCTCAGAGCAGCTGGGCTTACAGTAGTTTTATCTGCACAAAACCAAGGGGCCATGGGATCTACAATCCAAACTGGGGGAGGGAAACAAGGAAGAGACTTGTGGCATCCTTGAAGACGAACAGATTTATTATGGCATAGGCTTTTGTGGAAAAGGGCCCGCTACATCAGTTGTATGCAGTGCTATTCAAAGTTGGCAGGTATATCGTTTATATAGGGATATATAAATGGGGGAAAAACGTAAACAGTGAGATCACACGGAAATCAAAATGCAAAGAATACAGTATGTGACAATTACGGTACATTAGCATAGTAACCATTCACAAGACCAGTAACTGAAGATAACACAAACATCCTAGCTTTGCTACGTCAGTCAATCAACATCGGCAGGTGGATAAAAATCAGTTCTCTCCATTGACATATACCTGCCAACTTCATTGGTGTGATGAAGTTGACTCTAGTCCACAAAAGCTTATGCCATAATAAGTGTATTAATCTTGAATGCGCCACAAGACTCTCATGCTTTTGCTGCAACAGATTCACAGGGCAACCTTTGTGGAAGCTACGCCAAAACTGGTTCCGCCCCCACATACTGCTGTGCATGTCCCAGGTTGTTTAATTCGGATCGGTTATCCCTTGTTGCTGCCCTTGTCATACAGCCAAGGGAACTAACGTTCGGCTGAAGTGTGTATCCTAGTCAGAGACTGTGACTTCCTTTTCATAGTCCATCCACTGACCAAAGGGGACACTGACTGCGTTAGTGCCGTGAGGAGAGCGGGAGGCGACAGTTATAGCAGATTAATTAACGTGGAGCACAAGGCCATGATCTTGTCAATATGGTGGCTTTTCATTTTCCCTCCCCCTGCCACTCATTCTCTCCGCCGCTCCCGCCCCCCCTGATGGTTCTGTCACAACCGCAACAACCCAACCCCATTTCTATTCTTACCTT
This sequence comes from Shinisaurus crocodilurus, assembly GCA_021292165.1. NCBI lineage: Eukaryota > Metazoa > Chordata > Lepidosauria > Squamata > Shinisauridae > Shinisaurus > Shinisaurus crocodilurus. The sequence goes on from CM037881.1 coordinate 15,423,628, forward strand.
GATTTTATCATCATTCTTGTCATTTGGATTCTGCAAAGAGAAGAAATAAAGTCTTGCTGCACACAATGGTTAAATTTCATCAATGGGTCCTGCTGCAGCATGAAGGGCTGTCCTGAGCATATTTATTTATTATATTTATACCCCGTCTTTTTCGTGCAGGGAACCCAAGGCGGCTTACATAATCCTCTCCATTTTACCCTCACAACAACCCTGTGAGGTAGGTTAGGCTGAGTGAGAGTCAGTGACTGGCCCAAAGTCACCCAGTGAGTTTCATGGCCAAGCGGGGACTAGAACCCGGATCTCCCAAGTCCCAGTCCAACACTCTCACCACTACGCCACACTGGCTCAAATGTCTCAAATGCTCTATTTATAGCGCCTCAAAACTTTTCCCTAAGCCATCCCAGTGAACATCCTTTCCTAACTTGGTGCCCTCCAGATGTTTTTAGACTACAACACCCAGCATTCCTGACCATTGGCCCATGGTGGCTGGGGCTGATGGGAGTTAGATGTCCAAAACATCTGGAAGGCCCCAAGTTGGGGAAGGCTACTATAGACTCAAGAGCAGATTAAAAATAAATAAATACAGGGCTTATGCTGAAATATTCTGCATGCACGCACACAACATATTCTTCATATTTCATCTATTTATTTCATTTCATTTCTACACTGCCCAATAGCTGAAGCTCTCTGGGCGGTTTACAACGGTGCCTAAAACAAGGCCAAAATAAAATAAAACAACCATAAAATTATTCTATAATAAGGAAATTAAAAACAGTTTAAAAGATTTTATATGGTTTAGCCCAGTGTTCTCCAACCTTGGGTCCCCAGATGTTTTTGGCCTACAACTCCCAGCAGGCCCCAGCCTGTAGGCCAAAAACATCTGGGGACCCAAGGTTGGAGAACACTGGTTTAACCAGAGATAACAATATTTAAATACAAATGAGCACATGAGCATTAGCGCACACATAGACATACCTCAACCAGTGACATCCACTGAAATTTTAAGAAGTTTAATCCTCCTTTGCATCTGGTCCACCTCCCCACCTGCATCTTTTTTTTCACCTCTCCTGTTTTCCTCCTCTTTTTAAAAGATTGTTTTAACAAAAAAATAAAATGTAAGAAAAGGGAAGTTGTGCCACTGGTGTGAACCACCATAGGTGCAACCCATTTGTGCTTCCTGACCCTACAACTGAATACCAGTATAATAATATAGAAGATCTTCATTGCTTTCCGATTTAACATCTTATTAATGCGGTGGGCATCTTGGAGCTTCAGAGTGATGGTTGGTGGACAAAATGGGAGTGTTTGGATGATCGTATCTTGGCTTAATAAGCCAAGATGCGAATGAGCCTTTTGCCTCTGCGTGCAGCTCCTCCACTTCTCCCTTCATGCAAACAAATCCGGAAGACTTCAATTTTATCCAAACTGTTAAACTATCCTGGCCTTAACAGCCTCAGAACAAGCCAGGATATTAAAAGAACTTCAAATGTTTAGTGTCCTGGCCTTTACCGAAGTTGTTAATCAGATCAAAGCTGATATGATCGTCCGAATGTCAATCTAGCACTGAGCTGCTGCTGTCATGATGGTTGCACACAGGGCCGGTTCAGACATGCTGGTGTTGGAGGTGGAAAGTCCAAATGGCATCTTTCACCTCCCCCTCATTATCATGGAGCACAATCCTCAGGAAGTTAAGTTCTCCCGTACATGTCCCATTTATTTCAGTGGCACTCCCACAGGAAAATTTTCTGATGGATTGTGCGCCCCTCAGGTCAGATTTGCCTGCTCTTACTACCTTCCACGGTGTGGAGGAACGGGGGGCTGGCTGACCCACCACCACCCCACCCTTTCCTACCCCAAAGGAACCAAGACCCCCAGAGATCTCAAGGTACCAGACTGCCAAGCCTCAGCTCTTTGCAATCCTACTTGAATCTCTGTTCAGGGACTCGTCCTTTAATTCTGTAACCTGGATTCAGATACTGAACCAAGCAGAGCAATCCACAAACACCATGTGGGGATAAAACCAAAACAAGGTTTATTCTGGTAGCATTTTACAACAAAAGGTGGGAAATGAGAGAAGCACAAAAGAGAGAGACACTTTGGCACACAGAAATAGAGCTACAAAATAACAAAACCTATCTCCCAGGCACATAACTAGTTACCCGAGGGTCAGTTCTCTCCCAGGGTTGGATCCAGCACAGCCCTGCCGCCCGGGGGGAACTATTCCATCTACCCAAAGGTCCGAGATGGGTAGCCCTCCACAGGGCCTGCCTTTACCAGAGCCCTCATTCAGCTAATTTCACCAGGAGCTACCTGGGGTCGGATCCTGATGGCCCCCCCGAAGGCTTGGGGCCTCTCCTTGGCTTACCGCCATTGCTCCAACAGCCACCATGCGGTGACCCAAAAGACAGACAAAGAACAAAAACTCCCACCTTGGAATATAGCTCTTCCCCCCTCCCCCTTTCTGTAGCTTTCCTGCCTCCAGCCAATTAAAATGAACTTCACCTGGCCAGGCAGGGGGAGGGAGACTCATGACATTTACATCTAAAAGCCGGGTCACTGACCTAGACCGGACTTCCAGGCGCCATGCCCCATCCGATGCTTTATGTACCTTTCGCCTCCTCCCAGCTCCCAACCGGCCTTGCTTGATTTACACATGAGGAGTGTGTGTGTGTGTGTGTGTGGTGTGTGGTGTGTGTGCATGTAGGAACCCCCAAAGGCTCTTCCCTTCACACACGGCAACCAAAGTAGCTGCCTTGCATTGCCTCGTGGTTATGCACACACAGCTCAGAAAAAGAAGCTGCTTATGGTCACCCAGGCAGCAAGAGCCTTGGCAGGTTCTTTCCCTCTCCCATCTGCCTGAGCCATACTCCTCCCTCAAGAGCTTTTATTTTCTTTTGAGAGTGGTGCCACACTCCCCACTTCTCTTACCACCATTCCCATCACCTGCCAACACGTCGTACTGGGGATAAGGGGCTGTGATGTGAAGCACTTCGGACTTGCCTAGCAAACCACCTGACATTCTCTTCAATGCAAAAATGTTGGGAAGGCTAGCTAGTGGGTGATTAAGGGATTGCCAAGCGCTTCCCGTTTCCACCTGGAAGTGGCAAAGAGGTCATTTTAGGCTTGTCCAAAGTGATGTCCTAACTATTTTGTGGATTAAAAGTTTAAAAAGCTGTATGGTGGGCTGATACAACCAATCATAGAGGGTGGTTTAAAAAAAAAAAAACACAAAAAGGATTTGTCAGGAAAGTAAGATCTACAAAGTGGCCCTACCCTATACAATATTTGCCTCCTCCCCTTGATATCTGCCGCCGCCGCCGCCGCCTCCTCCTCCTCCTCCTCCCCCCAATATCTGCCTCCTCCTCCCTCAGTCACCTGTTTCTTCTGCTCTTCTTCTTGCTTCAGTTTATTCACCACTTTCTAAAAGAAAAGGAAAAGGGTTGGAAGTGGCTGGTCAACAGACGAAGTGTAGACAGTTGTGGCCATATTGGATTCATAGAGTAAGACACAAGATAGGTAAGGTGACATCTTTTACTGGATTAAGTCCATACGAGAACACACACACTTTTGAGTTACAAAGAACTCTTCATAGGGAACACTGGAAAGGCAGCTAAGTTTCAGTAACAGTTCAGATTTCATGACACAGTGACTTACATGATTTATCATTTTACTATGAAAATGACATTGCTTTGGATCAGATTTATGCTGGATCAACTACACTGGCGGAAGTGGACTTCCACACTCCCTCTCCTTCCCATGGCAGCCCACAAAATTCAGGTGGAGGGGCCTTCTGTGAGCAGAGCCCCTCTTGTGTAAGGCAGATCCTGGAACCAACCAATTACATATAAGGCATTACTCACTGGTGGGGACCCGAGCACCCCCGTGAGAGAAGGGATCCTGTTCTTGCTGCATTCTTTTCAGTTCCCCCACCTGCACTACCTTCCTTTCAAGGCTTTTCTACATGAGGCTTTTAACCCACCACTTTACCAAGGCTTCTGCTTCTGAATTCTTTGCAGGATTAAGATCGGCTTTTTTGAACATTTTTTTTCCAGGGGGGTTTCTTTCTCCGACTTTCTATATGTTCCATTACACAACAACTAGGTTGCGCTGTGGTATAGTGGAATTGTGCAAATACACCAGTCCAGGGTTTCATGCCAGCATTCATGGAAATACCAGACTTTCCTTGTTAGAAAAACCCCCCTGCTAAAATGGTTGCAAAACACGGGAGAGGCCCTGGAGGATGACAACATCATGTAAAGCACCTGCAAACTACTGTGAATGAGGAATCATTAGCGCACAATAAATGTCTTGTGTAGAAAGGCTCTTTATAGATTTCATAGATCATAGAGTTGGAAGGAGCCTAGAAGGCTATCGAGTCCAACCCCTGCTCAATGCAGGAAACTAGAGGAGGGGTCTCCCATCCAAGTAATAACCAGGCTTGACCCTGCTTAGCTACTTTCCACGCTCAGACAAGCTGAGCCAGAGGTGCCAAGCCTCAAACTTCCCTGGAAGTCAAAGTCCTCAGCAAACCCACATGCCAATGATGTGGCTTAATTTTGGAAGCACATCTAGTTTGGTCCAAAGTAGAAACAAGAAGTTGGCCTTAAAAGTCCAAGATGTGAGTTTGCACCCCAGAACATTAGTTAACTGGGGAGACTCAGCAGGTGAGTTTTGTTGAATAAAGCTTTAGGATAGGAGAGATCACTGTACTGGGGCTATTTGTTTATATTTATAGCCTGCCTCAGCTGGAATAATTGGGACAATATTGGTAACAATATCTAAAAGACAAACAAGCAGAAGAAGAGATTAAATTGTAGATGAAATATCTGGCACCAGTGGTCACTGAATGCCTGCAATTTTGCACTGCCGATACAATTTATATTGTGCCATTAAGGTACCTGATGCAGTGAGTGTCTGAAATTCAATAAAAACGTCAGCAAAATCCCAGACAACATCCAAATTAAAAATTAACAGATGCATTGTGAAATTGCTGAACTAGACTTTATCAGTGTGATTCTATTTATTTAGGTCACAGTTGGACCATAGCTTTTTCTCACACTGCAGTTGTTAAATTAGCACCGCAAAGCTAAGACAATCCTGCTATCATCAATTACTACTGTTGTGATTGGTCATTATGCTTATCTTCTTATGCTTATCTGCACTGGCTACCAGTTGCATGCCGAGCTGAATTCAAGGTGTTGGTTTTGACCTTTAAAACCCTATATATCTCAAGGAGCGTCTCCAGCAACACCAAGTAGACCACTCAACAAGATCTGCCACAGATGGCCTTCTCCTTGTCCCTTCAGCCAGAGCAGCTAGACTGGTGGGGACAAGGAAAAGGGCCTTTTCTGTGGCGGCCCCCATACTGTGGAACTCTCTCCCTAGTGACCTCCGCCATGCCCCCTCTCTGCTGAGCTTCCGCCGGTCACTAAAAACATGGCTATTCAGGCGGGAATATGGGGTGGGTTAAGATTTTAAAATTTTATACTGTTTTAAATGCATTTTATATTTTATCACGTTGTACATCGCTCAGAGTGGCCGGTTTGCCAGCCAGACGGGCGATTCATAAATACAACAAATAAATAAATAAATCTTGTATAGATTTGAGTTTTACATAGAAACGCTACTGTGCTGCTTGCATTTCATGTCCTTTTGGCCTGTTTTAGTGTTTTTCTCCAGACATACATGTGTGTGTGTGTGTGCATACATGTACAATGGAGGATAACACTTCATGCATCTGATGAAGTAGGCTCTAGTCCATGAGAGATTCTGCCACAATAAATCTGTTAGGGTGCAGTCCTTAACTATGAACAACCCATGAAGAGAACCCATGTCTTGTTGTTGTTGGGCTGTGAACTGTGGGTTGTTCACCATGGTTTGTCATCTCAGCCGGGTTCAGACAACACGATAACCCACGTTTCCACACCAACCCACAGTTCAATGACAATTCACAATCAACCCTTGAGTGTGGGTTATTATCGTGTTGCCTGAAGCCAGTCACTGTGGCTGGGGCATTCCAACATAAAGGAGAGTTGTTGTCCCAGCAAGGAACTGCAGCTGGCTGAAGCTTTCAGTAGAGTGGCAGGGCCAGGGCTGTCAGATTTATTTATTATATTTATACCCCGCACAGTCGTATCTGCAGCCTTGTTCGCCTGGAGGACTGAGGGACAAGAGAAGCTGTTGGGGAGTCATCCTTGGGGTCTGAGTGTCAGAGAGGAGGCCTACGTCCTCAGGACCAGAAGGTAGATAAGGGGATGCCGAGGGTCTTCCCAAAGTGGGGTGACCAGGGGCTTGGAGTTTTGAGCCCCCTCAGGTGATGCTGAGTCTCCCAGCCTGGGGATACGACATAAAACCCATGTAGGGGGATCAAACCTCAGATGAAAGGGCTACTTGGGCACCTCTCCTTCCTGCTGCTGCCTGGTTAAAATCAGCTCTCAACAAGCTGCTTTTCGCCCATGGTGAGAGAAGTGACCAGAAGGGGGGGTATTGAGAGGGGAAACAACTTTATTGCTGATGATTGTTTAAAGTTGCTTAGATACATGTGTGTCTCTGCGTGTGCTGTGCTGTCTATTTGTTTGTATGTAAAAGGTTTTTATACTATGTGTAATGTATTTTTAAGGTTTTTAATCTTTGTAAACTGCTTCAGCTGTTGGGTGGTACAGAAATGTAACAAATGAATGAAAATGGCCAGCGGGGAAAGGATTACCGTATTTTTCCGTGTATAAGGCGCCCCCCGCTGGGCAGTTTCGCAACCGCAGCGGTTCTCTCCTCAGGCTTACTTCCGTGTAGAATGATGACCCTCAATTTTTAGTCTAACAATTTTAGGAAAAAGTATAGTCTTATACATGGAAAAATACTGTAAGTGCCTCTCATCCCTCCCCGTCTTTCATCTGCTCTGAACTGCAGCCTCTGGTGGCTACTTTTCTTTTTAAAACAACAAAGCAGGGAAAGTTACATCATGGAACTGAAATAAACATGTGAATTGGCTCCTAATCCTGACGCACAGCGGTTAGGTTAAACTAGTTACGCTCTTCTACTCTCTTCCCCACTTCAGCATCCATGGATACCCCTTAAAAGTGGCCCTTGGCTGCCTGCCCCCTGTTCAACGACCAATTTTTCCAGCTTTCAGCCTCTGCCTCTAAGATAAAAGGAGAGAGCATTACCAAAGCCACAGGGTCATCACTGAGGTTCTCTCCATCTTCTGGGTCCGTATCTGAGGAACAACACATGGTTAAAGCAGGTTGCATGTGCGCTGTTAAAATGAAGGTCTCAAGTTTTGACACCGAGGCATTTAAATATGGTGACAATCTGTAAGTGTGTGTGTGTGTGTGTGTGTGTGAAATGTACAAAACACCACAACAGTCTAATTGGCATCAGTTTTATTACTTTTCATGCTTTACTGCTCAAGGATTACCATGTCCAATCACAGCCCTAGGCATCAATCTTTCTTCATTCTAAGGTGTTTTTTTTTCATGCAGCACCCTACTATGTTAGTTCCACACATAAGTCCTTTGAAATTGACACGCGTCATTGATGTGGCATGAAGACTGTGGCATAAGCAGAGACCACAAGCAAATGAGATTCCCCCCCACAATGATCAATTGTACCTTTTAAGCTTTGGCAAGTTCTCTCTCCTTAAATATGCACAGCACAAATAAGGTGTCATGTGTGCACACATGTGATACATTGCTGTGGCCAGGTGGCTCCTAAGTTCATGTTCTTTCTCTACTGAATAACTTTAATCAGTGCTCACGCATCTGGGATCCGGGAGGTAGGATTTCCCAGTCAGTGGGTGCAGCTTCCAGGCAGATTTGAGCCCGGGAGAAACCCTGGTCATTTTAGAAGCTGTCCGTTACGCCCTGCAGTGGAAGCAACTGGAAAGCCCGTCTCTTTGCTCTGCTAATAAGGGCACTGGCTTTCTAGCCCTGAAGATGAAGTTCAGCCCTTCATGAGGAGCAGGGGTGCTTCAGTCTGCTTTGGGGACCCCATCCCAAAGGTCCTGCTAAGGACCCACGGCTTTGTGTTTGACAGCCCCGATCTAGGTCAACCTGGTCTTCAAATAATGCCGACCAGATGGGTTCAGGGATGGGGATTCTTACTTTAACAGTAAAAGAAGGGTGTAGAAGAGGGGTACTGAACACTCCCCTGCTGTGCCTTATCTCCCCATCGTTGGTTGCTCCAGCCACTTTTCCCCATTCCTGTCTCCGGTATTGGAAATGTGCAGGAACAGGGGATAGTGGCTGGAGGAAAAAACCATGGGGCGCAAAGTGTGGTAACTCCCAGTCTGAATCCTCTAAAGTTGGAGTGGGCAATATACGGCCCAGGGGTCGCACGCACCCTCCCACTGCCCCCCTCCCAGTGCATCCCCCCACTACAGCCTTCCCACTACCTCCCTAATTTTTAAAAGGATTGGCATTCATAGTGGCTAGAGAGCAACCAAAAGACCAAATTTAGCTTCTTTGCACGCTAAATTGGGCATCTTTGGTGTTCCGTAGCTGCTACAGCGTATCTAATGGGTTAGGTTGAGCTTGGAAACAAGTTAATATAACCTCTATAGCCCTCCGTAGCACTATGGTGCAGTTTGCCACCGAATTTTAGTGGCCAACCAGCAATTTTGGCGCTTTTTTGGGAAGGGCGCCCTGTGGCGGGGGCCTGGGGGGGCAAAAATGGCCCCTGGACCTCTGAAAGTTGCCCACCCCTGCTCTAAAGGGACATGTAAATTCCTGAGCTTCTCGTTTCTGTTTACACCCATCTGCATGGATGGATCATGGATCACCTGCCTCCCCACCTCTTGTGGGCCTGGCTGTCTACTTGTGGACAGCTGTGGACTCCTCCCACCCCTTACTCAGCGCAGTGCACTTGACCAAATGCCCATGCCTGACTCACCTTCCATCTCATTTTTCCAGAGGATGATGTACTTGCAGACAAGGTCATGATTGTTGGCAAACCTTCGCATCAGAATCACGGCATCCAAGATACTCACTTTCCCATAGAATTTCTCCCGTAGTCGGCGAACACTTTTCTCCAGCTGCGCCAGAAGGGTGAGGTCACCGTCAAGAATACAGAAACTCTCATAACTAACTTAGCCAGGCTCATTCATATTTTCGCCTAAAGTCTACTCCTTTGGGGGCAGGTTGACTGGTTCTTAGGGCCAAACCAGGTGTGACATCAAATGCATCTTTAGCAAATTGCATCAGGATTTAAATAAAATAATAATAATAATAATAATAATAATAATAATAATAATAATAATAATAATAGCAGCAGTAGCAGCAGCAGCAGCAGCAGCAGCAGGTGTGGGAAGAAGGTTTAACCCTTTCCTCTGCTCCTACTATCTGACAAAAATCACCCCTCTGTGACTTCTATTAGGGTCAATAGGAGCTTCCCATCAAAGGCTAATAGCGGATGGGGGGGCAATTTTCAATATCACAGCAGGGGAGGATAGGATTAACACCACACACGTGCACATGGTTGTGCACACACACACACACACACACCTTTTTAAAAAAACACAAAACCCAGACACAATAGCTAAATATATGTTTAGCATCATGGCTCATTTAACCCGTATTGATCAGCTGCGTAGAATATTCCCAGTTTTTCCTTACCGGTATATTTCCGTAAGTAAAAGAATTAGAAAATCCTTTGTACAGTAATACCTTGGATTGCAAGTAACTTGGTCTGAGAGCGTTTTGCAAGACAAGCAAATTTTTAAAATAAATTTTGACTTGATAAACAAGCGACGTCTTGCAATACAAGTAGTCGGAGAGATGTAACCGCTCGCCTCGAGCGGGCCGAAATCGGCCCCGCTCATGCCCGCCAGAGACTCACTTTGATATAAGAGTGTTTTGGATTACAAGCACGGTTCCAGAACGAATTATGCTTGCAATCCAAGGTATTACTGTATGTGTGTTTGGGGGGTGGGAATTAAAACTGAAAATTCTGGAAAGGGGCAGGTGTGAGGAAGGTTCCGGAAGCCTTTGGTGCATGCTAATCCCCTCTCCTGTGGGGGCTGCTTAAGGCCACCCAGGAAGCTCACGGCCTGGGTTGCATTTGAACCAGGAACTATTCAACTTGCAGCTCTAAATCAGGGATGGATAGAATGTAGACCGCAGTCCACTAGTAGGCCACTGGCCAATTTCTGGTGAACCTCCTAGTGCTTACTAGCTACTGGGATTCTTACGAAGAATACGGGACTAGATGGATGTTGGTCCGATCTGGGATGGATGCATGCACTTTACAATATGGGAACAGTCAACCAGTGTCTCTTTTCCAGTCTGATACAAACACCTGGAAGGTAACCCTTTCCAAGGATATACATTAAACAGTGGTTCAATTTAGATATCATGTCAAACCATGGTTAGGGAAGCTTAACTAGAGTTTGGTGTGAAGTGTGAGCTGACAAACCATGGTTTACAAATGGTCAGCAAGCCAGAATCAGAAACCCATGTCTTGAAGCAGTTTGTGCTAGCTCCTGTTTGGTGTGACATCTGAATCAACAAGCCATAATTATCATTATTGCTCCACTTTCAGAGTTTCCTGCAGCAGAGAAATAGGAGTGACTGCATGGATCTAAGTACTGAGAGAGAGGACAGAAAATGGAAGCTGGTAAGCAGCTCTAAACCATGGTTTGCCTGTGGGATGTTTGGAAGCTGAAGCCATGGGTTGAGTTCTAAACTATGGGTAGTGCAAACCACAATTTGATGTGAGATTTGGACTGAGCTGGTGATGTGGATATCAAACATCAGAAAATACACGCCTCGTGCAAATGTCCTGTGTGTGCATGGAAATGTAACTTATTTTATTTATTATTCCATTTATATCCTGCCTTTTTCTTCTTGCAAGAAGCCCAGGGTGGCTTACGTGGTCCTCTCCATTTGTATCCTCACAGCAACCTTGTGAGGTAGATTATGCCTAGAGTCAGTGACTGGCCCAAAGTCACCCAGTGAGCTTCATGGCTGAGTGGGGACTAGAACCCGGATCTCCCGAGTCCTAATCCAACACGCTAACCACTACACCACACTGGCTCTCAACTTAGATGTTACACAGCCTTTCCAGACGTGCTTCCCAAGGACAGCAGGCACCTGGAGGAAGCCTGATAATAACAGGTAGATTAGATATAAATAAAGACATCCAAATGGGTTGCTTGGCTTGTGACTTGTGTTTTGCCACTCCTCCTTGCTGGCAAATGAGGACAATTCCCGGGTGTTCTAGATTGCATCAGAATTGCACAAAGGACTTTTCCCGTACCTTTGCCTCCTGCCCTACTGTTTGCTCAAGATAAACATGAGCCTAAGAGGCTCCATTACATCACCACACACACAGCAGCAGCAGCGGGAAAATTCTTAGCAGCTTGCTGAAGCTCTTAGGTTCAAAACACGCAGCAGACCATGTAAACTGGGGGCAGGCAGGCGCTGGGGATCTACGGTATTCCTCTTCTCTGCACTTAAATGTCTGCTGTGCCAATGGCTCTTTCACCCATGCCTGACATTTCCCGCTTTGCCATCCCTAATGAAACCAGAAGGCAGAAGCACAGGGCCAGCTATTTCCATCTGATCAATGTAACCATGCGAGATTAGAGGTTCGCTTGGGCACTGTTAATCCTGTGCAGCAGAAGGGACTAGATTTCATAGATTTCATAGATCATAGAGTTGGAGGAAGCCTACAAGGCAATTGAGTCCAACCCCCTGCTCAGTGCAGGAAACTAGTTTGGGATGCGGTCCCAGTGCATGCTTTTACGAACTAAACTGACTGTTTCCAGCTGTAAAAATAAAAATAACTACAAGCAGAAAAAGCAGGAAAGAGCCATTGACTGTATTTTTTTTTCACATGACGTTGTACCATGATTTGGCATTACAAGAGCAAGCCTGCATCATGAGCCCTCGACTTGTGTGCTTCACCCGACCCCCCTCCTTTGCTGCAACTATGGGGAGGAGATCAGAACCTTCCACATCCATGTTTTTATTCACCACACTTTAGTGTTATGTCCAAATCCTAATCTTGTTTACTAAAACAAGCCAGTTTAGCTCATTTTAAGTAAACCTTAGTTCAGATTAACCAGCGCTTGTCCAGATTTGGACACAGTGCTAAACTGCAGATTAAAAAAAATCAAAAAAATCAAGCAAATGCTTCTGAACTCCTCCTTGACTGCACCAGAGAAGTGGGGAGGGGGGATACCCCAGCCTGAGACTCACATAGGCTCATCTTTGTCATGCTAAGCCATGGTTTAGCACAGTGTTCTCCAGCCTTGGGTCCCCAGATGTTTTTGGCCTACAACTCCCAGCATGCCCCAGCCATTTCCTCTCATTAATGCATATGATTTCAAAGTCACATGACCCCTAGCCAGCTGCATGGCAAGAACAACTTCAAGTTACTTTGAGCAGAAAACAACTTGGCGAGCTGCCACCATCTAGCTCCCAGTGGTGGTCCCGCTCTCCTTGACCTGCCACTCGAAGAAGGGCTTCTGAAGAAACATCTTTGCCCTGAGAGGATGGGAGAAGAAACAGAATATAGGCTTGAACTCAAAAGAGAAAATGCAGAATAAAGAAAAGAGGTACAGACTAGCAAAGAACAGGGCAGCCCAATATCAGGGGAAGTCCAGTATCAGAGGCAGTATGCCTATTGTATTTATTTATTTATTTATTTATTCATTCATTCATTCATTATTTATTATATTTATACCCCGCCTTTTTTCCTGCAAGGAACCCAAGGCGGCTTACATAATCCTCCTCCTCCTCTCCACTTGATCCTCACAACAACCCTGTGAGGTAGGTGAGGCTGAGAGGCAGTGACTGGCCCAAAGTCACCCAGTGAGTTTCATGGCTGAGCAGGGACTAGAACCCGGATCTCCCGACTATGTGCACCAGTTGCTGGGGGACATTCGTGGGAGGGTGCTGTTATTGCACTCATATTCTGCTTGTGGGTTTCCCGTGGGCAGCAGGTGGCCACTGTGGGAACAGAATGCTGGACTAGATGGGGGCCCTTGGTCTGATCCAGCAGGGCTCTTCCTATGTTCTTATGACAACAGATGCAGTGCAAACAGTGCAAACAGTTTCAATGTCAAAACAGAGTTCAAGGCCCCTTCTACTTTTCTATGATTCTATGAATTGACACATTCCCATCTATTGGGGAACTGAATCAAGCACCACCATCATGTTCTTTTTTTCCCCTCCTCCCTCCCAATCCCTTTCCCTGTGTCTCATGTCTTTTTAGATTGTGAGCCTGAGCGCAGGGACTGTCTGATTCTCCTAAGCCTCTTTGGGGGGGGTGGAGTCTTTTGATTGATGAGCGAGATATAAGTGCTTTGAATAAAAAAGTAAGAAGTAAATACATAAGTGACTGGGAAGTTGTACGGTTTACTGAAAACTGTTTGCTCAAAAACAGGTTACTTACGTGCTACCAACCGTGCAAGCAGAACCTCTCAGTTCTCTCTTTTGACGATGATCATGCCACCCTCCCCCATCCTTGAGTCCTTCTCTAGGGGCCCTCTTCTGTGCTTAAAATCAACTTCAAGTCCCTAGTCCTCAGTCTACAGCTCTCACCCTCTGATCATGGGGGCCCTGCCATACAAGCAGGCTTTGCATAGTAAATGTACATTTGTTTCCCCTTGGTTCACCACAGATCTTGCCGCAAGGCTGCAGCAGGCACTTTGTAGTTTTATAAATACTCAGTGCAGTTATGAGACAAATGCAGGGTTTCATAGATGTCATAGATCATAGAGTTGGAAGGAGCCTACAGGGCCACCGAGTCCAACCCCCTGCTCAATGCAGGAAACTAGAGGAGGGGTCTCCCATCCAAGTAATAACCAGGCCTGACCCTGCTTAGCAGGGCAGGATCAGCAGGCTGGAGGGAAGTGATGCCTAACTCTCCCCCGCTCACAGCTTCTCCCCTGGCACCTCTCTCCTCTGAAACCAAAATCATCCTAGCTGGGGCAGGGAGGAGCTTTATGGATTTCATAGATCATAAAGTTGGAAGGGGCCTACAAGGCTATCGAGTCCAACCCGCTGCTCAATGCAGGAAACTAGAGGAGGGGTCTCCCATCCGAGTAATAACCAGGCCTGACCCTGCTTAGCTTTACCACGCTCAGACAAGCTGAGCCAGCGTGAGCCACAGCAGGCCTGAGATGCAGGGGAGAACTGGTTGATGTGGGAAAGGTTGAACACCTCACCTCTCAAGTTACCATTAACCGGAAAACCTGTGTTTGGGTCTTGGGAAGCATGTTTTTTTTGCCAAGGTAACATGCAGTTCTGCCCTCAAAGTAACAATCATTTGAGCCTGGGGAAATGCGCGACTCCGCCTTCGGACCGTGATCAGCGCTGGCCCAACTGCACAAGGAATCCAAGTGGCCGCTGGTTGCAGAAAACTATCCAAGTGTGACTGCCTGAAGGGGTGTAGCTCAGTGGTAGAGGACACGCTTTGCATGCACAAGGTCCCAGGTTCAATCCCAGGTAGGACCAGGAGAGACTCTTGTCTGAAACCACAAAGAACCGCTGCCACTCAGTGCAGTGACAATACGAAGCTAGTTGAACCGATGGTTTGACTTGGTGTAAGGCAGCTTCTCGTGTACCTAAATTTACTAAGCTCAGTACTGTTACGTGCTTGGGGTCAGCCTAAATTACCTTTCAGGGATCCCTTGTAACTCAGTGGGAAGGTTCGCACAACACAATAAGCCACACTGCATAGAACGGTATGCGGTGTGGCTTTTCAGCCACCCTACCCTCGATGCACCCGACAGACAATCGGACACATGGGGGTAGGGTGCCCCCTTCTCCTCCCTTGGTCCCCCCTGCGGGTATCCCAGGGGACAGTGTGGGAGCACCGAGGTTTCCCCCTGTCCCCGCTGCCGTTTATCAGCAGTGGCAGGGAATGGGGGAGCGGGGAGGAGCAGGGATCGCTGACATACCTCACCCCAGCTTGCGAACCGGGGTGAGGGATGCCGGGCAGCCGCCTGCTGATGTCAGCAGAGTGGGCTAGCTTGTGAACAAGCCCGCTTTGCCGACATCGGCAGCCGCCCCACACCGCTGTGTACGGCGCCTCTGACAGTTGCCTCCAAGTGCCGCTTGGGCACTTTGGGGGTGGCTGTCTCAGCGGCACTCGCCCAGCATCCACTTGGCAAGAGTGGCCAGGATTGCTTACTGCTCTTGCCAAGTGGCCCTGTAACCGTTTGGGTTACCCCTGGAGTTGTCATGTCATCCGGGTTCGGATGAGACACAGCAACCCCAGGGGTGGCTACCAAACCCTACACAAGCCGTGGGCTGTCGGGAGCGGTTTATAAGCCCAGAAGCTGGGTTTATAAGCCACCCCGAATAACCCATGGTGGGTTCACATGACGTGACAACCCACCCCCACCCCCCGGCTTATAAGACATCCCGACAGCCCATGGCTTGTTGTAGCATCTGTAAGCTACCCCGGGCTCATTTTTAAGCAAACCTGGATGACACGACAACCCCTGGGCTAAGCCAAACCACCACAGAGCTGCTTGGCAGGAGCGGCAAGAGATCCTGGCCACTCTTGCCAAATGGCTGCCGGGCGAGTGCTGCTGACAGCCGCCTCCAAAGTGCCCAAGCAGCACTCGAGGGTGGCTGTCAGAAGTTCTCCTGCCGCCCCACCCTGCCGCTATTCGGGGTGGCAGTGGCACGGGGCAGGAGAAGCCGACTGCAGCTCCCCAGCCCCAGCCCTTTCAGCTGGCAGCTGCAGGGTGAAGATCAGGGGGGACATCCCTCACCCTGGCTCGTGAGGTCTGCTCGCAAGCTGGGGTGTGGGATGTCAGCGATCCCTGCCAAGCAGCAGCGGGGAGGCAGGTAAACATCAGTGCTCCTGCGGTGTCCCCTGGGATCATACCCGTGGAGGGACCAAGGGGGGAGGAGGGGCAATCTACCCCGGATGTGCATGATCATCTGTCGGGCCACACCGCATAGCTTTCTGCTCAGTGTGCCTTATTGTGTCGTGCGATAAGTCGTTGCCTCCTTCTCGGGAAACTGAAGTCTGAGTAAGTGCTGGAGCCCCTGAAAGCCCTCACCTCTCAGACGTGGGGTACAGGAGGATAACAATACTATCAAATCTCCAAGGTGACTACGGGCGCGCCTTGTTATCTGCTTTCCTTTATTTGGAGATCCCAGCAACTGGAACTGGGTGTTTTTCATGCAAAGCCTATGTTCCATCATTGAGGTGTCATACATGTGTTTTATCCTTCTGTAAACACAGAAGAGTCCATCTGTAATCTGTAAACATTGCTGCTTCCTTGTAAGAAGGAAACACAAGCCTCTCCCTGCCTCCAAGGAAGGACACAGGACCTGCTGGTCCACAGTGTAGATTGAATATACACATTTGTATAATGGACCATTGATTGGAGTTCTGTGTTGGAAACAAACCATACATTCCACTGCTGGAGAAGCAAAAAATAGGGCAGGCACAAGGGCAAATCACACTTACACCAAATCCTATGCCCTGTCATTTCCCAGCCACGCCAACATTGATAGCAGAACTTTATAACACATTTGGGACTATCTCTCTAATGCAGCTGCTAAAGTACGATTTCCCAAATATTTGTTCTCCTTTCCTCCTTCTTTCTCCACCCCCTTCACCCCTTTGCCTTTCTTTTGCATGTTTCATTCAGGATTTACTTTTTCTTTCTTCCTACTGGACAAGCAGGCCTCACAGGATGGTTGTTGCGAGAATATACAGTAATACCTTGGATTGCAAGTAACTTGGTTTGAGAGCATTTTGCAAGACAAGCAAATTTTTAAATATTTATTTAAAAAAATTTAACTTGATACACAAGCGACATCTTGCAATACAAGTACTGTAGTACGGCTTAAATTAAAAATCTCTGTACAAATTTTTTTGGGGGGAATTTCGTTTTGATATAAGAGTGTTTTGGATTACAAGCACGTTTCCGCAACGAATTATGCTCTCAATCCAAGGCATGACTGTATTAGGAAAAAATGGCCATGCAGTATGTGCACTGCAAGCTGCAGCACAACGAATACAGAGTTCCCAGCCTTATGTTTACCTTACCTTTTTGCTTTTACCCCCCCCCCACACACACACCTTATTTCTTATTTTTTATTTTTATATCCCTTTCTTCCTGTTTCTGCCAACTCCCTCCTTTCTGACTCACTCCTCTTTTGTTCTCCTTTTCTCTCTTGGCAATTTGTCTTCCATTCTGCTTTCTTTAATGTCACTAATGTCACCCTATGACCAGGGTCTGCATGTCACGCCAATTCCTGGGTTGTTTAATCCAAGCATTGGCGGGACCACACAGCAGCAAGCGAGCACACTCCTTCCGGCGGTGCCCTCATCACTTCCACTTTCAATCAACTACCCAGGAACACCTGGGTATCGTGATGTCCAAAGCCGGAACGCTGGGTTGTTTAGGGGCTAAAGAACCCAAAGTTAACCCAACAATTACCCATAGTTTGCTGTTGGGTTAACTCTGGATTGTTTAACCCTAAACACCCAAGAGCACTGGGTTTGGACAACACATCAAACAACCCAGGAAAGCGGAAGTGATGAGCATGCTGGAGGCACTGAGCTTGCTTGCTGCTGCTCGGCCCCCACTATGGGTTAAACAACCCACAGTTAACCATTACGTCCAAACCGAGTCATTCACTATGACAGTGTTCTCCAACCTTGGGTCCCCAGATGTTTTTGGCCTACAACTCCCAGCATGCCACAGCCAGCGTGCTAGTCTTTCTCTTTCTCCATGTTACTACCATGGTCTCGTGTTTTTCCTATCTGGTATAATGAGCTTTGGATGTCTCTTTTTTGCTCCTTTAATAGAAACCTATGCAAGGTTCAGTGTGGTGTAGTGGTTAATTAGACGGTCAAACTAGGACTGGGGAGACCTTTTTTTAAAAAAAAAATACGGTCATTATAAGGCTAGGTCTTGTATTATCCAGCGTATCAAAGATATGGAGTTTCAAAATTCACTCAAAGTAAGGCCTGCTCACCTTTGTTATTTAGCATTTACCCCCGAATTCTGTTAATTTTTAAGCCAAGTACTTGCAACATTTAAGTATTTCTAAGTATAGGAAGGCATTCACTCTTGCAGATCTCAGTGTGATGATACCTTCTGCTCTCATGGATGGGAGTTTTAGGGAGATACCTTTTTTCCAACAGATTCAGCTGGTTCAGACAACAACCACTGAGGGTTAAATGAGCTACTGTGTCATCTGAACCCAGGCAGCATGGCTTCTTGGAGGGGAAAACAACCCTTAAATAACTCGCGGCCTGTTGTTCTGTTATTTTAGGGCTGTTTGTTTCCCCCTCCAAGATGCCATGCTGCCCAAGCTGCACCCGGATGGGTAATTAAGCAAATTGCAATCCAGGTCATTATGCCCTTTGTGGTTCAGAGGAAATCAAAAGCCACATTTACTTTTCTGTACTTTTTATTGAGATCTCTGGAAAGAGTCACTCAATCTACTGATCACTTTGTGTCCTGAAAGTTCTGAATGCTATGTTCTTGTTCTTTTCTTTCTGATATAAAATGAGTTCATTGAAGAAATGGCAGCTAAATTTTTGCTAAGAGCATTAAGGATAAGAGGTAAAATTTATCAAATTTAAATCTAATTTTGGTTTTCTGTGTTTGTCAATAGATGTATTATTTGCTCTATGTTTTTGAAACGTTACTTCTGTATGTTAAGTGATGCATACATTTCATAGTGAGGTTGGTTGGCTGAATCAACAGACAGAGAGGGCCAGGTTTGGCTATAGTTCCGTGTTAAGTGTCCACTTGGTGGCAAATCAGGAAATACTGCCACAACATGTGTGGAAAGGATTCTTCAGGGCAGTGGTATAAATCAGTGTTCTCCAACCTTGGGTCCCCAGGTGTTTTTGGCCTACAACTCCCAGCATGCCCCAGCCAGCTACACTGGCTGGGGCATGCTGGGAGTTGTAGGCCAAAAACACCTGGGGACCCAAGGCTGGAGAACACTGCACTAAATTGATCCCCTAAACGTGTCGCCCTCCTCCCGTAAACACCTAGTGCTTTGTATCAGAAGAGCCCTCCGCTCCTCAAACTACCAATATAGCTTGCCCCTTCCAATCCCTTTGTACTTCCTGCCTTTCATTCTCCTCTTATGGATGTCCCCCACCAAGGCCACATGCGCAAAACGGTATCCCCTACTCTGCAGCATTTAAACCAGAATCACTATCAACCTGGGTTCTGTACAAAATAAAGAAAGAAATACTACTGTGGTTGAAAACCCCCGGTTTACCTATGGCGAGTGCATTGAAGGGGAGGGAGGGTTGACCCAGTTACCAAGCCTCTGCCATTATTTTCATAGATAGAATTGGAAGGAGCCTACAAGGCTATCGAGTCCAACCCCCTACTCAATGCAGGAAACTAGAGGAGGGGTCTCCCATCCAAGTAATAACCAGGCTTGACCCTGCTTAGCTTTCCATGCTCAGACAAGCTGAGCCAGCATTAGCCACAGGCCTGTTTTTTTTAGTATACAGTATCATGGTAACTAAAGACTGGTATGCGATAACACATTGGTGTTAAATTGCTGCTGACAACACATCCAGAAGACAGTGATAATTCACGCCAAAGCACTAATGGAACAAACAAACACACTTCCTTAACTTTGATTATGGTTATCTACCAGTATCATTCCACAAATCAGAGGTGGGCTGACTTCAGTCTTTTGCACTTTCTTGGGGAGGGAGTTCAAAAAATGTGGGGCTGGCACTGAAAAGATTCTGCTAATCTGATAGTTCTTAATGGTGGACCAGACAGCAAAATGTGCCTGGAAACAAATAGGCAACCAGCACAACTGGTAGAGAATGAAGTTTTTCAAGAACCCCAGCCACCAGCAGGGACTATTAAGTGATCCTCCAGAAGTTCACCGTGGGTCCACCAGCGGATAAAAGTCTACTTTCTGCCCACTCCCGTTTCAAGCTGAGCATTTAGGAATTCTTCACACAAGACACACCCACCCCTTGCTTTGCCCCTGAAACCTCTCTTCAAGTTTTAATCCAAGCCAAGGCTGAACATGTCACCGGTGCCAGGAACCCAGCGCCCTCCAGATGTGTTGGACTACAATTCCCATTACCTCCAGCCAGCAGGATCATTGGTTGGGTGATGGGATTTGTAGTCCAACACATCCAGTGGGCGCCAGGTTGGAGAAGTCTGACATACAGTAATTAGGATAGAGTGCCTTTGAGCATAAGCAGAGTGCCCACCTCTCATAATACCATAAACACTAACCCACATACACCTGGCATTTGGGGGCGGGGCGGGTTGACCTGAGAGCCCCAGCATCTCTTCTTTTAAAAATTAAGAGGCCCTCTCTGCTAGCACCCCCACCCATCTTTAAATGGTTTTAAAAGAGAGAGCTGGGGGCGGGGTTTCTATCAAAAGCTATTAGCCATGGAAACTCCAAATGTAACGGCAGCAGCATACCTCTGGTGCGGGGCGTCAGTACGGGAGGGTTGCTACCTTCATGCATGCCCCGTTTATGGGTTTCTCCCTGTTGGAAACAGGATGCTCGACTAGAAGGATCTTTTTGACCTGATCTAGCAAAGAGAGATCTTCGCGTGCGGTCCTTATTATATTGCCCCGGAGGCATTAGCAATAACGTCCTCTCCGCTGCTCGCTCGCACTATCTGGAGCAGCTTTCCCCCCAGCCTGGCGCGTTGCAGATGTGCTGGACTGCAATTCCCATCATTCTCAGCCAGCACGGGATGATGGGAATTTCAGTCCAGCACATCTGGAGCGCGCCAGGCAGCGGAAGGCTGATCCACAGTGTCTCTCCCCCACCACACACACACACACACACACACACAAAGCCGTGCAAATCCTCACCCCACCCGCCCACTTAAAGAAAAGAAAATCTCATCCGGATGCAACGAAGGACGAGCGCCTACCTCCACCTCATCCTGCCTGACGCGGTGCATGGCGCTGGACGCGAGAGGGGCAGCTGGGTCCGCCACAACAGCTTTGGCGAGGCGGAGGTCGGCGCTCGGTCCACGTCGGGCAGGGGAGGGGCCGGCAAGGACGGCGCAGGAAGCCAGGCCGGGCCAACCCTAGCCGCGGGGCCGCTTTCGCTTTCGTTTTCTCTCTGGCTTAAAGCGAGAGTCGCGCAGAGAAGCCCGCCGCCGGACTGCTTCCCTCTGGATCAGACCCGCACTCCTCGCCTGACGTGGGGTGGGGAAGGGCAGAAAGCGGGACAGGCGCCCCCTCGCAACTAGGTCGCAGCCCAGTTTGGGACCCCTTTATTTGAAGGGAAGGCTCAGCTCTCAGCCTCCGCCGCCGCCGCCCCCCGAAATGCACTTTGCCCTATCTGTGCCGTCGGAATTCACCCCACATAATGGGTCGGGGAGGGCGCTGCTCACAGGCACAGAAAGAGGCCAACATTCAACTGGGTGCAATTTTGCTGCTCCGCGCCTGGGAAGCTGCACCTGTTGGATTTTGTTTGTGGTTCAGGGGCGGTGCTAGGTACCGAAAAGATCCGGAGCTCAGGACCACAGGACCACACACACCCAAAAAGCACAAATTTGTAGATTTACATATTTGCAAATTTACATATGTTCTAAAGTCTGCGTGTGTCTGTCTGTAAAGGACCTTGTCTCCTAAGGACACCCCTATTTGTAAAAAGGGATGTCTGGACAGGGGAGAGGAGGGCAATAGATTTCATGAAAAAGATTCAGGCAGAAAGATTCAAGGAAGGCAGCAGGAGGGTGAAGCACATGTGGGCAAAAAGCCAGCTAATCCAGAGGGATCAGATGGAACAGAGATCACCAGGGCCCCTGGACCTTTATTTCAGCAAGTGCCCATGGACAGCAGGGTGGTGGGGCAGATGGCCTCCCACAGATTCGGGGCTCCAAGTGAAAGATTTGGGGCTCCAGCCCTAGTGGGCCACCCCCTAACACTGCCTTTGTTGTCATTGCCTCCTGTGCTCATTAATGCCAAACTTGATGAGCAAGGCAAGGATTTGTTTTCCAGTTATCATGGTCACGTTCCACCTCTGCAGCCCTGCCTGCTTGTAAATGCCCTTATCAGTTCTTATCTCACTTATTTTATTTGTTTTTGTAATTACATTTTTTTAAAAAATCCAGAACTGAGGATCTCAGGGCGGTGTTCTCTCTCTTTCTCCCACCCCTCCCCAATTGTATCCTCCCAACAACCCTGTGAGGCAGGCAAGGCTATGTGAGAGCAGCTGGTCAGGGTCACCTAGTGAGCTTCGTGGCAGAGTGAGGATTTGAACTGAGGTCTCCTCATTCTGGCTCATCTTATTTTAAACTCACTCTGATACCAGGCCAACTGCCCCTGGAATGAAATACCCACAGCAGGGGACAGAGGAACCTGTTTAATTCTACCAAAATTCAAAGATATCACACACACACACACACATTTGTATACTGTAGAGGGAAAACCATAGTGTCAAGAAATCCAGTTTTCCTCCCGTATCTCAGCAGCCTATAAAGTTCCGTTCCGTGAGGCTGAGCTTGCATGTATCCATAAGGCCATCTGTGTGTGTTCTCTCATAGTTTCCAGGCCGCAGCACTCTCCAGCTGGGCTGAACAAGTTCAGCTGAGTGTGTGTGGGAGCTTTCTGGCACCCCGCGCCCCCCAGAAAGCCTGTGAAGATTGTTTCAGTCAGCTTGTGACTGGCTAACAAGAATCACACCTTAGCTTGGCTAAAGGTTTCTGGGTATAAAACGGGGTGGGGGGGCGCTACAGCTGCCCCTTGGCTTCGTTCTGGCCCTTTCCATTCTCTGCTTGGAACTGCTAGTTTCTGAGGTCCTGTTCAATTGAAGATCTGGGCCTTAGTACACATGGACAGGTCTCTAGTTAGCTTTGTTGTTTTCTCTTGTAAGTAGGTACCCTTTCCCGTGATTGCTCTGCTTCCTTGAATGCTTTTCCCTTTCTGTAAATAAATTTACCACCTATCATAATTGAAAGTGTGTGCTTTATTCCAATTAAGCCTTGGTACGGAGTCCAGAGTTTCCTCCTGGTTATTGCTACTGTTTAAGGCAGTGTTCTCCAACCTTGGGTCCCCAGATGTTTTTGGCCTACAACTCCCAGCATGCTCCAGCCAGCATAGCTGGCTGGGGCATGCTGGGAGTTGTAGGCCAAAAACATCTGGGGACCCAAGGTTGGAGAACACTGGTTTAAGGTTTCAGGCTAAGGGCTCTGAAACAGGGTGCTGGCTTGGGCCCTTGTTTCATAAACCTTACGGGTGCCCTGTAAGGTCTGAGAGGCCCCTGGCTCAGGCTGAGTTGGACGTAAGGGGTGGTGGTGGCCCACCTTGCTGGGTTGGTGTTCAACCTGAGCAACCTTTTGTCCCTGCCTACACTGCTGGGAGTTAGGGCACCTGCCCTTCCTCTGTTCACACATAGTTTTGCCTTTCTAATGTGATGGACTGTGTGCCTGCATTTGCAGGCAAAGTTCGGTGAAGTTGAATGTAATGCTTCTCAGCTTTAGCCTCGGGTCAGATTCAGCATTTATCCTGCTTCTGTATTTGGACTTGAGGGCAGCAAATGAAGAAAACTGCATCTCACACAGGTATGTGCCCTGGTCAAAACCACCTCAATTTCAGTGTTAAAAAAAAAAAAAAAAGTGCTGGGCCAAGTAGATATTCTTGACTGTTCTGCAATCTTTGTGCAGACTACCAGAATGGACTGGACCACAGTTCGAGTATAAAGATTAGATTATAGATTTCATAGATTTCATAGATCATAGAGTTAGAAGGAGCCTACAAGGCTATCGAGTCCAACTCCCTGCTCAAGGCAGGAAACTAGAGGAGGGGTCTCCCATCCAAGGAATAACCAGGCCTGACCCTGCTTAGCTTTCCACACTCAGACAAGCTGAGCCAACGTAAGCCACAGGCCTGTATGATATTGGCAGTTTTATTTTCAGTCACTTTCCTAATAATTCCCTAGTGTGGAATTTGCCTTCTTCACAGATGCTGTAAACTGGGTTGATGGTTTCATCGAGTTGTCCACCACAAACCCAAGATCTCTTTCCTGGTCAGTCACCGCCAGCTCAGACCTAATCAGTGTATCCGTGAAGTATACTGCAGCTGCAGTAAGGGGAAAGCAGCGGTGCATGATAGCAGGGCCGGTGCATGATAGCAGGGCCGACAGCTGCTCCAGAGAGCTCCCCAGCTGTTCTCTCTGCTGTGGCAAATGCCACGGCAGAAGAATGGCTGGCGGGGTTTTCTAGTGCACTCGCTGGAGGATGTGGGGGCAGGGAGGGGCGCAATTGACTGCTCCTCCTGCTCCACTGCCTGATATGGGCACATCAGTCTGCATGATGAGAGCCAGTGTGGCCTAGTGGTGAGAGTGTTGGACTGGGACTCGGGAGATCCGGTTTCTAGTCCCCGCTCAGCCATGAAACTTACTGGGTGACTTTGGGCCAGTCACGGACTCTCAGCCTAACCTACCTCACAGGGTTGTTGTGAGGAGAAAATGGAGAGGGGGAGGATCATGTAAGCCGCCTTGGATTCCTTGCAGGAAAAAAGGTGGGGTATAAATCTAATAAATAAATAAAGCCGGACCTGGGTGGCACCCAGTTTGTGGAATGCCCTTCCCCTTGGCATGTGGGAGGCACCAACTATAGCATGTTTTAGGCACCTGTTAAAGACCTATCCTTTCATCCAGGCCTCCCCTGACTGTGCTGCCCACTTTGTGGATTGTTAGTGCTCTGATTTTAATTTTTTATTTGAGAATGTTTTTTTTAACGTTTTTTACTGACCTTTTGTATTCTATTTTTAAGGGTGCAATTCTATGCATGTTTAGATAGGGGGGGAAGTCCTACAACTTGCAGCATTCTGGGAGTTGTAGGACTTTTTTCCTGTCTAAACAGGCATAGAATTGTGCCTTAAATGTTTTTAATGGTGGACATTTTGTATGTTAAAACTTTTATGGTCTAAACCATTTCAAGATGTTGTTTTAGACGCAGCCATGCAGTCTATAAATTGATTAAATAAATAAGAAACCATAATAATAATTGTGAAGGACCAGCACCCGGGTCCTATGCGTGAGTTCGGCGCTTAACGGGTTAACCGGCACTGAGTTACAGCCCGTACAAGCGATTGAAGCCGACTAGGAGGTTTGCGCCACAAAAGGAAACTCCAGCCCTTTGTATGACCAAATAAGGCTTTTATTTACTACACAATATACGGAGCGGAACTAACAGCTTTCTAGGAATACTATAACGTCAACATGACCTGATGTGGTCTCTGAGTTTATCAATGAACAGGTTTCCAAGCTAGCGCTTTGGGATTAGTCAGTTACCTTAGACTAAAGACTTTATGCTGGTCAATTTCAGCCTGGCTCCGGGTCTGCCCGATCCGGGGAAGAGAACAGCTTATTCCAGCCACCGCTGGAGGACGAATCTTGATAAAAATAACCCGTGTTCCCAACAACCCCCAAAAGGAGGGGAGAGGGGTTTTCTACCCAAGTTTCCCGCTCTCTCCGCCCCTGTGGTCAGGTGGGCTTATGCCTGCCCCTTCGTGTCAGGTGGGCTTATTCTTGCCCAGGAAAAGAAGGTGATGTGTTGGGTACTTTACAGCTCTTTGAGACTGCCCTGTTAGTTTGATGGTCTTGATGGTCCTTTCCTAGGTTTTGTGGAATCCAGCCTAGGCCCTCCATTGTTGGTATGCGCATCTGTCTGGCTACTTCCTCCTCTCTCCAGCCTCCCCCCCCCCGGAAAGTTATAACATGATAACTTAGTTGAACATCATAATGAAATCTGGCATACAAGCTCAGGGCACAATTCTATATTTTAAGATCAAGTACCAACTCGATACCAACATCCATTTTATTTATTTATTTATATTTATACCCTGCCGTTTTTCCTGCAAGGAACGCAAGGTGGCTTACGGTTATCCTGAGTGTCAGTGACTGGCCCAAAGTCACCCAGTGAGCTTTCTGGTCGAGTGGGGACTAGGACCCAGATTTCCTGAGTCCCAGTCCAACCACTATTCTACACTGGCTCTAGGAGGGAGGGAAATGCAGAACACAACACAGATGTATCTCCCTTGAAATACAAAGGAGCCAGGAACTATGTAAAAGCCAATACAATGCAACCTTTCCCTTGAAGATTGAGGCAGAAGAATAAAAGATGCTGTGCACATTCAGGGCATTATTCTACATTTCAAGTACAGATCCCTCGTCAGAGAGAGAAAAAGGAATACAAAAAGAAGCAAAAAGCAAGCACAACGTTATATTTCCCTCAAAGGCTAATACATTGGAATAAAAGTTGGTGTACACATTTAGGACAACATTCCCAGTTTCAAGTTCGAAGACCAGCTTTACCTCCACCGGCCTCCTCTTTCAAATGGGGAGGAGGAATAAATCAAGCTAGACAGCCTTCCCCAACCTGGTGCCCTTCAGGTTGGGGGATTGTGGGAGTTGTAGTCCAACTGTATCTGGAAGGCACCAGGCTGGGGACAGCTGAGCTAGACTTTCATATAATACCTGAAGCGACGTTTCCCTCCGAAATTACGACGTCACTAGTTATAACTCCTTAACTTTCAGAACACTTTTTCACTCCTCTTCTCGCGAGACTCCCCTCCCCGTGATAAGAGCGTATGAGGCGCTCCCCCCGTCCCTTTTCGCTTAGGTCGACACTATGCCCCCCCGCCCAACCCAGCAGCGCCTTTCGCCAACTCCGGCAAGCGGTTTTTCTCTCCAGTTCTCGCGAGACGGCTGGAAGCTTCTGCTCTGGAAACCAACATGGCGGCGCTGGCTGGTTCTCCCTCCGCCGGTTTGCCTTCCTTGGCGACGGCCGCCCCGAGTCCCGCCCCGCCGTCGCTACCTGGCCCACCTGGCTACCGGCCCTTCGAGCCCGAGACGCTGGGGCTCAACCCGGGCTGGAGGCTCACCAGCTACGGGGAGCTGCGGGGCTGAGGCTGCAAAGTCCCCCAGGAGACGCTGCTCAGACTCCTGGAGGGACTCGGCGGTCCCCGCTCCGGGTTGGCCGGGGCGGGGGAGACGGCGGCGGCCGCCGGATGCCCCACTCCCACTGTCGGTGAGGCTTGGTGGGGAAAAGGGTCCCTGGGCTGAAAGAGACGACGGAGGAGGAGCATTCGCGGACTGCCTCTGATTTAGGAATTGCGGGTGGCGTCTATTGTGCGTTGTAGCGGGATGGAGCAGAGGATTTTCTGAGATCTGAGTCTGTGCACGGCAATAGAATAAGGTGTAGGATAGACTGCGCCACTTGAAGGTTGTGGGGGCATATTTTTGAACCCCCCTCTCCTTAAAAAAAAAAAAAAAAAAACGCAACGCAACGCTTCCTGCCCATCCGAGGAAACGGTTCTGGATTTTATCTGGCTCCCTGTTGTGCTAATTTTCTACTTGCAGAGGGCCTTTTCTTTTCGGCATAGGAAGGATGGTCTGTAGTAGTAACAGATTGGGCAACAAATTGGAAGCTCCCCTGGTTAAAATCTTGCCTTTGCCATAAACTTTCTAGGTGGCCTTGTGTGAGTTACACTTTCGTAATCTTAGCTCTCTGGCCTAGCTTACTGTTTACTTATGATAAGATATGGTTGCAGGTTGACTACTTTAAAGCACCATATAAGCACGCAAGTGCTCACTTACAAATGTCATCCCTTCCTACAGTCCATTCTGTCATGTAACTGTACCACCTTCTCCCCATTTACTGCATTTGTAGACCTTTTGTAGTTGCTTGGGTTGAAATAGTTTTAGAGACTCTGCAATGCATGTGGTCCCTTTTCTCCGCAGGCATTGGAATGGACTCCTGTGTGATCCCCTTGAGGCATGGAGGTCTCTCCCTAGTACAGACTACAGACTTCTTTTATCCACTGGTGGAGGACCCTTATATGATGGTGAGTAGGGTGTACTGGCAGAAAGGGGGTGAATGTGATCCGATAGACAGGATTGAACTGCATCTGGGATGGAACATAGTACGTTTGTGTTGTGAGGAGGCAGGCTTTGGAGCTGAGGCTCATAAGGACAATTGCCTTGTGTTTCACCTTCTTGTTCAGTGTCTGTTGCTGCATGTGTCTGATCTAGGGTCGCATTGCCTGTGCCAATGTGCTGAGTGATCTCTATGCTATGGGCATCACAGAGTGTGACAACATGCTTATGCTGCTGAGTGTGAGCCAGAAAATGACTGACGAGGTGAGGAGTACAATTGATAATTTTATCTTTTAAAAATACCTTTTTTAAGTAGTGTCAAAATCTGAATATTTTTGTGTACCATATATATGACATTCTGTATTTATTTATTATTTATTTATTATTTGCATTTATTTATCGCCCATCTGGCCAGCAAACCGGCCACCCTGGGCGATGTACAGAAGATAAAAACAGAATAAAATACATTAAAACAGTATAAAATTTTAAAATCTTAGCCCACCCCATATTCCCGCCTGAATAGCCAAGTTTTTAGTGAGCAGCGGAAGCTCAGCAGAGAGGGGACATGGCGGAGGTCACTCAGGAGAGAGTTCCACAGTACGGGGGCCACCACAGAGAAGGCCCTCTTCCCCGTCCCGACCAGTCTAGCTGCTCTGGCTGAAGGGACAAGGAGAAGGCCGTCTGTGGCAGATCTTGTTGAGCGGCCCACTTGGTGTTGCTGGAGATGCTGGAGACGCTCCTTGAGATAGACTGGACCAGACCTATGGAGGTGGTGGGCTCTCCCAGTCTGGAGGCATTCAATGTGCAACTGGACAATCATCTGTCAGGGATGCTTTGACCTAGATTCCTGCACTGAGCAGGGGGTTGGACTCGATGGCCTTGTAGGCCCCTTCCAACTCTACTTTTCTATGATTCTATGAGAGCCATATAGGGTTTTAAAGGTGAAAACCAACACCTTGAATTCGACTCGGCAAGCAACTGGTAGCCAGTGTAGCTCCTTGAGCACTGGCATGATGTGATCCCGCCGGCGGCTGCCTTTAACCAGGCGAGCCGCCGTGTTCTGTACCAGCTGTAGCTTCCGAACTGTCTTCAAGGGTAACCCCATGTAGAACGCATTACAGTAGTCTAGGCGAGAGGAGACCAAGGCATGAACCACTGATGGGAGCAGGTGATTAGGAAGGTAGGGGCGCAGCTGCCGTATCAGATGGAGCTGATACAGCGCCGCCTGGCTCACAGCGGACACCTGAGCCTCCATGGACAGCTGGGAGTCTAGAATGACCCCCAAGCTACGGACCTGGTCCTTCAAGGGAAGATCATGTACCCTATTCAGCACCAGGTCAACATCCCCTAACCTTCCCTTGTCCCCCACCAGAAGTACCTCGTTCTTGTATGTAATTACAGCACAGATGGGTTGCAAAAAGGAAATTGTTTGTCTGGCTCCACCTGCTGAGCCAGAAGATTCTTGTCCAAGCCTGGATGAAGCCAGGGAAGTGGAGGCAGTGATACTCCTGAATATCTTACGAGGGGTACACCATAGCTCAGTGGTACAGCACATGCTTTGAATGCTAGAGGTCCCAGGTTCAATCCCTGGCATCTCCAATTAAAGCAATGTGTCGCTGTAAGTGATGTGCGAGGCCCCCGCCTGTGACCCTGGAGGGCCACTGCCAGTCAGTGTAGACACCACTGGGTTAGATGGACAAATAGTCTGACCTTGTATAAGGCATCTTTCTATTTTAAAAAAGATAAGAAAATGCACTCTGTACATGCTCAAAAGCATTACTGGTGCAGATTTACTATGATGATTGCAGAGATAAGATCAGATACTCCCATGACTCAATTCAGACATGCCAAGCTACAGTTTGTGCCGATCATAGTTCAGAACTGGGACCATGGTTTGAGTTTCCAAACATTCAGCCAAACCAGGGTGTTCTGTTTTTTTAAACCACTGCTCTGTTTTTTAAATTCTGATTTGCTGGCCAGTTGCAAATCATGGCTTGTGAGCTTGGACATCATACCAAACCATAGTTAAGCTTCCGTAATCATGGTTTGATTGGTGTTGCTGGAGACGCTCCTTGAGATAGACTGGACCAGACCTATGGTCTCTGAACTGAGTCCATGTAGCCAAACAACACTTCATAGAACCAGTGCTTTGTAGACCCTTTTTTACTATGAAACATGCAAGCAGGAAACTTAATATCCCAGACCCAGCTTTCCACAAGAGGCCAAATGATTGCAGGCAGTTCTCTGAATTCTTTGTTATATACTTCACCCAGGAACGGGACAAAGTCATGCCACTGATAATCAAGGGGTTTCGGGATTCTGCAGAAGATGGTGGCACCTCAGTAACTGGTGGACAGACAGTCTTGAATCCTTGGATCATTATTGGGGGAGTTGCAACAGTTGTATGTCAGCCCAATGAATTCATTATGTGAGTATTGAGATCTCATTAGTAGGAGGGAATTTGAGAAAGCAAACTACAGCAATACCTTGGATTGCAAGTACAGTAATACCTTGGATTACGAGCATAATTCGTTCCGGGACCATGCTCGTAATCCAAAATACTCGTACATCAAAGCCAGTTTCCCCATTAGAAATAATGGGAACTCAGATGATTCGTTCCACAACCATTTAATCACTGCTTTGCCGGCTCCCTGGCAGGGAGCCCCATGGAGGGAGCCGCAAAGCAGTGATTAAATGGTTGTGGAATGAATCAGCAGAGTTCCCATTATTTAGAATGGGGAAACTTGCTTTGATGTGCCGGCTCCCGGGGTCCCGGCCGTGCCTCGCCTGCCTCCACTCGCTCTGCCAGGAGTGTCCAGGAGGCGGGGGCTTCCCTGGAGGCGCGGCGCAGCCGGGCTTGGCCGCCATTCCCTTGAGGCGCCCGAGGTGCATCTCCCTGCCAGGGAGCTGGCAAGTGCTTTGCCGCTCGCAGGGAGATGCGTGGAGCCGCTCCAGCTGCTTCCTACCGTTGCAAGCGGCGGCTCACGGAGAGGCGAGCTGCCCGCGCCGCCTGCGGTCCCGTCGCGTCACATCCGGCCCCATCATTGACGGGGCCGGATGTGACACGATGGGATTGCAGGCGCCGCGGGCGCCGCTTGCGACGGTAGAAAGCAGCTCCATTCTTCGGCTCGCGCCTCCATTCTTTGGCTCCCTGCTTGGGAGCCAGCATGCAGCAGTGCCAGGAGCCTCCAAGCACCTCGTGGAGGTGAAGCGAAGGAGCCCCGGCCGTCACTCGCTCTGGGAGCAGGCAAAGCGGCAGCGCGAGGCTCACGCAGAGCGAGCGACGGCCAGGGCTCCTTCGCTTCACCTCCGAGGCGCAGCCTCTCGCTCTGCGTGCGCCTCGTGCTGCCGCTTTGCCTGCTCCCAGGCAGGGAGCAGGCAAAGCGGCAGCGTGAGGCGCACGCAGAGCGAGCGACGGCCGGGGCTCCTTCGCTTCACCTCCACGGGGTGGAGCTGCTTTCTACCAGTCGCAAGCGGCGCCCGCGCTGCCTGCAGTCCCGTCGCGTCACATCCGGCCCCGTCAATGATGGGGCCGGATGTGACGCGACGGGACCGCAGGCGGCGCGGGCAGCTCGCCTCTCCGTGAGCCGCCGCTTGCAACGGTAGGAAGCAGCTGGAGCGGCTCCACGCTAGCAAAGCACCCCGTGGAGGTGAAGCGAAGGAGCCTTGGCCGTTGTTCGCGCTGCGTGCGCCTCGCGCTGCCGCTTTGCCTGCTCCCTGCTTGGGAGCCGGCAAAGCGGTAGCGCGAGGCGCACGCAGACCGAGAGGGAGCCGGCAAAGCGGCGCGAGGCACCGAAGCGAGGCGCCCGCACAGCGAGCGGCCTCGCCTCCATGGGGCTCCCAGGTAGAGAGCTGGCGCAGCAGCGTGAGGTGCCCGCAGAGTGTATGGGGCTCCCTGCCGGCCAGGCAAAGCCGGGGAGCTGGCACTTTAAGTGCTCGTCGCGGCCACAGCGTGTGGCTTGTGTTGCGAAACTTGCTCGTCCTCCGAACGTTAATAAATGATAAAATTTTGCTCGTTTTACGAGTAGCTCGCATACCGAGTTACTCGTAATCCGAGGTATTACTGTAACTTGGTCTGAGAGCGTTTTGCAAGACAAGCTTTTTTTTTATATAAATTTTGACTTGATGAACAAGCGACATCTTGCAATACAAGCGTAGGGATGTAACCGCTCGCCTCGAGCGGGCCAAAATCGGCCCCGCTCACGCCCGCCAGAGACTCGCTTTGATATAAGAGTGTTTTGCATTACAAGCACGATTCCAAAACAAATTATGCTCTCAATCCCCAGGGTATTACTGTATAGGGTTCTAGATACGTGTGTGTGCAGAATCATGTTGCAGTGCCCTTAAATGCTGAGATGCTTGCTAGACCACAGGATCACTGAGATGCAAAATGCAAATGCAATGTTTAGAACACCTTTATTTAGATAGAATGCAGTTCAATTCAGTTCATTCACACTTGTCACATTCAGATAGTTACCAATGTTGGAGCAATAGAGCTTGGTGGGCAGCCATATGTTCAGTCATATGCTCAGAAGCAGATGTGGTGCTGCGCGCAGCTGCTACTTTGGTGTCCAGGTCATCCTCGGAGTTTCGCTGATTTTGGCGTACCATAAACGCTCTTTCTCTCAAGTCTTTGCATGATGTGGAAAAACATGTCTTGAGTACATGTTCTGGTTGTACATTAATTGAGTTTAACTTATCTATTGGAAATTTCTCTTTTTAATTGATTAACTCCACTAATTACATGCATCTTGTTCACATCCCACAGTTAGGTTTGCATGTATGCACACCTGTTTTTCACAATTCCTCAGCCTTTTTCTTCTGGTAACTTTGCACATTGTTTGGTAACTTTCCTCCATTCAAACCTCAGGAACCCTTTCACCCAAAAAGGAGGGCATTATGTAATTTTATGTGACAGAATAGGATTTCTTAACCTGGTATAAAAGCACTGTTGCAACTAGGTATCATTTTGGCCCTAGTCAAAGATATTATTTTCCCAGGTCTTTTAATCTACCTTAGATTTAGGTTGTTTTTACTCTCTGTAACTGCTTTTATGCTGCTCGTATTGTTGAGTAATATTGTGACTGGTCTTGCTGTTGAATTTAAATTGTGTTATTTTTTTGTTGTGAGTCACCCTGAGAACTTGGTGGCCTATAAATATTGTAAGTAGGTAATTAAGATGCTCTGAGCATTGGACTCCCCTTCCTTTTTATTCTAGGCCAGACAGTGCAGTTCCAGGGGATGTGCTTGTGCTGACCAAGCCACTAGGGACTCAAGTGGCTGTGAATGCTCACCAGTGGCTAGATAATGTAAGTGTTCATCTGTGGGGAAACGTGGGGGGCCCTTTGTGTGCACTATATACTGTTTGGGGCTGGGGAGAGGCTTCTTGTGTATGTATGCAAGCGGAAGATGGGGCAGGGAAAATATTGTCACTATAGTAGGCCTAACATTGGTGCACGCCTCAGCTGGTCAGGTAACTTTAGAATATCCCAAACCTCAAAGCAGGAGTCATCTGCCTAAAGTCAAGGGTGGTAAGTAGGCAGGCATGAGGTTTTATGATGCAGCAGCAAAGTTGTCTTGCATCAAACAGTGCAGTGGTTTCTTTGAAGCCTTACCATAGTGCACTATACTGACTTGATGTGGTGGGTGAGAGGTCCCGGAGTTTGCTAGTGAGGAATGGAGTCTTGGAACAACTTTTTAAGAATCTTTTATTTCCATTCCAGCCAGAGCGGTGGAATAAGATTAAACTGGTGGTTTCCAGAGAAGATGTTGAACTGGCCTACCAGGAAGCTATGTTTAGTATGGCCATGCTGAACAGGACAGGTAGGAATCCTTTTGGGGTGTGGGGTTTCACCTGTACTTCATTTTCAACACAAAGGGTTAATGCTGCTGTGGCAACAAACATCCATATTTTTTAAAAAAAATCAGCCAAAATACTGGTATTTTTTTAAATGCTTTTGGATAACTTGTGAGCTGCCTTGAGTGCCTCAGTGAGGCAAAAAGGTGGGATAGAAATGTAAAATATTTATTGTCAGACCACATGCTTATATATTTCTCAAGATTCTCAGAGCATTTATGTTCCAAGACCCTCTTTAACAGAGAATTACATTGAATTGAATGTTCTTAATTCTCTAATCTTCATCTTACCTCTGTGATCTTTAAAGAAGGAGAGAAATGCATTGTAAAGTGTAGATGACGACACTCTGTTTCTCTTACTCATGTGCTACAGCTGTCTTATTTTTACAAATGACCCCACAAAAAGCTATTGCTGGAATGAAAGTCATGAAGCTCAGGTGTATTAAATTCTATGGCAGGGTAACTTAATAATCTACACTGAACTGCAAAAAAATGTCTGACTAAATAAAATTGATTTCTGTAGCGATCACAAAGATTTCTTAAAAGGGTAGTTTGTGACCACATCTGGGATTGTAGTATTACAGTGTCAATTGCATGGCAAGAACTAGCATATTCAGTTTGCTAGCCTTTAGCAGCACCAATATAGATTTCATAGATCATAGAGTTGGAAAGAGCCTACAAGGCTATCAAGTCCAACCCCCTGCTCAATGCAGGAAACTAGAGGAGGGGTCTCCCATCCAAGTAATAACCAGGCTTGACCCTGCTTAGCTTTCTAGTCAGACAAGCTGAGCCAGCATAAGGCGCAGGCCTGTATTGTAACACTTAACTTCATTGGGCAACAGCTAGATTAATATGCCCCGATTCAGGACTCCCAATCCTGACATAGACCTCATTTCCTTGGGAGCCTCCTAATACCATCCATCATGTGCAAATGTCAGATGTATATTCATTCCCCATCTTCTAAGTAAGGTCAAAGGCTGCACTACTGCTGTATCCATACTGCTGCCGCCAACTTCCAGGATAAATAACCCAGCACAGATAGCAGAAGTGGACAGTATTAGTGGGTCATTCCTCCGGCCTCAGTTACAGAAAGTAATTGGCTGAGAACTGCTCTGCACAAGTTTAGCTGCTGCTCTGTCATTTGTGCCTCTTAAGTTTTGTTCTTGTCCTCCAGCTGCCAGTTTGATGCACACTTTCAATGCTCATGCTGCCACGGACATTACAGGCTTTGGGATTCTGGGCCATGCACAGAATTTGGCCAAGCAGCAGCGCAGTGAGGTGTCATTCGTCATCCACAATCTGCCCATCATTGCCAAGATGGCTGCTATCAGCAAAGCATGTGGTAACCGGTCTAGGCTCCTGCAAGGGACATCCCCAGAGACATCTGGTAAGATAGATAGCCTAGGCCAGGGGTGGGCAGAAGGTAGATTGGGATCTACTGCTGGATCGCTGGGTAATTTGCAAGGACTTTTGACTTAGAATTGTCTAACAATAACAACAAAATGACTCCGTTCTGACCCCCACCCATACTGATGAAATGAAGAAAGCTTTGGATAACCAGGAATTGATTTTTGTGTGGAAGTACGCCCAAGTTCTCTTTAGTTCTGGTACTCCAAACAACTTCCTGTGCTCAAAATTCTTGAATTCTAATTGTGAGTCTTTTGCACTAGGCTCCACTTGGTAGATCTTGGGTTTCAGTTAAAAAAAAATTAAGTAGATCCAGCAGGCCTGAAGTCTCCCCACCCCTGGTCTAGGCTATAGTTGTTGCAGGCAGTTTTAAATATTTGAATGGCTTTAACTTGCTCTCTTTATGTGGCAGGGGGACTGCTAATCTGTTTACCCTCGGGAGCAGGCTGCTCGCTTCTGTGCTGAGATAAAGTCCCCCAAATATGGAGAAGGACACCAAGCCTGGATCATTGGCATCGTGGAAAAGGGCAACCAAACCGCTCGCATCATTGACAAACCTCGTATTATTGAAGTGACACCCCGTGGGGCCAGTGCTTCCCCTCAGGATAACAATTCCAGTGCCAGCCCTGAAGCTGCCTCATGAGGTGGTAAAATGACTTTCTTCTATCCACTGTAGACTCTGGAGTTGAAAAGAGCGGCACTCTACGGCTCTGGATCATTGCGCACTTGCCTTCTATAGCACAATAATCCACAGAATATTGTCTTATTGGTTGGTGGCCCCTGCCATCTGATGTAATTGGTTTCAAAGCCATTTCCTGCAAGCAGGTAAATTGCTGGCACTGTTGATTTGGAGAAGATGGTAACTTGAATTATTTATTGGAATAGTTCTACCTGTTCTTGAGCTCTCCCAGCTTTTGGTCAGACTGAGCAGCTGGTCCAAAAGGAGGGTGGGTGATTTGAAAAGCCATTTGGTTGGGCTAGAAGTTCTCCTCTCTTCATGAAGCACCTCCTTTAAATCCCAGTTGTGGGCTTGGAGGAGCAGAAGAACCCTAGAGGAGGAGCACCAAGCTCAGCTTCATGGATTGTCCCTTGGGTTGTAAATTATTGGTGATTTGAGTTAATAAAAAGTTGATTTCTATAGCTAGTATGGGACTTGGAAGGATGGAGATGCTTGCACACAGTTAATATAAAAGGGAGGTGCCTGGTTGAAGTAGGAAAGTCACTGCTAATCTTGAACTTTGCTTTAATTGACTTTAGATAATAGAAAGAGTCATACAGTGGCTTTTCATGCTGTAGGATTGGTAACTAACCACAACAAGCAGTTTCAACTGGGAGCAGCTCTTAAAAAGCAGAAGAAAAATGTCCCCCCTCTGTATTTTATGTACAGTCTACCTCATCACAGCTTGACTGAGGAAATGTTTAAGGCACAGTTAGGGCAACTTGAAGAATTCTTCCTGTGAGGCATATAGGAAGAAGCAAGAACTAGCAGTCTTCATAGAGAAAAGGGGATTCTTCTTACCACCCCTGAAAAGAGAGTAACCATCTGTGCTAAAGAGGTGGCCCAGTCCCCTGTATACCCGACGTACAGTAGAACAAACACTTAAGATTGTTTCACACAAATCCAGAATAGTGCAAACCCCCTTTCCCCATGGCTACAGTAGTCAGGCCCTGATGAAAGACAGCAGCTGGCTCAACCATTCTCATAGGATGAAAAAAGTTAAGAACATACAGGGTGGGGAGCAAACAGTCCATGATCTTTGCTCCAAGGTCAACTCTTAACAACTGAACTGCTGGCTCTGTTTAAGGCAAGACAGCAAAAGCACATCACGTACTGGAACGCTCTCCTCCTTCATCAGTGTCACTGGATACAATCCATGACATGGATTTGTAGTGTGTCCATGTCTGGAGCTCTGTACTGGCACTTGGGACAACAGTAGCAAGGCTGTTCCTCAGCAATGCTTTGTCTTCGCCCTGGTATAAGCTGGGGAAGGAATGAAGCAGCACCCATTGGGAAACCTGTGAAGATACGGAAGAATACATTAATTAACAAGCTGAACTCAGATGCTATTCAGTACTTATAAATGGCCTACTTTTGCTTTGATGGCTTTAGTTGCATTGAGAGGGAGAGTCAAGAGGGACAGATCTCTTCAGAATGCTTGGAGGCCATTTTAAAAGCACAGGAAGAATCTATGCCACAGTTCAAGATGATGCTAGCACAGTTAACAAGCAATCAAGCTATAAAATACAAGGCTTTTACAAAAAATGGAATTCTTGGCCAAATGAAGGAAACATGGAGAAACTGGCTAAGCAAATACAAGTTTTTTATTTTAAAAAACCTAAATTGTTTAGAAATATTAAAATGTTAGAAGTAGGAAACCAGCATGGAGGCAGTTGGACCATTAGACCAGTGTTCTCCAACCTTGGGTCCCCAGATGTTTTTGGCCTACAACTCCCAGCATGCTTGCTGGGAGTTGTAGGCCAAAAACATCTGGGGACCCAAGATTGGGGAACATTGCATTAGACAAAGGAATAAAATGATTGCTAAAGGCTAAGGAAAGCACAGAGAAGCTGAATCAATTATTTGTGTCTGTCTTCCCCGTGGAACATGTAGACGCATACCTAAATCCATTTTTTTCAGGGAGGGCACCTAAAGAACCAAGTCAAATAGAACTGGCAAAAGATGAAGTACTAGGGCTTATTGACAAATTAAAAATTAACCAGTCACCAGATCTAGCGGATATCTACCCAAGGGTTCTTCAATCAGCAATTCTACATTTGATTTAACTATGCAGCACTAAAATCACTTTCCTTACCAGAGGATTGGAAAGTAGCCAACATAATACTGATTTTTAAAAAGGGATACAGAATATTAGAGGCCTGTTCCCTTAATGTTTGTTCCAGTAAACTGGTAGAAAGTACCATTAGGTTATTAAGTGTATACAAAAATAAGACTTGCTAGTGGAGAAATCAGCATAACTACTGCAAAGGGAAATCCTACCTCCCCCTTCTTGGTGTTCTTTGGGTGTGTGAAGCATGAGCTTTCAACAGAGTCCTTCCCAAAGGCTCCTGAGTAAACTTAGTTATGGTAGAAGAGAGGAGATCCTCTTCGGCACCCCAACCTGGTGCCCTCCAAATGCTTTGGACTTTGACTCCCTATCAGCCCTGGCCAGCATGGCCAATGGTTAGGAATGCTGGGAGTTGTAGTCGAAAGCATCTAGAGGGCACCAGGTTGGGGAAGGCTGCTCTTAGGATCATTAACTGGGTAAACAACAGCAGAGGGCTGCACTAGATGGACAATTGTAATGTCTAGAAGTAAGGCTCCCCCCAGTATCTGTGCTGGGACCACAGCCATTTCAACTGTTCCAAAGTCATCTGAAATTAGAGGTGAGCAGTGACATCAAATTATTCAAGGTTCTGAAGAAGAATCTGCCCACCAGGCAAATAGACAACACAGTAACAAATGAGGTTCCATGTACCTAAGAGTCAAGTGATGCACGATGGGACAAAGAAATCCAGCTTCAAATACATCCGTAAGATAGTACTTCACACAACATTAAATTGATGGCCAGGAGATGAAGTGATGGCCATTGACTTAATTCACAGAGGAAATGTCAAGGACTGCTCACCATAATGGCTATATGGAGCCTCCATGTTCAGAGGCCAGTGTTCTGCTGAATACCAGTTGTGGAAGGCAACAGTGAGGGTGGACTATTGCCTATAACTGGCTGGGGGATTCGGGAGTTATAGGTAACACATCTGGAGGGCACCAAGATGGGGAAGGCTGGTCTTGAGTCATTCCTTGGCCCCTATGGAATGTTAGCCATATATCCTTGGATGGAACGGGGGGGCGCTCTGGACCCTCTAATACTGCTAAGTTTGGCTTTCTACTAGTCCCCGCCTCCGATTTAATCTTTACTGTCTGAAGTGGTTCTGCTGGGATGAGTCAATGCTGCTTCACCGCTCACCTGGCTGAGGTGGTGGACGCATTTCTGAATGGCGATTCCTCATTTCTTCCATCAGAGCCCTATTCGCAGGGAAAGAACACAAGTGTAGATTGGTTTGCAATACTAATTCCTTTCCAGGAAAAAGTGGGAGAGGGGCAAGCCCTATTGCCTCTGGTTCCAGACCTCATTTCCACCTTAACCAAGGTCTGAAGAAACTGAACACATGATACCAACATCACAGCTGGGGTGGACCAATGGCTGTATGCCAGGTGTGGCAGTCTCAGACCGTCCACTGCCTACTCACCGGCTGGCCCCCTCAGAGTCTGCTTTCAGCTTTTCATAATCTCTCTGCAGTTGTGCAAACTGCTCCTGCAGCGCCTCTCGCTGTTCATGCAGCTTTTCACGAGCCTGACGCTCTGCTAAGAAGTCTGTCTTGTAGATATCGGCCTGAATGGAGAGGGAAGGATGGTGCTTTTTACTCTTTGCTGCACTGCTCGTACGTTTTCCGCAGGCTGACACCGACACCACGGTGTGTCTCTTTCCTGGCATGGCTACTACCCTGAAGCACACTTCCGCTCCCTACTCACCTGTGCTTTGAGTACAGGCACAGTCTCCATTATAACTTTGTGTTGTTCAGCCTCCTCCTTCAGCTTGTCTATTAGCTCTTGCTTGGCCACCAGAGCCTCCTCGGCCTGCTGTAACTGCTGAGACAATTCAGCAGCCTGCAGATCCAAGTCCTGATTTGGGGGCGGGGGGGGAGAGAGACAGCAGTCACGCTGGAGGAAATGTGAAACTATCTGCAAACAACTCTTTCCTCCATAGCTCGGTCTACCTCATCCCAAGGGAAGAGAGAAGAGGAAATGGATTGTTCCTCCCTCCAGTTCCCACTCATCCACAGCATCAAGATTTTCTATGACAAATCACATAATTTCCCCACCTTGCTCCACTTCTCACTTTCCAGGCTGGCTTTGATATGGGTGTCATACTCCTGGAAGAGCTGGTGGTAGGCCACTTGCACTTGGGCTAGTTTTCTCCTATATAAGGGGAGGGGGAAATAGATCAGAAGATGGGGTACTTGTCTGAGGGCTCGGACTCCACTACATCCACTAGAACTACCCTCTCTTCCCTTGGCTCTGCCTCTCCCACTCCTACACTCACTTTTCCTCTGTGGCGCTCTGCCGCTCCAGTCGCAGGGCATTTTCTAGATTTTGCACTTGCAGCCGCAACTGATCCACCTGTACGCTGTGCTGTTTGGTACGGGCTTCAGCCTCCCTTTCAAGTTGCTGCAGCCGTTCACCAGCCCCACGGACCCTGTAGAGTACAGCACAAAAAACAAAAACAGTTCTCGCTCTTTACCTGCTAGCCAAGATTCCAGGACTGACAGAATTCCTTTCACCCCAGAAAGTATGTACCATGACAGCACTAGATCCAGCATTGTTTGGTTCAATAGGTTTTCTACACAACTCCTTGAATCTTCTTCACCATCATGCTTGGTGCCATCATCCTCTTCTGTGGCTTCACAGGGAAAGTGGGCCATTTTTGAGGATGTACACGTAACTGGTGGTCTCTCTGACCTTTCCATCACAGCTATTTGCACTCTTGAAGAAGCAACCTGTTTAGCTCTTCAGCAGTGCAAGTGATTGGGGTGGAAATATCAAAGAAACCTCTCTGACTCTTCAGCATTTTCTGTCATCATTTCTGTTGTGATCTGATGGACTGCCTGAAAAATACACAGGAGGACCAACAGTGGTCCCCCAACTCACAGTTTAAAAAGATTGTTACAACTAGGGAAAATAGAAAGCCTTGCCCTTTGTACAGCTAGCCTCTTCTGACATAGGTCAAACCTGTCTCCTATATTTTTCAAGATGAGGGGGCTCCTCCTCCAAGATTCAGAAAGCCCCTCCAAGATTCAGAAAAGTCCTATTTTTGGCATTCAAAACAGCCAACTGTTTTCCACAGATTGCCTGTTCTAGATATAGGGCACCTGGTACAGTACACACCCAGTCCCAGCTGGACAAGGGTTATCACATCTCTTTCCGTTCAAGTCAACCTGCCTGGAGAGCAAAGGCAGTGCAGCCAACTTCCCTGTCCCACAGAGCAGTCCCAGCTCATTGTTCCATAATGTCTGCATCACTGCAGGCAAAAAGGCCTCCCTCCAGCCACCTGCCAACAATACAGCCAAACCACACAAGCCTCCTGGCCTCACCTCTCCTCTGTCTCCTTCTTCTCCTGTCTGCAACTCTCCAGGCGGCTTTGGCTTTCCAGCAGCTCTCCCAGCAGGGAAGTCACCTGGGCCTTTACGGAGGCCTTGTCTTCTCCAACCTGCTATAATGGGAGAGGGGGCACGGTCAGTACCTCTGATGTGGGTTGGACAGGAGCCTTCCTATTTACCCTTCCTACGCAGCTTGTGGGGAGGATGTCCCAAACTGGAGGTTGGGTGCAGATTTACCTCCAACTGCTTGCTCAGAGTTTGCAGCTGCTGCTGGGTCTCCTGCTCCCGGGCTGCCAGGTGGGCCAGTTCCTCCCGGGTTGATGCCAGTTGCTGATGAAGGGCTGAATTTCTGGGGGTGGGAATGAGAGACATACATCCTCCTGCTGACCTTCACAAGCAAGCCGAAGTCCTCCGTTCCAATCCATCAAGGACTAGCCACCACACATTTCATCACTCGGTAATGAACTCTCAACACCTCAGGTCGCCACCCATCAAGGCCACATTGGAGAATGGGGGGGGGGGGGGGAGGACTGGCCACATTCCCCCAAGTATGGACTCCCCCAAGTATGCTCCTTACCCTATTCTGCAACCCAGTAACACCCACCTAAATATCCCAGAATCTCTATCACAGTGTCTGGCTGGGGCATGCTGGGAGTTGTAGGCCAAAAACATCTGGGGACCCAAGGTTGGAGAACACTATCGCTTTCAGTGTCCCCAACCACCCTGCCAGACAGTGGCACTGCCGGGGTTGACCCATCATGCTGCTCTCTCGGGCTTTCCTGGTTGCTCACTCTTCCCCCCCCCCACCTGGCAGCAGGAAAGGGATGACCAAGTCCCTTTCTCTTTAAACACACTTTTTAAAATGGAGATCCTTGGGCAGGCTGGGCAGCCCAAAGACCTCTGTAAAAAGGTGTTGAGAAAGAAAAGGGGATTGACCCATTCTTTTCTTGCTGCCTGGTCACTCTCCTCCCTGACAGCTTGCTTCT
This sequence comes from Shinisaurus crocodilurus, assembly GCA_021292165.1. Taxonomy (NCBI): domain Eukaryota; kingdom Metazoa; phylum Chordata; class Lepidosauria; order Squamata; family Shinisauridae; genus Shinisaurus; species Shinisaurus crocodilurus. Next base: position 15,465,860 of record CM037881.1, read on the forward strand.
TCCCTGCTGATCAAATGGTGGCAACACCACCTCCCCACCACACTCTTAAAAAAAAACACAACCCTTTAATACAGAAAATGGTGGGTGTGACTGGAGCATAAAAATAAAAAAAATAAAAAGGGAAGATGTTGCTGCTCACTGCCACAGTATCATTTGGGGACCCTCTGGGCTGCAGGGTTCTAGACCTGTGCCCCATGGTGCGACCCTACCAGTCATCCTCTCAGTGGCCCATCTGTGATGGTAAAACTCAGTCTGGGGTTGTACCATCTCAGACTGAAGGTTGATGCCGGAGACTGAACATTCCTCCATATTGAAAAGTCCCGGCACATAAGACTAGATGTCCGAGAGAATTCCAGCCAAGCCTTTTCCCTGACATGCTAGTTTTCCGTGTGAAGGTAACTTTTTAAAAAAAACAAACAGATGAGTAGTTACACGAACCGGTACCTGCTGCAAGAACTGGAACAGCTCAGACACAGGTTTACCACCTCAGTGACAACTAAGCCTAAGAACTTATTTTCTGTTTATTTTCTTGCACTGACTGGGAGCTGCTTGTGGCTCTCAACTGACCGCCTTGCCATCCCAAATGCTATAGCCATCAGATACCTAGCTGGCCGCCTCCCCCATCGTCCTTCCTCGTGGGAGTCCATCCTCCTCAGGGCACCACATTCTCCTTCAATAACTAAGGCTATCCAGGAGCGAGTTACTCCTCCCAGTTGCTTCAGAGGCAGGGCTACGCAAATTGACTGAGGTTGGTCCCATTCAGTTCCCCCAGTTCCAGTCCTGCCTCCTTCAACACAACAGGGCTTTTGCAGAGCTCCAGCTGTGAACATTTTATTTCATTGTGCCAGTAGCTGGATTCATGGATTGGCTGCAGATCCATTGTCCCGCCAATGGAAGGATGCGGCTCGCAGAACAGGACTTCTACGCATGCTCCTCCCCTTTGCAGGCCCACCCCCTGCACCCTCCAAATCTGCTCCAGAGAGTCCTCCAAGACGTTGGAGCAGATTTGGAAGGTGTGGGGAGGAAGAGGATGCTGAAGACCCGTTCTGCAGGTGGTATTGTGCCACTGGAGGAATGACAGCTTTGGATCCAACCCTTTGATTTCGTCTTCCTTGTGGATTCTCCCTTTCGTCAAAGCAACCTATTTGCCAGCATCTTGTCACTTCCACTCCAACATACCTTCCAATGCCCTGCCTGCTTGGCTGGACCTGCCTGAGAAAGTACCAGTGTAAAATATCATACACTTACTCATCCTCTACCTCCTTCAGCCTCTTGCATAGCTGCTCGGCTTGGTCCCCATCAGAACTCTTCCTGTGAAGACAGGAGGTAGCAAGGGATTGTGGCGTTGCAAAAATTCCCCACGACCCAACTGATTTGCAGCATCCACACGCAGCCATTTGCAAACGCTCCCAAATCAACGTCCAGCCACAGAACACCTGCCGGCTGAGGCTGGGCTTTGATACTTAGCATTGTGCCAAGAGTGGCGCATTGGGTACTCCAGACTTTTGTGCAGAACGAATGTTCTGAGGCTGGGGATCACACATGGATGGAGGTGCTGGGCACCTGGTAAATGATGGCCTAGGAATGGAGTTGAACACCACAGAAGGCCAACTCTGGAATAACCCCAGCGATGGCCAAGGCAGTGAGGGTTACAGATACAGGAGCACCACTAGCCTGGGTTTCTGAATCTGAACTAGTACCTAATCTGAACTTTCCTGCTACCTGGCGAGAACATTTAACAGTTAGAACTGGTAACTGAGTATCATTAGAGACAAGACCAGGGGTGGGCAACCTGTGGCCTTCTGGATGTTTTGGCCTACAACTCCCATCGGCCCTAGCCAGCATAGCCAATGGTGAGGGATGATCAGAGTTGTAGGCCAAAACATGTGGAGGACCTCAAGGTGCCCACCCCTGGACTAGAGCTTGCGACCTGGAAGCACCCTGGACTGAACCCCTAAGTAATTAAACAAGGCCTACACCTTAAGATCATCATCAGAGGCTCTTCTCTGAATTCCCCCTCCATTTGAGGTATGGAGGCTGGTTACTGGGGAAAGGGCTTTTTCAGTGGTGTTGGTTTGGAACACTCTCCCCAGAGAGGCTTGCCTGGCAGCCACTGCAATGTCTTCCTGGCTCCAAGCAAAGACCTTTTTATTTGCCCAGGCTGTTAAACTTTTGTTGATCTGTTTTACTTGGGCTTGTATGTTTTTATGCTGCTTTTATAGATTTGCTGTTCTGAGCTTTCCCGCCCGCCCCCATATTAGTTATTTTGTTGTTTTTTTAATATTTAAGGGAAGGTGCGCCCCCTCACCCCCCAATAACTTGACTGAAGAGCAGGGTACAGATCTTAATAACAAACAAACAAAATGATAAAATAGATATATGGGCACGCACCGTCTGGCCTCTAAGGGCATTTCCCTCTGCTTCTCCAGCCCGGGGCACTTACCTGTCCCCTGAGCCTTGCAGGGACTCCAAATCCAGGGGTTGCTGTAATGGAAGCCCGTTCTCCTAGGAAGGTAACCAGAGGATATCATGAGTTCAGCCTTACCAGCTCCAGTTGCAGTTCCCCACCCCTTGGGTCACCGTTCAGAATTGCATGTGAGCTTTATCCCGATGGCCTCCCATTGACCCCTTCACCCATCCTGCTGCTTCCCCCAAGAACACTCACTTTAATCTTTCTTCCACCCTCTTCTTTGGGCAATGCGCCCTTTGCCGCTTCTCGCAGTGTGCAGATTTCAGCCTGCAAGGCCAGCTTCTCTTTCTGCAAGGCCTGGTTGGCTTCTTGGAGCGCCTTCAAATCCTCCTGCAGCCTGCCCTTTTCCTGTTGGGGCATTTCAAGGGCCTGGAAAAAGAAAGTGCACAATTGTGTTGGTAATTCAAACCCATCAGCTCACAATGTCTAACCTTCCCAGCACAACTTACAGCAGCCTTCCCCAACCTGATGGCCTCCAGATGTACTGGGCTACAACTCCCATCATCCCCAGCCAGCATGGCCATTGGCAATGCTTCCCCCCTTACCAAAGCAAGCATAGCTTCTTCTTGAGTAAGGGTCACCGTATCTGGCTCCTCTTGTGCTTCAGAAGTCTCTTTCCCCAAGGAAAATGGCTGAGACGTCTATGGGCAGGAAAGCAAAAATCTGCTTTACCTAATATTATCCAAATTGTTTCAATGTTTTTCCTGATGGCTCCTCTGCCCTTGATGCCGACACACACACCCCTTGTCAGGGGGAGCTGTCCTGTAGCAATGCACCTCAGTGGGAGCAGGGGAAAGGGGGAGCTGCAAAGACACCCCCCAACCAACCCCTTGGGCCCTCCCGGTTACCAGTTGCATCTTCAGTCGCTCCAGCTCCTGAGCAGCCTGTTCCAACTGCTTTTTCAGCCCCGCACGTTCCAAGTGCAAATTTCCCACCACGCGCCGAGCCTCCTGGAACTTGCGCATGAGGAATTCTTTCTCCTCCTTGTGGGAAGCCTGGAATTGCAGGAACTCCTGGTAGCGCTCCCGCAGCATGTGGTTGCTTTGTCGGATGGCTTCTACCAATAGAACAGAGACAGGGGGCGTTGGTTGGATCAAGGTCCCTGCTTCTTCACAGGGCCTAGAACAGTGTTCTCCAACCTGGGGTCCCCAGATGTTTTTGGCCTACAACTCCCAGCATGCCCCAGCCAGCATAGCTGGCTGGGGCATGCTGGGAATTGTAGGCCAAAAACATCTGGGGACCCAAGGTTGGAGAACACTGGCCTAGAAGGTTCGACCTTCCTGTCAAAGCCTCCCTTTACTCTGCGAGAAAGCTGTAGTATCTTGCTTTGACAATCCGGTTCTCAATTCTATTCCTTTATTTATTCTTAACATTTATATACCACCTTTTTTTGTTTGTTTGTTGCAAAGAAGTCACCAAGGAGGCCACCGGTATTAAAAACAAACCACAAAACACAAAACCATTAAAACAGTTACATAATGTAGAAGGCTAGATTAAAGAGACGCATTTCACACCCTTTCTGAAAGCCGAGGGAGTAGCATAACAATCTTTTCTAGCCTGTCAAAGGCAACAAACCTAAGCACTAGGAAGTCAACCCCAAGTAAATATGCTTAGGATTAGACTATTTGAATCAAAGGATTGGAACAGACTAGGAGACCATCAAATGCAACTCACCCTCCCCATTTCCCCCTCCACTCCAATTAGTCCTCATAATCCAGATCACAGCATTTTACAAGTAAGGAGCAGAAGTGAACATGGAGTGCAGAGTGACAAAGTCTTACAGAATGCTTTCTTCTCTGGACTGTTGTAATTTAGATATGAGCAAGTGCTAATTTACTTTTGATCAGATCCACATACTACTGCTTTTAAACTGATACAGGCCAGATCTACTTCTATTGCAACATAGGTATGAACTGCTTCACTTCTGCAACTTCCAGGTGCAAATTCAGTTGTGATTTCACTATTCCTACTTCACCCTGATTTGCCCCTACATTGGAGCCATTGATTTCAATCTAGAGTTACACCTCTTCCCAACTGCATTTTAATGTGGATCACTTCACCCTGGAACAGGAATGAGCAAAGTACGTAGATTTCCAGATGTCCTGAATTTCAGCTCCCAGCATTCCTGACCATTGGCCATGCTGGCAGGGGCTTCTAGGAAGCTCAAGTCCAAAACATCTGGAGATGTACCTTCCGCCCATCCCTGCCCTCGTGCCTTTGGCTACCAGGCAAGTGCTTAAATATATATATATCCCAAGACCAGCTTTGTATTTAAGCACTTACCTAGTAGCCACAGGTGAGAAAGAATTCCATGCTAGCAAGAAAGTGGGCCAGCGAGTGTTCCATCCCTCCTCTGTGCCCACTATGGAAACCAAGCAGGCTAGTCTCTCCAAACCCATCACAAAAATGTAGCAGGTTGTTGTTGGAGGGACAGGCCTCCCCCACCCTCTTCTGCCAGCCCCCAGCAAGCTAGCAAAACATTTTTGCAGGCTAGTAACTTAAAAAAAACACACATTAAAAACAATATACAACATAGCAATATATAACACAGCCAACACACGCACTAAACTACTATCAATCTATCACTTCAAATCAAATCATCCAAGAAATATTAACTACTCGAAAAAGACCTGCATAACACCACATATATAAATCCATCAAGTTAAATATAAAATAGGATAAATTAACACATAACATTAAATATTACATGCCTTTACACCAATAATTCAGGAAGTAGCAAAGTCAGAATATATATTAATTTCTATACCATAATTATGTTTGCAATATTCAATAAAAGGTTTCCACTCTTCCATAAATTCGGGATTATTTTGTCTACCCTCTCTCTCTGTCTAACTACCTCACAATTTTTCAGTAATTGTGCAATTTGCCAGACTTGCATAAACCATTCTTCACATGTAATTGGTTTAGTATTTTTCCACTTCTTGGCAATTACCATTTTTACTGCCATTAGCAAAACAGATATCATTGGCTGGTGAATTCTGGGGAATCTCAGATTGAAAGAGCTCTAATAACATTGTTTTAGGGCTAAAGGGCAAGTTGTACCCAGTTATCCTAAATACATCCCTCGTTTCCAGAAATCTGGAATTTTGGGATACATCCACCACTTCTGGATATAACCAGCAAATTGCATCGCATGTTTCCAACATATACAATTATCCTTTCTACACAGGCCAGTAACATTTGTGGGCTTATTTACATGGCTGCCCAAGACCATTTTAGAAGGAGCTAAACCCTTTGGAGCCCCTGATGCAAAGAAAAGTGGGTCTTAAAATAGGATGCATGAAGTCTTACTGGTGTGGAAACACATAGAATCATAGAAAAGTAGAGTTGGAAGGGGCCTACAAGGCCATCGAGTCCAACCCCCCCACTCAATGCAGGAATCCAGGTCAAAGCATCCCTGACAGATGGCTGTCCAGCTGCACCTTGAATGCCTCCAGATTGGGAGATCCCACCACCTTCCTAGGTAGTTGGTTCCATTGTCTTATTGCTCTGACAGTCAGGACATTTTTCCTGATGTTTAGGTGGAATCTGGGTTCCTGTAACTTGAGCCCATTATTCCGTGTCCTGCAAACTGGGATGATCGAGAAGAGATCCTGGCCCTCCTCCTTGTGACAACCCTTCAAGTACTGGAAGAGTGCTATCATATCTCCCCTCAGTCTCCTCTTCTGAAGGCTAAACATGCCCAGTTCTTTCAGTCTCTCCTCATAGGGCCTTGTTTCCAGTCCCTTTATCATCTTTGTTGCCCTCCTCTGAACCACTCAGAGCAAATAATGCTCCAATTAGTTTAGTTCAGATTTACTAGTATCATATATTATCACGCATGTTTTTGTGTTTTTATAAGACTGGTTCAGTCTGAAAACCCAGAACTCCTATACAGTAATCACTAATTCTTTTAACCCACTTTAACTACCCTGGTTTGAACCCCACCTCAGCAGGGAAGCATGTTTTTGTGTTTTTATAAGACTGGTTCAGTCAGAAAATCCAGAACTCCTATAATCACTAATTTTTTTAACCCACTTTAACTACCCTGGTTTGAACCCCACCTCATCTCTGCCACTAGTCAATCCAATTCAGGCCACTTGGGTAGGTTTACTTCCCAAATATATCAGTACTGGATTTAAATAGAAGTGAGAATGGAATCTGTGGAGAAAGCCCAAACACCAGTTGCACACACACACACACACACACACACACAATTCCCTCAAGGGAGGGGCGAGGGAAGAGGGATGAGATCACCGGGGAAGCAACCAGACAGGTATCAGCCCAACAAAGGAGGGCCTCGGCGGAGATCCACAAAAGCCCAGGAAGGACCATCAAGGACCATCAACAAGCAGGGCAGTCTCAAAGAGCTGCAAAGTACCCCTACGTCACCTTCTTGCCTGGGCAGGAATAAGCCCACCTGAAACAGAGGGGCAGGCATAAGCCCCCACCTGACCCAGAGGGCGGGGAGAGCGGGAAATCCGGGGTAGAAAACCCCTCTCCCTTCCGGTAGTGGGTTCTTGGGAACCACGGGTACGCCAGGACCAGATCCACCTTAAAGCAAGCCGTCCGGGTACACCGTTCTCATCCACGTAGTGCCGATCGGGCGCTGGGCTGAAACTGACTAGAGTACTGTCTCGGATGTGAGGATATTGACCTGATTCAATCTGCTAGCCTGGGAGCCTGCTCATTGGGTAAGACGCGGGTCAACTAAGGTTGTGTTGACTGTAAACGTGTTCCTAGAAGACTGCTAGTTCCGACCTGATTATTGTATAAACAAATAAAAAGCCTTATTTGGGCATACAAAGGGTTGTGGTTTTTCCTCTTGTACTCGAAAGCCGATACGAGCCGTATTGCTTTGCCGGTTAACCCTATAGTTGCCGAACTCACGCAAAGGATCCGGTTGCTGATCCTTCACATGGTGGCAGACGACGGGACAATTGGAAACCACATTTGACAGTCGGAACTAACAGGGTTTTGGGCAGGCTAGTAGATTGCTGGGAAGCGCTCAGATCAAAGAGAATGAATAGCCTGAGCCAAGAGCAAGCGGAGCTAGTGAGCAGCCCAGAGACCCCAACCCAGACCTCCACAATGGAGTGGGTGGTGCGGCCGAAAACTGCCAGGCAAGAAGGGGGGGGAGCCCCCTCATCGTTGTTAGTAGGGCAGGAACCCAAGCAGTGGGGTAGCCCCAGCCTTACCAGTAGCGGCAGGAGAAGCGAGATAAGGGACCCTGAGGTAGAGGAAGACCTCGACAGAAGGGTTGCTGGCGGAGCCATGGGGGGAGGAAGGTTGGATGCCCTCTTTCCCCAACTCAATTGGCAGCAAGCCAGGGAGTTGATGCAGCATCAACAAGAAATGCTCCAGCAGCAACAAGTAACGCTACAGATGCAGCTGGAGTTGGCCAGGCTGACCATGGGCACCGGACAAGGGGGATCCCCTGCACCCCAGGGTGGGGGCACCACGACCCCTAAATGGGACAGGAAGCAATTCCCCACCTACCAGTCGGGACAGGATGTGCTGATTTTTTTCACCCTGTTTGAGGCTGCCTGCCTGGAGCAGAGGGTGGCGGACAACTTAAGGATGTCTGCCCTGAGGACTCAGGTCAGCGGGGAACTGGCTGATCTCCTGGGTATTCACACCCAAACTGCCCCCTTGGACTATGGGGCGTTCAAGGAAGCGGTGAGAGAGAGGTTTGCCCTCACCGCCGAACATTGTCGCCGTAAATTTCGTTACGGACAGCCTACCCCAGGGGACACGTATGCCTCCTGGATGGCGCACCTGGGGCAGGTTTGGGATGCATGGATCGGGGCCACCGGGAAGACCACTATGGCGGAGGTGCGGGAGCTCATGATCCAAGAGCAATTTTGTGCCACTATCCCGGAGGACTTAGCTACGGCGGTGAGGGATCGGGACCCCCCAAACTGTCGGGAAATGGGCAAGTTGGCCGACCAAATGGGACTGTATCGGCAGCCCAAAGGAACAAAGGGGGGCAACCTCAATTGTGGCGGGGCTAAGGGGAGCGTAGAAAAGGGCAACCCCAAACCTCGGGAGGGAGCCCGAAGCAAGCCCAAGGAAAGCCCCAGCGCCAGTGGCTGTTTTTATTGCAAAGAACCGGGGCACCTCAAGAGGAGCTGCCCCAAACTCATCGCGAAGAACCGCCCCACCAAGACGTCGCCGGGCAAGGTGGGGAGGATGCTTGCTCCAGAGTCCCGCAAACCGGAGGAACACGAGGAGGATCAGCAGTCCAGCTCGTCCCTCGAGGAAGACGGGGAAGATGCGGCGCGGTCCCTGAGGAGCGGAGGACAGCATTCGCTGGGGGCCATCTCGCAGGCATCACTGATGCGCATTGCCTCACCGGAGCAGCTGCAGTGGAGCCAGGACAAATTCTGTGAGTCCATCTCTGTAAACAATGTTTCCCATGTGGGGTATAGGGACACTGGGGCGGACATAACTGCTTTACCTCGGAGTAAGGTAAAGAAGAGACAGTTGCTAAAAGGGCGCACCTGTGCCATAAAGCCCTATAACTCTCCCAACATAGCCGTTCCCCTCGCCCGGGTCTGGGTCAAGTACAAGGGGTGGGAGGGGGAGATGGATGTTATAGTGCATGGACAACAAGAATGGGGAATCATCATTGGGAACGACATTGCGTTCCGGGCTGCCCAGGTCAAGGTGGGGGTGGTGACCCGGCGTCAGGCCAAGCAAGCCCCTGCCCCACAGCCTTCCAGGTCCCCGGTCCCCCTTCCCGGTCGCGGTAAAGTGACCTCGGCGGAGGCAGCCAGCCGTCCCCCGCCGCTCCCCGCGGTTGTGGGGAGGAAAGAAGACCCCGGGGGGTTCGCGCCAATGGCCCGAGAGTTTGGGACCCAGAAGGCGTTTCAAGAGGAGCAGCAAAGCGACCCATCCCTCCAGGGATGTCGGGATCGGGCCAGTCAAGGGTCCGGGGTAGGGGACCAGTCAGAGCAGTTTGTGTGGGAGGCAGGAGCCCTCTACCGAGAATTCTGCCCAAGGACTGAACCGGGTCCCCAACCAAGAAAAAGACAGTTAGTTGTGCCTGCGAGGTACCGCCAGGCTGTGCTACAGCTAGCCCACGATGTGGCGTGGGGAGGTCACTTGGGACAGAAACGGACATTGGCCAGGGTGACAGAGGGGTTTTACTGGCCCATGGTGGCCAATGAAGTGCGGGAATATTGCCGGTCCTGCGATGTCTGCCAGCGGGTGGGGCACAACCGGGACCATCCGAAAGCCCCCCTGCAACCCCTACCCATTGTGGGCATCCCCTTTGAAAGGATAGGGATGGATATCGTGGGACCCTTGAATCCCCCCACCAAGACGGGGAAGAAGTTTATATTGACTGTTGTTGACTTTGCCACCCGTTACGCAGAGGCTTTTGCTTTAGCCTCCATCTCCGCCACCAGCCTGGCTAAGACTCTCCTCTCTCTCTTCGCCCGCCTAGGAATGCCCCACACAGTGGTTTCAGACTGCGGCACGGGATTCGTGTCCAAACTGTTTAAAAAAATGTGGGAACTGGGGGGTGTGGAGCACCTGACTTCGGTGCCATACCATCACGAGACCAATGGGCTGGTGGAACGTTTCAACCAGACTCTTGAAAAAATGATCAGGGCTTATGCAGCTAAGCACCCTGGGACTTGGGACCAAGCCTTCCCCTACTTGTTGTTTGCCTACCGGGACTCCCCCCAAGAAAGCCTGGGATTCTCCCCCAACGAACTGATGTTTGGAAGGGAGCTCAGGGGACCTTTGGCTCTGTTACGGGCGGAATGGGAGGGGGATGCCGCAGAAGCCTCCATGCCTGTGCATACTTTCATGCAACACCTCCAGACTGTCCTTCGGGAGGTGAGGGAGACGGCGCAGCAACATCTCGACGCAGCACAGCAGCGGCAGAGCGCGTGGTACAACAGGACGGCTGTGCCACGGACTTTTGAAGTGGGGGACCAGGTGTTGGTACTGCGCCCCCAAAAGACGGACAAATTGTGCTTGAAGTGGGAGGGCCCAGGGACCGTGATTGGAAGGTCGGGGGAGGTGAATTATCAAGTGGCTTTCCCGGGACAGCCGGGGAGGCAAAAGGTATTCCATGTAAATATGCTGAAATTGTATGTGGAACGGGGAACAAAGGTGGGGGGAGTGCAGGAATGTGTGGAACAGGGAGACCCAGACGGAGGGTTGTTGGCCGAGTGGGGGGAAGGGGGAGGAATGGAGGAGATCAAACTGTCCCCCTCCCTGTCCGAACAGCAGCGGCAACAGATCACCCAGGTCTTAGAAGATTTCCAGCCCATGTTCTCGGACCGTCCGGGATGCACCACACTCATACAGCACACCATCGACACAGGGAATAGCCCCCCCATACAGTCCCTACCCTACCGAGCGGTGGGGCCCCATGCCCAAGTCGTCGCCGAGGAAGTCCAAGCCATGCTGGACTTGGGGGTCATTGTCCCTAGCTCAAGCCCCTGGTCCTCCCCGATTGTGTTAGTAGCTAAGAAGGATGGGGGTGTCCGATTCTGCGTGGACTACCGGAAAATAAACAAAGTGACCGTCCCTGACCCCTACCCCATTCCCAACATGGATGTGCTGTTAGAGAGGCTTGGGGGGGCCAAGTACATCACTACCCTGGATCTGACAAAGGGTTATTGGCAGGTCCCGCTCGATTCGGATGCGGCCCTGAAGTCTGCTTTTGTGACCCACCTGGGGTTGTTCCAATTCACCACCCTCCCTTTTGGGGTCCGCAATGGTCCGGCTACCTTCCAGAGGTTGGTAAACGGAATGCTAAATGGGCTGGGGGAGTTCGCCTGCGCGTATTTAGATGACATCGCCATTTTCAGTTCCACCTGGGAGCAGCATTTGCAACATGTCCGCCAGGTGTTTCAGAGGATTCAGGATGCAGGGCTGACGGTGAAGGCGAAGAAATGCCAGGTTGGGACGGGGGAGGTGGAGTATCTGGGACACAAGGTAGGGGGAGGTAGTGTCAAGCCCCTAGAAGCCAAGATAGAGTCGGTGCGCACCTGGCCCCAACCCAAGACGAAGAAGCAGGTCCAAGCTTTTTTAGGGCTAGCTGGCTACTATCGTAAGTTCGTGCCCCATTTTAGCCAGCTGGCCGCCCCCCTGACTGACTTGTGCAAAAAGCGGCAACCCGTTAAGGTCCAATGGTCAGCCGCTTGCCAGGCAGCGTTTGAAGGACTGAAAGCCTGCCTGATGGCAGCCCCTGTGCTGCAAGCCCCAGACTTCGAAGCCCCCTTTGTTCTGCAGACAGATGCCTCGGAAGCGGGGATGGGAGCCGTCCTGCTACAAGAACGGCCAGAGCAGGGGCTGTGCCCGGTCGCCTTTTTGAGTAAGAAACTTTTGCCTCAGGAGCGGAACTTGGCCACTGTCGAGAAAGAGTGCCTGGCGATAGTGTGGGCAGTGACCAAGCTTCGCCCCTACCAATGGGGCCGCCGGTTCCGGCTGCAGACCGACCATTCCCCCTTATGCTGGCTGGATAGGGTGAAGGGGTCCAACCAGAAGTTGTTGCGGTGGAGTTTGGCCCTACAGGATTTTGATTTTTCCGTAGAGCACATCAAGGGTAAGGACAACATCGTGGCAGATGGGTTGTCCCGGGCTTTCTCAGTAGAAAATAGTTAGATAGGGATTGGGGTGGTGGACCCCAATGCCATCTTTCCCCAAATGGGAGGGTGTGGAGAAAGCCCAAACACCAGTTGCACACACACACACACACACACACACAATTCCCTCAAGGGAGGGGCGAGGGAAGAGGGATGAGATCACCGGGGAAGCAACCAGACAGGTATCAGCCCAACAAAGGAGGGCCTCGGCGGAGATCCACAAAAGCCCAGGAAGGACCATCAAGGACCATCAACGAGCAGGGCAGTCTCAAAGAGCTGCAAAGTACCCCTACGTCACCTTCTTGCCTGGGCAGGAATAAGCCCACCTGAAACAGAGGGGCAGGCATAAGCCCCACCTGACCCAGAGGGCGGGGAGAGCGGGAAATCCGGGGTAGAAAACCCCTCTCCCTTCCGGTAGTGGGTTGTTGGGAACCACGGGTACGCCAGGACCAGATCCACCTTAAAGCAAGCCGTCCGGGTACACCGTTCTCATCCACGTAGCGCCGATCGGGAGCTGGGCTGAAACTGACTGGAGTACTGTCTCGGATGTGAGGATATTGACCTGATTCAATCTGCTAGCCTGGGAGCCTGCTCATTGGGTAAGACGGGAGTCAGCTAAGGTTGTGTTGACTGTAAACGTGTTCCTAGAAGACTGCTAGTTCCGACCTGATTATTGTATAAACAAATAAAAAGCCTTATTTGGGCATACAAAGGGTTGTGGTTTTTCCTCTTGTACTCGAAAGCCGATACGAGCCGTATTGCTTTGCCGGTTAACCCTAGAGTTGCTGAACTCACGCAAAGGATCCGGTTGCTGATCCTTCACAGAATCAGAATCCAAACAAGTGTAGGCAGCTACCCAATCTGACACCTGAGCTGAAAATAGAGTACCAGACCCAGTCACAGAAATGCCCATAGCAGGAATCAAGGACCGAGTGTAAATTGACTGATAGGACCCAAGAAGTGAACATTTCATCCATTCACCGGAATATTCCTGACTCAGAACCGTAGGCCAAGCTCACTCCGCCGTGTCCTCACCTTTGAGGTCTCTGTTCTCAGCCAGGAAGTGCTGCACAGCCTCATGTCCTGCCAGCTCAGCTGGCAACTGGAGGGTGGCAGCTTTGCCCAGAAAGGAGTCGTCCCCCATCATGCCGCAGTCACTCCCTGGGCACCCTCCTGGCTGCACCATGTCACAGCTCCAGCCCCCCTGGGCTGCACTCATCCAGCCAGGTCCTGGGAATGGAGAGAGCAATCAAGACCAGGACTCTAAAAAAATAAACAATAAAAAACAGAAAAGAACATAGAAATTCATTCTGTCTCTCTCACACACATCCATCATCAACCATAGGTGATGAAGGGGAGAAGAGATGGGACTTCACCCTATTTCTCACTGGAGTGCGAAACCACTTATGACTGGGCTACAGTACCTCAGACTGTGGGTCGAGGTTCATGCACAACTGTATAGCTTCTCCATACAAACAAAAAAATTCCCTACACATAGAAAGCTATGTCAGGGAGAAGCTAGAACCCTTCTTCCTGACATCATAGCTTTCTATGTGGAAGGACTTTTGTTGTTGTTTTTGCATAGGAATTATGAATCGTGCACCTCCCTGCTGCAGGCTGAAATGCTACATCCTAGGCATAGGTTAACCATCACAATGAGAAATAGAGCAAAATCCATACCCAGAGAGAATTAGCCCTTCAGTGCCCAGCTAGAAAGGGAGAGGAGGGCGAGAGAAATTGGATTTTTGAGTCCCCAAAGGGAACAAGCTCATGTGCTTGAGTCGTTTCCTGGGCAGAAGCTTGGATTCAGTGTGGTGTAGAGGTTGCAGTGGTTCCCGACCTTGGGTCCCTAGATGTTTTGGGCTACAACTCCCATAAGCCCCAGCTAGCATGACCAATGATTACTGGAGGAGGAGGAAAAAATATCTGGAGGGCATCAGGTTGCCTACCCCTGGGTTAAAGTGTTGGATTTAAACCAGGGAAATATGGGTTCAAATCCAGGCTTTAGACTCAATGCTTACTGAATGAGCTTGAGCCAACCTCCATCTCTCAGCCTAACTTACCACAGCGTTCTCGCCAGGATGAAGAGAAGAGGATGGGTCCCATCTATGCTTCGCTACGCTCTTTAGAGGAAGGGATGGTTAGAAATAGAATAAATAAAATGGACCAGGAGGATAGGCCTATTAGGCATGACAGCGGATTAGAGCTCCAGGTTCAGAAGCAGTAAACAAGGGAGGGGGTGTTTCCCTCACGCCCTGCTTGCCAACTTACAAACGCACCTGGTTGGCTCCTGACCTGTTGAGAACAGGACGCTGGACCAGATCGATCAGCCTTTGCAGAACCTGGTGCCCTCCAGATGTCTTGCGACTGCAGCGGTCATCATTCCCAACCCTTGGGCTGATGGCAGTTGCAGTCCAACACATCTGGAAGGCCACGCGGTTGGGGGAGGCTGAGGCAGAGCTTTGGTCTGGTCCAACCGGACTAGTGTTGAACTCCTAAGCTCACCAGGCGCCTTAGCGCGGCTCCTGCGGAGGAGGTCGGGGGAACACCCGAGTCCTAACTTCTAGGGCGGAAGGAGGGACGGTCCACATGTCTCGCTGAAGAAGCTCGGGTGGAGGGAGCCGGACGCCTGGGTTCCATTCCTAAACCCTCCCCTTTCCCCAAAAGAAAGGCACACCCATTTCAAGAAAGGGGAAGGGTAGGGAGAAAGATTACACCTCTAGTGCGAACTCCAGATTCCCCCATTCCTCCTCCTCCTCCTCCTGCGGCGGCGGCTCTCCCTTCCTTCTTCCTGGATTGTTGTTTTGTTGTTATCCGGAAGTGACATCTAGAAAGAGAAAGCAAATCGGAGAAACGAAAGGGGCAAGCCAAGACCAGGATTGAGGTGGAAGTGACGTGAGGCGGGGGCGGCCATAGAGATAGAAAACAAAATGGGGCAACTACGCTGTAGGACTACCTTGCAGGGGTGTCAGCAGTCTTTTTCTCGGCATCCGCCACCTCGGCCATATGGGGAGAAGAAGGACAGTGCGATTAAAAAAAGAAAAGAGGCAACATAATACATTAACCACAACCACCACCACCACATTTTCTTCACGTAAGAAGACCTGAACTTCGAAGGGCATAGGAGCTTTCATCTTTGGTTCTGCTGTGCATGTATTTTGGCGGGGGACGGAGGAGGAGTACACGGCACTATCCAGTGACAGCTACAACAAAGCCTTGGGCTTCTCCGCCATCGTCTCCTCGATGAGCAGCTGTATCCACCCTAAGGAGAGAGGACGAAGGTTTTTAAGATACTACTAGCCCAGCCTTCCCCAACCGGGCGCCCTCCATAGAGTGCCGGACTACAGCATGGCTGGGGGATGCTGGGAGTTGTAGTCCAACACATCGGGGTGGGGTGGGGAGGCAAGCCAGAAAAACCTGCAAAAATACGAACTTTTTGTATGTCGAGGGTGCTGGTGGGAAGAGGGATCAGGGATACACTATAGAGCAGCCTTCCCCCAACCCGGCGCCCTCCGGATAGGTTAGGATTACAACTCCCAGCATGCCCCCGCAAGTATGACTGGCTGGTGACACGTGGGGAGTTGCAGTCCAATACATCCGACCATCGCTGGCTGGGTCATGCTGGGAGTTGTAGTCCCAACCAATCCGGGAGGACGCCGGGTTGGGGAAGGCTGCGCTAGGGATATGGTGAGGGGGAAAAGTAGAGGGTAGTGCACGACTCTGCCGCCCGCATCCGGTTTGATTTGAGATTTCCCTCAATCTCCATTGGAGGGATAAAAGCGCCAGGTGCCTGTGAGTGAATGGTTGGACTGGAGCGGAGTTGAGCGCCGGCAATTTTGGGTTGAGGGGAGTTGTTCGAGGGGGCGATGGAGAGTTAGCCATTTAACTCGGTTGACTTTTGCTGCAATCTGAGCTGCCTGTTTTGTATGGTGTGTTTTTTGTTTGTCTGTTTTTGCTGGAAACCGGAAGCAGCAAGAACAGAACCTGACCCGAGAATCGGGGGAGGGGGCGCTGTTGCATGTTTATTTATTCGTTTATTTATTATCTACAACATTTATATACCGCTCCACATCTCAACAGCTTCCTGAGCGGTGAACAATAAAAGATAAAAGGAATAAAACAACCATATTAAACATCTTTGTTTTTAAAAACGGAGTACCAATAAGAGAGTACCATTTTTTAAGCACTATTTCGAAACCCTGATACAGTCATGCCTTGGATTGAGAGCATAATTCGTTCCGGAAACGTGCCTGTAATCCAAAACACTCATATCAAAACGACATTCCCCCCAAAAAAATTGTACAGAGATTTTTAATTTAAGCTGTACTACAGTACTTGTATTGCAAGGTGTCGCTTGTATATCAAGTTTAAAAAAATTAAATAAATATTTAAAAATTTGCTTGTCTTGCAAAACGCTCGCAAACCAAGTTACCTGCAATCCAAGGTATTGTACTGTAGTACCAAAGAATGGCTAAGGAGGCTACAATCCCATCTCCGCTTAGCGAGTTCGCCCCGTGGAATTCAGTGGGTTTTATTGCTGAGTAGATAGGTATAGGATAGCACTGTGAAGTGTATTTCACTATTAAAGAATCAGGTAGGTGGCGCTTCTTAAAGCCTTTATTAGAGAGTTGCTGGCTGCGTAAGCCACGATCAACCTCGGCTTCCATTTGTCATGCAGAGATCATGAGAGGATGGTAGTTGTAACTCCTGCTCTAACCTGCAATATGAAGATGATATATCTACACTACATTGCGGGGTCGTTGTAACCCACTCTCACCTTTGCTCCAGTCTGCAATATAGCGACAGCATTACAATGTATTGTATTTTATTATTAATGCTTAAGCCATAGGCCATTCGCATACAGAATAAATAAAAACAATATAAAAAGGACAACAGTACAACAATTAAAAAAACTACAACAGTACGGCAGTTAAAAAAACAAAAACCTTACATTTTATTTATTTATTTATTTATTTATTTTATACCCCGCCTTTTTTCCTGCAAGGAACCCAAGGCGGCTTACATAATCATCCTCCTCCACTCCTCCATTTTATCCTCACAACAACCCTGTGAGGTAGGAGTAGAAAACCCCTCTCCCTTCCGGTAGTTGGGTGTTGGGAACCACGGGGCCAGATCCACCTAAGAACAAGCCGCCCGGGTGCACCGTTCTCTTCCACGAAGCGCCGATCGTGAGCTGGGCTGACACTGACTAGAGTACTGTCTCTGATGTGAGGATATTGACCTGATTCAATCTGCTAGCCAGGGAGCCCGCTCATTGGGTAAGACGGGGGTCAACTAAGGTTGTGTTGGCTGTAAACGTATTCCTAGAAGACTGCTAGTTCCGATCTGTTTTATTGTGTAAACAAATAAAAAGCCTTATTGGGCATACAAAGGCTTGTGGTTTTTCCTCTTGTACTAGAAAGCCGATACGAGCCGTATTGCTTTGCCGGTTAACCCTAGAGTTGCCGAACTCACGCAAAGGATCTGGTTGCTGATCCTTCACACTATAATTAAATAAGACTATCTCCAGAACAGTCAACTGCAATCTCAATAATGAATCTTGCCTGAATTTTCATTGCTGCAAGGGCAAAAAGAGAAACCTTGTGGGTGATCTTAGAGTCGGGCATTACAATGTGGTCCGAAGTCACTCTCTCTGTGTGTTAGCCTGGGCATTCCCCACTCCCCCTCCTCATTTGCGGTGGCAAGATACTAACAGCGGACTGCATTGTATGGTTGTTATAAGGCCTGCTGCCTCAGCACTCCTGCCCCACCCTGCAATAGGGGGATATTAACAATCCACTACACACTACATTGCAGAGTTATTGTAAGCCACTCTCAGTCTTCCACTCCTGCACATGATATCTCAGTTTCTCCCCACACACACACACACATGCCTCCAATATGGACAGGGTTTTTTTTTCATAGATTTCATAGATCATAAAGTTGGAAGGAGCCTACAAGGCTATCGAGTCCAACCCCCTGCTCAATGCAGGAAACTAGAAGAGGGGGTCTCCCATCCAAGTCATAACCAGGCCTGACCCTGCTTAGCTTTCCACACTCAGACAAGCTGAGCCAGCGTAAGCCTTCTTCTTCTTCTAGCACAGAATGCTTATGCAGGGTGATATTTTAATTGTTAAAACAACTTTTAAAAAATCACATCTTTCCACACACAAGAAAAACTGAGTCTGAAAGAGCATAAGTTCCCGCCTTTGCTTCTATAGTTGGTGGAAAAGGGAGCAAGGATAGCACTGATGCTGCCAAATCACTGTAACAATGGTCCCATTGTCTCCTAAGAACAGTGATTACTGTTCTCTCTCTAGTCTAGTGACAGATGGAAAAGGCTTCCAAAATAACGGAGAAATCCAATCTGTAAACTAAACAACTGTCAGTCTTTTTTCTTATGAAAATCCAATTTGGCCTATAATTGGCTTGAGTACAATCAAGGCTGTTACCATATTGCAGGGGTCCCCAACCTTTTTGGGTCAGTGGGCACATTTGAAATTTTGAGAGTGTTGTGGGTGCTTTCACAAAATGGCTGCCACAGGGGGCTTGCCCATCCATAACATGACTGCTACGGTGGGCATGGCCAGTCGCAAAACACTCATTTCCAAGAAGGTAAGAAAAGTAACTTGCCCAAGAACCTACCGTATGTACAAGACAGAGGTGGGGGTCTGAGCTCCAGAACACAAAAACACTCTTGTATCCAAATAAAGATGGTGTTGGAGGGCAGCACTTCGCTTTGCAGCATGCCAGCCTTCCAGTTATAAAAATGTTTTGATTTTAAACAATCTTCAGAAATAAAATAAAAATCAAGAGGAGCACAGAGCTTGGCGGGCACCAAAAGAGGAGTCCACCACGGGTACCGTGTCAGCCTTATTGACTTAAAGGACCTGCATTTTCTACTGGCTATCAGAGACATCTGTTCTGAATTAAAAGTAAAAGTGGAAAAAGAGAGAGGAAGGAATTTGGTGACTTAAATTCTCCATGAGTAATGTTGAGATTGCGCAGCTAAAATGCATTGTTCTTCCTTTCTAGTTGACACGATTAAACAACCCATTGTTAGGAAACCATGGGTTGTTTGTGAGCGTGCAGGAGTGAGCCAGTCGGCTCCCGGCCGCTTGCTTCTGCTTTGCTAAACAACTCAGTTCCTGGGTTGTTCACTGTGACATCTGAACCAGGAACTCTGGATTTTTGAGGGAGAAGCAACTCAAGAGTTTTAACCCATGAAGTGGCTAATAAGCTATGTTTTGAAGAAGTGTGTCTCTAATGCACTTTTCGAAAGTCTTTTCCAGTGGAGGATATTCTGCCAGTGACCTTAAGGAGGCCATTCTTGAAGAAAGGAATTTCAAAGACATCAATGTGAAATTGCGGAACTACAATTCATCGAGAGATTTAACTCTTATTTCCTGAGGTTTGAATAAGGACAAGGGTTCCCCCATCACACTGCGTATGTTATGCGGTTCATGACTGCAGTGATGTCTGTGTTATCACCCAACAATGTCCTGTGAATGGCAACTGTTAAAGTAATGATCATAGTCTGTACTTTTTGCATTTCAGTTCCCTCTGACAACACAGTTTAATCTCCCGCACCCAGCATGTGTATATAAATCTGCCAATTTGAGGTTAACCCTTCATGAATCTGGTGAAGTGGACAGTGTCCGTGAAAGTTTATGCCAGAACAAATTTATTAGTCTTTAAGGTGTGACAAGCCTGTTTTTGCGGGTTCTCTGCCTCAAGCACCAAAATACCTCACAAGACACAAACCACATTGCAGACACAGAGAGAAGGTTGTGCAACAGCATTGCCTTCAAGAGAAATTGAGAGAGACAAACACTTCCTCTTTCATTGCTCCAGATACAAGGAAAGATGCGATTCAAAGGTCCGCAACTGTCCTTGGTTTCTTCTCAAGTTTACATCCCACCAATAAAATCTGCCTCCTGTTCTGGAATAGACAGCACCTACCTACACACCAAGCTCCAGCCTGCCTTACTGGCTACTTACGGGGTTGGTTACCTGCCTTTCTATCTTGTTTGGCACACGTTACAAACTGCACTGTGATGCAATTTCTACTTTAGCCTGCAAGGAAATGTGGGTAGGGTACTTCTCCAAACTACCAAAAGAAAGCAAAACAACAGAATCACATCAGCAATGAGATGAGGAACAAGTTTGTCCCTGAGAGAGAAGGAAATTACAAAATAAGAATGGATAGCAATGAACAACAACAGACACAATCGATTCAGCCCTAATTTATCTGGGCATCTCCTGGTAAAAGGAGTTCCACCCACATTCCTTGGCATGCAAGTTCCATTTCCTTGACAACACCTGTTTACTTTGTCATGCTAGCGAAGTATGATTAAAATGAACTGGACTGGAAAAATATTTTCTGCTCCTCTGCTGTAAATAAGGAGAAGTGTGGGATAGGTACTTGATCAAGTTATAAGCAGTTTACTTTTGGAAGCAAAGGGAGCTTTGAGAAGAAGAAAAGAGGCAGTGTGGCAGCCACCTGCCCCCAAATAAGGACTAATGTTGTCTCAGCTCTTATCCTTTGTAACACAAATGCACGCATCCATTGCAGTCTGTTTTCCTCTGGGCCATTTTGCTGCATGGCAAGTTCCGGGTACATTGAGCTTGACCATCTGGCAAAATTGTCATTGGATTCTCCACTGCATGTGGTTTGTCACATTGATTTTACATTAATGTTTGTTGGAGACATTACAGGATGAAACTAGTCTCAGCTCCACAGATGACCCATTTGCCAGGCAGCCAGATACAATGTGTGTCGGATTCAAAGTCAGATGGAGTGTTTGTTCCTTGGGGGAAATAAGTACTTTGTACTTCTCAAGGCTTTCTAAGATTTCTCAGTCACTGTAACATATAAATGAAGCTGCTGAGGAAGCTCTTGGGGTTTTAAAAAACACCTCCAGGCTGCAATCCTATACAACTTAGGGCGGAGTAAGTCCCATTGAACTCAATGGGGCTTAATTCTAAGTAGATATGAGTGGAAGACCGCCAACCTGGCCTTCTGCGCGGGTTCAATACTAAGGGGGTAGCGAGTCCTGGGGGCGGGCCTTCTCCGAGGTCCCCCAGCGACTATCACCCTTAGCCTAGAACAAAGGGATAACTTATAGCCACAAAAGTATCTTTTATAAAACAAGTTTATTTACAAAATGACCTTCACAAACCCAGACACACGCCAGCAATACAGCTTATCAGTACAGCACAAAGTAGCAAGCAAGAAGTCTCAAGGACACCGTGATTTCAGGGCTCTCAGCTAGTTAGTTCAGCTCGGGCTCCAGCAGAGGCCCGGTCAACCGCATGCTGCTAGCTGGGTTCCCGGCGGAGGTCCGGTCTACCCAAGCGGCTAGCTGGGTTCCCGGCGGAGGTCCGGTCTACCCAAGCGGCTAGCTGGGTTCCCGGCGGAGGTCCGGTCTACCCAGCGGCTTGTGAGTGATTTCAGCTTGGTTGCCCGGGGGTCCGGTCAACCCAAGCGGCCAGTGATTTCAGCTAGCTGGAGCACGCCGGGTGCTGCTACCCGGGGTTGCCGATCCCTTCGTTCCCTTACCCCAAGCATGGGGCAAGACTGCTGATCAGGTCCAACAACTCAGTTCCCTTGCGCAGGGTGTTTTATACCTTGGGTTTCAGGTAGCCCCTCCCTCTGCAATCAGGTGGGTGGCCAATCAGGTGGGTTGCCACCCTCCTCAGGTGGGCGGCCAATCAGGTGGGTTGCCACCCTCCTCAGGTGGGTGGGGTCCCTTTGAAGCCACCTGCTTAATGGTCCCATCCTGTGGTGTTGAATGGCCCTTTCTTATGGGTGCCGAAATGTCTGCTCTGGCAAGGTATTCAAGTCTTATGTAGATGGGGCTGATATACGAGAGCATTGACGAACCTGGGGATGTTTCCTGCCTTCCCCCCTGGGGTGATTCTATGCAGATGTTGTTTGTCCCCATTGGTCTCTGTGGAGACTGGCTGTCTCTCCCCCCTGGGTCTCCTTCCCCCCTCCTTGGTGAGTGTGTGTGTGTCAGAAAGGGGTTTTAGGTTGGCTTTCTCCACAATATGTATAGGATTGCACTGTTAATAAGATAATGTGTGTTTGGGTGCTTCCATACAAGAGGGGTAGCTATTCGGTCTGGATTTTCCACAGTAAGAAAAAAGATGGAAGAAGTGGTGGGAAAATACAGGAGGGCTATGAGTGGAAGACAACGACATCTGGACCCACCGTAAAGCCGTGATAAAAGCCTCATCTGGAAGCACCCTTTGAATCTCAGCTTAGCTACGCTGGGAAGCCACAGGGTTCTATTGTCCTTGTGCAGCCTTCTCTAACCTGGTGCCCTCCTGGTGTTTTGAACTATAACTCTCATCATCCTTGATAATTGACCAGGCTGGCTGGGCGTGATGGGAGTTGTCCAAAACATCTGGAGGGTACCAGGTTGGGGCAGGCTGCTCTTGTTTTGTTTATTTGTTTGGTATCCTTCCTTTATCACTATTAGTTGCCTTGAGAGGGGGGGGGAGAGAGAGAGAGAGAGAGAGAGAGAGAGAGAGAGAAGTTCTCAAGGCAGCTAACAGTAATCAAAATCAAGATTACGTAAAATACACTTAGTTAAAACAATCATAAAAACAAAAGATTAAAAACAGAATTAAAAAAACACAACAATAAAAGAAATAAAAACAGCACCCAACCCAACAGAACCTGCTTCAGTGACAGCTTGCATACCAAAGGCCTGCTTGAATAAGAACATTTTTTTGCCTGCCAGCCAAAGGACTGCAGAGAGGCAGCCAACCTAGCCTTGGCAGGATGTTCCGGAGTCTAGGAGCAGCCACTGAGAAGGCCCTCTCTCGTGTCCACGCCAAACATGCCTCCGATGGCGGCAGCACTTAAGAGAAGCCCCACCCCAACCTGGAAGATCTTAAAACCCAGGCAGGCTCATATGAGATAATACAATCTTTCATGTAGCCTGATCCCAAGTCATATAGGACTTTATAGGTCATAACAAGCACTACGAATTTTCCTCAGAAACGGACCAGTAGCCAGTGACACTGTTGTGTTGAGGGAGTCATGTGCTCCGGTCAATTAACTGGCCCCGGTTGATAGTCTGGCCACAGCATTCTGGATCTGCTGAAACAGGATGTAACGAAGGCATGTGTCACCATGGCCAGATCAGACGTCTGCAGGAATGGTTGTAGTTGGCACGCTAGTCTCAGCTGTGCAAATGCACTCCTGGCCATCGCCTAGACCTGGGCATCCAGGTTCAGGGCTGAATCCAGCAGTACACCCAAACTAATTGTGAAGGATCAGCAACCGGATCCTTTGCGTGAGTTCGGCAACTATAGGGTTAACCGGCAATGCAATACGGCTCGTATCGGCTTTCGAGTACAAGACGAAAAACCACAGCCCTTTGAATGCCCAAATAAGGCTTTTATTTGTTTATACAATAGTGGAGGTCGGAACTAACAGTTCTCTAGGAATATGTTTACTGTCAACACAACCTTGGCTGACTCCCGTCTTACCCAATCAGCAGGCTCCCAGGCTAGCAGAGCGAACCTTGCCTCTGTCCTCAGACCAAAGACAATACTCTAGTCAGTTTCAGTCTAGCTCTCGATCAGCGCGGCGTGGCTGAGACTGGTGTACCCGGACGGCTTGCTTAAGGTGGATCTGGCCCTGGCGTACCCGTGGTTCCCAACAACCCACTACCGGAAGGGAGAGGGGTTTTCTACCCCGGATTTCCCGCTCTCCCCGCCCTCTGGGTCAGGTGGGGGCTTATGCCTGCCCCTCTGTTTCAGGTGGGCTTATTCCTGCCCAGGCAAGAAGGTGACTAGGGGTACTTTGCAGCTCTTTGAGACTGCCCTGCTCGTTGATGGTCCTTGATGGTCCTTCCTGGACTTTTGTGGATCTCCGCCGAGGCCCTCCTTTGTTGGGGCTGATGACTTGTCTGGTTGTTTCCCCGGTGATCTCATCCCTCCTCCCTCGCCCCCTCCCTTGAGGGAATTGTGTGTGTGTTTGTGTGTGTGTGTGCAACTGGTGTTTGGGCTTTCTCCACACTAATAATAAATATTATTAATTAATATTAATAAATATAAGAAATAAAAAACTGCGAGCCTGAATCCTCGGGGAGTGTAACCCCATCCAGCACAGGTTGAATCCCTATTCCCTGATCTGCCTTTTGACTAACCAGAGTCTTGTCTGGCTTAAACTTCCATTTGTTTGCCCTCATCTAGTCCATTACCAGCATCAGACACCGATTTAGAACTAGAATGGCTTCCTTGGATTTCGATGGACGGGAGAGAGAGAGCCGGGTGTCATCAGGTTACTGGTGGCACCAAACCCCCAAACTCTAGACAACCTCTCCCAGTGGTTTTATGTATACGGCATGTTAAATAGCATGAGAGTCAAGATGGGAGCCTGAGGGACTCCACGGGCCAAGCCAACAGCCACCACGTCGAACAGGAATCCCCCAGGACCGCCTTCTGGGTCCAGCTTGTTCTGTGTAGACTGCTACAGCTTTGCATCCACATCATCGTCTCTTGAGCCAGTGTGGTGTAGTGGTGAGGGTGTTGGACTGGGACTCGGGAGATCCGGGTTCTAGTCCCTGCTCGGCCATGAAACTCACTGGGTGACTTTGGGCCAGTCACTGACTCTCAGCCTAACCTACCTGACAGGGTTGTTGTGAGGATAAAATGGAGAGGAGGAGGAGGATGATTATGTAAGCCACCTTGGGTTCCTTTCAGGAAAAAAGGCGGGGTATAAATATAATTAATAAATAAAATAAATAAGACCTGCTAAAAGGAATTAAGGGCATGTTGGGAGTTGTAGGGCTCTTTTCTGTCTAAACATGCATGGGACTGCGCCCTAAATGACCTGTGGAGCTCCTGTTGATTCATGGACTTCCCTTCAGCAATCTTTAAATGCTGAGCGCTCATAATTATATTTGGTATTGTATTTAATTATTTATTATTATTATCTTGCACTTATTTGAATATGTATATTAAATATTCCTGTATGATTAAAATACTGTTTGTATGTTATATAAGTTTAACTTGCTATCCCAGAGTTAGTTCACTTCTTGTTTCTTGGACTCCTTATTATGTGTCCAGGGAGAGTTTTCAGTTGTTTGAATTGGTCCATTGCTTAGACATATATAAGAGGGTGCAGAACCCAAACATGAGTTCCAGGCAACACCTGGGATCTGGATGCCATCTACAGTTCAACTCACATATACTTAACAGGAAATATGCCAAACTGCAATCTTGTATATGGAAAGATAGAGAGGAGCAGTACCTAGGGAAAATAGGATTGCCACATTTTTTTTCTTGTACTCCTGTGCTTTGAATAGTTATGTGTCAGACAGAAATTCAGCAGGTGCTGCTCTTACATGCTGCAGAGGTAAAATGTCACCTGTAGAATTTCTGCCTTCTGGAGCTGGAAGCATGTAACACCTTTTTGAATTTCCCACTTCTTGGTGATAATTGATTCCATCTTCTAGAGAGATAGCCCTGTTAGTTGTAACAAAAGAACCTTAAAATTTAACATAGCACCTTAAAACTAACACATTTAGGCTGCAATTTAAAAAGAAAGGATCCAGGGGGGATCTCAGAAATTAGAGGATGGTTAGCTTAATGTCTGTTCCAGGTAAATTGGTGGAAAGTGTTATTGAAGATAAAATTATCAAGCATATAGAAGGCAAAGTCCTGCTGAAAAAGAATCGACATGGCTTCTGCAAAGGTAAGTCTCATTAACCTTTTAGAGTTCTTCCAGACGAGAGTATCACTGAACATGCAGACAGGGGTGATCTGGTAGACACTGTTTACATGGACTTCCAAAAGGCTTTTGACAAAGTCCTTCACCAAAGACTCCTGAGCAAACAGAACTTATGGAAAAAGAGGGAAATACTTAATATTTATTTATTTATTTATTTATTATATTTATTAATCGCCCATCTGGCCGGTCACCCGGCCACCCTGGGCGATGTACAATTAAAATACAGTAGAAGACAATATAATTATTAAAACAATATAAAAAATCCTTATTAAAAACCTAACCCACCCCATATTCCCGCCTGAACAGCCATGTTTTTAATGCACGGCGGAAGCTCATCACGGAGGGGGCATGGCGAAGGTCACTAGGGAGGGAGTTCCATAATGTGGGGGCCGCCACAGAGAAGGCCCTCTTCCTGGTCCCCACCAGCCTGGCTGCTCTGGCTGATGGGATAAGGAGAAGGCCGTCCGTGGCAGACCTTGTTGAGCGGCCTACTTGATGTTGCTGGAGGCGCTCCTTGAGATAAGCTGGGCCGGAGCCGTGTAGAGTTTTAAAGGTCAAAACCAACACCTTGAATTCGGCTCGGCAAGCAACTGGTAGCTAGTGCAACTCATTCAGCACTGGCGTGATGTGATCACGCCGGCGGCTGCCCTTAATCAGGCGAGCCGCTGCGTTCTGTACCAGCTGAAGCTTCCGGACCGTCTTCAAGGGTAACCCCACGTAGAGCGCATTACAGTAGTCTAGGCGAGAGGAGACCAAGGCATGAACCACTGATGGGAGCAGGTGATTATATGGATTGGTAACTGGTTAAGGGTGCAATCCTATGCATGTTTAGACAGGAAAAAGTCTTACAACTCCAAGCATGCCCCAGCCAGCCATGTCTAAACATTCATAGGATTGCACCCTAAAGAACAGAAAGCAGAGAGTAGGAGTAAATGTCAGTTCTCACACAATGGAGGGTTGTAAACAGTGGAGTGCCTGAAGGATCTGTATTGGGACTGGTGTTTTTAAACTTGTTCATTAGTGATTGGAGTTAGGGGTGACGCAGTGAGATGTCTAATTTGCTGAGGACACCAAATTCTTTAGGGTGGTTGAAACAAAAAGAGATTGTGAACAGCTCCAAAAGGATCTCTCCAAACTGGGAGAATAGGTATTAAAATGGTAAATGCAGTTTATCTATTTACTTATTTATTTACAGTATTTATATACTTCTCCACATCTAACCCAATTCAGTTCAGTGTAGGCAAGTGTAAATTGATGCACATTGGAGCAAAAAATCCTAACTTTATGTATGTGCTGACGGGATCTGAGCTGGTGGTGACTGACCAATAAAGGGATTGTTTAGCTTAGAAAAAAAGATAAGGGAATACATGATAGAGGTGTACAAAATTATGCACGATGTGGAGAAAGTGCACAGGGAGACATTCTGCTCCCTCTCTCATAATATTAGACACACATCCCGGGGTCATCCCATGAAGCTGATTGGTGGGTGATTCAGGACAGACAAAAGGAAGTACTTCTTCACACACCATATAATGCGGATTGGGGATTGGACAAATTCGTAGAGGATAAGGCTATCAACTAGTCATGATGGCTATATGCTACCTCCACTATCAGAGGCAGTATGCCTATGTACACCAGTTGCTGGGGAACATGGGCAGGAGGGTGCTGTTGCACTCATGTCCTGCTTGTGGGTTTCCCATGGGCAGCGGGTGGCCACTGTGTGAACAGAATGCTGGACTAGATGGACCCTTGGTCTGTTCCAGCAGGGCTCTTCTTATGTCCTCATGTTTCTACGATTGCAGCACCATCAGCATTCGTGAACTTTCTCGGTTCCAAGGAAGCGGATTCTAGCCCACCAAGATGCCAGAACAAAAGTGTTAAATCTCTGAGGTGCCCATGACTTTGGTTGTTTTAGCTGCCTCCATCCTATACTTCGGAGATAGCAGTCGCCCGCGTACCATGACCAACCAAGAAAGCAATTCGCGGTGGTGTGAGTGTGTTTGTGTGGGGGGTTCGGATTTGAACTGAACACCGCCCCGCTGGGTTGTGTAAGCATGGCCCGGGGAGAAGCCCAAGTCGGACCTCGTGCGGGCGGCGGCGAAATGTCTTAGGGCGCTTCCTATTGGCCTTCTTGAGCCGACTGAGCCTGAGCGGGCTCCTCCGATTGGGCGTGGCTAGTATTGTAGTAAGCAGGCGGGCGAAGGGGCGGGGCGTCTGTCAGCCCCGGAGGGCAGATGGGGCGGGGAATGGGGAGCCGTGCGAGCGTGAGGGGAGAGCGCCTGAGGGAGCAGCTGCCGCCGCCACCGCCACCGCCACCGTCGTCACTGAAAGCCGGTATATGGGGTGGGGGGGCCATACCACGTGGGGAGCCTAGCCGAGGCGCGCGGGGGTGGGGGTGGGATGTGTGTGTGGCGGCCAGAGGAAAGCGGCGGCGGGGGGGGGGGATGGCTGACTGGAGAAGACGAGGGGAGCATGGGCTGTGGGGCTGGAGAGAGGTGCTGGTCTGTGGTAGGGGGAGGCAAGAGGAAAGGGGGTTGGCTGAGGGAGCACAAGGAGCGGGGACGTGGGGGCAGCAAGGAGGGCTATGGGTTGCGGCTTCTGAGAAATGAGGGTTCCCGTGTGTGCCTCTTTTTTGTGCCAGGGGTGCACACGGACCTCCTCTTCTCCCCCCCCCCACCCCATGCACACACACACACACACACACTTATGAAGTAGAAACGGGAAGGCGGAAGAATGTGAAGCAATGGCATGCGGGGGGGGGCAAGATAGGAAGAGGAAACATACTTGACTTGGGGTGGGGTCAAGGGCTGGAGGGAGGAGGGGTGGGGTCGAACAAGTGCAGGGACAAAAGAGGTGTGTGTGTGTGTGTGTGTGTGTGATGGCCGCAACTCGGTCTCATGGGAAACTCGGGGTAGCCATCTCCATGCTGGGCACCAGAGGGCTGATCCTTCTGCACATTTTATGGCTCAGTACTTCCCTGTTCTGAATCACTGAGTTGTCTCCATTCTAAATGATCCTACTACAGTCATGCCTTGGATTGAGAGCATAATTCGTTCCGGAAACGTGCTTGTAATCCAAAACACTCTTATATCAAAACGAAATTCCCCCCCCCCCCCAAATTGTACAGAGATTTTTAATTTAAGCCGTATTATTGCAAGACGTCACTTGTATATCAAGTCAAAAAATTTTTAATAAATATTTTAAAATTTGCTTGTCTTGCAAAACACTCTCAAACCAAGTTACTTGCAATCCAAGGTATTACTGTATTTCTCTTGACTCCATTGGGAGTTCAACTGCTTCCCCCTTTTCTTTCCCTCCACAACCTACTGCTCAGTGAAGAATTCCGTGTAATCTGGTAGCTATGTAATCTGTAAAACACCCACATGAAAAATACTTTTTTATATTTTAATGTGTTTTCTATTTTATTCTCTGGAACAATGTATCGAATGTGCAAGCCTTCAGTAAACCACATGCACATAATAATAATGATGATGATGATGATAATAATGCATTTATTTCTTACCCGCCTCTCCATCTAGATCGAGGCATATAGTCTAGATCAACATATAGAAAGTTTTCCTTTCCTTACAGGACCTTTCCCTGGTCTCCTTCCTGTTGCCACAGTACACACACACACACACACACAATTTTGGTGTGTGTCCGTCCCCCCATCATTTTGGATTTCTCTAGCAGTAGAGAACTGAGTTGATGGATCCTGGTAGCCCCTTTCCAAGTGACTCAGAGCTTCAGTGTCAGCTCTAGGAAAATTTCTGCCAAGGCTTGCATAGTGCATCCTGCTGAAACTGCCTGGAGCTAGATGTCCCTACAGCAAGTTGAGGCTTGTGTCTTGGGGATCAATCCAGCATTGTGCCATGGAGAGAAGGACGGGAGAGCTGCTCACCTGGGCAACACCTTCAGTGGGGAGGAGCCTCACCTGACCTACTCTTTTTTCCTCAGGAAACAACACTGCCAGCATGAGCCGTCACCTGCCACAGGAGGAGTTGACCCAAGCAGACATCTGTGGGATGCTTCGTGAAGAGCTGTGCAAGGGAAATGACTTCCTCAAGTCGGAAAGCCACATCTTCATCATCTTGGGGGCTTCGGTGAGTGTCTTTCCTCTGGGCCAGCCTGGAGTTCATGAAGAATGTGAACCTGGGACTGTAGGCATCTTGATGTTTTAGGGTTTTGTTTTGTTTTGTTTTTGCAAAAATAACTGGAATATAGTTTCCCAGAGTGGCAGACCTGACCCCCAGGGAGGGGGAATCAGGATGGTGAAGTAGCTGTATAATGGACAAGGAAAACTGCAAGTCTTTATGAAGTATATGTATGGGACAGATGGTGATGGTACAGAGGTGAAAGGCACTCCATTTGAGTTAGCCATATGCACTGCAGCATATGGTAGTGGGTTTCCAAGCACCATCCCATGGATGGTATTAATAATAATTTATTGTCATAAAATTCAAGGCACTTTTGTGTTTACAACACTTGGAGCTACTCCTGTTCAATAAAATTGTCGCTTAAAAGAATATAAATTAATTAATCAATAGAACAGTAAAAGCAGTAGCAGTAGAAAGGAATGGGCAGGCAAAAATAAGTGGTCAAACATTCCCCCCCAAAATGTTGCCACCGAATGTAAGTAATTTTTATGCTAACTAGCATTTACAATCGTGATGCAAGAGTCACTATGAGCTAATGCAGAAGCATCTATTTCTTCCATTCCTTCCTCCCTCTCCTTTTCCTTTTTTCCCCCTCCTCCTCAAACATTCCACTTGAGGAACAATTATGTATGACTGCATCCTTATGAAGAATTCTGCATGACCTGCATTATTAAAACACTAGTTGGACCAATGGAAAGAACTGTGTCATGTGCTTTGTAATTGTTAGCTCTAGAGATGGGCATGGAATTGTTTTCCAAACAATATTAGGAAAGGTCAGTGACTGCAGAATAAAGTTTGTTTCCTCCAGAAGTGGGAAGGTTGACAGGCCCCTTAAGGCAGAACTAAATGGGCTATGCGACTGTTGGTGAAAATGGCATCTCCATGTCAAGTTCTCCCCCATAAAATGTATCTCATGTTCTGATGTCATGTTGTATATTTGCCTGTTGGCACCACCCAACTATATGGATGGGAGAAATATTAGGGTAACTGATCCTCTGCTTTACACAGAGGAGAGCTTGACACACAGATTCCGGTTTTGGTGGCAATTGAATTTCTCATGTAATGTATACTTTTGCCCTGTCCTGATACAAGGTTTTTAAAATTATTATTACTGCAACAGGACTGGATTGGGTGGAAGCATTAATTTTTCCCTTTGCATAGTCTATCCAGCCTGTAATTTCAGATGGATATACAGTGTCTCTGTTGTTCGCCCTTTGTTCTGCTCCTGGGGATCTACAGATCTTGTTAAATCCATTCTGTCTGTGTTTCACAGATTGTCAGGCGCCTTTTGTTCCATCGTCTGCTCATTGACGGAATCAGAATTTTTTTTAAGGGATGTATGAGAATAATGCATATTAGTGTAAGTGTGAATTTACATAAATCTCCCCCTCCCAAAAGTAAAAAAAACTGGTCTGCTCATCCACACAACTTGGAAAAAGCCAGTCTGTTGCAGAATCTGCATGTTGGATTCATAGAAATCCGAACTCATTTGAATCCATTGTGGATTTCTCTGACATCCCTATGACTGCTCCTATTTCACTTTTCTCAATATGGTACCCAGTCTAGCATCTTCCCTTCCAGAGGTATGGCTCACAATGACAAGGATTTGTACCTGGTGACAGGATGCTGATGTGGCCCAAATACCAGTGACAGGTAGAACAGCCATGCTGCCCTGCAGCAGTCTGTGGCTTGCCTTCCTGTTGCTTGTGTAAGTGTCTCCTTGAGGTGAGATATGGTTGTGTAACTCAGTGCAGCGATTACTGCATGGTGTCAAATCAACATCCCTTTTGCTGGAAGGGTGGGTGTGTTTCTGAGCATGCTTGAGGGGGCAGGTAGCTAATCCCAACATATCTTGGATTGAGTAATGTGTTGGTAATCCAATGCCAGTAAAGAAGCTTGGCTCCCCATGCAGGTTTGTTCACTACTCTTGTCTCCTAGTTGTAATGGCAAAGTGTTCTCTGCCTACAGTGCAAGGAATTGTTTTGTGGGGAGCAATTTCAGTGAAAATAAGCCTATGACACTTGTAAAACCGTACCCTTGAAAATGTACTCTGAGTCATTTTCTACATTGTAGTTTTGTACATGGTGGTTTATATTCATGTACAAGGCCAGATAAATAGATATTAATCTGAGACTCGGTGATGAAAATGAATGGGTGCAGTCAGATCATGGAGTACTGGCATAAGTTTTAGCAGGGTTGCAAGGATACCACCATATAATACAAGTTGTATCCAGATTTAAGCTGGATCAACTGCACTGACAGAAGTGGGCTTCCCTGCCCCCTCCTTCCCATGGCAACCCCTCCAGCCCCTAGAAAATGTTACACGGAGAATCAAGACACCCTGCTGAATGGATGTGTGGTATGGGGGGAGGGAGATCCTCAAAAATTGAGTAGAGATACCTTCTGCAAGCAGAGCCCTTCCTCTCATGGAAAGTTCCTTCCTCTCATGGAAGGCAGATCCTAAATCCATCCCTATAACTCTTAAAAGTTTTAAGACTTTTAAAAATTATGTCCTGGGAATGTAGTGAAGGGAGATGTGGGCTGTCTTTAATTTAAAATGAGAGGTGCTGGGGCTTAGAGATGCTCTAGGAGGAAAGCCCCTCTCTTCAGTTCTAGAGGAATAGGTTGCAAGGCAGTGCAAAGGGCAAGGCACTTTATACATGCTCAGTGCAAAGGGCAAGGCACTTTATACATGCTCAGAGGCATTTTACATTAATGTTACATCATATCTGTTTAATGAAGAGGAGAGCCAAAAGATGAAAGGGGCCTGAATTGCTCCTAGACTCTATACTTTGGTAAATTGCACAGTGCTGCCAAAATGATGTCCTTGTGTTTCTTTGATCTCTGTTGTTGTCTCTGTGTGTGTGTGATTTGTTAAAGAGTGTCTCCTTCCCGCTTCTCCTTCTGTAGTGGAGTAGCCTGAGTGGTTGAGCCGCCTGCTGAGCCAGCTCACCACAGAGGAGAGAAAAAGGAGCTCGCTGGATGCTCAAGGGGGCAGGAAACACAACTTGAGCAAAAGGATAAGCATCAGCATTTGCTGAGTCACTGGGGAATAAGCTGTGGTCCTTATTCCCCAGTGAGCTTCTGGTGAGAGAGGAAAGGCACCTGCTCTCCCATTTTTGTTCCCCAGCATAAGAACATGCTTCCAGTTAGGAGGCACAGTGTATAATAGGAAGAACAGGCAGTGCCCCGGGGAAAAAGCAGGGACCATTTTGGCCAGGACCCCTCTGTACTCAACAACCTTACAGACTGCCTCTTAGTAGATACCACCCCCCACCCCCCCCCGAGTTTTGTGTCTGTTCCTAACAGACATGCTGACCTGAAGTAGGCTCAAGCACACAGCATGTTTGGTTTAAAAGCACATAATCGGCACACTCAGTCTCTGAAATTAGAAGGGTCTGGATGTACCCAGAATGTTAGGATACTTCCAGATGTCTGTTTTTCCCAGGTGGTGTAGTGCTACTGTAAGCAACTGATTAGCTGATTCAAAGGACTGATTGCCCACACATTCTGGTGGAGAAAGGGAGATGGTCCCCCTTTTGATTATGGATAATCTACATCAGGGATAGGCAACGTGGTGCCTGCAGGCACCAGTGTGCCCCAGACACCTTTCTTGGTGCCCACTGAGGTGCCCTAGCCCTCCCACCAAATTTTAATTAATTAACATATTTTCTCACCAGCAGCTGGGATCTCTTCAATGCAAAGTGAGGGCCTGTAGCTGCTGCTGTCTTCATTTCTAATGAATGCCTTTGTGCCGCACATGGGGCACAGAGACATCTTTAGGAAATGAAGGTGTTGGGTGGTTGCAGGCCAATGCTTTCCTCTGCAGTGCACCCAGCCGCTGAGAAAAAGAAAGGAAAAAAGTAAAAGGGACTCCTGTCACTTCTGTTTGTTAAACTGGGGTGGGGGTGGGGAGTGTGTATGAGTGATCCAGAGTTAGAGAGAAAAAAAGACAAGGGGAATGAGTTGGCTGGTGGGTGTGGGGAGAGAAAGAGAGTTTGCCTTTGGCCTGTGGCTCACGCTGGCTCAGCTTGTCTGAGTGTGGAAAGCTAAGCAGGGTCAGACCTGGTTATTACTTGGATGGGAGACCCCTCCTCTAGTTTCCTGCATTGAGCAGGGGGTTGGACTCCATGGCCTTGTAGGCTCCTTCCAACTCTATGATCTATGAAATAGGTTTCTCTTGGTGCTGAAAAGTGTGGGTTCAAAGGAGTTGTTTAGTGTGTTTGGGCTCAGACCCCATCTCTGCCTTGCACTCAGTCTTTGGGGCAGGTTACTTGCCCCTTGCCTCCCATGGCAACCATTATGTGGTAGTGCCCACAATTTCTCAAATGTGCCCACGAGCCCAAAAGGATTGTCTACCCCTGATCTACATGGACTGGCAGGATTGTGAGACAGGCTCTAATTACAGCTAAATATTAATTGTACTTCAAAATCTCAGCAACTGTGGAAGTACCTGTTTAATGCACTTCCTGGTTTTGAGGGCTATTGTCCTGCTACTGTCACTCCTAGCAAGGACTTTGGCCTATTTTCACTAAGGTAATAAAAACCTATGTCTGGTCTGTAGCACTTCAGTTGCGGGCTCACATGATTACATATTGTGTGTGTGTGTTGGGTATGTGTCTATATTATATACATGTAGTGCTAATATAAATTAGTATATTAGAGAGAAGACTAGGCTAGATTCCTTCTCCCTGTCATGCTAGCTTTCAATATGCAGGTTTGGTTTATTTGTTCTTGTATTGTGTTTGTAGGAGTATTACTATGTGATCACCCACCTGCAGTCTGAAGTGGTACAGCCTAGACACAGGTTTATCACTTTGGGAATGTCCGTAAAGGACTCTATTGCAATCTGTTAGGCCATTACACAAGACAGTGCCATAGCCGCTAAGTAAAGAAGGTCACCAGAAGCATTGCCTTTCCATATTGGCATAGTTATGTTGTGGTAACCAAGTTGCTGTATCTTCCTTTGGAACATCAAACAATTCTAAAGCAGTGTGGAATGCCTGTTGCAAGATCAGGCTCTTTGCCACAAAAAATAAGCCTCCACTTTCATAATATGGATCCTGAACTTGCAAACCGTGCAGCACTTCTGCAATAAGCAGCAAGTCTAAATACTCCATAAGAATAGTGCTTGGCCTTTCCCTCTAGACTTTAAAGATCAGGACAAGGAAAGGCTGGTATAAAAAATGCTTATCATTTTCAGTCTGGAAAGCTGAGGCTTAGAAGTGAGTTATCCCTGAGTGAGATCTCTACCAGGATTGCAGTTTTGAACTTGATGTTTGTAACTTGTATCCAGCAGGGCTGTCAAAAGCTTAAATATTTTTTAATTGATCAAGCATCTTTTTTTTACCAATTAATTGATTAATTATATCAAAAATTAAATTTGCATATTACCTAAACCTTAATATACGGTAGCTACCTTCTAGAGATACTGAAATCCGAGGTAGATACTTGTAATTTAATCCACCAAAGCTACCATTCGTCGTTAGAGGGAGAAATCATCTTTGGTTATTGGCTTTTGGTACTCCGTCCTATCCCTATTATGGGTGGGAATACATAAACAAGTATGCACTCATTTTGCAGACTTATTGTTTAAAATTGGCCTCCAACTATTAATTAGCAGTTAAACTGTTTAAAGCTTGCAGCCATAGTATCCAGCTGCTGAACTCCAGAGCTAGACCTTCTCTCAGTAGGGAGCAATGCAAAAACAGTGACAACTGGCGGGCTAAGCTGTTGGTGCCTATCCAGGAGATTCT
Source organism: Shinisaurus crocodilurus (assembly GCA_021292165.1). Lineage (NCBI taxonomy): Eukaryota > Metazoa > Chordata > Lepidosauria > Squamata > Shinisauridae > Shinisaurus > Shinisaurus crocodilurus. The sequence goes on from CM037881.1 coordinate 15,501,604, forward strand.
TCGTGGAGGAATTAGAGAACTCTTGTGACCTTCTGTGTGGCAGTAAGGACACCTAGAAAGAGAGTTGTATACACACCCCACCCAGCTGCAAACCTTATGTGCCCTGGAAGTTTCACACCTTTTTGGCCCAGGTCACTGCAGGGTAGTTGACTTCTCAGTATTTGCATTAGATAAAGAGATTCCCTGGATGGATACTAGAAAAGCTGGGGGCTTCTATAGGTCACTGCACTTCTAATAAGGGCAGTAGGGCATGGCTGTAGTTTGTCACCAAAACAAAATGAGAAACCATATGAATCTGAGATGCAGTGTGGGTCAGGAAAGCCCTGGGGATAGATGTATGGGGAAAGGGACAGGCCACATGGGCAAATGATGGGGCAAGAATTTGTGCCATTATTCATTCCTTCACACATGTGTGTGTGTGTGAACAGAATGCTGGATTAGATGGCTTTGGTCTGATCTAGTAGCAGGGCTCTTGCTATGTTCTTTTGATGCCAAAGTAATACAGGATGGAGAACTTTGCCTGCTTGGGAGGGAAGGGGCAGTCTCTGCTATGACTGCAGATATGTGTGTGTGTTGTGTTGTGTTGTGTGTGTAAGATAAGCTGCAGATCTCTCACCAAATCCAAAAAGTATTGAGTGCCACACAATTATATCATGGGTGAGGTTGGCACTGGAGGCACATCCAGACTGTTGTAACATTGGGTCCCCAGATGTTTTTGGCCTACAACTCCCAGCATTTCCAGTCCCTTCAGCCCAGCAGTATGGGATGTTTTGGCGTGTGTTGGTCTTTCATGGTTGACCAACTTGCGTATTCCACAGGACTGGTTTCTTGTGGGGAGTGCAGGGGTGTCCCTGTTTTTAAATGGAGCACTGCATGCACTTGTGGCTGGGCACCTCAGCCTCCACCTGGTATCACAATATTTTTTTGAATGTTTCCTCAGAATCCCAGATGCAGGGTGGTGTGAGAAAAGACTCTATGCCTTCCAGTCAGCAGGGCCTCTGCCATAAGGGAAAGTGAGGTGGTTAGATGGGTTTTGGGTGCCATTAAGGGCAGCAAGGTGGGAAACATCTGACTCATGTGATGCAACCACTGGGAAAGTTGTATTGTCTGGTCTTGATTTGGATGAATTCCTATTGAATGGGAGCTTATGCAGGAGAACTTCCCAGTGGATTGCACTCATCCTTGTGAATTCGCAGGGGAGAGGGGCAATTTGGATGTACTACTACATGCACCAAAATGTTTTCAGCTGCCCTGCTTTATATGGACACAGACTGTGCAATTCTCCATTTTAAATATTTGTCTTGGGTCTGGCGTGAGAGGGAGGAAGGGAGGGAAGGAGACAGTGCACTTTGCTTCACACTATGGATCCTTGTGAAACTGGGTCTCAAGGAATGCAAATCCTACTGTCGGGTTGGAAAATGTTCTGGGTAGGGCAGTGCTGTGCATCATTCTACACTCCCTGGCAAAGACCTTGGGGAACCTGCCTTTTCCCATATGCAATTATTGCAGAAGTATACCTTGTCATACCACTGAACTGAAAAATGGGACTGCCAGCTGGTAAGGGAAAAAAACCCAGCCTGGCCTGCTCATGTGCCACTCATAGAAGTTTGTCCTATAGAAATGAGCCAGTGAAGGTTTTCATGGAACTAAATGGGACAGCTACAAGGACAGGTTCAAAAGTTGGCAACTACTGTTTAAATTGTATTGTTGCTTGAACATTTGCCATAAAAGAAAGCTGGGTGCAGGGCTCAGTGTGTATACTTGAATGCCACAGTCACTGGTGGTCAAGCCTAAAAGTCAGTTTTGAACTGGAGACGAAAGGTGTAAAGACAAGGTTAATAACTGAAGCGATGCCACGGTTACATTAAGAAGAAAACAACTCTGTTCACCCACAGATAATTGGTGAAGGCAGAATTGCTGAAAACGCCTATTAACCCGATCACATTAAGTAATTTAAGTATATTTTTAGGGTTTTTAGAATTGCAGCATTTTAGTACTGGGCATTTATCGAGCATTGTAGAATGTCTAGTGTGTTCAGGAATGTTGGTTTTATGTCTGGAGGATGGGGGGGGGGCTCATTTGAGGCTCTGGTTTCTGCCCAGGGTAACCCTGTCCCCACCTCTTTGTTCAGTAATAGCAGGCAGTAATAGCAGGGAGCGCAGGAGTAATTCATACCCGCTCTTGCATGGTGGGCTGGGCCTCGGTACTGAATAGCCCGAGATTAATCTGTTGGAGTTGACTCACACAGTCAAGCAAATAGGGAGGCCCCTTTAACCCTTTGAGGCAGGGCTGGTCTTGCATGCCGCTGGGTGAAGCGACATTTTTCAGACAGCAGCATGAAGGATAGGTGGAGGCAGGAATTGGGGGGTCTGTCTGGTGTCGCAAAACATTTAAAAGTGCCGTCCCTGGCATGGAAGGGTTGCCATTTTGCTTCAGGCAGCAAAATGTCTTGGGCTTGCACTGCTTTGTGGGCTGCGGAGGCACAGCTGATTCCATTTCAATTATTATTGGCAGTCTTGCTCGTGGTGATGATGATGATGGTGCCTGGGGGCTTACTTTGAGCTAGAACATGGTGGGAGGTAAAAAAACCCAGAAATACTTCCAAATGCCAGGAGTCAAGATGTGGCACATGAGATGCACTCAGTGCACCTCTGAGCATATGGATGGTGCTGCCTTTTGCACTGAGTAAACACATCTGGGATTAGGAGAAGGGTATCCAGGCAGAGGGTACAGTCTCCAAACAGGCAAGCACTGGCTCCTGAATTCATAAAAATTAATCCCCAGAGAACCCTTGGTGATCCTCAGGAAGGGAACATAGGCTGGACAGACCTATTTCATTTCCCCTTAGTTATATGTTTATTTCTAATGCATATTAGTTCAATACCATGCTCTCAAAGCAGGGCACATAAAAATGTCAGTAAACAACTATCAGTAGAAACATTAACAGTTTAAAACAGCCCATCATCATCATCTTCATCATCTTCATCTCTCTTAACCAGCAGCAAAAAACAAAGAGCACAAGAGCAGAAATTACCGTACCCCTCTCAGAGGACCAGAAGCCTTCCTAAACAGAATGTTTTTAACCAGCTTTGTAGAAACTATGAGGCAGGCAGGTTTCCTTAGGAAGAGAGTTCGAAAGGCCAGACTAGGTCAGGGTGCCGCCACCACAGACATAGTCCTGAATCTGTCCAGACCACCTCTGTCTGGACAGTCTAAGGCAATGGTGCACACGAGAGAACCTCCTGGGCAGATTTTAAGGCCTGTGGTGGGCCTGTAGTAGAAGATACGGTATATGCATGTCTTTGAATGCATCTTGTTTCCTCTTTAGACTAGGAGTGGCTTACTTTGTAGCAGGGTATAGTCTCTTATGCCCAAATCTTTGTATCAAGACTGGCTTTGATTTCTTTGAGACTTGTCTTTCTTTCCTTTGTTTGAGACATGTCCCTGGCAATCTGAGGCTGTGTGTTAGTTACATAGTTTGGGGTAGTGGGGGAGGCAGAGATGTCCTAGAACTCTCCTGTCTCAGCCTGCCTGTCTTGAATTGGTTCATTCTTTGTAACTCTGAAACCCTGCTTGATTTTAATCATGTGTTGTTGCGATTCCTCATGCAGCCATCAAGGTGCTCCACTAGAAACCTCCCATAATCCCTTTTGTAGTGAATTCTCATATAGGTATGATTATTCCTAATTCTCCTCCCATGGCAAATTAAGTGGTAGCTGTTTAACTTTGTTTTCTGAAGCCTCCGCACACACCCTTCCATTGTGGTTTTATTCCTGTTTGCCCCAATTCACTCTTTAGGTTGGTAATCCAAAACTGCTGTACTTCATGCTTTGCCTCCACTGACTCTTGTAGCTCTTAATTGTCCCTAAATCCTCAAGCAATTTGATCCTTAACTATGTTCCATTTTTTTCTACCTGAAACCTCTGTGAGAATCCAGGCATTTCTTATATTTAATGTTCACATAATGTTCACATAAGCCTTTTTGCATTTCTATTATAGATCTAACATAAAATATCTATAGAAACTCTGGGCCCCACTCAGTATGGAATTATGTGAGGAAACTCGCCATAGGAACATGTGTCAGCTGCATTTTTGCTCCTCTGACCAAGGAAAGTCCTCCACATTTTCACCTGCCACTAATGATTAAGTGATACAATAAATATCTCACATCAATTACATTTTGCATAAAAGATATTATCTCTATGCTCCAGGAGCTTATTTTGACAGTAGGTTGGGGGAAGGAGAGACAAAGTTAACAGGAGATGAATGTGAGGAAATGCAGGTGCACATACTTAGGCTTTGTTTTTGCTGAGAATGAGGATGAAGGGGTTAAGCCAAAGGCTTTACAGAAAAAGTGGGTTTTCAGGAGGGATCTGAAAGAAAAGAGCAGGGAATGGCACCCTGCAACGTTAACAAGAATGCTGACCGGGATGGTGGGAGTTCTAGTCCAATACATCTGGAGGGCACCAGGCTGGGGGAGGCAGCTGTGTAGAATACAGAACTGACAACGTTACCTATCCTATAATAAGACAAGCCTTTCTGGGTGCTGAGAGCTCCGTGATTCGTCACCACTGGCACTACCAGTGAGGTGGTTGATGCACAGAAGAGTGTTTCTTTATGTTTTCTGTATTGCTGCCTCTCCCTTGCCCAGAAATCCTCTCCACTCGCCTGAGTGGCTTCTGTGAGGGCCAGCTTCCTTTATAAACCTTCCAGTGGCCTCAGCTGCCCCAGTCGGCCCTGATGCAACTGAGCCAAGCTAGGCTTCATTCCACCTCCTCGTTGATTCAGTGTGTTCTGTTGCTTAGCAACCAGACTGCTGATCCACTGCTGACTCCCGCTTGCCTGGTGGTGTGAGGGGCTGGGCTGAGAGCCCACAGGTGTGGGCACCAGCTGGGCTAATGCTGCATGACTCGGCATGTTTGCAATCGGGACTTGCACCAGTGCCAACAAAGCTTGCTGCCAGCCCACCCAGTGAAGGGACAAAGGCGAGTGCCAGGCCTTTCGTGCAGTGTGGCACTGCCAGGCACAGGGAGGCGGAAGGCAAGAAGGGCCTGTGTTGAGGAGGAGTTGTGCTGTGGAATGCATGGCCTAGTCCAGCTGGCTGGGGCATGCTGGGAGTTGTAGGCCAAAAACATCTGCTGACCCAAGGTTGGAGAACACTGCCCTAGTCCAACCCAAGGAATCTGAGCTACGTTGCTCTCACTTGCATGAACTGGAGAGCAGAACTCCGCTGGAACTTCAGGTCCAACATATATATTTCCCCACTGTCTGGTTGTACAAAGTATGACCAGATCTCCAGGAAAGATTCGGGGCAGGAGTGAATGGAGCTTTGTAGAAGGAGCGGGCATGGGCAAGAGGGCAGAGATGTACTCACTTCCTGGGATTTGGGGAAGCAGGGGCACTGCATCTCTGCCCTCTGGTGGGAGCGGAGATGCATGTCCACGAGGAATTAAGTGGTGTGCTGTCGATTATTGTTATTTTACCATTCACTGGTAAATGAATGGTAAATTTATTCACTGGTTATCGTTGGGCTAGTAATGGGAATTAATCAATAGTTACCCTCTGTGTATATGCATAATCATATACTTTAGTTAGACTGGAAACTAACTGTGAGCCCTTTAGAGCAAAGGTGCAGAACCTCCGTCCCGGGGCCCCAATCTGGCCCTCTGGGGTTCCCCAGAAGGGCACGCCCCTTCCCCCGGGACCCATCCCCTTTCCCCTGGCCACTGATTGTTTAGTTGTTTCCTGGCTTCTCTCCCCCCCCCCCCCCCATTCTAAAAGGTTGAAATGCCTCTCCTCAGGCTGGGTTACTGGCAATAAGGGCTTTAAGCTAAAGCATGCTGGTATTTTTGCTATTTTGGCCCTGCCCCCTTTTGCCTTCAGCCCACCACTCCCGGGCAGCCCCCAAGAGCTGTTCTGAAATGGGATTTGGCCCTCGGGCTGAAAGCGGTTCACCACCGCTGCTCTGGATTAGGATTGAGATAGAACGCCTTCTTTCTCTCTCTCTCTCAAGCCCCGTGGGATCCAAACTGAGATCAGAAGGGGGCTGGTCCTGGAAAGGTCCAGCAGTGCCTATAACAGAAGAATGGTTGGTCAAGATGCTGGTGCTGGCAGAGATGGCCAAGCTCACATCATTAATCAGAGAATGGACAACATCCACGTTTATTGCTGAGTGGAAACCTCTAACTGACTTTTTGCAGAGACTAGAAAATAATGATTTGTTTGTTTGTGGGTTCATGGAATAATAAGTGAATTTGGGACAACAGGGAAAAAGAGATTTCTCATTCTGATTATCGAGTAAGAAAAATTATTGTTACCTATATTTGCTGTAGAAGAAAATCGGAAGTCTACGGTATTTCATTTTGTTAATTGTTATATGTTTGATATCATGTGTTTGTTTTATATAGAAATTTTAAAAAATTAAAAAAAGAAGGGGGGCTGGTCCTTTGGGCACAGGGATTGGAATTGGGGCTCTTCTGACTTCCAGCCCCAGGCATGCCACAGCTCAGCCTTTGTCTCTTGGCACACATTCTTCATCTTTTCTAGCAGTGACTGGCCGCTTTTTCCCTCTCTGTCTCATATCTGCAGGGCGATCTAGCCAAGAAGAAGATCTATCCAACCATCTGGTAAGCCCTGTTTGCTGTTCATGAGACTTCCCCTCCCCCCTCCCCCAAATGTACCTGTCCTGACATCATGACCAGTCTGATCTCCTATGCAGGTGGCTGTACCGTGATGGGCTGCTTCCCGATGATACTCATGTGGTGGGTTATGCCCGGTCCCAGCTCACGGTTGCTGACATCCGCAGACAGAGTCAGCCATACCTCAAGGTGAGACCTCCCTCCTCACCCACTGCCTCGGCAGCCCACAACCACCCCGGGACTTTGCTCGGGCTCTTGAGTTTGTTGCACTGCCACACCACTAGGAATAGTGGATGAGTGGACTCTCTCTGCCTGGATGATGGCGACACACAGCTGCTGTCTTGGACAGGGGGGGACACTCGCTTAGAGCATAAAGCAGGGCTCTCCAACCTTGGGTCCCCAGATGTTGCTGGACTACAGCTCCCAGAATCCCTTGCCATTAGCCATGCTGGCTGGGTATGCTGGGAGCTGTAGGCCAGCAACATCTGGGGACCCAAGGTTGGAGAGTCCTGGTGTAAAGGATGGCGAAGGACAGGAAGGCCACCTTCTCGCAGAACAACGGATCTTGATATCGTTTCAGGCCAGCCCTGGAGAAGAACAGAAATTGGATGATTTTTTTGCCTGTAATTCATACATCTCTGGAAAGTACGATGACCCGGCCTCCTTCAAGCGGCTCAATGCTCACCTGAATGCGCTTCACAATGGTGAAAAGGCAAACCGTCTCTTCTACTTGGCCCTGCCACCGAGTGTCTATGAGCATGTCACTGCCAACATCCAGAAGACCTGCATGAGCACTGTGTAAGGTCTGGGATCTGGGAGAGGGATTGTGGGAGGAAGAGGGCAGGGCGTCGGGGCTAGGAGAGGGGAGTGGTAGGTGCCTGTATGCACCCAAGGACAGGGGAGGCTGTGCTTGGTCGGGGGGAAACCGTAGTTCAGGGGGAACCCTGTTCGTGTTAAGCATGCCTAAGATCAGGCCCAAGATATTCTTTAATTGTGCTTAAGAAGGGAAGGAGGGGGATTCATGGTGAGGCAGTCTCTCAACCAGCTTCTGGAGGGCAATGAGCCATCCCCTGATTTCTGCCCGCTTTCCCCACCCGCCTGCCCCTGCCCCACTCCAACAGTATTCTCCAACCTTGGGTCCCCAGATGTTTTTGGCCTACAACTCCCAGCATGCCCCAGCCAGCATAGCTGGGGACCCAAGGTTGGAGAACACTGTCCTAGAAACAGGTTTTGCAGACTCTCTTGAACTTGTCAGCAGGGTTAAAAAAAAAAAAGCAAGGAAGTAGAACAAATAATTGAAAGAAAAAGGGCTGAGCGGAGTGGTGAATTTTCCCCTTGCTCGGATGGGGGCAGTAGGCTGAGGAGAGGACTTCAGGAGTCCAGTGCTCCCTGCCACAAGTTTGCAAGCGTGTTCCTGACACAGGTCCTCTTGTTAGAGGACCTAAATTGACTGTGGCTCCCTGTTGACCAATGCAGCCCGTGGCAAACCCCAAGTTTGCCCTCATGTAAAACAGCTCTAACTATATTACTGAATATGAGCAGGGAGTGCCTGTAATGGAAGGTGAGAGCCCTTCCTAGCCTCAGTATTTCTTTTCTGCCCAGTGCAGATCGTGGCAGGCAAATGCATCACCACCAGCTGTTCAGTCACTGCTGCGTGAGCCATGCCAGGCCTGTGTGTTTGGTTCCTTGATGTCATGTTGCCTGCATGGCTCTTCTCCTCTCCCTCTCCCTTTCCCAATGCTTAACTGCCCTGGGCACGGGGCAAGAGCAAGAACTACCAGTCAAGCGTTCTGCTCCTTGTTTTGAACTTGTTACTCTTGAGCCAGGCTCAAGGCGTTCATTCTCTTGATGCAGGGCGGCTCAGAGCTGATTCAGGCATGATGATTTGGCTCTGATATGTGCAAATATTGATCACTAGTATGCACAAACCACTCCCAGAAGCTATGTAACATAGAAAACGTGCGCTCTTGGAAGATGCAGCAGCAGCTTTTATGAGGGGGACCTGATCCCAGGGCATGGAACTGGCCATTCTGCCTTGCAAGACTAGGCTTCTCCAACACTGTACTGCTCATACAGATAGCTCACTCCATTCATGTGTATTAGAATTATTTTTTTAAAGGGTGTGGCAGGATGGATTGTTTCCCCTTATGGCTGAAAACAAACTGGCCGTGCCTGGTGACACTGGGAGCTGAGCAAGAATTGCTGTGGTTATGAGATTAGATTTCAGTGCTCTGCAAAGCACTTTGAGGCTCACTAAGGCTGGCAAAAATAGAGTAAAGGTTGGAAAATTAAGTATTCTTATGGAAATCTGATTTGCATAACTTTTCTGGTGTGTGTGTGTATGTGTGTGTGTGAGGCAGCATTAATTAGGAGAGGGCTCTAAGGCTTACTTGGCTTTGGACCCATTAACTTGCAACACCCACTTATAAAACCTGATTTTGCTACACCTCTACCACCCCCATCCCCAGTGGCTGGAATCGTGTGATCGTGGAGAAGCCTTTTGGCAAGGACTTGGAGAGCTCCAACAAGCTGTCAGATCACATCTCAGCACTTTTTAGTGAAGATCAGATCTACCGTATTGACCACTACCTGGGCAAGGAGATGGTGCAGAACCTGATGGTGCTCAGGTAAAGTAAAGTAGGAGCTTGGGATGTGGCTGTGATGGTGGGCCTACACAAGGCTCTGACCATGGAGCCTAAACTGCAGCTACCTGGGCTCAAACATGCCCCTTTTGCTCACTCCCTAGCCAGTACCTTAAAGCTTGGTTCTCCCCATCTAGTTTAGGAGCACCTTTTGACTGTGTGCCAATAAAGCGTCTTTTTAAATGGATGGAGCCATGTTGGGTGGGGCCCAGCCCGTAAAAACACGGGCTCTTTTATTCTAATGTCCAACTGGGGCACCTATACCCTGCAGCCTCTGACTCCGCCACCTCTCATTTCCTTTGCAGGTTTGGGAACCGAATCTTTGGGCCCATCTGGAACCGTGACAATGTGGCCTGTGTTATTCTGACCTTCAAAGAGCCATTTGGCACAGAGGGCCGTGGCGGCTACTTTGATGAGTTTGGCATTATCCGGTGAGAGAGTGCTTTGGGGGTGAAGGTGAAATGTGACTCTCTTCTTAATGTATTTGGGATGTGTGTGCAAACCATTGGGGCAATACCGTGAAGAACAGACGTGGCATTCAGATACCACAGAGTTCTAATTCACTCAATAGCAGAAAAGGTGGTAAACCCGTGTCTGGAACATGCCATTTCAGATTGCAGGTAGGGGAACCACATGGCTGAATGCTTCCGCATGGGAAAAATTCCTATACATAGGAAACTAGCATATGCGGGAGAAGGGCCCTTGCTTAGCCTTCTCTCTAACATGCTAGTTTTCTATGTGCAGGATAGAATGAGAGAAATAGGTATCAAAACAGCGAAAGATGGAAGAAAATGCAGTGAAGGTGCTCGATACCGGTACTTCTCACACCCACCAATTCTCCCCTCCGAATCCTCCCTCGCCTTACTTTTTCGTTTCAGAAACTGTCTGTGGAAAAACGAATAAAAACACCTAGTCTGTGGGGCATTTTGCAGAAGAGAATCTGCTGGTGGGGAGGGCTTAAGTAACCACCTGCTGTTTCTCCCCTGCAAGAGCTTCTCTTCCAGCCTCATATTCTTTTGGGAGCCCCACCTCTGCCAATATCATGTGTAGTTTGGCTCTGCAACTCCCTCCATGCTGAATTCTGCAAGTAGGCCCACCTTCTATGCCTTTTCTGTACTCTGGCGCATTTGTTGTATACCAGAAGTGGGGAACCTCAGGCCTGGGGGCCAAATCTGACCCTTCTGGTGTCCCAGTCCCCTTAACTGCTGATGGTTTGGTGGTTTTCCGGCTTTTGTCCAGAGTTTATTCCACTCCCAAAGGTTGAAATGCCTCTCCTAAGCCTTAGTTACTTGCAATAAATGCTTTAAGCTACAATATGCTATTTTTTTTGTATTTTTGGCCCCATGCACCACTGAAATTGCAACCCCGAGAGCTTCTCCGAAACTGAATCTGGCTCTTGTGCTGAAAGAGGTTCCCCCCCCCTCCTGACACTCAGCCCTGCCTTGTAGCCCCATGCTCAACAGCCACTGGTCACTCCTATGGCTTATAGATTCATAGATCACAGAGTTGGAAGGAGACTACAAGGCTATCGAGTCCAACCCCCTGCTCAATGCTTTTGCACCTACACTTTCTCTGCTGCTCTTGGTAGTTGCCAGGGTCCCACAGCTGCCATATTTGCTTTCAAGACACTGCATGCACGCACATAGGCAAGGAAACATGGCAATTAGGGCTAGGGTGCTTCTGGACACTGGTAACAGGATGCACATAGGGAAGGTGATGGCTTGAGGGCCATAGGTTAAACAGAGTGGGGATGGAATGACCAATAATCTGGGTACCACTGTAGCCAATACCAATACCAATTCCTTCTGCCATCTCTTCAGGGATGTAATGCAGAATCACCTTCTCCAGATGCTCTGCCTGGTAGCCATGGAGAAACCGACCTCTACCAATTCCAATGATGTGCGTGATGAGAAGGTAGGAGCCAGGTCTGTGTGAATGGACAGAGTGTCGGACTGGGTGTTAGTATCTAAACCCAGCTCTTCTGAGTGAATGCCCTTGAGCAAGTGAGCATTTCTTTGGCTCAGTTCCCTGGCTGTAAAATTGGGAGTGAATTACCTACCTCCCAGAACTTCTGTTACCCACCCGTCTTAGGAAGACCCATTTTCTCTCTCCTAAATAAAAACAGAAAAGGTATTGGTCACAGGCACTGAGGGGGGATGCTGGTGCCCCATAGAGACTGACCATGATAATGTCAGGACTGTACCAGTTCTTTCTGGGTACGGTGTTTCCTTCTTTCTCCAGTGCTCTTTAAGAGCTTCTTCAACCAAGATGGATTTTCTGTGTGTGGCTGTCACTTCCAGGTAGGAAATCCTGTACCCTGCAGGTGCACTGTCATGTGTGAGGAGTGCACATGTGTATCTCGCCACATGCACATGCCACAGGAACCCAGCACCAATTGAAAATGTGCATGTTGGTCACATGTAATTTCTTTCACAGTTATCACTTCCACTTAGAAAATTAAGTCTTACGTGAAGCACCTCTTAAATTGCCCGGAAGTAAGCTATTTGGGCTGAGAACCAGTTCTCAGCCCCCATTCCTAGCCAGCTTAGTCTGAACTGCTGTTGCAAGTGTCCCCCCGCCCCCCCGCTACTTTTCAGCTCACTTCTAATCCGTGAGGATCTCAGACTCTGTTCATGTCTTTCTATTAGGTGAAGGTTCTAAAGTGCATCTCCGAGGTGAAACCTGACAATGTGGTTCTTGGTCAGTACGTGGGGAATCCAGATGGCAAAGGGGAGGCACAGAAGGGCTACCTGGATGATGCCACCGTCCCAGCTGGCTCCACCACCCCCACCTTTGCCGCTGCTGTGCTGTACGTGGACAACGAAAGGTGGGATGGTGAGTAGTAGGGGTGGGATGGGAGGTGGGGAGAGGAGGACATCCAGGTATCCTTGGGTCGGGGTGCCAGAACTGTGGTGGGGGAGAGAGAGAGAGAGAGAGTAGATTGAGTCCCAGCTTGTCTCTGTCTCCTTGCCTCCTTAACCCTCCCCATCTAGGAGTGCCTTTCATCTTGCGCTGTGGCAAGGCGCTGAACGAGCGCAAAGCAGAGGTGCGGCTGCAGTTCCGGGAGGTGCCGGGTGACATCTTCCAACGCCAGTGCAAGCGCAATGAACTGGTGATCCGCGTGCAGCCCAATGAGGCCGTCTACACCAAGATGATGACCAAGAAACCGGGCATGTTCTTCAACCCAGAAGAATCTGAGCTAGACCTCACATATGGCAACCGCTACAAGGTACCATTACCAAAGAGTTCTTTGCTTTATGTGTCAAGGAGATTCCTAGTTCTGTGCAAAAGTAACAAAAGTTTTTGTATTCCTAATGATGTAAAGTGCTTGTTTAGCAGAAGGCCGCTAAAGGTACACACCCAAGTTCTGAACCTATTTGACTAGCTGCAGAGTTTTTATTTTGAGTAGCAGCATCCCAACATGTGGATTTGTAGGGAGAGGTGATGAGCAGGACTGGTGGCTGATGGGTAGAGAAGCAGAGCCTGTCGAAGATTACAAGAGAAGGTGTGGAAGCTTAAGGAGCACAGTTGTTGTCCTCCACTCTCTCCACCTTCTGAAAAGTGAAACTACCGCTGGCACATTGTCAGGTATGCCTCCACACCAAGGGCTAGGATCTTAGGGCTACAAATGGCTGGGCAGCATCACTTGATTAACACTTGCTTGCTGACTTACAGCTGAATGTGTGAATGGACTCCATTAAAAAGTATTTTATTTGAGATGATGTGGAAGTTCTGCCTGTGGGGTTTGATTTGAGATGGCTCTTTGACACATGTATGCCATCGCTTGGTGGCGCAACCATGGTGGAATAGACATGGATATACGATCAGCACCTTAGATCCTCAGGCTTAATATTGCAATGCAGCCTTGTACACTAAAAGTGTCCTGTCCTCTTCTCAAATTCTTTGCTTCTAGTGCAGTGTTCTCCATCCAGATGTTGGCCTACAAGCATCCCAGCCAGAAGGTGGGGCATGTGGATAGCACCACTGGGACCAATAGAACCTGCTCTATGACTCAAGGGGAATCCATTCCAGGATCATATACTCTGACTCATGGGGGACACTCAACTTCTTGTTCTTTTCTCCTTTCCACAGGATGTGAAGCTCCCAGATGCTTACGAGCGCCTCATCTTGGATGTTTTCTGCGGGAGCCAGATGCATTTTGTGCGCAGGTGCATGCTGAGATCCTTTTACCTGGACTCCCATGGAACAGCAACTGAGCTCAAGGCAGAACAAAAGGGAGCGGGGTGTATGAGTGAGGGGAAAAGAGAGACTGAGACTGGAAATGAATTGTGTCTTTCTAAACACACTGTCCAATCTAGCAAGGGGGTGGGAACTGTAACAGTTAAATATTGATCCTTTGATCATTAAAATGCAGGCAGAACAAGTCAGAAAGAGAATTGGAGATTGGGTCCTCTTAATGAGACCCGTGGGTTTGGACTAAGAGTGCATCTCTCACAGACTGAGAAATCAAGGGGGTTGCTCTCTGTCCCAGCCACCCCCAGTGGCATGTGCCCATAATTCCTTTATCAGATTACTTCTGCAGCTTTTGTGTCGGCTAGCACATCTGTGTTGATGAGTTTTAGGATCATGTTCCTTAAAAAAAAAATTTTTTTTAATGTGCATAGGGCATTACGGCTGAGGTCCCTCTGTGTCTCAAACCTTTGAACTACTTCTGCAGTTTGAGGCAGAAAAGGGGTTTATCAATCAGTAATTGGTGGTGATTGGTATTCAGCCCTGCCTCACCTGGCAGCAACCTTCTTTCTGGCTGCTGCTTCAGACCTAGTCTAACATTGTCCTCCTCCCCCCAGCGATGAGCTGCGCGAGGCCTGGCGCATTTTCACTCCACTGCTCCACAAGATCGAGGCAGAGAAAACCAAACCGGTTCCTTATCAATATGGCAGGTGAGGTTTGAAAACAAGGGGGCGGGTCTTAAAAATTACATGTGTTGGGAGTGTCACAGTACTTCCTTTGAAAAGCAGGTGCTAGTAGGGTTAATGCACCATTCTGAGGCTTCTTGTGCTGGTCCTGAATGCGCACGCACACACACACACACACACATGCGCGCGCGCGCACACACACGCGCACACAGTCACACCCACTCCCATCCGTGCTGTTTCCTGCCCTTTGAAACAGCCCAGCTCTCCTGTAATAGGACAAGGCCCTCTCCTAGCTGAAGTACTGGCCCCCCAAGTGGGCTTGTGCCTAGTCCTTCCATGGAATGTCTACCAGGGATTGCTCTGGTCCTGCTTGCCCTACAAAATGAGACATTTGAGATGTTTTCTAGTGTGATTATGGTAGTATACATTCCTGGATCCCAACCACAGATGGTGGGAATTTGAACAGATGCTGTAGAGGTAAAGTAGGATACCAAATGCCAGGAGCATCAAGCTCACCTGTGTTAATGTACCTACCTTTTCAGTGCATGCTTATAAAGGTGAAGTGGGGATGCTAATCTGTTTGTGACGGTGCCCAGGAACTGGGGGGGCGGGGGTATATACCAGATTAACCAGTGTGAAGCTTAATATTATGGCAATTTCAGTAATTCAACTGAAGAAAATGAGAAAACAGCAACACCAGTCAACTCTTGATCATTTAATGTGCTATTAGTATGCTGCTCAGCCCATGATAAGTCAGAGTGGCAACAACTTTGTCACTGGCCTGGATCTACAAAAAGCCTTGGGTAGGTAACAACTGCCTGGTAGGTCCAGTGCCATTGTGTGAGAGACTCGCTCACACCTGTGCTTTCAGAACTGCTAACAGGGAAGCCTTTTGTTTTCTAGCCGAGGCCCTGCAGAGGCAGATGAGCTGATGAAGAAGGTCGGGTTCCAGTATGAAGGCACCTACCGCTGGGTCAACCCTCACAAGCTGTGAATGCTGCTGGTCTTGCTTGGACTGGTGACAGCTGCTCTGCTCCGCTCTGCAGAAGTTGAGCTGGTCAGGTTGGGCGACGGGCCCTGAAGACTGCATCTGAAAAGTGGTTGTCTTGTCCTAACAACACCTGCTGGCTGTAGGCAGCGGTACACTCCTTCAGCATCACATGGGCTTCGTCGTGGGCCTTGCATAGCAGGTGTCTCCGTAGATCAGCTCCTTCCTCTCTCTGGCAGCTGATGGACTAGATGTTCCATTCCAACCTCTGCTCCTCTGTGGGGAAGCCTCTCATGATGTGGGGGGAGGCTACGGGGGGGGGTTTCCTCTCACCCCCACCCCTTTCCCCATCTATATATGCTGCTCTGTCAATTGCACTAGCTCTGCTTTTTGCTGCATTACTGTTACATTCCTGCTCAATCTGCTTCTGGATTTTGTATATGATGCTGTTCTGTAAATTATTACAGAAGTTATTACAAAGAGACTCCCTTGTCCTTGTATTTCTTTGGAGCAGCCTGGCCTTGAGGGCTTTGAGTCCACTTTTCTCGCTTCCTGCAAATCCCAAGAGCCACTAGAAGGGCTAGATCTTCGTTTATTCTGGCAACTGAGTGCCAGTGCGGCATGAAGGCCAGTGACACTGGGGTTGAGACCTGCACAAACCACACATGCTGCTCCTCTCCACTAGGGATAGCAGCCTAAATCAATGGCCGGGAGGTGGCAGTTCTGCAAATCCATGTGGAGGAGCAGGCCTCCGATCACTCTCCTTCTGGGGCTGGGCCGTTGCACACAGGTACACGAGCCTGGTCTGTTGGGGGATCTATTCCGAAAGATGCTCAAGCAGTGGCTCTCCGCAGGGTGCCTGTTCGATGCCACGGGCAAAGAGATGGATGAGCTGCCCATGCACTCTGAGGGGAGAGAGGTCAGAGGTCAGTAGGAGCACTGCTGGAATGGTGACTGCAGTATAAATGACCCTCCAACTCACTTTGCCACCCACACACCCCCACACACACTCCCTCTTAGCAGCCCCTATAAGTATATTTGGCTCCTACCCTGCTTGTACTTACTCTAGGGCAGTGTTCTCCAACCTTGGGTCCCCAGATGTTTTTGGCCTACAACTCCCAGCATGCCCCAGCCAGCTGTGCTGGCTGGGGCATGCTGGGAGTTGTAGGCCAAAAACATCTGGGGACCCAAGATTGGAGAACACTGCCCTAGGCCACACTTACTGGAAGGCCCCAAGCCCTTTTGTAAGAAGCTTACCAGCCACAACGAGCCTTCTAAGCCCCTACCTCTTTATTATTACTACTACTGTCTGCTACTTATTGGTATTATGCTTCTAGGATCCCAGAGGTCCACCTGGAAGGAGTCACAGGCAAGCTTCTACAAGTTCCTAGTTTATGCATTGTTCTGCCTCCACTTACGCCCTTGCACTCCAGCAGAGGAATCTTTGCCCCAGACAGTTGGACAAGCTACCTGATGCTGATGTCAGCATGGCTCAAGGTCTCGCCATCACAGTTCCAGCAGCTGACGGGAGGTTCTCCCTGGCACTTTCCCCGGCGGAGTCCCTTCCGTTCTCGCACAGCTGGCTCTCCATCCTCTCGGTCCTCTGCTTTTGAGGAGGTGAAATGAACAGCCCGGACCCGGTAGACACTCACGAAGGGCAGGTCAAACTGAGGGACACATTTAAAGTTTCTTTAGCAAAGGAACCCTCCTGCTACGCCTGTGGAGCTGGGAATATAAATAGTTAGAATCACAACCTCCTCCTAACCTCTGCAGCCATTAGAGGGGGAGGTTGTAGCACCAGTGGGAGTTCCATATGAAGCTGCCTTCTACCATTAGGCCATTGGTCCTTCTAGCCCTGTACTCCACACTAGCAGGGGCCTTTCCAAGGCCTCGGACAGGAGGTATTTCCCAAATCTGCTACACAGGAGGTTTTTTTGCTGAAACCTAGAACCCTCTGCTTGCAAAAGCATGTGCTTTGGGCTCTGGAACAGAGTTACAGTATTTACTTCCCAGATGTGGGGAAGAGCCATAAGTAAAACTTTATGCGCTGCTTTTTAATATACTGATCCCCAAAGCCACACAGAAGGTTAAAATGTATAACAAAACATATAACAGCATCAATTAATTTACTGCAGGGGAACAATATAACATCACAAAAACAGAACGTAGATCAAGGCTAAAATAATGGTTGCAAAAATCCTGGCAGAAGGCAGCAGTTTTCACCATCCCCTGGAAAGAGACAAGTGAAGGGACCTAGCGTACCTCTTGTGGGAGGGAGTTTCAAAACCTCGGTGCCATTATGGAGAAGGTCCAATGCTGTGCACTCGACAAGCCTAACTGTTGGCAGTGGTGGCATGCAGAGCAAAGCCCCACGACGAGCCTGTGTAGCCTCACAGGTTTGAATGCATGGAGAATGCTCTCAGTTAATCAAAGAGTAAGAGGCAGCTGTCCAGGGCAGGGGAACGTGGGGCCCTCCAGCTATTGTTGGACTACAACTGCCATCAGCCCTAGCCAGCATAGCCAATGTTGAAGGCTGACGGGAGTTGCAGTCCAACAACACCTGGATGGCCACACGTTCCCCATCCCTGCTCTAAGGGATCTAGGGCCAAGTTGGGACTCTTGGTGCAGGATGCTCCCCTCTGCATTCAAGTATACCCTTTCCTGTTTTGCATAGCATACGGCTTTGTAGCAGTTCAGACAGTGTTTGTAACAGCCAACTACTGAACTTGCTCAAGCCTCTTTCCATGCATCCCAACCACTTCAATCCTCTACTGAGATGCCCAAAAGTTTGCACCAAAAGGAGTTCCAAGTACGAAGGTAAGAGAGCCCTACAATATAAGCCAAATAGGCTTATTATGGAGAAGGAATAAATATATGCCTATTTTTACTGTCAGCATGCCCATTTGAGTTTTGTTTATAGCCATGTGGACTGTGGCTATGAGGGCCTCTTAGAATTTGCCCCTAGTGGAAGGAGGGCCTGTTCCCCAAACGCTTTCCATACCTGGTCTGAGCAATTGGTGTGTCGAGTCAGATACCGCAGAAAGGAGAGCACTGAACATTCGCGCACCAGGATGAGGTCAGCGGTTCCGTCGGCCAGATGGGCACAGGGTGAGAGACCTTCGGGGCTCCTGGGGCAGGCGCTGCTCATGCAGGTCAAATTAATGGCTAGAAAACGGCCCTGAACCCGCTGCCATTCACCTTCTGCAGGGAGGGAAAGGAAGAAGGAGGCTTATCCTGGGCAGTTTTTGCTGGCGCTTGGACTGTGTGCCTAAAATGTTTTCTGGAACACAAATCTCCCCCTGACAGTCCTCTGTTGGAAGGCCTCACCCAGCACAGTACTAAGGGGAATATTTAAGCAAGTTCATTGAAACCTGGTATCCATTTCTTGCAAAAGGCTCCCAGGCCATAAACCAGCAGGGAACCAAAAATCTTGCTGGGGACAGAACTGATAAAATAAAGAGAGGCAATGAAGTTGTATAAGAAATGACCTGACACTTAATTTTGAAAGATAAGCTTTATTGAGAAAAGGGAATACTGTACAGTTATGTTTTATTGTTGTTTGGGTAATACAGGATAAATAAAAATAATATTTTGAAAATATATATATATCCTGACAGTCCTCTAGCCTTGTTACTCAGGAGTGAAGATAAGGAACCATCCTTTATTACTACTTTACATCGCTGCAGCCAAGCCCTGGCATTAAAAAGCTATTTTCAGAGCTAAGTCCTGGCTCATTAAACGCTTACAGTGGGAGATTAAAGATGACAACAAAATCCATTAGCTTAGGACAGGCAATTGATTCCCATCGGAGATTGTCAAATTAATTGTTAAAGGGGGAGTATTGTGCAGTAGTCCATTTTGCTCAGAAAGGGGAAATAGTCTCCTCCACCCCACCCCTAGAAACAATGGCAGCAGGCCTGTGGCTCACGCTGGCTCAGCTTGTCTGAGTGTGGAAAGCTAAGCAGGGTCAGGCCTGGTGATTAGTTGGATGGGAGACCCCTCCTCTAGCTTCCTGCATTGAGGCAGGGGGTTGGACTCGGTGGCCCTGTAGGCTCCTTCCAACTCTGTGATCTATGACATCTATGAAACCCTGATAGCCTTGTAGGCCCCTTCCAACTCTATGATCTATGAAATCTATAATTCACTGTGGTTGTATTTGCAGAACGTGAAGATCAAAAGGAGAAACCACTATCAACCAGTTTGTCTTTAGTCTGCTTTTAAGATCTCCAAGAGAGAGAGATCCAGTAAGGAAGAAACCAACGTTGCATAAGACATGTTGTATGCAAGGTCTATATGCCGCCTAGAAATTAGCATGGTGGGTAAAGCAGCCCTGGAGTTGCCATTCCAGATGTAATAACAGCATTTCTGTAGCATGTCCGAAGCACTTTGCACCCATTAGCACTGTAATCCTTACAACAACCCTGCAAAGTAGGCCAGTACTATTCCTCCTTATAGATGGGAGAACTGAAGCTGTAAGACTGGCTTATTTAAGGCCACCCACACAAATTGGTGAGCTGCTGTGATTAGAACCGGGGACTTCACACCTTACACTTTCAGCCACTACATTCCCATTACTCTCTATGAAAAGAGACTTCCATACTTTTAATAATGACAAGGCAAACAGATGTTGGGCAGATACAGTTTTTGCCTTAGCTGTGGGAAACAGAGTTATGATAAAGTTTCCTCTATCTCAGCATTCTTAAGAGGTATGCACTTTTAAGCATACCTTGAATATACGAGAGCTGATGTAGCCTTCTGGCTAAGAGACTAAGGAAGAAATCCTATGCAAGTTTAGACAGAAGAAAGGCCTACAACTCCCAGCATGCCCCAGCCAGCTGGGTATGCTGGGAGCTGTAGGTCAGCAACATCTGGGGACCCAAGGTTGGAGAGCCCTGATCTAAGTGAATTGCCTGTATTGTCTTACAGCAGGGCGTTGAACCACTTTCAGCCCAAAGGCCAAATTTAATTTCGGGGAAGCTCTTGAGGGCTGCATTTCAGCAGCGGGCAGGGCCAAAGGCAAAAAGAGTGCCCCTCCCCATCCCAGCATATTTTAGCTTAAAGCTCTTACTGCTACTAACAGGGCCGGTGCAAGGCAGTTTGGTGCCCTAGGCAAGATCAGATATTTAGCGCCCCCCCTTCCCACTTGAGAGCGGTGTATTTCCCCCCCAAGGCGTTTCTGGCACCCCCTTTAGCCCTGCGCCCTAGGCGGCTGCCTAGTTGGCCTAATGGTAGCACCGGCCCTGGCTACTAACCAAGACTTAGGAGAGGCATTTCAACCTTTAGAATGGGGGGGGGGGGAACTGCACAAAAGCTGGAAAACTACCAAACAGTGGGTGGTTGAGGGAAAGGGCGTGGGGCCAGGGGAAGGGGTGGTGGTCATCTGGGCAGGGACCCAGGAGGGCAGGATTTGGCCCTCGGGCCCTTGATTGCAACTAAGAATCTAGTGCTTGAATTTGCTTTTTTCCCTCTTCCCTCCCAATCCCCTTTCCTTTTGTGTTGTGTCTTTTAGACTGTAAGCTTGCAGGCTGGTGCGGTCTTATTTCTTATCTTTGTAAGCTGCCTTGGGAACCTTTTTGGCTACAGGGTGGAATAAAAATGCTCTTCATTTAACTGATTGATTAATTCCCCACCCCATCTTATAGGATAGCATCTCTAGGAGCGGAACGAAATCCAATCCCAGCCAGTTGAGCACCAGTCTCAGGGTCTACCAATCTCTCACCTGTGTGCCTCTCCAATTCAGACGGCTTTTCTTCCTTGCTTCCAACCAACAGACGTTTGCTAGATTCTGAACAGACCATACACCTGGAAGAGAGAAGCAGTGCTATGATGACACCCTTCCCTGCCAGCAATCCTTGCCTCATCTTTTCTGCAGGTTCAAATTGCTGCAGTCTCCCCTCCACATACCCTGACCGGCAGCGCGTCTGGTCCCGTGGATTGGCCTCCTCTGTCCCTGCCAATTGGAACTCCACCGTGCCTTCATAGCTGCGGTTGCTGAGCACCGCCTTGGCTCCTGGAGAGAAAAGCACAGAGGGTTATAAAGAAAGGCTGGTAGTTTGCAACATGTGCGTGAGACTGGATTTTGGAAGAATCGGACAGCTGACACAGAGTCCTGAGAATCTCAGCTGTTATCTAAGTAAAGAGACTCTGTTGTAAAAAAAAAAAAAAAAAAAGGTGTGTGTGTGTGTAAAGTTACATCATGTAAATTATCAGTCAATCATTATGTTTACTGTCAAAAGCACCATCCCACAAACAGGGTCATTTATGTTTTCAAAGGTACTTCCCTAATCCTTGAGGGGGGGGTATGACGTGGATCACCCTTCCCCAACTTGGCACCCTCCAGATGTGTCGGACTACAACTCCCATCATTCCCAGTCTGCATGGATGCTGCCTGGGGATGCTGGGAGTTGCAGTATAACACATCTGTACGGCGCCAGGTTGGGGAAGGCTGATGTGGATTTTCATGGCACAGAGGACTAGTAGTACATTCCCTGGTTATAAAGCAATAATTCCCATCTTCCTATTGACCAGGCCAGTCCTTGACCTCTGGGACAAGTCACTAGTCCCTTTCACGCCTGCCAAAAGGGATTTCACTCTCCTGGTTGCATGTTTTGTTTACCCTCCCCCTCCATCAGTTGCGCATCCCAGCCTACTTTATGAGGTTTTTTTCACAGGCAATTCATTTTTTAATTTTTTTTATTTAATTATTATAAACTACATACAAAACTATAAAACGCAAACATACCACTAAAATAAATCATAAGGTGCACTCCCCACCTGCTTAGGGACCAACAAATATACACCCATCCCCTTAATCAATTAAATTTCACATTCCAAAAATATAACATATCCTGACAAGGCATACTCCCCTTCCCCCTTTATTAATACATAGTCTAATAATTGATTCCATATATCCATAAAATTATTCTTCTTGAACTGACCCTTTTTGCATTTGATAACTACAAGTTAGTTTATCATTTAGGGCTATGTCCCAAACTTCCTTATATTCACAGCAATTCAAACCCAACCTTCCCCAATCTGGTGCCTTTCAGATGTTTTAGACTACATCTCCCATCACCCCCCCAGTCAGCATGGTTGGTTGGGGGATGCTGGGAGCTGTAGTCCAACACATCTGGAGAGCACCAGGTTGGGGAAGGCTGCCCCAGCCAGATGTACCTGCATAGGTGTAGCGCACTGGCCCCATCCAACGGTGCTTCTCGCTGGCGCTCACCACATCGCCATAGAAGCCGTAACCAACTAGGGAGACCGAGTAGCAGAGAAGCTTCCCGTTATGCCGAATGCTGCAGACGTCCAGGGGCTGTTTGTCTCCTAGAAGGCACAGAGAGAGGCTGCTCAGGAGCCAGAGAATGTCCCCGCCACAGATGCAGCGATGCTGTTCTCAGTGTGAACGTCTGCACACAAAATGAGAAGGCAGCATCTAGCTTCGCTAAGGAGGCAAGAACTGTGTTTGCATTTCTCAGCAAGAACTGGAGCACTGCACAGGCAGTTGCTAAAGGAGGCACACATGCCTCTCTTGGCGCTCCTCGCCCGCCCCATTCATGGGTCCTGAATGGGTCAAAACAGGCCTCCTAACTATTATCCCACTTTAGTGGAGGGGTGGGACTGCCTAGCTCTCAGGCAGGACCTCCAAACCCTACCTCCAACCTGGGAAGATTCCTTTCCCAAACCTCAGTGTCCTGATCTCTGAAGGGCTGAACCACAGAGTGAATCTGGGGTGAGCAACTTGTAAGCCCCCAGACGTTGTTGGATTGCAACTCCCATCCCCCCTCGCCACTGGCTATGCTGGCTGGAGCTGATGGGATTTGCAGCCCAACAACATCTGGAGGCTCACACCTTGCCCACCACTGGGGTAAACGGAGGGGTAGGGAGTGGCGATCGAGCACCTATAATGATGTGCAGAGCAGAGGTGATGGGATCATTCGTTCCCACAGTCGTAAAGCAGACACAGTCTGTAGAACCTAGGGGGTAGAAATGGAAGACAACATTACCTGGCAGCCAAAAAGCAGCTGAGATTCATAGAATCATAGAAAAGTAGAGTTGGAAGGGGCCTACAAGGCCATCGAGTCCAACGCCCTGCTCAATGTAGGAATCCAGGTCAAAGCATCCCTGACAGATGGCTGTCCAGCAGCACCTTGAATGCCTCTAGAGTAGGAGAGACTGCCACCTCGCTAGGTAGTTGATTCCATTGTCTTATTGCTCTGACAGTCAGGAAATTTTTCCTGATGTTTAGGTGGAATCTAGGTTCCTGTAACTTGAGCCCATTATTCAGTGTCCTGCAAACTGGGATGATCCAGAAGAGATCCTGGCCCTCCTGTGTGTGACAACCCTTCAAGTACTGGAAGAGTGCTATCATATCTCCCCTCAGTCTCCTCTTCTGAAGGCTATTCCTGCCTACCTTTCCCCCCGGTCCTAGGATTCGCAGGGCTAAATCTTGACCCTATCCATTTCTGCTTCCCTGGACGTGACCGTTTCTGATGGCGCACCTGTCCTGGTATGAACCTACTCATACACTACAAACTTCATCTGTGGCCCTCCTTCGAGTGCGTCCTCCAAGGGAGATTCAGAGGATGGCAGCAAGGGAGGAGGGCCTTCTCGGTGGTGGCCCCCCCGATTCTGGAATGCGCTCTCCAGTGAGGTCCGCTTGGTGCCAACATGGTCATCTTTCTGGAGTCAGATTGACACCTTCCTCTACTCCTGGGCATTTGACAGCATATGATAAGATTTTTAACAGGTACCAGGATTTTTATTGTTGATTGTGCAAAACTGTTTTATATTTTTGGATGCAAACGGTTTTATATTATGTTATTATATTGTATTTTTAGGGTTTCAATCTTTGTAAACTGTCCAGAGAGCTTTGGCTATTGGGTGGTAAAGAAACACAATAAATGAAATTAAATGAGATTTCTACAGGTTATCGTCTCGAAAGGAAGCTCCTACTCCCCGATCTCCCGGGACGACGGTCTTCACCTGCAGGTATGATGCCGATACGAAGCCTTGGGGACAGGAGCTCCACGTCGATGTCATCTTCGGGACCCTCTGCCTTTTGCTGTGTCCGTTCAATCAAGGCATGCATCAGCTCATTGAAGGTGCCATCACCCCCCACGCTCACCAGCCTGCAGAGCATGGAGAAATGAGGCGGATTAGTCGGGCACCGAAACAGCCTCCTTTGTGGTCCTCTAAGGTAAAAAAAAAGACCCTCCTTCCAGACATGGTTAAGGGGCTTCGGGGCACGGGGGGGATGCAATAGCATTGTACAGAATGTTGTGTGGCACGGAGCTGAACCCCCGGAAATATCCTATGGCACGGATGAGGAACCTGTGGCCCTCCAGACATCGTTGGACTACAGCTCCCATCAGCCCTGACTATCGGCCATGCTGGCTGGGGCTGATGGGAAGTGAATTCAACAATATGAGGTGGACGGGGGCGCTGGTCCCCCGTCCCTGTCCTATGGGATTATTCATGGCTGCTTCATACAGTCGGCAGAATTAAATGGCAACCGTGTTCCCGAAGTGAGTGATCCTCCTGAAAGAAACTACCTTTCTGAGTGCAGAGAGAAGAGTTCAGCCTAGCCTGTGCTCTGACATCCTACTTTTCTGCATGTAGAGAGCTTTCCTTGATGATTTATTACATTTGTATATCATCTTTGTTCCATGATGGAGCTCAAGGCAGCGCACATAACGTTTGCAGTGGTCTCTCGCCTAGGCGCAGACCAGGCTCAAAGCGAGCTTCAGCATTCTGCCCATGCTCAAGAAGTACTAAAATATGCACAGAATCACTTTCCGGTTGTAGCCTGAAATAGTACATATCTGAGCGCAGTGTTTGCTCCTGCAAGCCACAGGATGTACACAATGGCCTGGTTCACACATAATGCTAGCCCATGATTTATTTAACCCATGGTTTGTTGCCCTATCCAGGGTCTGTCTGGCAGATGACGGAACAAACTGTGGTTTGTTTTCCCAATCTCTGGCTTGTTTGTTTCCCTCTTCTTTCGCCCACTCCCTCCCTGTATATCAAATGCCTTTGTGGCACTGTAGTACTGGCATGTAGAACGGCTATTTTTTCTT